>CM075499.1:30351898-30978565 GCA_037950675.1 Hypophthalmichthys molitrix
CGCAAACTCTAATATTTGTGTAGCCTATATTCCAGTTTGGATGTAGACCACACATTTCATGCATTGTCTATTGTTTAATGTTTAATGTTTTTTTTTTTTTTTTTTTTTTTGAGAAGCACAGCCTCTAAACGGTTAAAAATCTGTGACTTGGCCTAAGTGCATAATTGCATCGACTTTTATAAAAATGGTTTCTTCAAAATACTAAGCTTCCATTAAAACATGAAGCACAATCACGTGCCATCCTTCTGCTAAAACCAGAGTCCAGGAATGAACAGCAGGGGGTTTGTGGGATGATAAATATACAGAAGCAATATTAATATTAAGCATTTTATATTAGGGGTATCAGGGTTGGTCGAGAGTCTGGGTCTCTTTGAAAAATCCCTGTGTTAGAAAAAAAAATGCCCCAAAAGGTATATTTGGAAACTCAAGCCACATTTCGAAAATTATGAATGTATTGTATTTTGTTAAATATAATTCAGTGTAGCAAAATGTATCAGTGAGCCAACTGGTGTTTATTTTATACAATAGTAATATAACAAGCAGACTTTTGTTAAGATTTCAAATGCTAAAACAACACTCTAAAAATGTTCGGTTAAAAACAACCCAAGTTTGGTTAAAAATGGACAAACCCAGCGGTTGGGTTAAATGTTTGCCAAACGTTCTGGGTAGTTTTATTTAACTCAACTATTGTTTAAAAATTACTGTATTGCTTGCTTAAAATGAACCCAGAGTATGTTGGAAATTAACATTTATTAATAAGTTTAATGAATAACAATTAAACAATAAACATTCATTAAATTGCTTATTAATAAATGTTCACCTTTTGATTATTATTGTTGCCTCTAGTATAATTATGTGTCTGATTTTTAATTTCCAACATATTTTGGGTTCATTTTAAGCCAGCCATATAGTCATTTTTAAACAATAGTTGAGTTAAATAAAACTGCCCAGCAGGTGAGCAACATTTAACCCAACCGCTGGGTCAAAACAATCGCTGGGTTTGTCCATTTTCAACCCAACTTGGGTTGATTTTGACCCAGCATGTTTTTTAGAGTGAATATATAGGCTACTGTTTAAAATTAAGACCGAAAATATTGTGACACTTTATTAGTGGTTCTTGTTAGTAAATGTGATGAACTGCATGAACTTGAAGAGAACTGACATCTACTAAAATCAGCATCAGTTGGGGGAAAAATGGCCCAGAAAAGTGAAGTGAGTTCTAGATAAAAAGCTATATAACATATAGCGGATGCTATTTGATCTTATATTTTTATATGCAATTGCATATATGCTATAGATAGCTTGCTGGACTTCTATTGACCAACCAGCATCCAGAACCAGCCTATCCGTTTTTATGCTTATATAGCAGCCTATGTCTTGGTTTCTTCTCTTAACAGATCTACTGCTCTCCACATCAGCATTTCTTTCCGTGCAAAACTCGAGATGTGGCTCCTCATCCTCAGCGTATTCTTTCACTATCAGACACTGGTGTTTTAGTAGAGGACGGAGGAATGCTCGCCAAGCAAAAAATAGGCTCGCCGGAGTCAAAGCATGTCTTTACTCTGCGCTTCATATCAGGGACGGAACGCCAAGCCCGAGCGGTGCAGCCACAGCAGCCGGCATAACACTGCTAACCTTGACAGCCGTGACTGATACACTATCGCGGCTCTCACTGCGACACGGTGCGTTTAATCGACCACTTCACTATACATCTAACATAATGTAGAGGGCCGTGTGAGATCAATCTTCTTCAGTTGTTCCTTGATTTTAAACAAATCAAATGCACTTCATTCCAGAGCTAATGAATAAACACGTTTAGCCTACGATCAAATGATATGTCTACTTTTGTGCATATACGATACATCAGCACCTAATGATCCTCTCATATTCTCTTCAGAGCACTTCATTTTGTCCATAAAACGGTATAGGCCTATGGAGAAATATTTTACAAACCTTATTTAAAATGCACGTGACACGTTCCTAGAAATGTCATATTTGTGTTCATGTTGGTTTCATGCATTTTTGAAACACATTAATGCAAACTTAAAGTGGTGTAACCACTAAGTAAAAAGTGCTGAAATATTTTCCTTTCATTTTCATGCAATAATTATTTTCAAGAGTTTTGACTCATATGAAGTTTTTTTTTTTTTTTCATCTATTTCACCTGAACAAAACGTGCTCTAAAAAACAAAGCTGGGTTAAAAACAACCCAAGTTGGGTTGAAAATGGACAAACCCAGTGATTGGGTTATTTTGACCCAGCGGTTGGGTTAAATGTTGGCTCAAACTGCTGGGTAGTTTTATTTAACTCAACTATTGTTTAAAAATGACTATATGACTGGCTTAAAATGAACCCAAAATAGGTTGGAAATTAAAAATCAGATACATAATTACTAGATGCAACAATAATAATAAAAAGGTGAACATTTATTAATAAGCATTAAGTTTATTGTTTAATTAATATTCATTAAACATTAATAAATGTTAATGTATCAATTATATTAATAAATGTTCATTTCCAACATACTTTGGGTTCAAGCAATCAATATAAGCAAGCAATACAGTATTTTTTTTTAAACAATAGTTGAGTTAAATAAAACTACCCAGCACGTTGGGTTAAAACAACCCATTTGCTGGGTTTGTCGGGTTTTTCAACCCAATTTGGGTTGCTTTTCTTCATCATAAAAATGTAGCATATTCAAACATGTCTGAATCATATTGTAGTCATTGTATTTTTGTTAATATACCCGGACTGAAAAAATAGCCTACTTTTTTAAAAATGTGTTTTTCTTCATAACTTCATCAAATCCAGACTTTGACCGCTACATTTGTTTTTGTGTATTTCTGAGAGAGCAGGATAACTTTGTTTTAAGTCTTGGTGTCTCTTAAAGAGGACAACCTTGGCTGTCATAATTATATCAGATAACAATTAGCCTATATAATTCGATAATAATAAGCTACAATAATTTTAAAACAATTAAAACCAGAGAGAATACTACATCAAAAACAACTACAGCAAAACAAAATTTAAACAACAATTTGTTCTTGCATTATGTTATTTGTTAATGTACCAATGATCAATGGTGTAAATGGCCAAACTTTTTTTTTTTTCCCCCTCAGGACTGATAATAAAATGCTGCGGCTGTAACGACTGGCGCGCATCATCTTCACGAGAGCTGTCACATGAGCGCGTTATCCAATGAAGACCTCGCCAACATTTAGAGGAAGACGTTCAGACTCCGAGGAAGACCTGAGACCTGTTAGATTCCTCCTGAAGTTTCTGAAGGACTGAACGGACCGCGTTACATCACTGGAGCCGAACGGGAACGACGCTCGTGTGAAGCCGCTCACGCATGCTGCTCGTGCAGGTTCATGGTAAGGTTTGAAAAACAATAATTCTGAAGAAAATGCGCTTAATTTGGACTCATTTCTAGTCGTTACGCAAATTAAGTTTCAGTTCTCACGCTGTGAAGCACAAACTGTGATAATACAGGTGAATTAATACTGATAATCTAAACGTCTCGTCGATAAAATACAGTGGTTTCAAACAGCGGTCATGTATGATCTTGCATCATTAAAATATGTTGATCAAAAGGTTATTCTGCCGCTGAATCAGTGCACAGATATTCAGGCTGTAATGAGTTTCATTCGATATGCATTTTCATTTAAAGACATGTAGTTAAACATGGATATCAAATGTCTCTTAGAAACGGTTTCTTTTATGCATTGCAGATATAGTTCACTTGTGGACAAATAAATATAAACTGACATGTGAAATATTTCTTATAAGAATTTCTTTCCATTAAAGTTTTTCTTTTTTTGCATCATTTTAATATTTCTTTATTTAAATATATTGCATTGCTTTAACGCAAAACAAAGACATTTTCTGTATCATTAGTTTACAAAACATTCAGAAAACTAATTCGAATAAAAAAAAAGTCTTTAAAGGAGAGAGAAAGAAAATCAGAAAATAGCCTAACGATAAAATCCACTAGGCCTATATGTATAAATTCATAACAATTTGGCTTTCTAGTGTGTAGATTTAATTTACATATAAAATTATTAGAATGCAACTATTTTTTTGTTTGTTTATCAATAAATTATAATTAATAATAACAGTAGCTTAGTACAATCAAATATTAATAATTATTATTATAATCAGTCCTTTTTCGTACAAACTATTAGTGAACTGACGGTCTTGTTCATCTCGTGGTGAATGTGTGTGTGTGTGTGTGTGTGTAGTGGGCGTGGGAGTAGGTGTGTGTGTGTGGGTGGGTGGTCAGGCGACATGACAAGAGTCAATATGATAAAAATCCATCTTTCCTCTGCGTGCACAGAATAAAAGAGATGCTTTGGGAGCTCTAGATCCAGCATTATTATTTTTCTTCCTTGAACGTCTTTTGATTGGACACTTTTCCACGGTCGATCGTCGCTTTCTTTGATCGCTGTTCGGGGATTCGCGCAGGTATTTCACAGCGCATATGTGCTTTACGCGATGATGAAGATGTTTTGTGGAATTGATGTGGTTTAGATACAGAATGCACGTGCACAAGTAACCAGTCTTTAAAAGAGAAGAACATACTTTATTTCTCCATTCCCAGCGTCTCTAACAGAATCAGGTGATTGAGTTGATTGAGAGGAGGATGGACTTCACGGCAGATGAAGAGCTGGAGGAACTGTGTCCGGTGTGCGGGGATAAAGTGTCCGGCTATCATTACGGCCTTCTTACCTGCGAAAGTTGTAAGGTGCGATTATAGTTCTCTTTTTATGAACGCGTAAATATTTCGGGTTATAATTAGCCTATAAAACAGAGTGTGTATGTACACTGAAAAAATACACTGTAAAAATGTTTGGTTAAAAACAACCCAAGTTGTGTTGAAAATGGACAAACCCAGCAGTTGGGTTAAATGTTGCTCAACCTGCTGGGTAGTTTTATTTAACTCAACTATTGTTTAAAAATTACTGTATTGCTGGCTTAAAATGAACCCAAAGTATGTTGGAAATTAACATTTATTAATGTTTAATAATAATTAAACAATAAACATGTATTAAATTACTTATAAACATTTACCTTCTGATTATTATTGTTGCCTCTAGTAATTATGTGTCTGATTTTTTTTTTTTTTTTTTTTTTTGAGTTCATTTTAATCCAGCCATAAAGTCATTTTTAAACAATAGTTGAGTTAAATAAAACTGCCCAGAATGTTGGGTAAATATTTAACCCAACCGCTGGGTTTGTCCATTTTAACCCAGCATTTTTTAGAGTGTAGGCTAGTTATTTTAATGTATGTTATGAAAAGCATTACTACGTAGCAGTCTTTGTTCATTTTATTAGCTATCACGTATGCAAATACATACTTTTCAATAACCTATTGGCTGCTGCACTCTTGAAAATAAAGGTTCCAAATGTCATAGTAGAACCATTTAGTTCCGTAAAGAACCTTTCAGTGAAGTTCTTAAAATGACCTTTTTTACTCTTTGTGTGATGAACATTCTAATAATCTAAAGAACCTTTTTACACTATAAAGAACCTTTTGTGCATTGAAAAGGTTCCATTTTAAGAGTGTAGAGATTCACATCTAGATCAGTGTTCCTGTAAGAAGGCTAATTTCTAAGATGGCCTGTTAAGATTACAAGCTATATGCAACTGTTTTTTTAAAAGCTGACACAACCTGACAGAATATAATTCTTATTATCATGACAGGGTTTTTTCAAGAGGACGGTTCAGAATAACAAGAGATACACGTGCACACAGAACCAGGACTGTGGCATCGACAAAACCCAGAGGAAGAGATGCCCCTTCTGCCGCTTCCAGAAGTGCCTCAGCGTCGGCATGAGACTCGAGGGTAGGCACAGCTTCTCATCAGACAAAATGAAAAACATTTGGCTTTTGCTGTAAAGGAGCCTCTTCAGATTTATGAGAAGTCACCCTGAATGTCCTGATTCTATTGCTGTCTTGAACAGTTGTGTGTTTGAACAAGGCCGAATATAATGCTTATTATATGATATTATATATGTTTATGAAGGACTTGAGGGTGAGCATCACTCCTCACTCATTAAAAAAATCAGTAAAATATATCTGGAAAAAACAGGAAAACATTTAATGTAATAATTCATGATTCAATAACATTCGCTCATTATGGGTTTTAAACTCTAATAGCACATCTAAATTGGCCTCAATCAACTTAAATGTAATCAATAATGTGTCTTGACACTTGTGCACCATGTAGATCTATATTAGTTAAACTTTAAAATGTTTTAATGTTTGTACACTGTAAAAATATTTTCATGATTTGCTATCACAACTTTTCACAAATCTTTTATCAAATCAGCTTAGGTTCACAAACGTTCAAATAACATAATATTCTGAGTTTCTGTTTAAAAATAAACTACTCTCTTTGTTTGTATCAACTCAAGTGTTTAGTTTAAATGAACTTAAAAATTTTAAGGCAATAAGGTTAGGCGATAAGCTAAACCATTTTAACAGTGTCTTGTCTTCCAAATCCATTTAAATTCATTATTTGAAAGTTTTATTTGGTGGAAGATATCCTCGTCATCTCTTATTTTGCTGTGGTGCGCGCGATTCCCAGGCCGAGTGCAGAGAAGCACCTGTTTCCGCGCGCGCCTGTGACACATTCCTCACGCGCTGATAAGACTCGCGGATTCATGGAGACTCCAGTTGGAGAGTTCACAAAAACCAGAGCGGAAAATGTCCATATGAAGAGAAATATCCACTTGCTTTCGCCCTGACTTACTTAAGCAAAACCGTGCCAAGCATTCCTTGCTTTATTTGGCTTTTTAATCACGGTTCTCTGAAAATATCCTTCTTACATTGTATCCGATGAAGAGTACATCTGCAAAATGTAAATAATATTTGGTCCCACTTTATATTAAGCACTATGTGCACTTTTATTGTGACGTACAGTAGTGGTCAAAGCTGAAAACTGACATCTTCACCCTTTATTCAAATATTACTAAATTTGCGTTAGACTTTATTTTAAGGTGTCCGTGTTACAGTGTAATTATATATTTAAATATTGAGTAATAATAATAAACTACATGTACTTACTATAGGGTTAGGGTTTAGTTAGTTGCTTGTAATTATGCATCATTTATAGTTATGTAACATGTACATGTAACAAGGACACTGTAAAATACAGCGTTATCAAAACATGCCAAATTGTGCCAACATCATTTTTGGCCAGGCTGTCATATAAAGAAATTATGAACACATGCAAAAACAACCCAACTTGGGTTAAATATAGACAAACACAGCGACTGGCTTAAATGTTTTACTCAACCTACTGGGTAGTTTTATTTAACTTAATTATTGTTTAAAAATTACTGTATTGCTTAGAATGAATCCAATGTATGTTGGAAATTAACATTTATTAATATGTTTAATAAATGAAGATAAGTTTAATGCATAATAATTAAATAATAAACATGTATTCAATTTTAAATTAATTAAATTAAATTAAATTAATAAATGTTCATCTTTTGTTTATGGTTGCCTCTAGTAATTATGTGTCTGATTTTTAATTTCCAACATATTTTGGGTTCATTTTAAGCCAGACATATAGTCATTTTTAAACAATAGTTGAGTTGAACTACCCAGCAGGTTCGGCAAATATTTAACCCAACCATGGGTCAAAACAACCCAATCGCTGGGTTTGTTCATTTTCAACCCAACTTGGGTTGTTTTTAACCCAACATTTTTTAGAGCGTGTATCCACCTCTATAGCAGCACAAGTGTTTTACAATACAACATCAACACTAAATAATTTTTTTGACATGAGTACATAGTAGTTGAAGACACCTAATGTAAAGTGTGACTTCTGAATGCATCCTGCTCCTCTCTTTTTTTTCCCAGCGGTCCGTGCAGATCGAATGAGAGGGGGAAGGAACAAGTTCGGCCCCATGTACAAGCGCGATCGTGCCCTGAAACAGCAGAAGAGAGCTTTAATCAGAGCCAGCGGCTTTAAGATAGAGTCCAACCCGACCCTCCTGTCCACCAGCCAGACGGAGTACCCTCTTCCCGGATCTCTGTCGGGCCTCCACCCCCCTTCTCTCTCCTCTCCCGAGTACGACTGCCCTCCTTTCTGCCCTCCTGCCCTGGGTGTAGCGCTGCAGAGCTACGGCTCCTTCCCGGCTCAGTACCAGTACACCGCTCCCTCTTTACCGAGCAGATCGATCAAAGCAGAATACCCAGATGCGTACTCCAGTTCACCAGACTCCTCTCTCGGGTACCCGTATCCTGACGGCTGCATGCCCGCGTCCCCACACTCCAGCCCCATGAACCCCGGGATGCCTCCACTGGTGCTGGAGCTGGTCAGCTGCGATCCAGATGAGGAGCAGGTAGGAATCAATTCGACCAATGCACACGTAAAGTGTATATTATGAGACTTTAACTATCAGTACTTCAACAAAAACTAATTATTAGGTTCGATGTTGTGTTGCTAAACACTACTGAGGTGGATACGGGTGAGGTTAGGACAGGTTTACATTTACATTTACATTTATGCATTTGGCAGACGCTTTTATCCAAAGCGACTTACATTGCATTATACTATACATTTGTATTTGAGTATGTGCAATCCCTGGGATCGAACCCATGACCTTGGCATTGCTAGTGCCATGCTCTAACCACTGAGCTACAGGAAAGGTTTGGTGGTGTGGTAGATTTAAGGGTGGGTTAACAGTGTAATTATAGATTACAGATTAATCACAGGCGGGTGTTTTTTAAGGGGTAACACTTTATTTCGCAGTGTTCCTGTTACACATTTTACATGTACTTACACTCTAAAAAATGTTGGGTTGTTTCAACCCATGTTTGGGTCAAATATGGACAAACCCAACCATTGGGTTTAAAAATTTAATTAAAAAAATTAAACCAACGGTTGGGTTTGTCCCAACCATTTGAGCCAAACATGGGTTGAAACAACCCAACATTTTTTAGAGTGCATACTTTAAAAAATGTTGGGTTAGAAAATGGACAAACCCAGCGGTTGGGTTAAATGTTTGCCCAATGTGCTGGGTAGTTTTATTTAACCTAACAATGGTTTAAAAATTACTGTATTGTTTGCTTATAATGAACCCAAAATATGATGGAAATTAACATTTATTAATATGTTTAATAAATGAACATTTATTGATAAGTTTAATGAATAATAATTAAACAATAAACTTAATGCTTATTAATAAATGTTCACCTTTTGATTATTACTGTTGCCTCTAGTAATTATGTGTCTGATTTTTAATTTCCAACCTATTTTGGGTTTATTTTAAGCCAGACATATAGTCATTTTTAAACAATAGTTGAGTTAAATAAAACTACCCAGCAGGTTGATCAAATGTTTAACCCAACTGCTGGGTCAAAACAACTCATTTACTGGGTTTGTCCATTTTCAACCCAACTTGGGTTGTTTTTAAACCAGCATTTTTTACTGTACTATAGTAATAACAGTAAATTATGCAGTTACATACAACCCTAAACCTAATTATATAGTAAGTACATGCTAATTAGTATTACTCAGTAACTTAATTGTATAGTTACACTAACAAGGGTACTTTACAATGAAGTGTAACCTTTTTAAATAGTACAATGTAAAACATGTATGTACACGATAAGTGCAGTGTATCAAATAATTAATTTACGTTAGTACATAAGACACCTATAATATAATGCGGGTCCATTTAACTCATATAAATGACATTTGTTACTGGAACCTTTTTTTTTTTTTTTTTTTGTCAGGTTTAGTCAGATTGAATGCCATTTTTGCCTTGAATAAAACCAGTTAATTTAGATTTTAAGGTTACCCACGAAAGTCACTTTTTACAATGTAAAGATTTCTGGCATTGATTGAACAATAATTCAAATATTGTGTGGGAACATGTTTCCCTCATTGTCTATGGTATTTATAAAATTTAAACAGTCTTTACAAACCTGTATGACTTTCTTTCTTAAGTGAAATGCAAAAGATATTTTGAAGAATGAAAGTCAATGCGGTCAGCATAAACGTTGTTGGACCCCATTGACTTTCATTGTATGGAAAAAAGCCACTTACATTGGTCATACAGGTTTGAAACAGCATGAGGTTGAGTGAATGATGCCAGTTTTTATTTTTTGTGTGTACTGTGCCTTTAAGAGAGGGGGATTTGGGGATTTCAAAAGAATTATGCTGTTGCTAATTCAAATCTGGTCAAAAAAAAAACCCCATAAATGTAACAAATTTTAAAAATTGTGCTATATTTTAGTTAAATAATATATATATTTTTCAGTAACACTTTACAATAAGGTTCCATTTATTAACATTATTTAACTACATTAATTACATGAACTTGAATTTTAGCCTATTAATCTTAGTATTACTAATACACTATTAAAATCAAAAGTTGTATTTGTTAATATTATTTAATGGACCTGAGCTAATATGAATTAACAATGAACAATTGTATTGTTATTAACTAACGTTAATAAAGATTAATAAAGAGATGCACTGATTCTAAATTTCTCCGTCGATACCACAGCTGATTATTCTGAAATATATCTGCTGATACTGATAGTTTGATTTTCTTATGGAAAATCTCTCCCAACTAATGTTGTAAACTATACAGAGATCCCTCTCATTCGGTACATTGCTAAAATATTAGCCCAAAGTATTATAAGCTATTCAACTGCTATTTATTTTCAGATATAATAATTACACTCAAATAAAAACTGAAATGTTTGTATATAATAAACACTTCCTGACAGATTTATTCAAACATATAATTAACAGTTAATAAGCTCCTCTCTTGTGTTTTTATAGCTTACTAATGAACTGTGAACTTTCCTGAGGTAAATGCAACGTTAAGTGACACATGCTGTTTTATTGACGTCTTTCTGGTGTTTGAAACATTGATTGAGCGATTACATGAAACATGATTCATTTTGATAAGTTGTCTGTATCTTTCAACTTATCTTTTGATGTTCATTTCATCCTATAACTTGTATTCAAGTGGAGGAAAAGACCGCTTGAGGCGCTAGAGCGATCTGTCACGTCACATTTAAGAGCATCAAAACGATATTTATTGTTAGAATTTCCTGATAAAATGGGCAGAATTTGAAAGCTGAGACGTTTTTTCTTATCAGAAGTTACAAAGCACAAAGCTCTTTGTGATTATTCGATGAGAGGCAGGCTACAAATAATGTTTTAGTGTAGGAAAACCTGCAGACCTGGCAACCCTGGCTTGAACTACGGGTGGTTCATAGGGTCAAATGGAGCCTGCTTTAATGTAGCTATATTTTTTTTTTTTATGTTAAAGGCCCACTGAAGTGCCTTGGAACGCACAGCTTTATTCACTGTGTTGATGTAATTTCCAATGAAACAGGTAGACAGAGAGCGGGATATATCTAGAAGCTCTTCCCCCTTTTCGCCTAGATCACAGCTCGGCCAGAGCCGTTGAGCTCATAAAACCCAATTTTCCTCATAATCTCAAACCGTTTCTGCTCCATATTGCTTTAAAGTATATCATTGTTTGTAGAATTCAAATGTGTCTGAACGTTTTGTGTTTCTGAGCCGACTCACGCATATGATCCGCTCTGTGCTCTCGTGTCTCTGAACCGGAGCAGACTGTGCTCGCGCTGTGGCAGTTCATGTGATGCTAACGTGAAAACTGACTTTATTTGCGTCAGTGGAAATCATATTTACACTGTCTGAATCGTTCCCTATCCTCTATATAGTGCACTATATACCATATAAATACTAGTAAATATGTGAACAAATGACCGATTTCAGCTGCGGCTTCAGCGTCTGTTTATAGTGTAGGAGGAGGCGGGACTTCAGATTCTAGAGAGCATTTGATTGGATAGAAGATTTGATGAGAAGCTGAAGTGTGATGTGATGTCATGAAAATCCGTGATCCATTTTAGCGGAAGTGAGAGACTGTAAGTTTTGAATGCTTATATCTCCTAAATGTGAATTTTCTCATTGTTTTGGAACACACCAGCTTATTCATAACATTAAGGCTAACATATTCATACTGAAAGCTAACTTTTAGCTTTTTAGGGACTTTAATGCAATATTGTCGCATTAACTTCGACAGCCTTAACCCTTAGGTGCTGTTCGGGGTCTTTTTGACACACACACTCACACACACACACACACAGAATCCATGTACTTTGTTTGCTCATTTGCTATTGCTGTTCAGTTCATTGCATTTTGATGTTCATGTCATGTATTTGTACTCAATATGTAATTTAACTGTTCATTTTTTAGTAACTGAAGTGTAGATTACATTTGTAGAATTATATGAAAAACAGATGTTTGAAATAAATGGTAAACTCTAAAGACTCCAACTTTTCTCTTTGTAACATCTTGTTCAGGTTTGATTCTAATCATAGTGTAACATTATTGAAAAACTGTTTTTTTTTTTTCCAGTACAAAAAATGCTAGACTTTGACAAAAAGTACTTTTTATTGTTATAATTGTGATTTCATAATATGTAGATATGAATCAAACTAGAAAAACTTGTGAAAAGATGTATTTCAGTTAGTCAAATAGTGGAGCTCTGCAGCCATCTACTTGTAAAAGTGATAGTTTTTTTTTTTTTTTTTTTTACTTTTAAAACTGCATTTTCCAAAAGATAGGCAAAAATCGTACACTAAACCATGTCAAATTATCAATGTTAAAAATGTGGGTCTTTTATAAAGTGTGCTTTACATTAACAAAAAACTGTTTTTGTATAAAAACCTATTTTTAAATTTATTTATATCAATTTAAAAAATATCATAAATCCTCCGAAAACTGCACAAATTTGGAGAAAAACATTAATGAACTGAGTAAAATTACATTTGTTTAAAAAAAAAAAAAAAAAAAAAAAAAATATATATATATATATATATATATTTTTTTTTTTTTTTTTTTTTTTTTTTTTTTTGTTACAAAAGTATATTTTGTTACAAAATTACATTTTGTTGCCTGGGATCTCTGGAGACCCCAAACAGCATGAGTGTCCACTCCAAACGAACAGCGCATAAAGGGTTAAATTTAACACAAGAGACATTTTCTTCTCGCAGAGTATGAGTTGCAGTCTGACACTTTTTTATGCCTCCTTTTGATTGACAGGATATAATCGGCACCGATTATCGGCTGTTTTTAAACAATAGTGAAAATAATTGCTTTTATCGGGCGATACAGATTATTGGCCGATACATCAGCGCATCTCTAATGAATACTGTAACAAATGTATGGATCATTGTTAGTTTAAAGGGTTAGTTCACCCAAAAGTGAAAATTCTGTCATTAATTACTCACCCTCATGTCGTTCCACACCCGTAAGACCTTCATCTTCAGAACAAAAATTGGCTCAGTGAGGCCTCCATTGACAGCAAGATAATCAACACTTTTAAGGTCCAGAAAGGTACTAAAAACATATTTAAATCAGTTCATGTGAGTTCAGTAGTTCTACCTTAATATTATAAAGCGAGGAGAATATTTTTTGTGCGCCAAAAAACAAAATGACGACTTCTTAACAAAATCTAGTGATGGCCGATTTCTAAACACTGCTTATTGAAGCTTCGGAGCTTTACGAATCGAATCAGTGGTTCAGAGCACCAAAGTCACGTGATTTCAGCAGTTTGATACATGATCCGAATCACTGATTCAACACAAAAGATTCGTAACACTCTGAAGCAGTGTTTTGAAATCGGCCTTCATGAGATGTTAAAAAGTCGTTATTTTGTTTTTTTTGGCGCACAATAAAATATTTTCATTGCTTTATAATATTAATAATGAACCACTGAACTCACATGAACTGATTTAAATATGTTTTTAGTACCTTTATGGATCTTGAGAGAGGAAATGTCATTGCTGTGAATGCAGAGTCATCGGATTTCATCAAAAATATCTTGCATTCTGAAGATGAATGAAGGTCTTATGGGTGTGGAATGACATGAGGGTGAGTAATTAATGACAGAATTTTCATTTTTGGGTGAACTAACCCTTTAATGCATTATCTGATCTGACTAATAGGACCATATTGTAAAGTATTACTATTTTTTCTTTAATATTTTGCATTTATTTCATGGTAATATTCACCTCTATATTAAAAAACATTTATTTCTATATAAAATAATATATTTTATTAAAACATTTTAGAAAAAAACACATTTTACACTATTTTTCAATTAATGCAGTATTTAAGTTAAAAACAGAGCAAATGTCTTTAATATTACACACCATTCTTATGCATGCACTCTGTGTTTGGCTTCATGTCTGCAGGTGAGAGGGAAGATCTGTGCGTACCTTCACCAGGAGCAGAGCGGCAGGGGTAAACTGGATAAACCGCGGCCCTTCAGCCTGCTGTGTGTCATGGCGGATCAGACATTGTTCTCAATTGTGGAGTGGGCAAGAAGCTGTGTCTTCTTCAAGGAACTAAAGGTACAGCTCTGAGATAAGACGTGCATCTCTGATCATCCAAATAAGTGTTTTGTCTAATAAAAACCAAACTATTTTGGAGAAAGTCTGCTATTTTGTCGCCAAATCATGTATCTTAGTGAAAGATAACATTTAGGGACGCCGAGGCGTTCAGATATTGTTGTCAAGCAGCTTTAAAATAAAGATTACATTTGAATGTTTGGATTTTAGTGGTAGTATCGCTGATATCTGTGTAGAAGCGTCAAAGTCGGAATTCTTGCTCGGTCTCCAAAGGTTTTGACTGGCTGTTAATGGAATTTTAGCTAAATATATCAGATCTGTTCACTCAGTTGCTATTCACATCAGGGAGTGTTGCAAATCACAGAAGATTTGTTGCTGCTGTGATTCGGAAACAGATACAGTGTTGACACTGCCCTCTCAAACTTCATTCCCAAAGAGCTCTGACCTCTTATAACTGCCTTTATCATCAGCCCCAACAGATATCAGAGCGAATATTCGGTCGATAAGAACGAATTCAAGCAAACCCTGTAGAATTTCAAACTTTGTCACACCTGCATAACCGTTGCATATTTTTCGCACAGTGCATTCCATTCTGTGGTCATGGCAACTAGCGTCAGGATTGCGAGCGTGAAATGTGTCAGTTTGAAAATGCTTTCAGAAGCGCTTAATTACATTCCGCGCAGCAGATAACTCAGGAATCCTAGCGCTCCCTCTCCGCCGCATTGTTCCCGACCTCTGAAAGGTATCGTGCCATGTGGAAAATGTGCATTCGGATTGAAAAGGGTTTTATTAAACTCTATTTAGCGCATGTTTGTTGTGTACATGCTATTAGGTTTGTGCACGGCAATCTAAAGTGTGACACAAACATGAGTGAGGTCAAGTCGGCAGGGCTCGAGGCTGTGGATTAGATGTGGATATATGGTTTGAGTAATTGTGTCTGTGCTGAGGTTGATATATGTGGTGCCACGCTTCTTTACTGCCGCCCACTGCGTGTCAGAACACTGACACAACGTGGCCTTCAAAACCAGAGTACTGTATATGAGCACAGGGTATGGGGGAGGATGACGTGGACACGGAGATGGAGAGACCGATGAAGGACGAGAGGTGAGGAGGTGCGAGAGGTCATCGTCTGCCACTCGTAAATACAACGCACAAGGACTCTCGTTCCACCGTTTTATGATCTCTGTCCGCTTAGCCACTCATCTGTATACGAGGGTTGTATTGCTTTGGATGTTAGAGCAGCTTTTATGGACCCAGGCTTTTTCCACATACACTCATTTACACAAAAGCAAGCTTTGAGATCTCACATTTATTTGACCAAAAACCAATCACTCGTCTCTAATTATGAACCTTCATGTTATTCCAAACCTGTATGACTTTCTTTCTACTGTGGAACGCAAAGAAATATATTTTGAAAAATGCATTTTGGCCTGCACATACAAGGAAAGTGATAATATGAGTGAATGAAAAATATCTTCTTATATTTTCAACTGTTTTTGTCCATGCAAATAAAGTCAATGGGGTCCATAACAACATTGGGTCCAGTCAGGGCCGGATTTACCTCATATTGCTACTTGGTCAAAGTTGATATTGTGGCTTTATATATGGTCAGACACTTTGATGTGTCGTATTATTAACATTCTACCAAAATCAAGCTCAAATGAAGGCTTTTGACCAGTGAATGTCAGACATGTTTCGTCCATCATTAGAACGGCCGCATCTGAGGCAGCAAATGCTACACATTACGCTTTTATCAGGTTATAAAGTTTACTGTAGCTATGTGGACATTCAGTTTTTACTGATATTTGTCCAAAATCTCGTGGTATAAAAAGCACCGGAAATTTAAAAGGATTAGTTCACTTCAGAATTAAACTTTCCTGATAATTTACTCGCCCCCATATCATCCGAGATGTTTGTCTTTCTTTCTTGTGAAAAACACAAATTAAGATATTTTTGATGAAATCTGAGAGGTATATGACTCATCAGACAGCAATATAATCAACACTTTCAAGCTCCAGAAAGGTATTAAAGTCATCGTTAAAACAGTCATGTGACTACAGTGGTTCAACCTTAATGTTATGAAGCAACAAGAATACTTTTTGTGTGCAAAAACAAAACAAAAATAATGACTTTATTCAACAATCTCTTCTCTTCCCTGTCATTAGGTGACAGTAAGCACAGTGAAGGCTTCTGTGTTTACGTCCGAATGCCAGCTCATTATTGGCCAGAGCTGATCATGTGATCATGTGGAAGCACTGGACGTAAACAACGTATGAGAATGACACAGAAGAGAAGAAATTGTTAAATAAAGTCGTTATTTTTGTTTTGTTTTTGCGCACAAAAGTATTCTCGTCTCTTCATAACATTAAGGTTGAACCGCTGCAGTCACATGACTGTTTTAACGATGTCTTTAGTATCTTTCTGGACCTTGAAAGTGTTGATTATATTGCTGTCTATGGATGAGTCATACACCTCTCAGATTTCATCAAAAATATCTTAATTTGTGCTAAGGTCTTACGGGTGTGGAACGACATGAGGGTGAGTAATTAATGACGAAATGTAATTTTTTGGGTGAACTAACCCTTTAAGGTTTTTGAGGAAAACATTCCAGGATTTTTCTCCATATAGTGGACTTCACTGGGGTTCAACGGGTTGAAGGTCCAAATGTCAGTTTCAGTGCAGCTTCAAAGAGCTCTACATGATCCCAGACGAGGAATAAAGGCGGCTGCACACTGTGCGATTTTGGGCACGATTTGGTCGTCTGAGACAAATTTTGAGAATCCTAAAAGATTCCTATAATCCTAGGCAAAAATCTGTAGTCTTTGATCACTAGTTTGACATGTTCACAGACAGCCGGTTAATGACCGTTACGATCAAATTTGACCTCCGATGAAATTCTGGCAGTGTCAGAAGATTTGGCGCACAGTCCTGCAGTGTGACTTCTCCTACGACAAACGTCAAATTGTCTTCATTTTTCAAGATAAGCCGTGATCAAAATTTACGCTAGAGATGTCTTTGTTAGCCACCATTTCAGTCCCGCGTGTGATGCAGCTCACAGTCACCGGATGTGTGTGGGTTGATGATGTAAAACTCTGGACAAGTTTTCAAGCGCGTGTCCGTTTTAATTCTGAAGTCAACTAATCCTTTAAAGGAATAGTTCACCCAAAATTGAAAATTTGCTGTTCATTTACTCACCCTCAGACCATCCAAGATGTAGGTGACTTTTTTTTTTCAGTAGAAATGAATAAGATTTTTAGCTGAAACTGTGCTCCTTGGTGATTCATATAATGCAAGTCAATGGTTACCGTCACTTTGAGAGTCAAGAAAACATATACAGGCACCCCATGGTTCCTGATGATATCCTGCCATGTGCTTTTCTGTCCTGTGGGTTTGTGTGAGTACATGGCTTTTATTGTGTTTGTTTGCCACGTGCATTTTGTATTTGAAACAGTTATGAGGTAAAGAAGCCTCGTTTACTGAAATCACATGACCTTGGCAGTTTGATACGTGCTCCGAACCACTGATTCGAAACAAAAGATTCGTAAAGCTTCGAAGCTTCATGAAGCAGTGTTTTGAAATCGGCCATCACTAACTGGAGGATTAAGTTGTGTTATGTTTATTCTTCTCTTCAAAGTCCTCACAATGACCCACACCTGACACTTACAGTTACAATCGGTATCATAGAGCACTAAAACTGTGAGCACATAACAACTGCTCATTTCCCATGATTCAGGTAGGAGATCAGATGCGACTGCTGCATAATTGCTGGAGTGAGCTGCTGCTTCTCGATCATATCTGCAGACAGGTGCATCATGGGAGAGACAGCAGTCTGCTACTCATTACAGGACAGGAGGTGAGTTTTTCCAAGCGATCATTAATAATAACAATTTCATATCACTATGGAAAAGCAGAACATTTCAGTATGGGGCATAGAATGTTTCAATGGGGCATCTATGTTAAACATCTCAAACAGTAAATGCTGATCTTGCATATGCTTTTGCATTTGTCACATGACTAATATAATCGTAAGGAAGGAGGGAGGATGACTCTTAGTTAAATAATCTGTGTGCATGTTATTTAAGACAGCTTTCAGGCTTCACATGTTGTTATTTGGCCGTTTAATGCTCCAAGCCTCATCGAAGCAAGAGTGATGTTGTCTCGAAACGCCTCATTGCCCTTTGTGGAAGATCTGCAGTGTAATGAAGGTGTTGTGCTGTAGGTGGATCTGTCCGCGGTGTCTGACGCGGGGCCGCCTCTGTCCAGTATGGTGCAGAGAGGACAGGAGCTGGCCAGGAGACTGCAGCTGCTGCAGGTGGACAGAAGAGAGATGGCCTGTCTGAAGTTCCTCATCCTCTTCAACCCCAGTGAGTCTGACCCTGACCCTGTTCACACGCCACTCTGCTGCTGATGGAAAACTACATACTTTTTAGTACATAGTGAGACACAGTAGATATGTTTCTATCCAAAGTTCCCAATCTAATTTGAATATCATACAAAACATTTTTGAATAAACAAGATAAATTTAAGAGAACCATCGTCACTTCCTGGGAAACTGATGCAAAATATCTGTGATAAAAATGGAAGTTGCTGCAATCTGGAACGTTTTTTCATATATCATAAATTACTTTCGTCTCAGAGCGCGCAGATGAAATGCTTTAAATGCTGTCATGTTCTCTTGCGTTCGGAAGAACACAATCGTGTGAGACGCTTCTGGAGGGAATTAAACCAAATCATTCTGATGACAGACTTTGGCTCAGGCGTTTCAGAACCACCAAACCAACATTTGAGATGCTGTGATGCCATTGGTCCACTGGTTAGTCCAGTGATCCAATCACATCCTCTGCTGAGGCAAAGTGAGTTTTTTTGCGCATGGAGGGATTTATTTAGTAAATGTATGTCCATCATAGTTTATGCTCATGACTGCTTATTGGATTAAAAAAATGATCTGCCTCAATTTAGCATCTTGACGCTTCCATCCAGTGAAAATGAATCCATAATACAAAGAGTTGTGGTAATATAAAGCCATAAACTGGTTGCACATTTTAAGAATTTTTAGGCATGTTGTCACACATTTAATAAGGTTTATTTTTTCATGATCATTTTTATATGGTTATAGGCTTTAAAGCAGAGGTTCTCAACCATATATATACAGTATATATATTAATAGGTTTATTTTAATGCTTATGGGTCAAAGACATTTAGATGTCTGCATCAATAGACATTTACAAACGTGATTTTATATACATAGAAAGTGCTTAAAATGCAAGTAAAACATCTACTTTTAATGTTTCAAATAAGTTTTGGGAGAATAAAATGTCAAAATGTGGGTGAAATAATGTTCCATTGTCATTCAGTGTAACACTTATATTTATGTAAAAACTGAAACAACATACTTATTCTGACCTGTACGTATTAAAATATATAAAAGAATAAGTGAGCATACTAAATTTTATTGCATTTTAAATAAGTAAAAAATTATTGCTGACAAATGGGCAAAACCTAGGAAAGTGGCAAAGTTTGAAAATGTAAAATTAATAATTAATAGTAATTAGTCTTTAATATGGCATAAATAGAAAATGTTGTAAATATCCCTGACAAGATTGTTACACTGAATGACATTTTAGTGGCTGTCTTCTGTAAATCATAGTAAAAATGTATGATATTTAATTTTTGCTCAGAAAAAAAACAAAAAAAACAACAAAATTAAACAGGATCCATTCTGATGTACTGAAAAACAACAACAATTTAAAGCTGTATTACACTTATTGTTTTGATGCTTGGAAAAACTTTTTCATCTTTGACCCATATATAATAATATAATATAATATAATATAATATATAACAAGCATTAAAAAAACAGACTAAAAATAAAATGTTTTTTTAATTTTAATGAATTTTAATGGGCATTTTTATACATTTTATAAATACAGCTTCAAAATATTTTAGCGGGTAGAAATTACAGGTAAAAATATTTTTAAGAATTCTTATTCTTGATCCATATCCAGTAAATCATAAACAATTGGAAGTCATTGGCTTTAAAATTGTTGTGGACAATCGGGAGCCAAAAAAAGGATGAGATCCTGCCTTAAATTTGAATGAAAACAATACAAATAAGCTATTGCACATTTTAGTAATTACTAAAAACATTAAACATACAAAGTTTGTGACAACATGCCCCGATACACAGGCTAGATGGGGTTGTCACAATGAGCCTGTCATTAAACAGTCGAGTAGAGTTTAGACAAAATGTGAACAGTCGGACAATTACAAAACAAAAATTCATGATAAAGCAAAAATGTAAATCAATTGTATAAAATTGCAATATGTGACAAACTGCTCTGAACCACACAAATCTGACCTGGTCTCCCCTTCATCATTTGAGCACATTTTACAGCATTTTTTTTTTTTTTTTGAACATACTTTGATTTTGGGAGGCACTAATTGCAGTACTTACTGCATATCCTAAATTCAGCACAGTTCAATAAATATTGCAAGCACTTATTAAAATGAATAAATACAACACCATCTAAAGACAGTCTGCTCTTGTACCCAGCAACAAACGCTTTCCTAGAAATGTCCAATTACAATTTCATTAGGCACAATAAACAAACATATCTGAAAGGAGAAAACTGCGTTTGAAAGAGAAAGAATGTGTCATCTCCTCTCACTCCGTCACATTGATTTTTTTTTCATTCTTTGCCCAATTGAAAGCAGCTTTATTGAGTAATTTGTGTCCTTCAAATGTACTGAAAAGATTATTCAACATTTTAATTACTGTGTGAATGGCTCTTCTGATGAGCTCTGCTAATGCTTTAAAGTGCTCCATTAATGGGTCAGACTGTTGTCACCCTAATACACACACACACACACACACGCGCGCGCTCGCACACACGTTGGGTTTTCATGTTTTATGGGGACTTTTTATAGATATAATGATTTTATACTGCACAAACTGTATATTCTCTCATCTGACCCTAAACCTACCCATCATAGAAAACTTTATGCATTTTTACATTTTTTTTTTAAAAAACATCACTTAGTATGATTTATAAGCTGTTTTCCACATGGGGACCAAAAATTTTCCCACAAGGTCAAAGATTTCTGGTATTGTCCCCATTATCTAGGGTTTATCAGGCGCACACACACACTCACACGCACACTCAGTGTGTATTGTAGAGGCAAAATATAACTGCAAATAAAGCTTTCTTCTCTAACTTGCACCTCCAAAACGCGTTTGCTCTAATGCATTGTTAAAGGATCAGCGTGTATTGTCCCATATGAAACTTTAACGGCCAATTAAAACATATTTGTATAGTAAAATGTGCTAATTCACAAGATCAATACATCCTTTATTAAACCGTTTTGTCAAAATGAACACATCTTTACAGATGGTGTTGAAATGCTGAATAGATTCATTCAATTCTAACAGCACTTAATGCGAGCAGCGCCATACACATGGAGGGCATCAGCTTTTCCATTGTCGGGCCAGTGCGAGCCAGGGCTTTCAACGGGCCGGGCTGGGCCAATAGCCTCTGACCTGTAGCACTGACCCAGTCATCACAATTTGGCCATTGTCAAACTCGCTCAAATCCTTACGCTTGCCCATTTTTCCTGCTTCTAACACATCAGCTTTGAGGACAAATTGTTCACTTGCTGCCTAATATATCCACCCACTAACAGGTGCCGTGATGAAGAGAGAATCAGTGTTATTCAGTGTCAGTGGTCATAATGTTATGCCTGATCGGTGTATTTTCCACCAAAAATACGACGTGAGGAGCTTTAGTTGCTTTATTTTATGACATATGCGGAGCTAAATATGGATATCAGACAGTCTGGTAAGAGACGAGACTGACAGATAAAAAATTAAATTTCTTCAAGCATTTACCATGTTTACTATGGTAACGGTTAGCGTGCATAGTCTTTTGCATCGCATATAAATATTTCTGCCTTATACGGTGATCAGAATCCACATCAGAGGTTATTTCAAACACTTGCTGCTGTCTGAAAGTGAGTTGAGCTAAAATGATTTTAAAAGTTTTGGTTGCACTTTATTTTACAGTTTGTGCACTTACAGTGTACTTACCTAAGAAAGTACTGAGTAATATAAGGTAACTACATTGGTTAAGGTTAGGTTTAGGAGTAGGTTCAGGGTTAGTACCTAGTTATTACTCAGTTATTGCAATTACTATAATAAGTACATAGTATGTACATGAGGAACAGGACTGTAAAATAAAGTGCTACCAAAGTTTTTAATGCTGATGTTAGCTGGTATATGAAATCATCCGCAGCACTGCCGGTTCCCGACTCAGATAAACTCCGCCTTTGTTCGTAACCACTCCTTCAAGCCCAAGCTGGCCCACTTTGGACCAAGGTATTTGGCAGGCCAAAAAACCCAGCTCATCCCTGACTGCACTGAACCAGTATTTATTATGATTACTTTCGTTTGACTAATCAAGCTTTTATATGTAGTTTGGGGTAACTACATTTTTGGGGTAAGTTTGGGGTAAAAGGTTTTATAGGTTTGACTCTAATAATAATGCAAAAACTGACATCATTTAAAAAAAAAAAAAAAAAAAAAAAAAAAATGTAAAACAAAAAAAATATCTAAATGTTGACAAAAAATAGTCATTGGTAATATCTAAATATGTATCCAAATGCAAAACTTAATAAAAGTAATTATGTCTCGGGGAGTCGCCAATCAGAATGGCTAGAATCGGCCCTACACACACACACACACACACACACACACACAGGGACTCTATGAGGGCTATAATGATTTGTCTGGTCCTTAGATGTGAAGCTCCTGGAGAACCAGCAGTTTGTGGAGAGCATCCAGGAGCAGGTGAACGGCGCTCTGCTGGAGTACACGCTCTACTCGTACCCTCAGTGTCTGGACCGCTTCGGTCAGCTCATACTGCGGCTGCCTGAGGTGCGCTCGCTCAGCGCGCAGGCCGAGGACTATCTGTGCTACAAGCACCTGTGCGGAGAGGTGCCGTGCAACAACCTGCTCATAGAAATGCTTCACGCCAAGAGGTCGACCGCGGTGTGAACCTGACATTCGAACCAGAGTTTAAGCCATATGTGCAAGATGGATGGTGAACAGTTTTCCAAAGGCAATTATTTCATACCTTACGTGATGAATGTACAGATTTTATTTCATCTGTATTCCTTTCTAAACATGACAATCACTGATGGACACGGAGGTGTTTTTATATTTGCATAGTGTTTCCTTCTTAGTGCTCTTAGTGTCTCAGCTATAAAGGTAATAACTGCAGAGTATAATCTCTATAGAGTGCAACAGCTGGTTTCGGAAGTATTTTTTCCATTTATTTCTGCCGTATGGATTTTTTTTTTTTTTTTTTTTTTTAAAAAGGTCTTTGTTTAAGCATTATAAGACACAAGGTGATTCATAACATCACAAACATTGATGTGAAGCAAAAAAGTATTTGAAAATCTGAAAGTCTGTGAACTTAACAGCTTTAGTGAGGGAAAAACTACAATCCCATGAAGCACTGCGAACAGCATAATCAAATTAAAAATGACGGAGAAATATAGAACTTATTTGAAAATGTTAATTATATATATAAAACAATATATTTTAAGTTTATTGCAAAATATGCATAGGGTGAAAGTAGTACTTTTAAGGTCCAGCTATAATATTTCCATTTGAATACAGTTCATGATGTGTTATTTGCAAGGTATATACCAAGAAACATTTTGAGATCATGCACTCCAGACAAGTTTTTTTTCAGGTAAAGTGGGCCATCCCTGATTTATCAGAAAATAATTCTGCATCCTAATTAGAAATTTTAAAACCACTTATGTTTATTAACATATACATTTATATTAAAAACAATTCAATTATATTCAACAAATTTATATTTAAAACCCCACAAAAAAGAACATATTTTCATCAAATTCATAAGTTCACTCAATTCACATGTTAAATTCAAAACAACTGATAGAACATGTATTGATATTAAGTTTGAATATCAGAATATGGATGAAAATTAACTCTACAACATATGCAAATGTGACTATAAACAACAACAAATCGGCTAACAAAAACCGTAATAAGAGGAACATTTAAAATGCAAAGAATAACATTTTTAAAAATGTGTTTGTTTTAGATTTTATTCCCTGTTAACTGTAGTAACAAACAAAATAGGAACCTTCACATTAATATTCGTTTACATTTAGGGTACGTTTACACGAAAACGATGTACTAAAAACCGAAAAGGCTTTCTTTTGCATTTTTCACTTATAGACGACAATGTTGTCAAAGCGATCCCTGTTCACACACGAAAATTTGCTGTATTCTGCTGCCAAGCCAGTAGATGGCGATGTCTCTTTGTAAAAAAAAAAACTACACGCCTATAGACTGAACATGTAATACGCATGATGTCACTAATTCGCAAATTCACATTTTTGTAGTTTACACAGAGACAATAATGCTCTCGTTTCCACTTGCACTTTGAAACCCGTTTTCAAAAGTTTGCAAAAACTGCCGTTGTCATGTAAATGAATGGCCAAAACGCATAAAAAGTTTTCAGTTTTTAGTTGAAAATAGTGTTGTGTAAATGGCCCCTTAGTGAGCAACCTTATAAGTTAGAAATGAAATCTTATGTCAAAGGGTTTTCTGCCATTCACCATGAGGCAGTCCTCCTCTGAGGTGTGGCCACGCCCACCAGTATCATATTGCATCAGCCAAAACTCTTTTATCATTTAAAGAAATAGTGTCTCTTCAATTAAAGGTGCAGTGTGTACATTTTAGGAGGATCTATTGACAGAAATGCAATATAATATACATAACTATGTTTTCAGTGGAGTATAAAGACCTTACATAATGAAGCATTATGTTTTCATTACCTTAGAATAAGCCATTTCTATCTTATTGTTCTTCTTCGCGGTTCCCTGTACATGTTAAGGCACCATTATGCGCCGGCATGATTCTACAGCAGCCCTAAACGGACAAACTGCTCTACAGAGCGCGTTTCGTCACTATGTGGTTGTTGTTCTTCGTCTGTGTTTTTAGAGGCAGCTTTCCTTGCATCATCACTATGCTGAAAACACACAAAGAATTAGTAGTAGTAGTCGTCTGGTGTATTAGAAACAGAGACAGTTCTTTGTGAGATGTAAGAAGAAACCTCATTGCTTGACTGGCTACTCTCTGCTGTCTCAGACGACGACATCTTTGTCCTGTGTCGGCCACCGTAGTTTCTCTATGTGCTTCGAAAGGGACGGGTGAGCGGTAGACTGAGCAATTCGCAACCTCACTGCTAGATGCCGCTAAAATTTACACACTGCACCTTTAAATACCATTGTTATGCTCTGTATGTGTAAACCCATTGAGCACAGTACAATGCACAGTACTTTAATCAAACTTAAAGGGCCCACTTTACCTGCATTCGCACTATATATACACATTTTTAAGTATTTTTTGAACGTAGGAAGACTGACTCGATTACATCACTTGCAGTGCTTCATGGGAGTGGGCGGAGCTAAATATCTCTTTTGATGCATTCTGCTGGTTTCGACTCTTTGATAGGTGGAATTATCTGCAGAGCGTCATGGGTGATGTAGTTTTATTTCTGGAACCGACTGTTGCTCTCTATAGTCTAAGAGCGATATTTATGTATTTATGTTATTTACCTTATTGCTCCTGTGCTTTTAAATGGAGGATGAGTTTTGTACTATTCTTGTTTGTCAATTCAGTAGCTATTTTAAAAAACATTCCAAAAGGGGCTGGTCAACAAGAATCAAATTAAACAAAAGAAGGTATTTATTGAGATAATGTAATTAACAGTATCAATGAATGTATTTAAAGCACATTTTTACATAGATTACACATTTATTTGTCTTTCCATTTAAATGAAAAATTTGGTCGCAATAAAATCAAATAAAAACATGCTGTGTGTGTTTGTTTGTGTGTATGTCTGAGTGAGCGTGAGTGTGTGTGTGTGCGCGATTGCATGTGCCTGTGTTTCTTTGTGTGTCTGTGTGCATGTGCATCTGAGTGTGTGTGTGTCTGTTTGTGTGTGTGTGCATGTGTGTGTGTGTGTGTGCATGTGTATCTATGTGTGTATGTGTGCGTGTCTGTGTTTTTGTCTGTGTGTGTGTGTGCATGTCTGAGTGTGTTTGTGTGTGTATGTGCGTGTGCGCAATTGTGTGTCTGTATGTTTTTGTCTCTGTGTGTGAGTCCAAGTGTGTGTGTGTGCGATTGCGTGTGCATGTGTCAGTGTGTGTATCTGCATGTGTGTGCAATTGTGTCTCTCTGTGTGTTATTGCCTCTCTCTGTGTGTCTGAGTGTGTGTGTGTGTGTGCATGTGCGTCTGAGTGTGTATGTGTGTGCGAGTGTATCTCTGTGTTTGCGACTGTGTGTGTGTGCATGTGCGTCTGAGTGTCTGTTTGTGTGTGTGAGCAATTGTGTGTGTGTGTGTCTGAGTGTATGTGTCTTAGTGTGTGTGTGAGCGATTGTGTGTCTGTAAGCATGTGTGTCAGAGTGTGTCTGTGTATCTGTGCGTGTGCGATTGTGTCTGTTTTTGTCTGTGTGTGTGTATGTGAGTCTGTGTGTGTCTGTTTGTGTGTGCATGTGCGTCAGAGTGTGTATCTGTGTGTTTTTGTCTCTGTGTGCATGTCTGAATGTCTGTGCGTGTGTGCAATTGTGTGTCTGTGTTTTTGTCTGTGTGTGTGCGAGTCTGTGTGCGTGTGTGTGCCTGTGTGTGCATGTGCGTCAGAGTGTGTGTGTATCTGTGTGTGTGTGAATTGTGAGTGTGTCTCTGTGTTTTTGCCTTTGTGTGTGGATGTGTGTCTGAGCGATTGTGTGTGCGTGCAATGCATGTGCATCTGAGAGTGTGTGTGTGTCAGTCTGAAAGCAGTCTGTCTCTGAATGTGTGTGTGTGTGTGTGTGTGTGTATAGAGCGTCTCTGTCAGTGGAGCTGCTCCGCTCTGAGAGTCTCTTCAGTGCCAATAAAAGAGGTTATGGGAAGGTCAGAAAACATTCACACGTTTCCACCTTTGTGAGCTCATAAAGAGAGAGAGTGTGCTTCTGAAACCCATTTCAACCAACTCTTTTTCTAGTCATTTTTATTCTAATCCAATATAATTTCCTGTGTATCATTTTAAAAACATACAAAAATGAAATTCAATATTCATAAACGGCTACAGCGATACTCACTTTCCACATCAAAGCAAAAGTTTTAATAGTGAGTAAAAAAGTAATACTGCAGTTTAATATGCATTGTATAAAAATAAGGAATGCCTATTACAATAAAATAATTATTTACATTTCTGCATCATTTCAATTGAGTAGTAGAATTACATGAATAAACAAACAAAATCAGTCAAAAAAAATATGCGAATTTTCAGAATGTCTTTTTAAAAATTTGTCTCAATAAGATAATCTTCACATATCACGTCATACATGCCATTTGAGCATAGAGAAGAGATTAAATAACGTGTTATTGAACTTTGAACAGTCCTTTCAGAAAGATCAGAGAAGCTGATAGGTTTCATTGTCTACAGTCTTCTGCACAATACTGTATCTAAATCTCCACGGATGGGCTGAACACTCCCATCCAAAGTCAAAAAACACTAACAATTCTGTCACGATTAATGGTGCGATGATGCTCATACCATCCACTTTTAGTACTATGAGCCTCTGCACTGACAACATCTACGTAACATTATAAAACACAGTGCGGTGAAGTGTTTCTGTGCCGGGCTGCGCTGAACATTTGCTGAAAGAGTCGTTTCATGTTTCTGGAAGAGCGTTTACTCACTCAACACAGACTGAGTCCTGGGAATGAGACGACCTGGAGGATTGCGGAGGAGGCGGCGTGTGTTCCTCCACATTATGAGTTATGTCTTCATCCCGGGATAAGTCACGAGTTGTGTAGAATTGTAGTGTAGTCTTCTCCTCAACAGCCTGTGCCGGTAAAGCAAAAAGAGAAATATCAGCATGCATTTTGATAATGGCATCACCTATTTTACCAGATTTTAAGCTCGGATTCAAACTGTGTTTTGCTATCAGCACTGGTTTTACAATTAAATGTAGTCTATTCTGATATTAACTTCTTTTTAGTTATCACACATCTAGTGAAGAACTAGTGCGCCCCCTACAGCTTCAGCGTGGACGGACATGTGACAGGTTTATGTGAGACGCAGATCTTTACCTGAGGGCTTGAAGACCGTCAGCTGAACCACCTGAAACAAAACAGGCTGCTGTAATGGATTAAGTCAAGTCCAGTTTATTTGTACAAGGCTTTTTACTATACACGTGTTTCAAAGCAGCTTTACAGAAGATCATAATGTTAATGTTTATAATATCTTAATATCATGCCTTATAGCTGCATTTAGCAGATTAGAGATGGATGATGATATAGTTAGTACATTTTGCAATGATACAAGCAATCAAGCAGTTGAGATTGAGATGTGAGAGGTGGTTAAAAGTTTGGAATAATTAAGATTTTTCTGAAAGAACACTTTTCTCCTCACCAAACGAAAAATCGTAATTATTACAAACTTTTGACCGCCAGTGTATATATTGTTTTATGTGAGTATACTGTATGTATGCGGATAAAGTTGGATATTGTATATGGGTCATTCTACAGAATTGGTTCAAACTCAGAGTTGAAACGTCTTGAAAAAATGTGTCTTTCCACATATGTTGTATGTATGCAAATTGTATAATATCCAAGTACACATTTCTAGTAACTGTGCAGTTAATTCTCATATTGTTTTTTCAGAAAGTTTTGGAATATTTTTCCTCTCCCCAAATTTGTCACTACTGAAACACAATGATAAATAACTTAATAAGAAGAGTTACATTGACCTATTAAGATTTTGTTTACATCTACCTTGAAAATATATATATATATATTTTTTTAAAGTTGTAAGGTAAATCAATAACAATTACAATTTTAACAATATTTCAAGTGTAATTTATGAGATTTGTTGTATTTTGAATCCACTCTTTCTTTGTAAAAGGCATAAAGTCTATCATACTGATTTCAAAGTTAAGGATTCATTAGTTTAAATACACATTGAACCAAACACTATCATAACATCTTAGCTGATAATTCAATATACTTTATTTTTGACAAAACATCCCATGTTTCGGTCGTGGCTGCACATTTTCGGTAGTGACAGTAATGTGTTGGTAGTGACCACATCACTTTATAGAATTTGAACTCTCTTACTAAAACACTAATGATTTGTACAATAGAACATACTACAATTCTAATGATTTGCATAACTGTATTAAAATTTTGTTTATTTCCCCCAAATAAACGATTATGTCTTCCCTTTTGTCACTACCGAAACAATGATGTCACTACCGAAACAGCCACGAATGAAGTTTCGGTTGTGACAATTTTCGTTGTGACACACACACACACAAAAATTATTTTTTTCAAATAACTCTCAAAAAACAATGATGTCACAACTGAAACTTGTTTCAACATGTTTCGGTCGCGACTGCACATTTTCGGTAGTGACAGTAATGTGTTGGTAGTGACCACATCACTTTATAGAATTTGAACTCTCTTACTAAAACACTAATGATTTGTACAATAGAACATACTACAATTCTAATGATTTGCATAACTGTATTAAAATTTTGTTTATTTCCCCCAAATAAACGATTATGTCTTCCCTTTTGTCACTACCCGAAACAATGATGTCACTACCGAAACAATGATGTCACTACCGAAACAGCCACGAATGAAGTTTCGGTTGTGACAATTTTCGTTGTGACACACACACACACAAAAATTATTTTTTTCAAATAACTCTCAAAAAACAATGATGTCACAACTGAAACTTGTTTCAACATGTTTCGGTCGCGACTGCACATTTTCGGTAGTGACAGTAATGTGTTGGTAGTGACCACATCACTTTATAGAATTTTAACTCTCTTACTAAAACAAACTAAAATACTAATGATTTGCATAACTGTACTAAACTTTTATTTCCCCCAAATAAACAATTATGAGTTCCCTTTTGTCACTACCAAAACAACAATATCACTACCAAAACGATGACGTTTCGGTCGTGACTGTTCCGGTAGTGACAATTTTAGATACTTTTGAGCCGCTCAGAGATGCTAATCAGCACATGGTTATCTAGCACAGTTCTGAACAGTTGTACACAGAAAAAAAACTAAATTTAATGGAATAACACCCAAAAAAGTTTGCTTAATTGCAGAAAAAAAAGGTGTTTGGTAGTGACGTTCCTTAAAGTTACACAGATTTTCAGACTTTTGAACACATTTAACTCAAAATGATGGACCTATCTACTATGAAAAGGCAATGAGGGAGGAATATTTCCTGATCAAAAATATAGAAGTGTGGTTAAAATCAGTCTCAGCTAATGAACTAACACATACAATGTTTCGGTAGTGACATGAAAATGCAGGACATTTTTTTTTACATAAAGTTTCATGAATTAAAAAATAAAATATAAAAATTTTTTTTAACTTCATTTAAAAAAAAAATCTAAAATATATTTTTAAAAACAACAATGGAAAAAAATGCAAAAAATATTTCAATATTTTCACAAGTTGAAATTTAAGGGTTCTTAGTAAACATACTTAAATGCTTTTTTAATATGTTTTTTGGTTGTGGGACAGCAGTTTGTAGAATGACCCATATATACAATTTTATATACAGAGCTGTGCAGTGATAAAGGTGACGTTTTTGTGACGATATAAACAATCACACAGCCGTGATTTGCTATATTGCATGTATTGCTTTACGTGAGTGTACTGTATGTACAGTATGCAGGTAGAGTAGGATGTAATATATATCCAACTTTTAACATATGGCTGGGCGATAATACAGGTTACATTTTTTGACATTATTACAATAAAAATGGAAAATTGGCTATATACTGTAGAGCAGTGGTTCCCAACCTTTTTTTACGTCAAGGCCCACCTCCTCTATGAATCAACACTGCAAGGCCCCCCACACCACCACTACTTTATTTATTTATTTTTATTAACAAAAACATTTGTATTCTAGTGTTATTCATTTTTAAACCCATTGTTTTTTAAGGAAGAAATTCAAAATAGATTTAAAGCCTCAGTATTCTTTTTTTCAAACATACTTTGCAGACATTCGACTTAAAACTATTTATGCAGACATTGCAGACATTCAACTTAAACTATGCAACTTTAACTTTAAACAGTAACTTAAATAAGCACAAGTCAACCTGCCATACCAAACAAGACCACAGGGAGATACCAAAGAGCTGCATTTAGTACGGATCCATTCAAAATTAATAAACAAACCAAAATACAAATGAAAAATAAAAACTTTCTAAATGTGTGGAAGCTCAGCGATCTGAAGGTGGGTCGATGTCATCACTGAACAGTTCTTCTGTCAGAACAAGCAATTGTGGAGCGTCTGATGTCCATGTGTACATAAATGACAGATGACAAATGACAGATCCTCACAAATTTCTCCAAAACACGCTCGGCGAGCATCCGTTATAAAACACTCACGGTAGTACATTAATTTCGGCAACTACGCGAATATATTGAACTGTGTTCATGCAGAAATACGATGTTATTAGTGATCGGTGAGTCGAGAGCGCACATGCACGGTTTGTTTGCGCATCAATAATTTCGGACTCGCGCATGCCTATGTACGACTCCTGTATGCCACTGTAATCGTCTTTACCTGAATTACACTCGTCATCCATCAAAACCTTTTTAGCAACACTGGTTTTCTTTAACTGAGAGATGTAGTTTGCGTATCCTATGTTCATAAAGCAGTTGGGCGTTTTAAACCACCTCAGTCTGTATTTAACAGCAGCACGATGAGAAGCGGCCTGGGATGATCCGAAACAATTGCAGAATAGAATACGTAGGCTACGAAAGAGGTTGTGCTTTGTTTTAAATGTATTATTTATTTATTTAATTAATTTATCTCTTCTAATGTTGCGTATTAATAATAAAATTAATGAATTATATTAATATATTTAAATTAATTTTAAGTTATCTCGCGGCCCCCCTGGAGGATCACTGAGGCCCCCTAGTGGGCCGCGACCCACCGGTTGGGAACCACTGCTGTAGAGTGTGTGTACTGTATGTGTATATTTGTTAATTAATTTGAGTTATTAATGTATGTGGCAATACTGAGAATTTTTATGTTCAATTTTTAACAATTTGGTGTAGATACAAGCCTAATTACTGTTTGGTGATGTATATGACGGACACGGTTAAGTGATGCATATAAAATATCAATAAAAAACAAAAAGCCATTATTGCTTGAATATTATGTGTGGTTTTTGCAGCTTACCTGACTTCTGTTGGCTGGTTTCAATGGGAAACTCACAATATTGTCCTCTTTAAAACGTTCTAGAGGAAATGACAGATGTTACATGCAAGTAAACAGGCTTTTTAATGATTAATCATTTTAATAATTATTATTTAATAATAATTAATAATTTGAATAAAAGTGACAGTAAAAATGCAGAAATTTAGCAGCAGACGAGACAAGAGTTTCACACACCGTTCTTGAAGATGAGCGGGTTGGCTGTGGGAGCGCTCATGGGAGTCGAGCTCTCGCTGCTCTCCGGGCTGGAAAGAGTCGGCAGACTGTGCACCCATGATGCACTGGGAGATTTCTGGGAGGGTAAGAAGCTGATAGGCTGTGAGCAGTTCTGCAAGAGGAAATGACATCAAAAGTGAGTTCAATGACAGAGAAACAGATCATAATTAAATCAGCAAAAACAAGGTCTTACTGTAAACGACAAAGCTTTCCGCTTGTCCTGAATTCTTCTTATAGCGTTCCGCACCTGCATCATCATAAAACAGCCAGATATACAGTATTATGTTGCAATCACACAACTTTCTTGTACTACTGAAAGACGAGATAGAAATGTGACCGTCACCATGAGAGATGTAAATACAGAAGTCATACCTCACTGTTGTAAACCGCATACACCAGAAAAATATACAGACCCTAGAATATGAAGAGAGATTCAGCAAACAACATGAATGAGTTAAGGCTGCTCGACTGAATCATAAACAGACAACTTAAACATGACTACTCATAGACTTTGCAAACATCATGCATTTATTGAACTATTAAATAAATACAGTATGTAAGTTTGGCCACTAGAGGTCGCTTTTTCAAAACAATAACAAAGGCATAGCTGGATGACGCTGTGAATAACTGTGGAATCATGGGAGTTGTTGTCTTCACCTCAACAGCTGATGGAAAGCAATCCGACGGGAATTCAGGGATGAGCTAATGTTTCCAAGTTTTATTATTGTTTTATTAAAGTTTTTGTAACGTTTTATTAACGTTGTATGAAGCAGGGCACGGCCGAGAACCCGGGACATTTTCCTTGCTGTTTTTACTATGCTTATATGCCGCAGTCACCGCTGCCGCTCCTTTCATTTTGTTTTGTTAATGCAGATTTTATGATTAAAGTTACGATTAAAGCTGTTTAACGTCCGCCTCCTTCGTCCCTGAACTCGAACTTTGTTACAGTTACATTTGATCACTTAAATTTACATTATTTTATTTCATTCTAATAAAACCCTAAACCTAAATACCCATACAGGTCACTTTATCTGATGAATTAAAATTGTGGGGTAACACAGCGCTGTTTTACTTGGTCAAAACAATCATACTTAAAATACATTTGAGTGTGTTGAAAGCTGTTATCAATATCAATATTAGAATATCATGTCATGGACCGTTACACTGGTTTAAATAGCTGATTTTTCTGGATTTAAACATTGTTGGAAACATTTGAGATAATGTAAGTACACAAGTCTACAAAATATATAACATTGTTCTAGTGTATTGTTTTTAGTGGTTTTTGGATATTTAAATCCAAATGTTTTAATTATTGATTTATTGCATTAATTAGAAAAATTGTTTTTGCATTACAGTAATGAGAATTTGGGGAGGTGGAAATGTGTTCAGCTATAATGAAAATAATGTCATGATACATATAATACTGCAAAATGTTAGTGCTATATGCAAAATAATTAGTTTTTCCCTTTCAATTTTGGGGTATAATGAGACATGGATATAACAGGTTTTGTGAGATTTAGTCAGTTACTTTAGGATTAAGCAAGAGAAAACAAATAGTTTGAAATAATTTAGATTTTAATCAAAATACGGTTTACTCATTATCTTTCTATAAATACAATATGTTGTAAAATCTGTCTGAAGATTCAATGTCTGTAGTGTAATAAACAGTTTTAAAATAATAAACCAATAGAAACTATTTTTTTTGTTTTTGGAGGAACCTCTAATCTTAGAAGAAATTGTTTGTAGGAGTCAGCATAGAATCAGTCATATATATAACAGCTAGCAGGAGCTTTCCATGCACTTCCTACATCTTTGTGCTTTCTGTTCTCACAGACCTCTGCTACATAAAACATTCATGATAGATCTGCACGGGCTAATTATATCAGAAAAACTTCCTGCCAGTGATGGACCTGCTCATGTGTCTCCCCCATTCTCTCTATCGCTCTTCTACTTCTTTTATCTTTTTCCCAGACGCACACAGTAAATCTACATTAACAAGCTCTGGGAGGGAATTCAGCTCTCATTCATTATAGACACGGGAGGAAGAAAGAGACAGAGAGTGCAAGAGAGCTGCGTGAAGCTGAAAGAGAGGAAGTTCATTTCAAATGTGTTGATGGATTTGAGCCTGATTAAGAGGAAGACAAATACAGCTGAACTCTCTCTCTCTCTCTGTGTGTCTTTAATAACATGCATGAGTTAAGCTGCTCGATTATGACAAGAATCAGTGACATAATTATTGAAAACACTTTACATTAAGGTCCCATTTGCTAACATTAGTTAACTACATTAGTAAAAAATACTTCAAAAGCATTTGTTAATCTGTCAATTTCAACATTTACTAATACATTACTAAAATCAAAAGTTGTAACTGATAATATTATTTAATGGACCTGAACTAGCATAAACTAACAATGAACAATTTTTATTAACTAACGTTAACAAAGATTTATAAATACTGTAACAAATGTAATGCTCATTGTTAGTTAATATTAGTTGAGCATTAACTAATGGGACCTTATTGTAAAGTGTAACCTAATTACTTTGGTCAATTTTGAGATCATGATTACTCATAGACTTTGGAAACTGTGCATTTATTGAACTTTTATATATAATCTTATTTTAACAAGTAGATTTCCTTGAACTTTAAATATAATTACAATTATTAAACTGAAAATTAAATGCAAATAAAAACGACTGACTGCATGATGAAGCCTTTTAGTATGCAGTTAAAATGCCAGTAAAATTTAAGATACGAGGGCAAAAAATGCACCTGTATGGGGTTTTGTCATATTTACGACAATTTAAGTGATCTAGTTTAGCAATATCAAAGTCAAGCAAGAGCGCTGTTTTTTTCCCAAATATCTGCAAGTTATCTGCAAGAAGTTAAAGGGTTAGTTCACCCAAAAATGTAAATAATGTCATTAATCACTCACCCTTATGCCGTTCCACACCCGTAAGACCTTCGTTCATCTTCAGAACACAAATTAAGATATTTTTGATGAAATTCGATGGCTCAGTGAGGCCTGCATAGCCAGCAATGACAGCAATGAAGTCGTTATTTTGTTTTTTTTGGTGCACAGAAAATATTCTCGTCGCTTTATAATATTAATATTGAACCACTGTACTCACATGAACTGTTTTAAATATGTTTTAGTACATTAATGGATCTTGAGAGAGGAAATGTCATTGCTGGCTATGCAGGCCTCACTGAGTCATCAGATTTCAACAAAAATATCTTAATTTGTGTTCTGAAGATTAACGAAGGTCTTACGGGTGTGGAACGGCATAAGGGTGAGTGATTAATGACATTATTTACATTTTTGGGTGAACTAACCCTTTGATATTACATTCAGACACAATGTTATTAATATTGTCTGTTTTTGCTCAATTTCGCAAAGCTATGGCTGAACTGTGTCTTCGAATAAAACACAGCGGTGTTTCATTACTAAATGAATCTGTGGTTATTAACGAATCAAATGAGTCATTAAATCAGTGACTCATTCATAAAAAGGCCACTTGCTTTGGCCCCAAAAGAATCAGCCATTTGAATGAATCGGTTGAATGATTCAATGACTCACTCATTAAGACAGCGACTTGCCGCCACCTACTGGTTTAGTTTCATTAGGGGTTCAAGCACGTAGTGCTGAAACCCTATTGTAATTGTAAGGATTTTTATTATTTTTCTTCTGCCGTAAAACTGATCATGCAGGCCAAACTTTAAGGGAGAGACTGACAAGGTATGAACCCAATTGGCCAATAGGTGGCGCTACAGCAATCAAAAACACGAAACATTTATCATAAGCTCAAGCTTAAGATTTATACTCAAGACGAACAATCTATTATCAAAGCTATCAAAATTTCGATTTACGGTCGCTAAGGGGTGCCAAAACGTTCAAAGTGGGCGGAGCCACTTTTACTTAAATGGTTATAACTCTTAAACGGAATGAGATCTTTTCACCAAACTTGGTACACCTGTGTATGAGCTCAATCTCTGGTCACGATAAAAATATTGCGGCGATTGGGCACTTGGTGGCGCTATAACATGAAAAAAATATGAAAACAGCTATAACTATGCAACCGTTAGTCCGATTGACTTGAAAATTGGTATGCAGTATCTTGGTCCAAGGTGCCATGATAGTCTATGAGGACATTGGCGTATCTCAAAAAACATGGCCGCCATCGGCCAATGAATTTTGAGCATCTATTAGACAAGGTTAACGGAGGCTGATCGGAACAAAACTCGGTGGGCATGTTCGACTCATGGTCCTAGAGGTCAGTAAGAAATTTGAAAAAAATCAGCTACTAGATGGCGCTAATGAGTTTTACGGCTCTGTAATCACGTGGTGTTTCACACATACACACAATATACATATCATTTGATAGGTCTCCTCATTCTGAACAACTTTGCCTCAGGAACTACTGCTGTCAATCAAATAGTTCATTAAATATTCATGATTACGTAAAAAACCTAGTCCTTTTCACCCGATTGAAACCAAACCAGTGCAGTACAATTCTCTGGACTCTCTAGATCAATTATTATCAAAAAAAAAGTTGAATTTTACTCTTTGGGTCACTATAACAGGGTCATTTAGAAAATGGGTGTGGCAAAATACACTAAAATGCACTAGAAACAAAAACTTGCACATGCAGCATATGACTCTAAAGAAGCATGCAAACTTTCATGGAGATCGGACCATAGGTGGCGCTATAACTGTTAAAAAGCATTTAAAAACATATGTTTTCATATGGTAAACTACCTGTATTGGCTGTAAATGTTTTTTTCCATCTAAGATTCAGATGGTTACAGGCTTGCTAAATGAAACATAATACCTTTTTACGCATGCGCTTAAAGGCCTTAAAGCACTTGAACCCCGATAATTGCTGCTATAATATGTATTTATAATTTAATTTTTCTTTCATATTCAAGCCACCTCTGGCCTACATTAAACAGTCTGTGTAAATATACCTAAATGCCACTTCAGATGCAGCTTCTGAAAAAAATGTGATGGCCATATTGTAGCCTTAAAAGTTTGTGTAATAAATTCTATGTTGAACCAAAATATTTCTTTCTAAAGCTACTTTTTGTAACATGGATTCAAAGCTTTTCTCTTTGCACACCACTTGTTTATAAAACAAGACATTTGGCCGAATATGGCACAATAATCATTTTATCTTGATTCATTTGTTTTCATTATCATTGGAAGCCAAAATCATAATTGAAAATAAAATCTGATTAATCGCTCAGCCCTAGCATGAGTGTTGTGTGTTACCTGAAAGGCATTGAGTGTGATGAACAGATAGGCCACGACATCAGACAGGTGCACCAACACTCCACACAGCCAGGTCAGGCCTAAAACTGGTAACAAGATCAACACTGGCCGTGTCGCTGCCCTGCATGTTCACACAGACACAATATTACACATTCATATTACTGAATGCACTGGATAGGCTGCTCAGTTTTACATAAGTATGACTGAAACCAGGACTTCTACAGCTCTCTGCTTAACTAGCTGGTTATACAGACACTTCTCATTCATTTCTGCTATTATATATCTATATAACAGGACAAACAAGTGTCTGTGGATATTGGCATGGTATCTCTTCAAGTCCAGGTGGCTGATACTGGTGGGCAGGTGCTTCCTCTGTTATGTGCTCAACAAGATAAGAGAAAAACTACAAATGACTGGCTAATCCTTACTGCACTCTCTCTCTCTCTCTGAACTCTGCTTGTGTTTCAAAGGAAGTTGCAAAGTGAAAAGCAATCACCAGGTAAGATCCAGCGTGTGAAGTTTCGAGTCAGAACTGGGCGTCAGCATTTTGGCTCTGCGACGTGCACTGGCCACTGTAACCATAACAACCCGAAAAAGCACCAAGGTGTTGACCTGAGAACAGAGAACCAACTAGTACAAGGAAGACCGACTTTAAAGGGCTCTTATTATAATACATTTTATTATTATTTTTGTCACTGAGGTGAGCTTGTAATAGTAGTGAAGATTCGTGGCAACAACAGTCATATTATAAGTTGTCTATGAACATTTTCTTTTTGTTTCTGTGCCTTTAAGAAAAGCCCCCTTCATATTCATTACATGGGACAGTATCACAAATCACTATCCACCTTATTTTGAAACGCAGAAGTAAGCTACTTCCTTTGAATGTGTGAGACTTCAGATTCATTGTAGGTAAATTAGGTGCAACAAATGGTAAAACTATTTGCTCTACAATGCAGTGTGTTTATGATTATGACGATAATATACTAAAAAGATATGACAATGAATGCCGATTTGCAATTTCAAGCAGCATAACTAGAAAAATATGTAGTCTTTTATTCGACCGAAAGTCACGAAATGCAAAACAATGCAGGTGCATTTTACTTATCATTTAACTATTGGTCAATTATTTTGACAATTAATTAAGTAATTGGATATAATAATTGGCTTTAGTAAAGTATCAAAAGCAAGTAATGTTATGGTTTTATTGAACAACACTGTTATAATACAAAATGTAATATACATAATGTTATAAACAATCAACTTATGTACATTATGTATTATAACTAATGCCTGCAGAGGGCGCCATCGGCCTGTGATTGTTGTTGTTACACTTTACAGCAGATCAAATCATTGTTTAATATTGGCCAAACTACATTTATTTCAAATGTTCACTTACTCTTTAATATGATAGAATGATAGAAATGCTACTAATTTCTTAAACAAGAACATGTGGACATCAAAACATGCAAATTCAGGGCGAGGGTTTAAACTTTTATTTTGAAATCGCGATTAACTACCATTCATATATTTAGAAACATACTGATGAATTCTCCTGTGTTAGTGTAGGTTTATAAATGATAGTATTATGCTATGCTATATTATGATTTTTAAATTGTTTTAATGCATTGTGATCTAATAATGCAGTTGGATTCTCGTTTGTGGAATGTGCCACTTCAGCTAAATTTCAATGAGAATTTTTTTTTAATCAAGCACTCAAATTAAATCGAGGAATCGTGACAGTCCTACACTAATCATCGTGTAATGAATGATACTTCAGTTCCACTGAAAATGAATTATATGCAGTAAAAGACAAACAATAAGCACTGTAAACGGTTTTGCCACAAACTCAACTAAATCATGCTGATATCGCGTGACAGCTTTTCACCTCGACAAGAAATTATACCGTCACATTTTTATATTGCGAGATCTTGTGGCACTCCTAGTTATGATCTTCATTAACGAGGGCAAAAGGTTTAAAAAAAAAAAAAAATGAAAATTGCACGGATGAGTTGTTCACAATAAAATGTGTAACATGCATTTCAAAAACAGACTTTACAGACTTTCTTGCTGACTTCACAACTATCAGCACTGCATTACTCATATGCTCAAAAGCAGGTAAAAGCTTCATTGGGACACTTATTCTGAGACACACAAACTCACTCTAAGGAACTACACACTTGTGACATACTTACGGCCAAAACAACGAGCACAGGCCCTGCGAAAGCCCAAATAACATTGGACTGAAGGTTCAGCCAGCAGTACTGCTGTGCTTTGTACTGGTCCAAAGTGGCTCCCAAGGTTACAGTGACTATAACAACCGGCAGCCCTAAAAAAGACAAAGCAAATACAGACACAATGCATGAGAGGAAGGTTAATCAAACAGTAGGCCTACATGAATCAAAATAACGGTTCTCACCCCATCCCAGCACGTAGTACAGCTTCATTCTCCTCTCCTCGCTGATGTTCACCGAGACCACTTTACTCCAGAGCAGAAGCCCCTCCACCAGCATCCAGCAGAACGACGAGAGGAAGAACAGATGGAGGAGGGCCGTCACCAACCAACAGGCTTCCTGCTCCACATCAACATACATACAGAAAAACACGTCCGTAACATAACAGGTTTGAAACTTTTCCGAACTGTAGAACATCACAAATAAAAATAGACACACTACCATTCAAAACTTTGGGGTCGGTAAGATTTTTAAAGTCTCTTCTGCTCACCAAGGCTGCGTTTATTTGATCAAAAATACAGTAAAAATTGTGAAATATTATTACAGTTTAAAATAACTGTATTCTATGTGAATATATAGTAAAGTGTAATTTATTCTTGTGATCAAAGCTGAGTTTTCAGCATCATTACTCCAGTCTTCAGTGTCACATGATCCTTCAGAAATCATTCTAATATGATGATTTGATGCTCAAGAAACATTTATGATTATTATCAATGTTGAAAACAGTTTAATATTTTTGTGGAAACTCTACATTTTTGTTTTACATTTTCAGAACGTTCAAAAGAACAGCATTTATTTGAAATAGAAATTCTTGCAATACTTTTATAAGTACACAATCACAATACAATCACTTTAAAGCATTCTTGCTGAATAAAAGTATTAATTTCTTTAAAGAAATAATAACATAAAATCTTACTAATGCCAGACTTTGGAATGGTAATTTATGCATGTTATTTATCACTAAAGAAACCACTGCTATGTGTTCATTTCACACCTGTTTCCCTACTTTTTATCAACAAATTTAGATATTTATGAAAACATTTATAAAACCTAGCAATATCAAGGTCCTTTTTCCATATTTCACCTGCTGTTAGTTCAGCAAACTCACATGACTTTTATTGTTTATGGTTTTCTTTATATATAATTTCAGAGTAATAACTGAACTCAGCTGCTGCGTTTAATACATTTCATGTGCAAACACTTTAAAATCTCAACCTTATTTTCTGTCTGACAGTGGCGACAATTCAATATGAATCAGTTTAAAACCATCCAGTAATCTCTATTTATTCCTTGTTATTTATTATAATAAAAACTGGACATAAAGGCACAAATTATTTTTGTATCTGATGGTGTTGTTTTATCTATTAAGTGTTAAGTGTTGCAACACATGGTGAGATAGAAACGTGAATGTGTTCACAGATATAGAAATCAGACCTGGTTTTCCACAGCCCAGTCGCTAAAAATCAGAAGTAACTGAGCTACAGTCAGCGCCACGATCAGGTTTTTGTGAACTGTAATCCGATCTGACTTTGGAACACTAGAGGGAGACAGAGAGTAACAAATAATACAATCCCACTGTATCAGACGCTTCATGTGAGAGCAGCACTGTACAGATGTATGGTTATTTTTTGTGTAATCACACCTATAAAAACTCACCCAACAGCCACAAAGAGAATCAGTGTGAAGAGGAGACCACAGAGAGACACACCAGAGCCAATCAAACTGAGGATCTGCAGACCCGTCTCCTGTTCAAAACTTCTCTACAACACACACACACACACACACACACACAAACACACGCACACAAAATTTAAGAAAGGAAAATTAAAATGGACTGACTGAATTCATGCTGTAACCATTTTAAAAAAAAAAATGAATTACCCATAAAAATATTACACATAATTACCACAGTGCATATGAGGTATTAACATTTATTATGAAATTAATGAATATCTGAATTTTTTTATTACATTTATATTGGTTTCACTATATTTATTTGACTATATATGATTTCACTTTCATTTTATTGGCTCTTTTAATAATAATAAACTTTATTTTATAAAGCACCCTTAAAAGCAGCTTCTCAAAGCGCTGTACACAAGATAAACAATACATAATATAAAATGAATAAAATGAGTGAAATAATAATGAATAAAATAATAAAAAACAAAAATCAACAAGCATACGCTAGTCTAAAAAAATACGCCTTAATTTGAGTTTTTAAAAATCCCAAAAGTCTGAGATTAATTGAAGCCAATTTTTTCACAAGCAAAGTAATTAATTTTTGGTCAAATTCATGTACAGTATCTATGGAGGCTTATTTCCACCGCGGAATAAAAGACAAAAAGGTAATTGCTACTTGTTATCTTACAATTCTGGCTTTTTTCTCAGAATTGCGAGTATGTATCATACAACTCTGACTTTATGATTTGCAATTGCGAGAAAAAAAAAAGTCAGAATTACAAGTTAATTTTTTGCAATTATGATCTTTTTTTCCAGAACTGTGAGATATGAACTCGCAATTGCGAGAAAAAAAGTCTGAATTTGCAAGATAAGTCACAATTATCCTTATATACTTTTTTTATTCTGTGACAGAATAATTATAATTCATTATACTTATATAACGCTTTTCTGGGTACTCAAAGCACTTTACATATGGAAGAGGGAATCTCCTCCTGCGATGGCAGCAGTGTTGCGCTAGAACGCCTACCACATACCAGCTTATTGATGGAAAGGAGACAGAGTAATGAAGCCAATCAATATATGGAGATTATTAGGCCATGATGGACAGATGCCAATGGGCAAATTAAACCGCTATTCTTTTCAAAGGACATAGGATTTTTAAATGACCACAGAGAGTCAGGACCTTGGTTTAACATCTCATCCAAAGGACGGTGCTTTTTGACACCATAGTGTCCCCATTACTATAATGGGGCATTAGGACCCACACAGACCACAGGATGAGCTCCCCCTGCTGGCCTCACTAACACCTCTTCCAGCAGCAACCTAGTTTTCCCAGGAGGTCTCCCATCCAGGTACTAACCAGGCTCAGCCCTGCTTAGCTTTAGTGGGCAACCAGTCTTGGGCTAGAAATAAGTATCTAGTCCATTTTCCACAGATACTGCTGATGAAACTTCCTTACCTGAACCTCATAGATCTGTAACAGCAAGGCAAAGTTCGTTGTGTGGTTACAGTAACAGGAAGTTAAATTATTCTGGGTGGAAATAACGGTGCAGCCCTTGGTTGACCAGCCTCCTCCCTCAAACCTGAGGTGTCAAGACAAAAGAACAAGATTTCATCAGTCATACAAAACAAGAATTAACCAATATGACAAATGTAAGTAAATGAAAATCGCTTACATCAGGTCAAAATCCCAAAATGCACAGACAGGGATCAATTTCACTGAACTGTTCTGAAAAGTGAAAAAGAGAAGCATTGCAGCTGAAGTCAGGCATTACAGTCCTACAACACACTTCATTCAGTCCTGCTGAAGAGAGATTCGTTTCAAACAGCTCACCCAAAATCACTGCCAATAAAACATTTTTCCCTTGTTTCCTTATGGGTGGGCATACACAGGACCTGTGTGTTATGTGTTTGGGAGCAGATCATGCTCTATCAGCCTTCGAGGTTGAGGCTGAGTGTTCAGGTTTGCGTTCCTCATGGTTCAGGCAGCACGGAAGCTGAGACCGTAGGGTTCACAGATGGATCTCTTGGAGGGGTTAGAAATGGGTGCCTTTACCCGTGGGATCTAGTGCTCTCTCGATGGGATCAGAAGCCCGCTCTGTGGCTTCTTCCGCCCAGGGAGAGAGCCAGGTGCTTCAGTTATCTGGCTCTGAGGAGTTAGATGTGCTGAGCACCGAAGAGGAATCACCACCTCTTCCCCCAGCGTATGAGGAGCTGGTGGAGGTTATGTCTAAGTTGAATATTGATTGTCCAGCTGAAAAACAAGGGGAACGTCAGAAAAGCAAACTGGACGAGCGCTTTTTGTCATCAAGCACTACACCTCCACCACAGGGCCTTCCCTTTTTCCTAGATTTACATAACAAGCTATCTAGATCATGGAATAAACCACATTCATCCCGTCTTTTCAGCCCCCAAGTCCAAGGTTATTCTGATATAAGGGGGTTGAAAGAGTATGGTTATGGGGCAATGCCTAGGGTTGAACAGACACTCATCTGTCCCCTAGATCAGCATCGTGCCTAAAGGCCCGACAATGCCCACTAAGCCATTAAAGTCTACATCAACGCTAGTGGGTAAAGCGCATACGGCAGCAGGTCAGGCTGGTGTGTGTCTGCATACGATGTCTATTTTGCAGTCATACCAGGCCGACCTGCTGAGGGATTTGGATGATGGCGAGGGGATGGGGCCCGACACGGTTCGAGAGTTGCGTCGGGCCACATATCTGTCTCTCAGGGCCACCAAGGAGACCGCTAGAGCTATTTGGTAGTCTATGGCAGCCCTGGTGGCTACAGAGAGGCATCCCTGGTTAAAACTCTCTGATATTAAGGAAAAAGACAGAGCCTTTCTCCTGCTTTCTCCAGTTCAGAGGAACACTTTTCATGGTGTGGTGTGGGATTCAGTAATGATACAGGCCATCCTATTGCCTGGAAGGAAAGCAAGGAAACCTTGGGACCTTAGGACCTCACTGTCATGTCTACGTTCATGTCCACTGTGCAAACTGGCACCCCAGATTCTCCTGTGGTCCCTAAGGAAACTCTCTCTGAGAGCAGTATACATTCCAGGGTACCAGAATGTAGGAGCAGACATCCTGTCGAGACAGGGGCTGAGGCCTGGGGAATGGACACTTCACCCCGAGGTGGTGAAGCGTATATGGGAAGTTTATGGCCAAGCGGAAGTGGATCTGTTCAAGTCTCAGGATGCGATGCACTGTCCACTTTGGTTCTCCCTAACACACCCAGCCCCCCTGAGGCTGGACGCTATGGTACAGACACCTGATTGCTCTGCTCCCAGGAGTTCTGGAGAAGGTCCACCAGGAGGGAATAAGTCTACTCCTAGTAGAGCTGTACTGGCCGAGCCGAATATGGTTCTCGGACCTAGTGTCCCTCCTCGATGGCTCTACTCTGGAGATCCTGGTCAAGAGGGATGTTCTGTCTCAGGCGGGAGGCACAGTCCTTCACCCCCACCTGGAGATATGGAACCTGTGGGTTTGGCCTCTAAGGGGGCCCAACTCATAGCCTCAGGTCTCTCAACTTCACTCCAGAGCTCCCTCCATGAGGAAATTTTATGCCTTGAAGTGGAGAGTCTTCACTTCTTGGTGCAGAATGCAACAGTGGGATCCAGTTAACTACTCGGTTGGCTCAGTGCTAGAATTTCTTCAAGATAATTTTTCTGCAGGGCTTTCCCCTTCCACTTTAAAAGTGTACATGGCTGCCATTGCGGCTTACCACATACCTTTAGGTACCTAGGGCATTTTGAGGCTAAGGCTTGCAATTCACTCCAGAGTTCCAGCTTGGGATCTCGCTAGAAGGTCTGTGGCTTCTGACCTTAAAAACTGTTCCTTCTAGCTATTTCATCTCTAAAAAGAGTAGAGCTTCAGGCCCTGTCGTTATCCCCCACGTGCCTTGAGTTCGCACCGGGGATGGTCAAGGCATTCGGGCTATGTCCCCAAGGTGCCGACCAATGTACCATGGCATATTGTTTTGCAGGCCTTCCGCCCTCCTCCTTTTGGAGATCAGGACCAGGAAAAGCTAAATCCAGTCCAGTGTCCAGTGAGAGCGCTGGATACTTACATCCACAGAGCTGCCCTGTGGAGGAAAACCGATCAGCTATTTGTTTGTTTTGGATCACCTAAGAAGGGGTATCCTGTCATACTTGGCTGTCAGAGCTCATTCGACAAGGAGTATTGCGGCCTCCGAGGCTTTGATTTCAGGTCTCTCCCTTCAAGACGTTTGTAATGCGGCGGGCTAGTCCTCTACCGCTTACATTCGTAAGAGTTTACGAATTAGACCTGGACTCCACTCCAGGGTCATGGGTGATCATGTCCTAGTGTTGCTCTTAGAATTCCACGGACAGGCTTTTGTAAGCATGGCATTTGGGCATTATAGTTCCCAAAACATCACTGACACAGCGCAAGTTCCCTCGAAAGGGTTACGTCAGTAACCATAGTTCCCTGAGAAGGGAACGAGACGCTGTGTCACTTTGCCATACTTCATTCGTCCCTGTGATCGACTTGCTTCAGCTAATTGAACAACACCGGCTATTACGGATGTGCCTTTATGCTTTCCTGGTCGTGACATCACCCGTCCGTGACGTTCACTCTTGCCATTGGACCAGTTGACACACATGCTTCAGACACAATCATGCAGACTTTTTAAAATCGGTAACACTTTTTTCTTTCAGTGTCCCTGTTTTACGTCACATGTACTTACTGAGGTAATAACTATAAATTGTGCATAATTACATGCAACTAACCCTAAACCAAATCTAGCCCTATAGTAAGTACTTATACTTAATGAATATTACTCAGTACTTAAATCTATAATTAGACTGTAACAAGGACACGTTAAAATAAAGTGCAAGCTAAAAAATCTTACCAACGCCAAACTTTTGAACTGTAGTGTACATTTTAGTCTGTATCTCACACAAGGCTATCACAGCTATCAAGTGATATTGAGTGCTGTTAAGGTACTTTTGCTTTAAAGCCATAGTGATTATATTGTATGCAAAAGAGCTGCTTTCAAAAGCATTCAATTCATATAATCCTTAAGGGTCTATGATAACAATTTTTTAATGCCGTTCCATTTACAACATATACAACATTTAGGACCCATTATAACAATCTCTGCAATGTCTAGGCAAAGCTAATTTCAGAAATAAGTCTATAGTTTCTGAAAATATGCTAACAAACTAAAAGGGACAGATGTTATTTCCTATACCTGAATCCTGTGCTGGAGTGTGAAGTGTATGGCCACGCTGATTGGCCGTCCATCTGCCAGCACTGTACTGGAGATGACCGATGAGCCCAAGACGGTTCCCAAATACCTGAGATATATAATCACACACCAACATGAATATATATGACCCCAAATATATACACCGATCAGGCATAAAATTATGAGCACTGACAGGTGAAGGGAACTGATTATCTCTTCATCACGGCACCTGTTAGTGGGTAAATATTAGGCAGCAAGCAAACATTTTGTCCCCAAAGCAGGAAAAATGGGCAAGCGTAAGGATTTGAGACAAGGGCCAAAAATTGTGATGACTAGATGACTGGGTCAGAACATCTCGAAAACTGCAGCTCTTGTGGGGTGTCCACCGCCGAAAGAGCCAACAGTGGACATGTGAGCATCAGAACTGGACCACGGAGCAATGGAAGAAGGTGGCCTGGTCTGATGAATCACGTTTTCTTTTTCATCACATTGATGGCCGGGTGCGTGTGTGTCGTATATATATATATATATATATATATATATATATATATATATATATATATATATATATATATATATATATATATATACACACACACTACCAGTCAAAAGTTTGGAATCTGTAAGATTTTTAATGTTTTTAAAAGAAGTTTCGTCTGCTCACCAAGGCTGCATTTATTTAATTAAAAATACAGTAAAAACAGTAATATTGTGAAATATTATTACAATTTAAAATAACTGTTTTCTATTTGAATATATTTTATAAAGTAATTTATTCCTGTGATCAAAGCTGAATTTTCAGCATCATTACTCCAGTCTTCAGTGTCACATGATCCTTCAGAAATCATTCTAATATGATGATCTGCTGCTCAAGAAACATTTATTGTGTACAATTGTACAAAATATTTGTGTACAATTTTTTTTTTTTTTTTAGGATTCTTTGATGAATAGAAAGTTCAAAAGAACAGCATTTATTTGAAATATAATCTTTTGTAACATTATAAATGTCTTTACTGTCACTTTTGATCGATTTAATGTATCCTTGCTGAATAAAAGTATTAATTTCTTTAATTTCTTTTCAAAAAAATAAAAATAAAAATTCTTACTGACCCCAAACTTTTGAACAGTAGTGTATAATGTTACAAAAGCTTTGTATTTCAGATAAATGCTGTTCTTTTGAACTTTCTATTCATCAAGGAATCCTGAAAAAAAAAAGTACACAACTGTTTTCAACATTGATAATAATCATAAATGTTTCTTGAGCAGCAGATCATCATATTAGAATGATTTCTGAAGGATCATGTGACACTGAAGACTGGAGTAATGATGCTGAAAATTCAGCTTTGATCACAGGAATAAATTACTTTATAAAATATATTCAAACAGAAAACAGTTATTTTAAATTGTAATTATATTTCACAATATTACTGTTTTTACTGTATTTTTAATTAAATAAATGCAGCCTTGGTGAGCAGACGAAACTTCTTTTAAAAACATTAAAAATCTTACAGTGTCCAAACTTTTGACTGGCAGTGTATATATATATCATCTATGATTTACGATGTTAATAACTGTGAAATGCATCATCACAATCTGGGAAACAGATCCATTACAATCATGCAGAGCATGCTGTATATTTAATTTGTAAAAAATATAAAATATTTAATAGTTTGACAGCCCTAATTACAGATTACATTGAGCATGGCTTACCTCTGCGATCCATCACTGACTATGGGAGAAAGGGTAATGTTTTCCTCTCTCTCTGAGAGACAGTTCACAGAGCTGTACCATGTGTTCAATACAGTCACCTTTCTGAAGTCTAAACAAGCACAACAAACATAAATCAAGGGAAGAACATTGTAAAAGGTTTTTTGTAAATGAACATCCTTGTTTTGCAGTGCGAAATGAAATATTATACAGGACCCTTCTACATAAACATGGTTTTAATAATCCCTACCATTGTTATGTAGTTCCTTCATGTTTTCAGCTTGGACAGAGATGCAGTCACGATGTCCCACATTCAACCCACAAAACGCAGAAATGTGAGATCCTTCAGACAGAAGCTTCTCTTGGACCTGCAGCTCTGGAACACAGGAGCACAGTTTCTGGCTTAACTTTGGTTGAAATTTCTCTGCGTGTCAATCGCTCTCGTTTCCTCTGAATGTCTGTGTAACTCACTGATATTGTGGCTGTGTATCTGCACACTGTCTGTGTCATCCGTCAGCAGAGAGTTCAGGTTGATCAGCATACGGTCTACAGCCTGTATGACAGCCATCGGCCCCTTCACTACCTGCATCACAGCACATGTTTCTCAAGGCTTCCTTTAAAACTCTTTTTGATGGCAACCCAGAAATAATCAACCAGAGTTAACTTTTTGACTGAACTTATTAAACACAATATCATATGTGCGATTGCACTGTAGTGATGATATCAGTGGAAGGGCCTCTGTGATATTTCTTAACCCCTTAGCTGTCACCGTCCCACCATTTAAAACAATAATATCTTAGTCTAAAACTATAATAATATTGACAAACTATATATCACTTGAAAGCTTACAATCTCTGATTTCAATACAAATGACACAGGAACAGTAATTTACTAATTTGCAACAAGTATATTTTTCAGACTCATAAGGCATTTTCAGACCTTTATTTTGAAATAGCAATGATCATAAAATATTGGTAGAAACCTCACTTAGCTAAAAAGATAACATTCATTCTACTTTCTCAGAAAAAAAGGTCTGAAAATGTTGTAAATACAAAGAAAAAATGATAGATTCTCCATTTGTGATGTGGTTCGCGTTCTCATCCGCGTTCTTTCCGCATGTCTTTTACGTGTTCGTTTGAGGTTGAATTCAAATCAAATACTGTCAAACCACCCATATTACTTCTGAATAGGATGTCTACTTCATAAGTATGAAAATTATGGAAATATATGGTTCAGATCACTCAAACCATACATGGAAATGGAAAGGTCCTTATATGGTCACCAGTGGAGCCTGGTTCTCATCTAGTGGAAGTGTTTGGTACTGCGCCCAAACAAAAACTTCACTGAAAGCTCATTTTTTGAGATATCAACCTCAAATTTGGAACTTTTTCAGATTTATGGCTTTGATTTTCTTGAAGAAAATCAAAGAGTAATACATGTTTTGTAAAATATACATTTTATATAAAATATAAAATGTCAATATACTTATATTTTCATACTTTTAATTTTACTCTCATAATTTTTTTTTTCACTTCTACAATAATCTGCCAAGTGTCTCCTTATTCTGTGCTCCAAAGTATTCAAGATTTATAACAATTTAAAGTAGAAATGTCATTTTGAAGTCTATGCCCCAAAAATGGGACTGACAGCTAAGGGTTAATAACTAATTTTTTAATGTTTTTATATTTTTATGTGCATTAATTACTGAGTCATTACGTCGTACAACGACTTACAGTACTGTTCAAAAGTTTGGGGTTGGTAAGATTTTTAGTTTTTGAAATATTCTGCTCACCAAGGCTGCATTTATATGATCAAAAATACAATAAAAACAGTAATATTTTGAAATATTATTACTATTTAAAATAACTGTTTTCTAAGTGAATATATAGTAAACTGTAATTTATTCCTGTGATCAAACAGCATCATTACTCCAGTCTTCAGTGTCACATGATCCTTCAGAAATCATTCTATGATGATTTGCTGCTCAAGAAACATTTATGATTTTTATTAATGTTAAAAACAGTTGTGCTGCCTCATATGTTTATGGAAACTGTGATACATTTTATTTTTAGGATTCTTTGATGAATACAAAGTTAAAAAGAACAGCATTTATTTAAAATAGAAACCTTTGTAAACAAGATAAATGTCTTTACTGTCAATTTTTATCAATTTAATATATCCTTGCTTTAATTTCTTTCAAAACAATCTTACTGACCTCAAACGTTTGAACAGTAGTGTATTTATGAAAGACATTACTGAATTATAAGAAACAAGCAAAAATCGGTGGAATGTGGCAAAAACTAGCAAGCAATTCCAAGTTAATGTTTAGAAATCCTGATAACATGACATGAAGTGCAACATGTATAAATATAAAATATCAATATAAATAAAATAATAATTCACAAAAGACATTTGCAAATATGTTGTCACTTGCTTAAAGAAGAGCTCATCAAAATCCCTCCTAACAATCATTAATTAATAAACACAAAGCAGTTAGTAAACAGGTCACCTCTTTGATGCTGTGCCATTTACTGCCATCATCTTGGCTGATGAGTGAATCTGCAATGGTGATGAAGCTCTGGCCGAGCCTCTCCGCATCACGCCGGCTCTGATTGGCCGTGCTGGGCAGGTCAGCGGCCCGAGAGAGAACATGCATCAGAGAGGCCATGTCTCTGTCCTCCAGCTGCTTCTGCTCCTTCAGAACAACCTGCTCAGACACGTTCAACAGATGGGACAGCGAGGTCCAGCTCTGCCCATCTACAGCATCAGAGAACACATCATCTGCAGTCTGAGAGAAACGGGACACAACACAAGTTAGAGGGGCTTTATATTTTCTTTTATCCATTTATTTTTACATTACTATTACTTATTTTACTTTTATTACTGAAACTCTTTGCTCTAACTGTTTTTGGTTATTTGTAATGACAAATACTGTGCGTAAAATATTCATTTTATTAAAAAATCGACTCTGTACCATGCCGTACTGCATGAGACGCTGCATGAAGGGGCTTGGGCTGGACTTTAGAGATTCTCTCAGCTCCTTCGTCTTCAGATAGTGTTCTGTGGACCAGAGAGCTGCACTGTCAGGCCGTGCACAACACTTCATTCAAACTTTAATCAGCTACAGTAACTCTCACACACACCTTTGCTGGTTTTGCAGATGAAAGGGAAAGTGTGTGTGCAGGCGGAGGTGCTGTACTGAGGCTGACCGTCAGACCAGCCATCGAAAACCTCACATTCCTCCTTCTGTCTCTGCGTCGTCTTCAGGGACCCTGTGAAAATAAGCAATATGTCCACCACAAAACTTACAAATTTCAATTAACTCATTAGCTGAAACAATAACAAAAAAGTATAATAATTCTAAATATATAACAAACATAAATCATAGTAGACATTTACAGTATAGATGCACCGATATATCAGCCAATAATCGGTATTGGCCGATAAAAGCAAAGTTTCACACTATTGGCTATTGGACGACAGTTTAAAAATGCACTGAATTTGGGCTTTGTTTAAAGAAAATGCTAAGAAACCAGTTTTCAATATTAATAGTAATTATATTAATTAATAACACTCAAAAGGTAGGCTAAATAAATTATTAATTTAATCTTCAGAATTTAGTTAATGTGTGTTAATATTAATTCGAGTAATGTGTTTGTTTATAACTGATACCAGTGACTCTGAAACGAAGAATGGAGAGAATAAAGTTTTTATTTGCATTTCTTTCAAAATATAATAATTGAAAAATATAATGAATAATTATTCAATTATAATGAAATTATCATTAATTTAAAAAAGGTATAAAAAGCAGAACCCCCAAACTATCGGCAGATATCACTCTGAATAATCGGTATTGGTGAAGAAATTTAGTATCGGTGCATCTCTAATTTAAAGCTACAATAACACTTAGAAATGTATTAAATAGCAAATATGATATTAGTAACATTCATTTTTTTAAGCAAAATTTAAAAAAAAAAATTTAAATATTAACTTACATGTCAATTATCCAGAATTGAGGTATTTATTTTAAACCAAACATATTTAACAAAAAACTATAATAATACTGATAAATATAATACAAAGTAGACATTTAAAGCTACAATGACATTTAAGAACACTTAGAAATGTAATTAAATGCATAAGGTAACATTCATTTGTAGGCAAAATATATATATATTATTTACTTTGACATTTACAACATAATATTCTTTTTTTATTAAATATAAAATAATCAAAGTATATGTTTTATTAAAACTACTACTACTAATAATAATGATAAGTGTTAATAATAATAATAGGCCTGTTTGTTTACAGAATGATAATATTTAATAAAAAATTATAATTCAAAATATACAATAGGCAAAATAATTCAAAGTAGACAATGCTACAATGGACACTTACTAACAAAATATGATTCAAAACATTCATTTTTATGCAAAATATTTAACAAAAATAGTAAAATTTTATTTTAAATATAAAAACAGTATGTTAAAGGGATAGTTCACCAAAAAATGTAAATGTGATGTTTATCTGCTTACCCCCAGGGCATCCAAGATATAGGTGACTTTGTTTCTTCAGTAGAACACAAATGATGATTTTTAACTCCAACCGTTGCAGTCTGTCAGTCGTATAATGCATGTCAATGGAAACAAAATCTATGACAGTTAAAAAAACATGCACAGACAAATCCAAATTAAACCCTGCGGCTCGTGACGACACAATGATGTCCTAAGACACAAAACGATCGGTTTGTACGAGAAACCAAACCAAAACCAAAACAGTATTTATATCATTTGATGTACACCACTATGTCCAACTGTCTTGAGCGTTCACAGCATCTGGTGTGTGAGGTGTGAACGCGCTCTGGCGTACTTTGCGCAAGCGCCGGAAGTGATCTCTCGCACGTATACGTCACTCATTGTCACTCAGCGCGCTCAAGGCAGTTGGACATAGTGGTGTATTAGAGGTAAAAAATTATATAAATACTGTTCGGTTTCTCACACAAACCGATCGTTTTGTGTCTTAGGACATCAATGTGTCGTCACGAGCCACAGGGCTTAATTTGGATTTGTCTGTGCATGTTTTTTTTACTCTCATAGATTTTGTTACCATTGACATGCATTATACGACTGACAGACTGCAACGGTTGGAGTTAAAAATCATCATTTGTGTTCTACTGAAGAAACAAAGTCACCTACATCTTGGATGCCCTGGGTGTAAGCAGATAAACATCACATTTTCATTTTTGGGTGAGCTATCCCTTTAAAGTATGTTATAATAATAAATTTAGCTAACCTGGACAGTTGATTGTTGCAGACACATTCTGGACAGAGTGATGGACAGTGAGGCTCTGGGCCTGCCATCTGAATATGGCTTTGTGATTGGTCAGCTGTGAGCATGTGTTCAGTGCCTGCACCTGTTTTAACTCCAGAGCTTCATCCCAGATGTTCAGGTCGGTCAAGTTTCCAACAAACGGCTCGGTGAAAGTCCCACCAAAGGTATCCTGGTCTTGCCCCAATATAAATATCCCGCCTCCGTATAAATCATTTGCATTTTCCCGAGCTGTCCCATGCCCAGAATCTCCCTTTTTTCCGTCCACATAAATTTCCCAAAATCCATTGCTTGAGCGCCACGTGACACATACATGGTGCCAGTCTTCATCAATGGGTAGCTTGGCTTTGTAAGCATGATGTTGTCCTTGAATGAGAAGCGCTAGGCGGACTTTCTTGTCGGCATGATTTCGCTTGGACTCGTCTATCTTTCCGCGGAGCTGGAACTCGTTGATGAAAGCGGTCGCTGCGTACGAGAACACCGTGGACACGTTCTCGTGCCGGGGGTCCCACTGCACGCGCACGCAAACGCTCACCGCGGACAGTGACGGGAAAGCCGTGTTCACACGGGCATGGCCGTCCTTAGACTTGAAAGATAAACCTGTGAAGTCTGTTTCTGTGAAGATTCAGAGATTTCATCAGACACTGGTTAAGACTTATTTTTTCAACGGTAAAAGGCCTAGAGAAAATGGCTGATCTGTCCTACTTTCTTTCCCTGCTGAAGGACAAAAACACCATAAATAAGCATAACCCAGCAAAAAACAAAAAAACAAAAATAGTCTATGTTTTAAGAACATTTTGCAAACATTCTGCTAATGTAAACATTTTTTTGGGATGATAACTATAAAGATGACTATATTTGCGTCCACACCAACGAACCATAACGGTCTGTTTGTTCTAAGCCCTCGCGCTGCGGTTTCAAACGGTGCGTTCCAAAGGAAGGGCACTTCGGAGTGAAAACAATTAGGCCGCCATATTGAAGGTTCGTTCTAAACTGAAGTGCTCGAAACTGGCCACTTCAAAGGGCCCTTCGGAATGAAGGATTTTCGAAGGGTACAACTGATGGACACTTCGGGCCCCCATGATCCTTTGCACAAGTAGTTTGTTTGACGTAACAGAATGGGTACATGAGGCTCGGAGTTCGATTTTACCTATAAATGTATGTAAAGTATTTTTCTATACTACTGTAATATTTCTACAAGTTAGATTTAGTACATTATTATGGTCAAAATGACATTGTACTTCAACAAAAATACTTTATATCTACCTTTATCGGTCCATTCAAATGTTTCAAATACATAGACACAATATAACTTATATTTAACGTATAAATTATATTTAACCTTTGAAGGGATCAGGGCATAGGGATGAGCCCTTCCGAATGGAATGCAGGGAAAGTGTGTACAACATGTTTTTGCTGTTCTTGTTGCATTTACACGGCTTTAACCAGCAGATGTCCTCAGCATGCTATGTTTGGAGTGAATAGCTAGTGTAATCGATCTAATCTAACAGTGAATTTAGTCAATATAGTAAAATAAAAACAACACCTTGAAGTTTCACCTCAACTTCAAAGGAAGGAAGACAGTGTTGTTGAAACTAGCTCTGGATACCTGAGGTCATTTTATGTTACACTGTTTGTTAGTCTGGCATAATGATCTCATCACTAATACTTCTCACCATTTATTTCAATGGTATGACCGATTGTTTTCCATTTTCTTTAAAGTATCCTTTTGTCAAACAGTGGTGGCTTTTTTTGGACCTCAGCAATTAACTTCTCCGCAATGTTGTCTGCCAAAATGCGTGAGCCTTTAAATTAGAACGGATTCTGATTGGCTGTCAGTGTTTTATCATTCAACAGCTGAAAAAAAATCATCCTGAAAGTAATCCCAATGATATCGTTTCTCTATATCGTTATCGTTATAGCTGTTGTGTGGACAGTGCTATCCTTTTATATTTAGAACGATTTTTAGAACTATATCTTTATCTTTAAAGTTATCATTCTTGGTAGAACTTTTGCTCAAAACTTTGAGAGAACCTGTTCTGAGAACGTTCCCTTTTAGCTGGGAAGCTGGTCTTAGAAAACCAAACTTACTTTGTTCGGGAAGATGGGTTGTCGGGTTCAGACTTTTGTTGGTTCCAAACCAAATGGGGCTCTTGAGGTTGGATTTCAAGAGTAACTGCTGTGCTCCCTCCTCGTCCTCTTTGACCCCTGAAGTTGCGAGGCCACTCGACTGACCACGGCAGTAATGCATAGCTTGTTCGAAACTGAACGATGTGTTCACGAGCTGGTACACGGCATCGTTCTGCAGCAGAAGGTTAGAGTCCGGCACATCTGCAACAGGTTGAGATGGTGTGAAGGGTGGTCAGCTGTTTAATTATTATTGATAACAATCTTTGAAATTCGGAAGCGCGTTTCAAAGAAGACGTGCAATGGCTGTACTGTTTGGAGCTATTTTCACTGGCAAAATAGAGGAAAAACAGACAATATTGTGTCTAAAATGTAAGTCACCTAATAGCCTATTAACTTATTGTTTGTTGATGTGTTGTATAAAATCACATTTGCAGACATGCTGATATTCAAGAAAACTGCACTTTTGCTTGTGTGATATTGCTTAAATATATTAAAAACAAGAACTTATATACTTTTTTTGCACCATATCTTGGTTTTTTCACTACTGTTGATAACCCTGTTAAGATTTTAGTTATTAGATATCAAGCAGTTCTGGTTTACTTCCAAATCTTTACATATTTAATACATCCAATGATACGGCTTTATGGTTAAGCTTTTGTGGATGTCGCTTGCTTATAGCTGTGCTTTCATTACTACAGTAAGTGTCTAATAAATAACAACCAACATTAATGCCAAATGATACACCAAAACAAATTAATTTTCCTGAAAAGGTTATATCAAAATTGCATGGTAGATTTATAAATGGAGTCCTGTTAAAAATTATTGTAATTTTAACTGTAAAAACTGCTACAGTACAAACCTGTTAAATGGTTACGTTACTGTACTGTATATGGAGAAAAACTGTAATAGATCTAATCTCTCTTTTCATGTATTTTTACATTAAAAAACTGCTTTATACTGTGAGTCTTACACAAAACATTTTTTGCTTATTTTGGAGCTTTGGTGTGCCGATTTTTTTTCTGTTTTTCATCAGTTTTTTTGGTCGAGCACCCATCTTTGAGCATATTTTTGCCGGTAATGTGTGTGCTTTTGTCTTGATTTTACAGTAAAATACTGTTAAAATGATAATAAATACTGTTAATATGTTTTTGGAAGAAAAAAGAACAAATTATCTTATAATTTACAGTGAAATGCCATAAACTCAAAGTCCCCGAATTCTCTGTGTGACACTTCACATTTGATGGTTTTTCATTTTAATAATTGTGTAATTAATTCTGAAAATTTTAAATTGTAAGATTTACAGGTTGTTCATTAAATTGTTTACTGTTTGTTTACTCAAACTGAGCAAAAATATATAGTTTGATGCAGATGCTGATATTTATATGGACAAAAAGTAAGATGAAATTCTGATACTTGCAGTGTAAATCAGTGAGATCATTATAACAGCATAGCAGATACTTACATTAAATGCATATAAATATCAGTCGTCTCTCTATATCTGCCAATAACCAAGTAAACCTAAGTTGCTTCAGTCCAGTAAGTGAAATATTACTAACAATATCAAAGTTATTCTTACATTTACTATAATAATCAGTAAAGATTTTACAGCAAAAAGACATGTGAACCACAACCTGAAGGTGAACATTTTGTATTATACTAAATTAATTATACTAAAAGGACTTTTACTTGCTAAAAAAGTCTAAACTATCAATCAGGCGACAGAAGGCATTTAGTGGATTGTGTACAACAGGTTTTCCAGCAAAGTTTTGATCATGTTGATCTTTTAGAGACCTTAGAATTTCATGTATCATATATGATACGGCAGGCTTTATAGGATTAATTATTGTCTGTGAAGGGGAAACACAACATTTACTTACCCAAAAGTCCTCTTTCTGCCCTGTCTGACCATGATTGAGTTGGTTCACACATACCCATAATCTTCATTGTAAAACATATGAAGAAAAAAAGCAGAGAACGTTGATATTTTAAATGGTCATTCTTGACGAATTTCAAAAATGAGATGTAGAGAAAGAGGTCAGAATCCAACGTTACCACTATATTAGCCAAAATCACTCCAAAGAGCAATGAAGACATCTTCACATCTGGACAAAGCAGGACAGAGTTGCTTTAAATAATGACATTGACAATGCAGACAGAAGGAGAACAATCAGGTGATCGCATTACAGTTCCTACTTTTACAGGAAAGCAGACTGTTGCTTAGTCACTTTCGCTTGTGTTCCTCAAATGTAACTTATTCTTTTGTAGAAATAAAAGTATTGTAATTATTAAAGCATGAAAAAACAGCCCTGTGTCACTCAAAACTAAAGTTCAGTAGTGTTCAAAAGAATGTGATTTAAAAAAAAAAAAAAAAAAAGTAAACTGGAAATAATTTAAACAAAAAAGTTTTAGGATTTGTTACCTTTAGATAAAATGTATATTTTCTCACAAATTGCAGATAATATCATTTGTAATGAAAAAAAAAAAATTATATTAGAAAAGAATGCAAAAAAGCTGCATCTTCACTAGCAGTATCAGACTTTTTGACCCTGATGAACTGAATATTAAGAGATTTGACTTACAGGTGCTGCCTGCCATCTGATGATCTTCAGCAGTTTGACTCCTAGCATCCATACATTTGTTTGGAGTGTGCTGTGTAATTGCATCTGTCTCATATTATCTATTATCCATTTGCACTGTCTTCATCCTTCAGTTTGCAAGTGTAACATCCAAACTCAGACTCCAGACTGTCCTCCTTCTTTATCCCGGTGTGTGTGTCTCTGGATCTGACCGCAGACCCCCTCATAGATGTCCAGCCCACCAACTCAGCCGTCATTTAGCACTATGCTTTGTAATGCTAATGGACGTCATTTATTAAAGCAGACTTCTTGCACAAGCAGTGTAAATGTTGGCACACAGAGTTCATCAAGCACAGCAGGACTCACTGCAGAATACCACTTATTTATGCCCAACACACACACACACACACACACACACACAATCAAAGGTATTTCTATAATTATGAGGACATTCCATTGGTGTAATGGTTTTTATAATGAGCTAATGACATTTTCTTGCCCCTACCCCTAAACCCACAGAAAATGTTCTGCATTTTTACATTTTTACAAAAAAATAAATAAAAATTTAGTTTGATTAATAAGCTGTTTTCCTCATGGGGACCAAACTATTTCTGGTATTACTGTCCTTGTGGGGACATTTGGTCCTCACAATGTGGGGTTTACCAGGACCACACACGCACGCACACATAGACACGAACACATCGTAAATTATTACAACACTTGTTCAAATGGTAAAATGTTCACATGCTGTGAGCTCAGTCTCAACAAAAAGCAACATTTTGCAAGCATGCGTAAACTGGCACTAGTGAAAGTAATTTCCACCATGATGTTAGTTCAACCTTTTTTTGCTTGTCGCTTTGAAAGCCGCTCAATAAAGCTGGTTTGTTTTCTGTAGGCTAAGCTTTCGTGTCCTTCAGGATGGCATCAGAGAACACAACAAAAGCAGTGACATCACTAATGCACAGTGTACTCCAGAGTGCCAAAGAAAGCCTGCTATTAGTATGCACTGTAGGCTATAGAGTGCAGCAAGGAGTTCTGAGATCACCAATGAAAAATCTGTTTGTAAGTCTAAAACTTTACTAAATATTTAATAATGGTATCAGAGTGCATGTCAAAAAGAACTGGGGATCAAGGCCTTTAGAATTCAAAATGTGGGGCAATGTTTTACGTGTTTTACTTTTTATATCTGGCACTTTTCTTAGGGTACGTTCACACAGAATGCGCTTTTGCTTTGAAAAATGTGAAATGTGTAATTGTGAAAAAACACGTTTTTTAAAAGTTGAACTGATTTTAACTTAAGCGCCTCGTTTTTAGAATGCCATGTCATGCGCAAGACGCTGCAAAAGACGCATAAAGTGAGCGCAACGGTTTTGCATGTGGTTTACATAGAAAAACAATGGAAAAGTAGCGCATTATAATGAAAAAAAAAAAACACGTTCTGTGTGAACGGCCCCTTATAGTATTCCAGACCTAAGTTTAAATATTCTTGCATGGAAAAAAAACGTATTAATATTAATAATAATAATACTAACAAAATAAAATAAAATCTTTGTGAAAATGCAGATAGTAGAATTTCAATCATGACACCTCTCTGAATAGTTTTAGCATGTTATTGAATATGGCAGTGTTAATGTATTTGGTCTTGGTGGACTAGATCTGCTACGCTGCTGCTGATGATTATTGCTGTTGCTTAAATAGACAGACATAAATCCTGTAGCAGATCTAGGCAGGTGGAGCTGGGGGAGGTGGAGGGGTTCAAATGAACTGCAGGACTAGCTTACAGATGACAATGAACCAGACTATTTAAATGTTGAGCAAGCAATCTCATTGGCTGCAGGATCAGCAGAGGCCAATCAGGTTGTGCCATGCAGTAATGATGCGATTGCATAATTGCATGTAAAGGAACGATTAGCCTGTGCTACCTAGAGTTTCATGAGTGAAATAGATATTTGTAATGAAAAAAAAATGTTACTATAAAAAACAATGTAAAATAAAAGCTTTTCACTACTAGGGCTGCGTTCCACTCCACTTTTATACACGCACTCGCAAACTTCCCTAAGACGCTTTCCCCCGGGGAATCCCTGCCGCCATTTTGAAGTGCGTTCCACTTCATGAAGTGGACAAGGGAAGTTTACATGGACAGACCCTCGCTCCCTCAATTTTGACCGAGTTCTACTTCATATGTACACTTCAGGCAGCTCCATATACCACAATGCAACACGACTGTGACGTCACCGCATATCGCGTTTAATTTACACCCACCACAAACAATTATTATTATTTTTAATATTTAAAACAACCCATACACACCTATATACATATAGAATTCTGCATTAAACAATGTCATAAATCAACTCAATAGCGGATTCCAAGTGATCAAGGGCTTAGGACTGAGGGAAGTTAGCGAGGGAAGTTAGCAAGGGAAGGGCATAAAAAACAAACAGGAACGCAGCCTTGCATCAGATATTTGTACCCTACATAAAAATAAAGCTTCCAAAAGGCCATTTTCACTACAATGCCATAAAAATAGAACCATGTGAAGAACGTTGAATAATCTGAAGAATCTTTTCTGGAATGCAAAGGTTCCACGGATGTTAAAGGTTCTTCAAGCCAATATAGAACCTTTATTTTTAATGGTGTAATGAAATTAATATTAAGAAATTTGACTTAAAGGTGTATTTGTAGTGGCACCTTCTGCTTGTTATAAACTTCTCCATATTTTATTTGTTACATCTGACTTTATAACAAAATAAAATAAAACATTGCCCCTTCATGGAAAAGATCATTTCTGACACTGATTCACAAATTTGTATATTTGTATTGTATATAATTAGTAAAAACATGCCTCCCTAAATGTGAAAATGAAATATTGGAAAAAAATATTGTAAATATATACTGAAATGACATTATGACTATGAATGGTAAGAAAGTTTGTTGTTGTTGTTGTTGTTTTATTTTGATCCTCCACACTCATTAGTAATTAAGTTTTAAATATTTATTTATTTTCGTTTTAAGTTTTTTTTCCCTCAAAACTACTTAGGCATTCAGAAACCCCAGCAGAATTCCCCTTTGCACATGATGTATGACTACCCGGGGCCTCAACAAAAGATCTCAGACCGCAGCGACCACACACTCGGCCCCTGAATGCCGGCTCGGTGCCACAGCCATCCACACAGCAGTTATGTGCCAAGCTGAAAAAAAAAACAGGAGGACTAGTTACTGCTGCAGTCAGGAACATTTAGAATAATATAAAAATCACTGGAGGTAATTAAGGGCTTGTTTAGTTCCACTGACCTCTATGTAGAAACTTGGTTCAAAGTTGTAACGCCTACAGCTGGCAGCCATACTGGATAGAGTAACTTAAGTCACAGCAATGAATCCTGGCTCATAAAATGCAGCACTGCTTTGGTCTTAAATGAGTATTACTGCCTTGGAGGAAAGAGGAGAAGTTCAGGCATTTTCCAAAGGGAACCCAGAGCAACAGACAACCGCAGTGTGAATAAAAGTGCAGAAGTACCTTTTAAACACTTGCTTTGTCATGGCAGATGCTTAATCACTCACTGAACAGCTGATTAGAGCTTTTCTAAAATGACTCAGACCAAACCATTGCTAGCTAAAGGGGTTCAAATGAATGACTGGGAATCCCAGTTAACAGGGAATGTTCTCAGAATGTTCTGGCAATGTTCTCTCAAAGTTATGAACAAACATTCTTTCAGTAACATTAAAGGGATAGTTCACCCAAAAATGAAAATTCTGTCATCATCTGCTCACCCTCATGTCATTCCAAACCCGTAAGACTTTTGTTTTATCTTTGAAACACAAATTAAAATATTTTAATTAAATCTGAGATATTTCTGTCCCTCCACTGATGGCTACGCAACTACCACTTTGACACTTTAAAAAGGTCATAAAGAGATATTTAAACTAATCCATATGAATTGAGCGGTTTAGTCCAAATTTTCTAAAGAGACATAATTGCTTAATACACTGAACAGGTTTAATTTAGGCTATTATTCACATAAAAACATTCATCAACTCACACATTAATTATGGTAAACGGAAACTCAAGCATGCTTGCTTGACGTGCAAGAACCAATGAGGTTCATTCTCCTGTTATGCAGCACTTTGAACTTCCTCATGAACCAATGAGGTTCATTCTCGTGTTACGCAGCACGTTTGAGCTTCGGCAAGAACCAATGAGGTTCATTCTCGTGTTACACAGCACGTTTGAGCTTCGGCAAGAACCAATGAGGTTCATTCTCGTGTTACACAGCACGTTTGAGCATCAGCAAGAACCAATGAGGTTCATTCTCCTGTTATGCAGCACTTTGAACTTCCTCATGAACCAATGAGGTTCATTCTCGTGTTACGCAGCACGTTTGAGCTTCGGCAAGAACCAATGAGGTTCATTCTCGTGTTACACAGCACGTTTGAGCTTCGGCAAGAACCAATGAGGTTCATTCTCGTGTTACACAGCACGTTTGAGCTTCAGCAAGAACCAATGAGGTTCATTCTCGTGTTACACAGCACGTTTGAGCTTCGGCAAGAACCAATGAGGTTCATTCTCGTGTTACACAGCACGTTTGAGCATCAGCAAGAACCAATGAGGTTCATTCTCCTGTTACGCAGCACGTTTGAGCTTCAGCAAGAACCAATGAGGTTCATTCTTCTGTTACGCAGCACGTTTGAGCTTCGGCAAGAACCAATGAGGTTCATTCTCGTGTTACGCAGCACGTTTGAGCTTCAGCAAGAACCAATGAGGTTCATTCTCCTGTTACGCAGCACTTTGAACTTCCTCATGAACCAGTGAGGTTCATTCTTGTGTTACGCAGCACATTTGAGCTTCAGCAAGAACCAATGAGGTTCATTCTCCTGTTACGCAGCACATTTGAGCTTCAGCAAGAACCAATGAGGTTCATTCTCCTGTTACGCAGCACTTTGAACTTCCTCATGAACCAGTGAGGTTCATTCTTGTGTTACGCAGCACATTTGAGCTTCAGCAAGAACCAATGAGGTTCATTCTCCTGTTACGCAGCACATTTGAGCTTCAGCAAGAACCAATGAAGTTCATTCTCGTGTTACTCAGCACGTTTGAGCTTCAGCAAGAACCAATGAGGTTCATTCTCGTGTTACGCAGCACTTTGAACTTCCTCATGAACCAGTGAGGTTCATTCTTGTGTTACGCAGCACATTTGAGCTTCAGCAAGAACCAATGAGGTTCATTCTCCTGTTACGCAGCACATTTGAGCTTCAGCAAGAACCAATGAGGTTCATTCTCCTGTTACGCAGCACATTTGAGCTTCAGCAAGAACCAATGAAGTTCATTCTCGTGTTACGCAGCACGTTTGAGCTTCAGCAAGAACCAATGAGGTTCATTCTCGTGTTACGCAGCACATTTGAGCTTCAGCAAGAACTAATGAAGTTCATTCTCGTGTTACGCAGCACATTTGAGCTTCAGCAAGAACCAATGAGGTTCATTCACGTGTTACGCATCACGTTTGAGCTTCGGCAAGAACCAATGAGGTTCATTCTCGTGTTACGCAGCACGTTTGAGCTTCAGCAAGAACCAATGAGGTTCATTCTCGTGTTACGCAGCACATTTGAGCTTCAGCAAGAACCAATGAGGTTCATTCTTGTGATACGCAGCATGTTTGAGCTTCAGCAAGAACCAATGAGGTTCATTCTTGTGTTACGCAGCACGTTTGAGCTTTAGAAGGCAGCTGTCTGACTCTGAGATGAAGAACGGGAACATGGTTTATGTTAACATTAGCAAGGTAAAACTTTAGTACAGCGTTCTTAGAACATATTTTGGGGAAACAAGTTTAATTTTAAAATTAAAAAAAAAAAAAAGATTTATTAACTAAGTAACAAAACGTAGCAACAAATCTCAAAAAAGCTCTAATATTTAAAAAAATGAATTCACTTTTAATGAGAGTGTTTCATATTTGCATTAACATTTACAGCCTTAAGCAGATATTTCATATGCTGTACATGTTAAACATCAAGAGGATTGAGTGGGACCTAAAACAACAAAACAACAAATCACGTCTCATCTTCCAGTAAGTCTCTCCCCTTTTTTCGTTTTGGATCCATCCACATGCCGAACGCAGCCAGCTGCTCCTTTTAATCAGCCTTGACCCATCATGCATCCACAGCGAACAAAAGCATACAGGCATTTATCTTCCTTCCCTCAACATTACACTTTAGTTCACTGACAAGCCCTTTTCTCTTCCCCTTCCCTCCTTCCTATCCACTGTAGCCCACCACCACCATTGCTTGTTGCACATTTCCATGGCAACATTAGCTTTCTATGAATGGCATGGCAACGTCAAATAGTATTCTGGCCTAGAACAGGAGAGACAAAAGAAGGATGACCTACATGTGGAGACAGGAAGGAGATCTTCCCACTATACTCCACTGCTTCATGGCAGTGTTTAGTATCTGCCATGTGATCTGTGATGAATGAAACAGAGTTTTAATATCATGGAGAGAAAGATGCGACATGAGAGGTCACCTGATCTGATTAGAAGCTTTTGAAAACATTTCCTTCTTTATCTCTCTAATTGTTTAATGCATTCTTAAACCATTTAGTTTGACTTTAGATATGATTAATGCAACCTTTTAAGAAACCTTTTAAGGGGGAGTCAACCTTAGGGATTGTGGGGTAAGATGTGCCAGTGGGTAAACAATATCATCATCTAGCAAACTGTGCATTATTTGCATTATTTATTTAAATATTTTTAAATAAATTTTGAAAAACTGTAAATAAATTGTTAAAGGTAGGTGGTACGTGTCAAAGTAACATCCACATGGATGGCAGGACCCAAGGTTTCCCAGCAGAACATTTCCCAAAGCATCACACTGCCTCCGCCGGCTTGCCTTCATCCCATAGTGCATCCTGGTGCCATGTGTTCCCCAGGTAAGAGACGCACACGCACCCGGCCATCCACATGATGTAAAAGAAAATGTGATTCATCAGACCAGACCACCTTCTTCCATTGCTCCATGGTACAGTTCTGATGCTCACGTGTCCACTGTTGGCTCTTTCAGTGGTGGACAGGGGTCAGCATGGTCACCCTGACTGGTCTGCAGCTATGCAGCTCCATACTCAACAAACTGTGATGCACTGTGTATTCTGACACCTTTCTATCAGAACCAGCATTAACTTCTTGATCAATTTGAGCTACAGTAGCTCGTCTGTTGGATCGGACCACACGGGCCAGCCTTCGCTCCCCACGTGCATCAATGAGTCTCGGCCGCCCATGACCCTGTCGCCGGTTCACCACTGTTCCTTCCTTGGAGCACTTTTGATAGATACTGACCACTGCAGACCGGGAACACCCCACAAGAGCTGCAGTTTTGGAGATGCTCTGACCCAGTCGTCTAGCCATCACAATTTGGCCCTTGTCAAACTCGCTCAAATCCTTACGCTTGCCCATTTTTCCTGCTTCTAACACATCAACTTTAAGGACAAAATGTTCACTTGCTGCCTAATATATCCACCCACTAACAGGTGTCGTGATGAAGAGATAATCAGTTAATTGATTCACTTCACCTGTCAGTGCTCATAATGTTATGCCAGATCTGTGTATATATAACGTGTAAAAACGTTTCATTTCAGTTGATATCAGATCATGAAATATACTTAGCCACATTAGCTTTAGTTTTATTGGACAAGTAAAAGCCCTAGCCCTATGTGTGTAGATGATGACAGAACTACTAGGAGTGTAATTTTACAGTGCAGAAGCAATTAAAAACCTCATTCACAGCAAAAAGCCTTTGGTGTCGTAAAACACCCCAGACTCCTCCTCCAACACAAAAAATATCCTCACTTTTATACAAACTATGACCAAAAACAGCACTCTATTATTTTGATTAGATGAAATCCATTAGCGCTGATATATGTACATTTTTTGAATGGTAAAATAATGGAATGTTCTCTCATGTACAAACATTCCTATCAGACACTTTCTTTGCAGCATGTTTGTCAAACCCTATCTGACCACAGCAGAGACACTTTATGACCGTTCTCCCTCTCCACCATCAGTACGGCCCTCTGACGGCCAACAAATCACCATAGAGACGCTCTTTAAGGGCTGCCATAAAAGCTGAGGGTGTCAGTGCTGAAACAAAGAGGTGTGTGAGAAAAAAATCTGGACCAATCAGAGGATGCAATCGGTGTTAGGTGTGTGCAGGGTTTGGATGGTCACATGACCAATTTGTCCTAACTGACCCCAGAATTCAGACCATCATAATGAGCCAGTGGGAGGATACAATTGGAGTGGTTTCAGCTCTCATTTTGTCATTTTTTTTTCCGTTTGTTCATCTTCTGTGTGTCCTAATATGAAGAGAATAAAAATAATATGTTAAACAACACTACAGAAGCTTAAACTTAATGTAATCTATTAAAATAAAAACTCAAAATATATGGTTGACACAGCATGCAGGACTGGCTGACCAAGGTGTTAAATGTACTTCTGACATATACTGACACCTTGTGGGCATTCGGTGCAGTGGAACAGATTCTACATCATAATTGAGAAGATATACAGCCCATGCAGGCAAAAAAAGTTATTTAAAGCTCAAATCTGTGGTTTATTTATAAAGATAGCGTCTATTTGAAAATTTGATCTGACGAGTTGTGAGATTCAGGCGATCACCGGGCGCTCAGTGCTCATTTACCCTCATGGCTCTGCTCTGTCTCAGATATTAAGTGTGTGCGCTTGGTTATGTAGTGTGGGCACCAACTGGCAGAAACGGCAAATATTTGAATGTGTTTTGTCATTTAAATCATGTCAATTGATCTATAACGCACGATGGTTGCTGCCACCGCAGTTCAGAGAATCGGATCTGTTGGATTAAAGCCTAAATACACCAATTTCTCCCAAAATACATAAAAGTAAGGGGCCAGTGAACTGGGAAAAGTGTATCTGATGTGTATCTGATATAAAATATGTTGTCAGATTTTAATTGAAGAAAGGATTAGCCTATTATTTTTGCTTTCTATAAACATCAGTGTGTATTTAACTAAATGTATTTTTGGCTAGTAGCCTATTTAATTTAAATGTCTATAATTTAAAATGTACTGTTATAAACACGAGCCTCGTCTGAAAGGTAAAGGGGGAGGTGTTGCTGTAATTTATAGCAATATCTTCAGTATTACTCAGAAGTCTTTCAAATATAATTCCTTCGAAGTGATGGTGCTTTATGTAACGTTATGTAGTGTAAGTGATAAATCCCGCTTGACATTTGTGCTGGCTTCTGTATACAAGCAAACAGGGCACCATACAGGCTTTATTGATTTTCTATCAGAGTTAGTACTGGCTGCAGATAAAGTCCTAATTTGTTGGTGATTTTAATATCCATCATAGATAAGGAAAAAGACACATTGGGATTGGCATTTACAGACTCTATTGGAGTTACACAACTCGTGTCAGGACCCACTCATCATTGTAATCATACTTTAGATCTAATATTGTCACATGGAATCGATATTGATGCAGATTATATATCAGATTATTATCTAGTCTCGTTCAAGGATGAAAAACCACCTCCCTGTTACAAATATGGTAGAACTATCAGTTCTACCACTAAAGATTGCTTTATAAATAATCTTCCTGATCAGTTTCATCTCCTCAGCACACCAGATAGCTTGATGTTTATACCAGATGCCAGATTACTCGATGTTGCAACAGAAACTATTGACTCTCTCTTTTCCAGCACATTAGACACAGTTGCTCCTTTGCGCTTAAAGAAGATTAAGAAAATTAGTTCAACACCGTGGGACAATGAGCACACTCGAGCCCTTAAGAGAGCAGCCAGAAAAATGGAGCACAGCTGGAAGAAAACAAAATTAAAGGTTTTTCGCATTTCATGGAAAGAAAGCATTTTTAAGTACAGAAAGGCCTTAAAAACTGCTAGATCTGCTTATTTTTCAACTCCTTAGAAAAAAACAAACACAACCCTAGGTATTTATTTGATACAGTGGCTAAATTAACAAGAAATAAAGCTTCAACTTCTTACATTTCCAAACAGCACATGACATGCAAGAAAAAAAATTAAATCGTGCGCACGCTTTAGCCTACTATTTTTTTCCTGCATGTCATGTCCGGGGCTCCGTAGCATTTGGATCCAGGCCGTATCCAGATCAGATGGAGGACCTGCACCTAAACATGACCACAACGCATCCCTGAACTGTCAGCAGAGATTGTGTCAACTATCTCCTGTGAAGACCTCATCCATATGACATCCTCAACAAAACTGTTTCCAAACCAGCGTGATGAATCCGATCTTTAACCAGCCTGAAATATAATCATGCATTGTTCGTTGATGGCCAGAGGAGAACTGGCTGCCTCACTGATATTTTTTGTGTGCCAACTTTGACTTTAGCAGTTTGATACACGTTCTGAAATATAGAATCGAAACAAAAGATTTGTAAAGCTTCGAAGCTTCATGAAGCAGGGTTTTTAAATCTCCCATCACTAGAAATCATTGAATAAAGTCGCTATTTTTTTTTTTTTTGGCGCACTTAAAGTATTCTCATTGATTCATAACATTAAGGTTGAACCACTGTAGATTTATTTATTTTCTTTATTATATTTAATTCTGTTTATTATTGTAAATGTAGAAATAAATTGGGAAAAACTAAATCAACAGGAAAAGTTTAAATCGAAATCTGGACATATAGTGTTGATTTGTTTGCTGTTGCTCATTTTTAATAGCCAGTTTTTATTAAAAACACCCCACCATGAATGGAACTATCTTTTTCTGCTGTAAGCCATATGTCTTTATTTGTTTCAGCATAAATCTGCATTTACAAGAATTGAGTGGAATTGTGACTCTGGAATATTGAGTGGATTAAGCATTTCAACGGCAAGAGAAGAATTACATGGATGGGACTTTCTTGGCAAGGAAGATTGTGCATCAGAGTCAGATACAAGGGAGTGGGCTACTAACATTAGGTAAGACAAAATGTTTTATTTTCACAACTTGTTTATTGACTTGTTAATAGCAATTTGCTGTAGAATAGGCCTATGGGCCAATCAGGTCCAGTCGGGTCTGTGTCTTCCCGGATGGGATACGTGTGCTAACTGCTCCTCAGTTGAGTTTCCCTCTGGCGAACTCTGTTGGAGTTCCTCCAGCATCTTCGGCAGTCAGAAGTGTCTGACACCAGGTCAATCACTTGTGTGCATGCCCGTTGGTCTGCCCCTGTGCTAGGCTAGTTGCTCATATGTTGTGATTTCCCTCGGGTGATCCCATATGTGTATACTTCCATGGTACAACTCCCCGGATGGTGAGCCCATGTCTTTGGCAGAGCTGTGTTGCTGTCGCTGTCGGTGCTGTTTCCACCCTGCCTAGGTTGGATCCTCCACAGGGACCTTCCATGTGTAATACTGCCCTCTAGCCAGTCCATATGTTACCTGCCTACGGGCAGGGTGTGGCCCCCACAGTGTCCCTTTCCACTTGGAATAGGCATGCTTTCCCAGTGTTATCCAAAACAATTTTCACTGTGTGGGACAAGAGGAAGAGCAGTGTTTGACTTCTCTGTGTAAGCCCTGTCTTTCTTCTGCCTCAAGGGTGCAAGGGGATCAAGTGGCTTATGTGGGGCACTTGCCAATGTCCATTGGATGGTTCTGTTAACACTCAAAGGTGATAGGGCTCTCAGACACGATCCCAATTTGCAGCCAGTGACGTAACGTCTCCGTTCCCTCTTTCAGGGAAGGGGGGGGTTACATTAGTAACCTAGACATTTTTTAATTCGGATAATCTATTAGTAGGCCTATCTAATAATGTAATATTTCATACATCAGAGCTTGGTAGACAGATAATTATTATATTTTTAGGTATTATTAGGGCCCATCCACACGGAGACGAGTTTAGCTGTATACGCAAAAATTTTGTATCATATAGGCGTTTCATCCAGACGGGTCCGACGTTTTCAGAAGGTGAAACCGCTATTTTTTTAAACCGGGTCCAAGAGTGGATAAATCTGAAAATGACGCCCTTGCATTTTCGTGTGTACAGCCAATCCGTACATTTTGTGAAACGATGATGTCATCACCCCACACGTCGACCCTAGTCAGACACCGTTAACAGCACAAAACAGCAACAACAACAACAATACTGCATGCTTGTGTTCGTGCTGTAGAAGCTACTGAGCCTATTAGCTTAACTAATACAAAGCTTTATTTCTAAGCTTTACTAAAGTTTGTAAACAGCGCGCAAGATTTATGCGCATGCTCCAAGTCTTATTCTCCATTTTTAATGTATCCCTGTGGCAGAATTACAGCATCACATTCTGGTCTGGCATGTATACTACATTGTTTTGAGTTGATTTCCATGGTTTCGTGTGTATGCAGATATTTCTTGAGGTGAGGAAGAAAAAAAAAGATTGGATAGGGAAAGCTCTAGCTTCGTGTGGATGTAGCCTTAGACAGATCATTAATTTTAAATTTTTAAATATTAATTTATTAGTATATTATTCATATATATATATCCTATCTGTCATGTATATATTAAAGATTTAGTTTATTTAGTTAAAAATTAGACATATAATTACATAAAGTAGTCTTAATTAAGTAAATGTAAAATGTAAAAATTCATCTGTGACAAGCAGGGCGGGCGAGAGCCGTGAGAGAACGGCGCGAGTGATAATGAGCATCAGCTGCACTGCACCGGTCTCATATCTCACAGAAGAGCTCCGGAAGCATAAAAGGAGGAGCGGCGACAGTGAGGATGAGAGAGGACCAGGCCTGGATTTTATTTTACGTTTTATTATGTTTGTGTGGCCGGCAGTCGGCCGTGAGGGACTGCTGGCATTTTACTTCATTTTGTATTTGTTTATTTTGCTATATTAAGGTTCACCGGTTCCGCCTCCTTCTTCCCGTATCTACTAACCTTGTTAGAGTGTTCTTAAATGTTGTTTTCCTTGCTTTTATTACTCTGTACTTTGTGCTCTCTTACATTTTCTGCTCATATTTTACTCTTTTGTACGCTTGTGCTGTTTTTCTCTTTGCTCTTCTTTCTATGTTCTGCGCTTGCTTTTCCAAATGTTGCAGTTCGTGTTTCATATAAATTAGGGCGGGCTTAAGCGTCACCATTGGTCCACTAGTTCTAGATTGACCGCTCCTCCACTAGCCAATCGAAGAGAGGGAGAAAACATCACTTCAATGCGACTCATGGCTACGGGGCAAACTGTGTGCAACGGTGTGCAATGGGGTTTGAGATACGTTTTCTCTTGTTTGGTGGGTGTGTCAAAAATGTCAGTCCAATCAGCAGCAACATGTATATAAACCACATGGTATTAAAGAGACAGCTCATACAATGGGTCCAAGTAAAGTCGTTTACAAATGTGTCCGCTACAGCTCTGTATACGCAACAATTGAAGATAATAAAAGACATGTTTGTCGTAAGAGTTTTATAGTAAAAATATAGCATATCAACATGATGATGTAGTTGTTTATATTTTTAGCTTCATTGCAAGGAAAGGTTATTTATATACCAAATTTCATACACAATTGGTAATTAAGTGCTGAGAATGTGCTGAGAAAGAAAATACAAGGTATTAAAAAGGTAAGAACTAGAAATAAAATAATTTAAATTAGAATTGATTATCAAAAAGATAATTAAAGGGTTAGTTCACCCAAAAATGAAAACCTCATGTCGTTCCACACCCGTAAGACCTTCGTTCATCTTCAGAACACAAATTAAGATATTTTTGTTGAAATCCGATGGCTCAGTGAGGCCTGCATAGCCAGCAATGACATTTCCTCTCTCAAGATCCATTAATGTACTAAAAACATGTTTAAATCAGTTCATGTGAGTACAGTGGTTCAATATTAATATTATAAAGCGACAAGAATATTTTTGGTGCGCCCAAAAAACAAAATAACAACTTATATAGTGATGGCCGATTTCAAAACACTGCTTCATGAAGCTTCGGAGCATAATGAATCAACGCATGGAATCATGATTCGGATTGCATGTCAAACCGCCAAACTGCTGAAATCACGTGACTTTGGCGATCTGAATCATGATTCGACACATAGCGCTCCAAAGCTTCCTGAAGCAGTGTTTTGAAATCGGCCATCACTATATATAAGTCGTTATTTTGTTTATTTTTGGTGCACAAAAAATATTCTTGTCGCTTTATAATATTAATATTGAACCACTGTACTCACATGAACTGATTTAAACATGTTTTTAGTACATTAATGGATCTTGAGAGAGGAAATGTCATTGCTGGCTATGCAGGCCTCACTGAGCCATCGGATTTCAACAAAAATATCTTAATTTGTGTTCCGAAGATTAACGAAGGTCTTACAGGTGTGGAATGGCATGAGGGTGAGAAATAAATGACATTATTTTCATTTTTGGTTGAACTAACCCTTTAAATGGGGTGCCTTCTCAGCTGCCACTTCTGTTTAAAAAACATTATGCAACGTTACAGAATTCAGATGGGTCACACATTTTATCATCACGCAAATCTCAGGGTTAGTTTTAGTTATTGGTATAATATAATATATTATATTACAACACTATAGAATTATATTGTGCTTGAATTTGTGTTTGAGCTCTGTCACTTACTCCACATGGACCAGTTCTGATAATCGTTTAGGCTGCAATACACTGTCTGTCCACTAGAGGTCATTGCTGAACAACTACTCTCTTTACCATTTGACGTGCTGCACTTGCTTGGTTGACACGAGTCAGAAACAATAACCTCATTGTGACCTCTGTTTTATTTACAACCACAGGTGAATAATATAGCCCTAGAACTCTAAAACATAGTTAGTTTGATATTAATCACATTATAAATACTGCCATTAGAGGTCTAAAGTGCTGCATTATAAAGCGCTGCAGTGATGATATACTCCAACCTGTAAGTTTGCATCACTCTGGTTCCCTCGATTAAAAACCCAGTAGGGTTTTTCCATTGGCTTTAGGATTACTGCAGAAAATAAGCTCTGCGACCGACAAACGTTTCTGATACTTACATGTTTTGTTTATCATTTTAACTACACAAATTAACACATCTGAAGTAAAAACCTAAAACTAAGCTATGAACAAACTACACCACAGTCACATGACTTCAACATCACCAACATTAAGCAGTGAAAGCAACTAGTGAGTAGATGAGTTTACCTGTTCGACTGATGATGTTTAATGACAACCTCTGTTGTCCCATTCAGACACTTGTTAGCAACCACCTTTTACAAGACAAGTAAAAGCTGTAAAAAAAAAATCACACCACAGACCTTATTTCAGACATTTAAGCAAAAACCCATTGGCTTCAGGACGATGGAACCGGAAGTGTTCAAATGCAGCTCATTTGTGGGTTATGAGCTACAAAAATGTCGTTCCTGCAACACTCTATTGGATATGATTGAGTAAATTCTGGTATGAGGTAGTAGTTCTGGTAGTGATAAAACACATGTTAAAACATATTTTTAACCCATGACATTTCACATTTCTTTTTTTCTTTTTTTTTGAATGAATGAACATTGTAAGGTTGAATATCAGTGCAAAAATGTCTGATGGCTAAACTGTTTTACTCACAGTGTTTTCATGTCCTGAGACAGACGGCCTCTCTCTTTGATCCAGGTGAGGGTGTTCACACTCTCTGCAGGGTCACCGTGTGCTTTCAAACAGGTCCCAGGTCATTTGGGGCTCAAGTCTTCGTTAGAGGAAGGCTCTTATTTTAGGAAGCTCAGACACTGAACACTCATGGACTGCTTACTTATTATCACCAAGTTCTTACCAAAGACAGATTATGGCCCCTGGAGAGAAACAATCCCCCTTCTTCTAAATAAATCTTAATTACTGCTAATAAAGAACCTTCCTTTTTAAGAGTGTTTATCTCAAAATTACGCAAATGTCAAGTGCTTGAACAAATCAAAATGATGTATGTTGTATGTTCAAGGAGTAGTTAACCCAAAAGTGAAATTCTGTCATCATTTACTCACCTTCATTTTGTTTCAAAAGCTGTATGGCTTTTTTTTCTGTGGAACTAAAAGTGTATATTTCGAAGAACAAAACAGCATTGGACCACACTGACTTTCATTGTATAGCCAAAATAATTCTGTTATAGTTTAATCAGAGGGTGAATAAAATGTGACAGAATGAATTGCAATGTGTAATGTCCAAACAACAAGAAAGCACATTGCAAATATAAGAATTAAAGTAGCAATTGTGAGAAGAATGAATGCTCTTTTCTACTGTTATAAATGTAGACCACATACACAACATCAAAACTGTGATAATTCATTCAGAAGCCACTTTGAGCACTGAGGAGGTTTCTCAAGCCTGGTTTATACTCGTCATGTCCGCACAAGCTTGAAGGTGCATGTGACAAAAATGACGCATTTCATGTGGTGGTGTGCACGACATTTCTTTGCAACTTTCTGCTTCTGAAGATGCACGACTTCGAGGCTATTCTGGCCGAGCAGGTACATCTGTACCAGCATCTTACAGTCACAGTTTACGCTTGTCTAAATTAATTGCTTACATTTACAAACTAAGCCTACATTAGCAGAAGTAAGACTTTTTCATGAAAATAAAGGTCCATGTTTAATAAAAACATTAATGAAATTAAATGAAAATGTTTAATGAAAATATTTAAGAGATTGTTGTTTAATTTAGTTTGTTCATATGGGTTTTACATGATTCTTTGGTTTTTTGTAGTGCAAGTGTAATAAAAACAAATATGGTCATGTGTGTACCTCACTTCTTCTCACCGCTGCTTCCTGATGGTTTAAGAGGACAATTACCCCAAGTCGCTGCCTTTTACACAATTCTTTTGTTGCGTACATGTAATAAAAACAAATATCGCCCCCTATTATTCCCTACATTACTCCACTAATATAGTCCACTTGAAGGAGTGAGCGAATTCAGACGCTGAGTGCTCCAGAAGGGCTGCGGCTTTTACATAGTTTATGCTTGCTGTTTAATAATTATTTGAAACTTAGCAAACTAGAGCTCCAGTAGTAATGAGAAGATTTTATGATAAAAACTATGTATAAACCTTAATTAAACAACTTAATAATCAATTAAAAAGGAATTTATACCTGTATGATATTATGCTGTAGCCACATTGGACCAGCGGTTTGGAAAATGGATGGATGATTCAGCTGCCATCATCAATGCCATCTTCTGGTCAGATGCGGGAATTCATTCGCCATGCGACTGTCACAGTGCATTATGGGTATTCTCTAGTCGTTGAGTGTACAATTGTACACTTGTTATTGTGTTGCGTTATGGGATTGAAAGATAACGTCCACTATGGTTTTAGACACCATTACAAATGGCTGTTCCCTCAAATAGTGCCCTATTTAAGAAGCAATATGTAATATTTTTGCAGTAAAATATCCAAAAACCACTAGGCCAGTGTTGTATATTTTGTTCAGTTGAGTACTTACAATATCCCAAATGTTTCCAACTATTTGTAAATCGTTAGAAAATTGCAATTTTAACCAAGGCTCCGGGACGTGTGAGGAGTCGCCTGTCAATTGCGTCATACCCGCGTTACCCTCGGTTTCCGGTTTTGTTTTGTAGAAACCATGGAAACACCAAAGACGCTTTAATATATTACATGTTTTAATAGACAAGGGAACAACTGTTTTGATATATTTATAGACAGAAAACTAAGTATTGTTATATAGCTCAACACGTTTAGTCTTATTGTTTAAATCTAATTTTCTTGATTTTTTGGAGTACCATGCTTTACCATGCCTCAGAGAAAAACACTATTTTGTCAAGTAGCTAACATAGCATAATCAGATGCAGCTTTATTTTTAGTAACAGTAATACAGCATTTTCTCCATCATACAATACGTTTTAAAATTAATTGCATGCCATTTATCAACACAAGCTCAGCATTTAATATGATATTGTAAAATCGATCTATCTCACTGCAGTGTGTCTCAAACAAGTGTCTCACAGCAGCCGCCGAGCGAACGCACAGAGTAACGTTATAACATCATTTTCAACACTCTCAAATGTATCTAATATAATAAACTGTGTCATAATAAAAGTCCCGCTGCTCGTGAGGCGTGTGTTGCTCAATCGCTCCAGCGTCCTCGTTCAGCTCCACAACACTCGCTCCTGCTCTGCTTCATACTACAGTAACGTTAATAATCGCATCCATGAACATGATTTCCTCTTGAGTCCTATCCCGATTGTTTCCACCGGCTGTGATGTGAAGACAATGGCGAACACGTCAAGTATAAACGCCTTGTCCGTTTGGGGAGGAGTGCTCGCAGTCAGCGAAGGCTCATAGTGTGGAGCCAGGCGAAAGTATAAACAAGGCTTAAGACCATAAAATGTCATTTCTGGTTTCTTTATTTTACATTGTGCCAACAGTCATTGGCACACTTTTTAAGGGTTAGTTCACCCAAAAATAAAAAATTCTGTCATTAAAGCTGCAGTCCGGAACTTTTTTTTTTGGTTCAAAATGATCCAAAATCAATTTTTGAGCAAATACATAACCAGCCAGTGTTCAAAACTATCTCCTTATCTTAGCCCGATTCACAACAGTAAGCTTGTAATAATGTTTTATAATAAGAGCGAACTGGTGGATTTCCGCGGGAAATTCGAGCATGCAGCAGTTCGTCTTTGTGTCATTATGTCACGTCTGTAAACAGAAAGAAGGAGTCCCGGCTAGCTATATCTGAGCTTGTAGCAGATCATTTAAAGCCTTTTCTCACAGCAGCTGAAATAGCTAAACGTATCATTTTGATGGCGGATTGTAATCCAGAAAGATCCAAATGACAATCATCAGAGACAACTGGAGTAACGTTAATCAAAAGCAAAAGACTTCAGACTGTGGAGTGGCTACAGAAATTAAAATCTACAGGTAATACACTAATACAGACTAAATACACATAGTCACGCAATGCTGATGTTGTTAACATTAACAGTTTCAGAACAAAGTATAACAGTAATAATAAATTGCATGGTTTGGCGTGATCCAAGCTAAGCGATCGTTAGATTTAATCATCATTGGCAGCACGATTTATTGTAGGCCTAATGCTTTTTTCCTCAGTTGGTCAGAACAAAAGCAGCAGAAATGTTACTTACTTGTTCAGCTGATATTTTCCAGTGAAAATTCTTATATTGGTCATACTTTAAAGACGTAGAATCTATGATTCTGAAGTACAGTATCCACACCGGTGTAGTGATTGACAGCAAACATTAGATTCATCCACTGAGGAGTCGTGCCGAAGCACAACGCATGTAACGATAACAATTCTGCATATGACTGCAATTGTTGAATAAATTCGTTATTTTTTATTTTTTGGTGCACAAAATGTATTCTAGTCGCTTCGTAGTGAACCACTGCAGTCACGATGATTGTTTTAATGATGTTTTTACTACTTTTCTGGACATTTAGTTGCTTTCAATCGAGGATAAAAAAAATATTTTAATTTGTGTTCTGAAGATGAATGAAGGTTTTACGGGTGTGGAACGACATGAGGGTGAGTAATTAATGACAGAAATTCCATTTTTGGGTGAACTAACCCTTTAAAACTGTTCATCTATGGATATAAATGTCACATTTGCAGTGCCTTGTTTTCAGGTTTCAGGCCACTGCGGCCGTCTCAGGACAATGTCCCCATCCTCGGTGCTCGTGTCAGGTGATTGAGGCGATGTCTACATTATTCTGGACACTTTGAAAAAGACAGTTTTTGTTTAAAAATGCTCTCTGTCCACACTAGTGTTTTCCAAAAGTTCTCATACACACTAAAATCATCTTAATGCACATGTGTAAAACATAATAAAAGCTCATTGAGATGATACCAAGAGACCAGACATCATAAAGTTCGATCATTTTATTAGCAGAATGTCCCATCACTCACTTGTGTGTTCAGGTCGCACTCAGTCGCCACTCCATGTCTGGTCTAAAACTCAATCGCCCTCATGTTTTGACGCAGGACAGCAATTGAGAGTAAATTTTCTGTCATCTTTGCAGGAATGTAATATGAAGATTGTAAAATTTATCTTTAGCAACACCGTGAAAGTGAACAGCACATAAGAGGGACATACTGTTATAAACACAGATATCTATGGGTACAATATGTGTCACATGACTAAATCTTCGTTTTCAAATACCAACATTTTCACGGTCTCCAAATGCTTAGTTTCACAGAACAAAAAATTCACAGAATCAAAAGTATCCAATGTAGCCTTAGACTTCAATAGGTCCTAACATCAAATGTCCTGTGACATCAGTGAAGTATTTCTCCTGTGAGAAGTGATGGCGTCATCAGTCATTAAAAGTTCTTAAAACTCTCATTGATCAGCGTAATAACCCCATTAACATTTCTCACTGTTGATTCATGCTTTCACGGCTTATCAATCTCTCCACATCAAGCCGTGCGGCTCACCAGCTCCTTTTGTGTGCACAGTCTCATGTCTGTGTTGTGGCTTCCAGTTACAAAGCGTGTGTTGGGGAAGGGAGAGAGGTGTTTTCTCTGTCCTGGAATGCACCGTTCCCAACCCCAGTCCCCGTCGGGTCGCCGGCTGGCAGGGGAAAAAGGGCGTCCGTCCACGGACGTTGAACTGTGGGTGACACCGGAGCAGGAGTAACGCTCTGGAGGTGGGCAGGGGGGTGCAGATACATGCTTGTTTTATGGCCTGAACAGAGCGGGGGGAAGAACACAAATGGCACCGAGGTGAAGAGGTCGGGAACATAATTCTGAAATGCACAGATAAATCAGCGTGTGCAAGCACAGACAGAGCTGCTTCAAACACCTGATGTTTCCTTTACATTTGCCCCCCACCCAGAGCTGGCACCTACCGTCAGCCTTCTCCGACGCAACCTCACCGTCGCTCACGTGAGCCCAAAACACAAATATCAGCACGCACTCGGCCAGAAAATGCACACATTCCAAAAACAGCAAACAGGCCGTTGTTACGCATCACTTGTGTCAGGGCAGCATGAGGACATTCACACCTTGTTAAGTTTTACTACTTGTGCATTTGTTTGGCCCAGTTCTCTATTGCCCCCTTTGATGTAAACTGCTGCTGCTGTAGCCGCAGGGAAATGAACAGAAGATCAGTCGCGCCGACTGCATTGGGACAAGACGAAGTGGAATGTATTGCTAAAGAATCCATTTGAACTGTAATATGCAGTCCAGGTGCGCCAGTTAGAATCCCAGTTCCTGGATTTTAATTGAGGTAGCAACAGGCTGAAGAGTTTGAATTTAAGGAAATAGAATTGAAAATATATTCAGTTTTCATATGACTGCCATAAATGGTTTTTAATTCTAGATGATATTATTGATATTAACCATGAATCAGTTGTTGAATAACCACTTTTTTATTATACACTTAGATTGGTAAGATTTTTTTATGTTTTTAAAAGAAGTCTCTTCTGCTCACCAAGGCTGCATTTATTTGATAAAAAAATTCAGCAAAAATAATAATATTATGAAATATTATTACACTTTAAAATAACTGTTTTCTATGTGAATATATAGTAAACTGTCATTTATTCCTGTGATCAAAGCTGAATTTTCAGCATCATTACTCCACTACCGTTTTGGGGTCAGTAAGATTTTTTTTTTATTATTTTTTTGGAAAGACATTAATACTTTTATTCAGCAAGGATGCATTAAATTGATCAAAATTGACATTAAAGACATTTATGATTTCAAATAAATGCTGTTCTTTTGAACTTTATATTCATCAAAGAATCCTGTAAAAATGTATCATGAAACAATTCAAGCCATCATAAAAAATAAATAACTATATATTTAAATATTACTGTTTTTACTGTATTTTTGATCAAATAATTACAGTATTTGTGATCAGAAGAGACTTTTTTCAAACACATTAAAACTCTTGAATGGTAGTGCATATAAAATTGCCAAATGAACAAATTTTGCCAAATGAATCAGCCTTTTAAAGCTACAATATGTAATTTTTTCACCGCTAGAGGCCTATTCAAAACAAAGGCGTCGCTTGATGACACCGAGTTTGAGCGTGGAATCTTGAGAGATGCTGTCTTCACCTCACAGTCAGTGGAAAAGAATCGGTACGGGACTCAGGCAGAAATCATATTCATGGATGAGATTATTAATGTTACTGTAGTATGAAGCAGAGCAGGGCGAGTGATGTTGGAGCTGAACGAGGCCGCTGGAGCGATTCCTAATTCCTAATGCGATTCCTAATGCATCACACACCTCGAGAGCAGTGGAGCTCTGATTATCCCGCTTCCGCTTCTTCCAGTCAAGCGTAAGAGGAAACGCAGCTCTGTTTATCATATTAGAGACATTTGAGAGTGTTGAAAATGATGTTATAACATTATAGCGTTCGCTCGGCGGCTGCTGTGAGACACTTGTTTGAGACACACTGCAGTAAGATAGATCGATTTTACAATATCATATTAAATGCTGGATGGCTTGTGTTGATAAATGGCATGCAATTCATTTTAAAATGTATTGTATGATGGAGAAAATGCTGTATTAGCTATTTGACAAAATAGTTTTTCTCTGAGGCATGGTAAAAGCATGGTACTCTCAGAAAATTAAATTTAAACAATAAGACTAAACATGTTGAGCTATATAACAATAATTAATTTTCTGTCTATAAATATATCAAAACAGTTGTTCCCTTGTCTAATAAAACATGTAATATATTAAAGCGTCTTTGGTGGTTTCTACAAAATAAAACCAGAAACCGAGGGTAACGCGGGTATGACGCCATTTACAGGCGACTCCTCACACGTCCCGGAGCCTTGGTTAAAATCATGATTTTCTCATGATTTAAAAATAGTTGGAAACATTTGGGATATTGTAAGTACTCAAAATATATATCACTGGCCTAGTGGTTTTTGGATATTTTACTGCAAAAATTTGACATATTGTGCCTTTAAACATACGTTTTGGTTCTTGTTTTTGCAGCAATTAGCTTATGTGATAAAAAAAATACCTGTGTGATTTTTTTCTCTCAAGCATGCTTCCTGATTCTTTGTCATAAAAATATGCAAGTCCAGAGGCTAACTTAAAACAATGGCAGTTGTGTCACACTTGAGTTTAGAGACGAAATGACCGCAGTGCGGAGAGGATTCTGCTGAGGACCTGATGTCAGTTGTGGCTTGCATGGATTGCTTCACTTTTTTGTTTTGGAAATTCTTTCCTTCTACCTGTACACGAAAGGCTTTCCTAAATTGCATGAAGGAATGCAAAGTCAAGTGATTAAAGGAGCAGAGAGCAGGTGATATTTCAGTGTAAGGGGTACTTAGTATGTGAAGCCTGACTAGAGGAAAAATGAGAGAGAAGTGGAGAAAGAGAGGGAGAATTTGCTGCTATAGGTGAAGCTATAAGATCAGGTTCTGTGCAACACAGACACACATCTTTCTGTCTTCAGGTTTGTATGAATGGGTATTTAGTCAGCATCCAAAAAGTGTGATAAGACCAAGCATGAAGGAGCCAGCTCAGGTTTCCCTTCACAACACGAATGAAGAGAGAACACCTGGCCTGTTGTAAAAAATAATTATAATAATAAAAACAATAATCAGTGGTGGACAGTATCTGTAGCCTACTTTTTATTTTAAGAAACTTCACTACATTCCAAAGCATAATATCGTACTTTTTACTCCACTACATTCCATAAAAACATGTTGTTCCTAGTTATTTCGAACTGAAGAAATTGCCACAACCCCGAGCTGAAGAGTGATGTTTGATTCATGAACGAGTTGATCCTTTCCAATGAACCTGTTGAAATGACACTGAATGATTCATTCGCGAATCTGACTGATCCAGTTGCAGCTTTGGTTTTGTTAGTTGCATTAATACACAACATTTGGTTGTGCTGAGACGCCCCGCCCACACTGAAATTTCATTGGTCCAAAATCTTCCTCCACATACCTGTACTTTAAACATCAAACATCAGATACTTCTGATTGGCTGTGAAGTTGTCATGCAGTTTCACATTCAGCTTGGACAAAAAATGTTTCGCTGGAAACTGTAATGTGTCTTGTTAGGACACAGTGTTATATTTTTTTGAGAAATTTAAGATTAAATTTTGAAAATCTTCAGCTGACAGTGCTTTTGTAACCAAGAGTGAAATATATTGTTATATTTGCATACTAAATTGTCAATGGATTTAAAACCCAAACTGTACAAACAAGGGTACCGTCTAACTTCCTCACACACATTATTGTTTCTACCTTCGTATTCTGTTGTTTGTTTGTTTTTTGTTTTATTTGTTTTCTTCTTTGAGTCATTTTGAAACAGAAAGGCCCAGTTGCAACCTAATCGACCCATCAATTAGTGCATGCACAGACAAGTTCAGACACTAGAAAATTTAGGCTGCAAGCATATCGTGTCCTTGTGTACCGCTATATTTCTACTTTTCCATAAGCGCCACCTACTGTCAGAGAGCGAAACTGCATTTTTATTTAGCCCATCTGACATTTCCCCCCTGCATTGTTCTGAACAGACAAAATGCATGCTGGTGGAACAGGTCTTCACTTGCACCAAAATAAAGTTCATAAAACCATAGGTTGTCCAATTTGTCATTTCATGATTCAGAAGGGTGTCCACGAGCGCCCCCTTTCAGGCCGCTATATGCGCGCACTGGTGCTGACTTTTACACCAAAGTATACTTCAGTTTTGATGCAAACACTTAAAGCCCCAATATACTTCAAACAGAATCATATAACAAACTGATGTGATGTCATTTCGAACAAAATCAGGCCAAAAGAAGTTCATTTTGGGAGTTCGAAACAGCTTGCCAAAGCAAACTCTCAGGAAAAGTTCGCTCCAGCTGCAAAACACCTTTGTACTACCATTAGTCCGTGATGAAAATAATAGGAGGAGTGCGCTGAGGCTCCGCCTTCTCTCACACGGAACTCTTCTCTGACTCATTTCATCTGTTGAGTCCGTCGAGGTAAGATCTCCACGGGTGAAAACATGAACACACTGGATATCACGCTGAATCTTTCAAAAGTTTTCAATGATATTTTAATGACCACAGATGCTGGTGGCCTTAGTGCTTTTAGATTTGAGTTCAGCCTTTGACTTTGTGGATCACAGGATTCTTTTATCTCGGTTTGAACACTCGATTGGTATCACAGCTACGGTACTGAAATGGTTCCAGTCTTTTTACTGTGGCATCCATTCATACTCGGTGGCTCACGTCACCTCTGGTGTACCACAAGGATTGATTTTAGCACCGTTATTATTTTCGTTATATATGTTACCTTTATGTACTGCACTTTGGCCATCTCAGGTTGATTTTAAATGTGCTTTATAAATAAAACTGAATTGAATTAAATTGGATAGCCGCTATATAGTAGAAAAGGAAGTTGTGCTTCTGATGAAATGAGGCACTGACACTGTTTTTCATGTTTGAAACTGTAAAGCTGCTTGCTTTTAAGCAATATTTTGAATAAAATACCATATAAATAAACGTAATGTGACTTTACTGGAGTACTAATTTGCAGAGCTCGTGCTAACATACCCATGTTGTTATGATCGGATGCTTTTCTTATGCTTGCTGTTTTCTCATTTTTGTTGTGTTTATTTTGTTACTGAGAGGAAAGCGCAGCACGTTTACATATTTACAAACGTCGCTCTCAGCAGTGTGGGCGGTGTCAGATGTTCGATTACAGTATATCGCTGCTTACGTATTTCAAACTTCGTTTTACCCCTAAACGAAGAATGAAAAAGAACTATCGGGGCCTTTAGCATATGCTTACAGCCAAACACATAGCCTTTCAAAGTATACTCCATTTGATAGTGTGCGCAGACACAGGCGCTCAACACATGTAGACTAGAAAGTTTCATCCCTGTTCAGTGTCTGCGCTATTTCTCTCCAGAAGTTATGAGAGAAAAAAATGTCGTAATACTCGTTTAAACTTGAGTTGCAGGCATGAATCACAGAACATTGCTGCTTTGCAAACACAGTTTCCTTCAGGAAATACAAATGCTTTAAGGCCCTTAAATACTTGAAGAATGAATTGGCGCGACGTCATTTAAAAAAAAAACAACCAAAACGAAGTTCGTTTCGGCAGTTCGAAACAGCTTGACAAAACGAACCTTTCAGAAAAGTTCACTCCAGCTGATAAACACTTTCAAACTACCATTAGTCCGTGGTGATGATGTAATGGTGGGTGTGGCTTTTAGGCTCCACCTTCTTTGACATGGAAATCATCTCGGGCTCATTTCTTCTGTTCAGTCGGTCGAGGTCTAATTTAAAAGAGACACTGACACTGTTTTTCATGTTCAGTACTGTAAAGCTGCTGCTTTTAAACAATCTGTTGTATAACGTGATATATAAACAGACATGACGTGACTTGACTGGAGTGGCGAATTGCAGAGCTGCTGCAAACATCCACATCGCTATGATCAGATGCTTTCTAAACTGCTGTTTTCTCACTGCTGTCATGTTAGTTGTGTGATTATTTTGGTATTGTGGGGTTCGAATTAGGAAAGAGTGCACAACATATTTACAGACGGCGGCGTCAGGATGTTCGCAAACATAGCTGCAAAAGCATTCAAACTTCATTTTTACCCCTAAGCGAAGAACGAAAAAGAATTTTGCAGTGAGTATATCGGGGGATTTGAGGAAATAGTGTTTCTGTCTTGCGAGACGAAAGTTTAGGCTTAGGTGTAGAGGGAGAATGGGAGGAGAGAACATACCTAAAACACAAACGCACCACCTTCCTGTGTGAAAGGCCTCTCTTGTCCTGCCAGGGGTCTGAATGTGGGATTAAGTCTTTTGAGCATACCTGCTTTGTCGCACCTGAATGTGAAAGAAAGGCAGCCATTGTGAAGCCCTGACTCCATCGCTTAGCTCTCGCCCGTGCCTGGGCCTCTCAGCCCACCTCTGACTGAGCCTCCACCTCCCGCCGGCAATTAACCACCTCAATCAAACCTCCGCCTGAGGAACTAATTGTTTCTAACCGTGCTTTTGTTAAAAACGACATGCTGTTTCCCTGTTGCCCATTCAGAATGGATTCTTTGGCTCAGCGTGTGTCAGATTTAGGAAGGCATACCTCGTTCTGCTCGGTTAAGATGGAGATAAACCAAACCCTTGTAATGATGCCCCTCACCCCAGACCTCATTTCTGCCCCGCTGCCACAGGCTAGCTGCGTTTGTGTATTGAACACAGTCTGGTGATAGAAGGCTGTACAGAAACAGAGACAGACAGAAGGAAAGGTACCACACAAGATGATAGTGGCATTCGACCCTTCTTTCATCATGGTTTGAATAGCTCTGCATTTGTATAGTTGCAAGAAAATATTTCTTTGTACTGATAACTCTCTAAAACAGCTTAAAAAAAAGCTTTTGTAAGAAAAACTCTTTTAAATAATTACTTTTGAATTGATAGGAGCAACATTTTATTCATTGTATATGTATTTATGTAAAACAATAATAGAAAAAGTTTATTAAAGTCTATTAAAACACTCTTTTCACACTCTCATTGGTTTATTAATTCATCCACTAACAATATCCAACCGTGTATATGCACACATGACAGAAGAATCCTGTTTTTTATGCAGTCGAGGATGAAGTACACAAATCAATACTGGAGTAAAAGTACAAAAGTACTTGATTTTTTTATGTACTTAAAGTCCCCCTGTGGTGAAAATCAAGTTTTTAATGTTGTTTATATGTCTATGTGGTGTTTTAAATATGCTTTAAGACAAACCATGTGCAAATTCACAAGTCAACACCTTTGCTGAGTATTTTCTCCTTAAAACTGCGGTGATAAAAAGACCTGTGGTTTGAAATCGCTGGTGTTTCTGACGTCACAAACTTCTTTGTAACCAATCACGTCAACGTGTGATCATCAACGAGTGGATCTCTGAGCTCGTGCGAGCTCAATTTGCATATTCATAGAACCATGTATACTAAATGAGGCAAGGGTGTAGAGTTACATTCAAGCTATTTTAAGGCATGAAGAAATGTTTTCATGAAAAAAAAACACTTAAATATGTAATTTTGGTGACATAGATGAGTTTTAAGGGATAAAATTATTGACCACAGGGGTAAAAAGTACTGATTGATGAACCATATATTTATTATAGCAAGCATAGGGTTAGACTAGTCAGTAGTCAGCACTATAAGAAATATTAGTGCATAATATGTACTGCAAATAAGCAAATTTTGGTAACACTTTATTTTACAGTGTCCTTGTTACATGTCGATATTATAGTAATAACTATAAATTATGCATAATTACATACGACTAACCCTAAACCAAACACTAATCCTATAGTAAGTTCATGTTATTAATTATTATTACTCAGTACTTTTCTGAAAAATCATGCATAATTACACTGTAACATGGACACCTTAAAATGAAGTGTAACCCAAACTTTTTATGTTATTATCAACACTTATTATACACTATCAAAACATAAAATTTTAAAAATGGGGAAAAACAACATTTGTGTAAATATGTGGCGACAAATAGTATAAAAATACCATGTATCAAATGTCACAGGGTAAAATACTTTAACATTTTAAGAGGAACTCTATGCAAACATACTAGTTTTATAGCAGATTTATTTTCACAAATAACTGACAGTCATGACCTAAATATGATTTTATTTACAATAATAATTAATACTAAAATTAATTAGTACCTTTTTGCACCATCGGTTGCACATTCATGCTTTGGAATGTAGTAAAAGTACAAGTTTCCCAAAATAAAAACACTAGTACAGTACAGATAAAGTACACATAAGGTACAGATACTTTTACTGTCCACTGTTTAATTACTGTCCATCAGTGTTGGGTAAGTTGGGTAATTACATCTCTTAGATTACTGTACTAATTACTCTCTCTAAAAAGTACTGTACATTTCTTATTAGTAACTAAGAACATTTAAAATAGCAATCATTCTACTTAGACATTATGAATGACTACTTAAATAGCCAATGCTAATTTAACAGAAAACAAACTGTAAGAGGTTTATTTAGTAGCTCGTGATAATACCATGCGAGAGTATCAGAGACATGCAGCTGGAATGAACAGTATGATGAGAGGCCACAGTCCAACAGTGTCTGTCTCTGTGTGTTTCAAACAGAGTGTGACAGAAGAACACAAAACACTAACACAGGACTGTATGATGGACAGCCGAGCTTTTCTCCTGTATCTCAGTGCTTCCCACACACACACACACACACAGGGAAAGAAAGTGTAAGACATGGAGACAAAAACAATGTGAGAGGCTGATATTTCTCTGGAATGTTCTTGTCACAGAGGACTGACACGTAACCATTGACCATTCAGTGTGTGTGTGTGTGTGTGTGTGTGTGTACATGCATGTTTTGGGAGTTCATGCCGTGTACCTCTCCACCTGTGTTTATGTTATCTGACAGCGTTACACACTCCGGCAGCTGTAAGACTCGTCTTGATGCAAAAAAGCTTCAGATCATTTTTTACTGCTGTGTGTACACAAAATTATAGACTTATAAAAAAAAAAATTACAGCAATTAAACCACAGTTAAGAGGTGTTTATATATTTGTTAATTTTACACACAATTAGTCCACCAAATAATATAGTTTGTTCATGGTTGCCAAGCAATGTAACTATAAAAAATTGAATCTATGAAAGGTGCAACAAGAAAAAATGCCATCAAACATGAACATTCTGTCATTATTTGCCCTTGTGAAAAATTAGTCTGATTAATTGTTTTGAGTGTGCACTTGTAGTGTACTTCACATCCTAGAAGTATATTTACTTGCAGATATTATCATTTTACTGAAATAAAAGTTATTAACACACTTTCAAAAAGTGCACTTTGTTATAATGTCAAATTAAAAGTTGTAGTACATTTCAAATTATTATATTTATATAATATAATATTCAATCTTTTGTAGCACTTTAAATAAGTACACTTATGATTGGTGAATGTGTTACCTAACAAGCATGTGTAAAGTTAATTATTTTAATATTTTAATATTAAGTTAATATATTTTAAATGTACTAAATTGCAACTTCATCATTACAAATGTGTAATTACAAATATATTTAAGTAAATGACATTCAGGTTTCAATATAAATGACTTGTCAGTACATTCAGCTGCACAATTTAACCATGTTTAACCCTGGACCACAAAACCAGTTTGTTAGGATAGGACAATATTTGGCCGAGATACAACTATTTGAAAATCTGGAATCTGAGGGTGCAAAAAAAATCAAAATACTGAGAAAATCACCTTTAAAGTTGTCCAAATGAAGTCCTTAGCAATGCATATCCACTCACAAAAATACATTTTTGATATATTTACAGTAGGAAATTTACAAAATATCTTCATGGAACATGACCTTTACTTAATATCCTAATGATTTTTGGCGTAAAAGAAAAATCGATAATTTTGACCCAAACAATGTATTGTTGGCTATTGCTACAAATATACCTGTGCGACTTATGACTAGTTTTGTGGTCCACGGTCTCATATTTTAATGACAATAGACGTTTTGACTGGTCAAAAACAAGTTAAACTAGTACATTTTCATTCAATTGCAAATAACTTGCAATTAAGTGCTCAAAAACATTACATTCAATTCACATTTAAGATTATCCTTTTAATATTTACATAATAAGTACTCTTTTTAAAAGTATGATATAAAGTACACTTCTTTTTAAGAAGGACTGTGCTGCTTTTCCTTTGTTTTTCTATGTAAACATGCTCATTTGTTTTAAATTTGTTGTAATATTATGCAAGGTAATGAAACATAAAAACAGCACGCTTCAGTCGCACATTCACCGTCAGTTTATGTGTTTCTTGGCGATCATCAGCAGTGATAGGTAACCTCTCTCTCTCTCAGTGTCAGTGGTTTGTGCTGTCAGGATGAGTGTGGCCCCTGTGCCGTCACCGTTGGGGGTCCTGTAGAGACTTGCAGAGCTCTCCATCGCGCACACATCCGCACAGGTGACTGGAAACAGGAGCTGAGAGAGTGTCTCTCGCTGAGTGTTTAAGTGCTGTCTGCAGCGGTGTTCTGTTACCCTGCTCTCTGCCCGACCTCACACACACACACACAAGGCATCAAAGCCACTCTCCATCACTCGCTGTGTGCTGATGTCAGTGCTGGTGAGAGCATTTGATTTGGTGTGTTTAAAGAGTCTGCGATTCCATGAAGCCAAATGCTAACATTTACAGCTCTCTCACATTTCAAATAGAAAGTTTAAAGTCAACATGAAATGAGAATTCACACTATTTACTTCCTTAATGCATATTCCTGCTCTTATTGTGAACGATTCATCAGTGCATGTTATTTCAGATTAAAAAATGTATTTGTAATCTTCAAACATCCTCTGAAATGACTTTCACACAAGCTACTGGATAATGATAACCAATAGTCAAATAGCTACTGGCGTTCAGGTCTAGTGAAAAAGAAGTATACATTAGCATACTAAAAGAGTACTTATTATGAAAATAATATACTTTAAAGGAATATACTTAAGTGTGAAATTAATGTAATGTTTTTAACTGCATATTATTTAGAATTAACTGAAAATGTATAATAGTTTAATATCATATTAAATGCAATTAGTTGAACTTAAAGGGTTAGTTCACCCAAAAATAAAAATTCTGTCTTTAATTACTCACCCTCATGTAGTTCCACACGAGTAAGACCTTCGTTCATCTTCAGAACACAAATTAAGATATTTTTGATGAAATCCGAGAGGTATATGACTCTACCATAGACAGCAATATAATCACCACTTTCAAGGTCCAGAAAGGTACTAAAGACATCGTTAAAACAGTCGATGTGACTGCAGGAACTGCGCATGGTGACTGACCTTGCCCTCCGGGCGACGAAAGTCACGGCACGCGCCCTGGGTCAGACGATGTCCACCCTGGTGGTCCAGGAGCACCATCTCTGGTTAGACCTGGCTGAAATGAAGGACGCCAACAAAGTTCACTTTCCCGACTCCCCCATTTCCCAGGCCAGTCTCTTTGGTGACACTGTAAAGGACTTTGCCCAGCAGTTCTCTGCAGTGCAGAAGCAGACGGAGGCCATAAAACACATCTTGCTCCGTCATGATACTGCCACCATTGCGCCGTGGGCTGGCACCCAACCTGCTCGTCGCCGAGGGCATCCCCCTGCGGCTGTACAGGCTCAAGTGAGACTGGAACCTTCCCGTCCTCTTCAAGCCTCTCGCAGGTAGGCAGCACAACCCGTCCAGGCTGCTAAGTCCTCAAAAAAGAAGCCTCCTAACCGGCCCTGAGACGGGTGGCCCAGAAATAGAGGGGACTGCTCTGTTGCAGGAGATGGTGAAGGCACCGCAGTTTCCAAAATCTCTGGGTCATACTGGGTCTGTGCTGACAGTGGGCGATGCACTGCTTCCTCACTCTCAGCCACACCCTCATTCGCCACGGGCAGGACATGGGCACCTCGGGGACGCACAGCCGCCCCACGCCTCCCTGCCCGGTCCCCAAGGACGCCCCGTCCTGCGGGCAGTAACTGCGGTCCTCTTGGCGAAGGACGCAATAGAGCCTGTCCCTCCAGCCAAAATGAAGTCAGATGAAGTTTTACAGCCTGTACTTCATAGTACCCAAGAAAGGCGGGGGGTTACGGGGCGTGAAGCCAGTCCCGAAGCGGTGGGCATGGCGCCATGACACACTCTGTGTGGTCATCACACCGAGTTGTCGCCGTACGTTCAGCCCGAGGTCTGACCTTTTCTATGGGCTAGAGTGACCCTAGTACAAGCGTCCAGGCATGTTGTTGTCACGACAGATGTCTCCACCACCGGCTGGGGTGCCGTATGCAATGGGCATGCTGCGTCAGGCTCCTGGACAGGACCCCAACTGCAGTGGCATATCAATTGCCTCGAGTTGCTAGCAGAACTCCTTGACCTGTGCCAGTTTCGACCGTTGCTGCACAATAAGCATGTAATTGCTCATGCTCCCGGGGGAATGGAGACTCCACCCTCAGGTGGTCCAGCTGATTTGGAGCCGATTCGGGGACACCCAGGTAGACCTGTTTGCCTCCCAAGAGTCCGCTCACTGCCAGTTGTTTTATTCCCTGACAGTGGGGACCCTCGGCACGGATGCACTGGCACACAGCTGGCCCCGGGCCTATGCAAATCAGGTCAGGGAGGAAAGAGGAGCAGGTCTTGCTAGTTGCTTACTGGCCCAACCGGACCTGGTTCCCAGAGCTGATGCTCCTCATGACAGCCTCTCAGGACCTGCTTTCTCAGGGACGGGGAACCATATGACACCCACATCCCGACCTCTGGAACCTCCATGTGTGGTCTCTGGACGGGACGCGGAGGACTTAAGTGGTCTACCGCCAGTAATAGTTGACACTATCACTTCAGCTAGAGCCCCCTCTAAGAGGTGCGCTTACGCCCTGAAGTGGAGTCTGTTCGCTGAGTGGTGATCTGCTTCCCCAACACTCATAACGTGGTTCAGTTGCTATGGCGTTTTCCATTGGGACCCCATTATGTCAGTATCGACGTAACGTCGGACCCCCATTCCCTGAAGGAGAGAACGGAGACGTTACGTTCCCTTGCCATAGCCCTGAATCACTGCTGAATGGTCTCAGCTCCTCAGCAAAATATGAATGAAAGTGAGTATGCTGGTCTAATTTATACCCGGTTGCTGCTCGGCATGTAAATCTCACTGGCCAATTCCCATTGGCTCATTTTGTACCACTTGGGGGTGATTGGGCTCCCAGGCGAGATCTCATTACGTCAGTATCGACGTAACGTCTTTGTCCTCCTTCATGGAACAGGGGTTACAATAGTAACCTAGACATTATTATTCTTTGTTAATGTTAGTTAATAACAACACAACTGTTCATTGTTAGTTCATATTAGCTCAGGTCCGTTAAATAATCTTAACAGATAAAACTTTTGATTTTAATGATGTATTAGTAAATGATGAAACTAACAATAACCGAGATCCATGTTCAGTGCTTACCAGCTACAGCTGTTTTTCCCTTCCACTTTCTTTTCTGCTGGGCAGAAGCGTGCCTGAGGCGATGACATTGTCAAATGCATGTGGTTTGAAGTAAAATGAAAATTAGAAAATTTTTAGATATTTAGCAGATATTTAGCATGTTGTGCAGAGTATGTGAATTCTCTGTATGTATGGACAACTGGATGAGCTACTAGATTTGTGCACAACAGAGGACAGCATTGCAAACTGTGGCTGAATTCAGAATAGCAAACTACTGTATGTCATTTAAAGATATGGCAGAAATAGTATGATTAGAATGGTGGTGTGTTATTCCAAATCCAGCCACTGTGTGCAATACTGTAATGCAATGAACTTGAGTTGACTTTTTTTCCCAGTCTGAGAGATAAAGCTGCATTTCTTTCTCGACTCTTTTGATCTGACTGAGAAACATTTAGATTTTTGTTAAAGTGTAAAAACTGTTAAATTTCTGTTCAGCTGTAAAAACTGTTCAAAATTGGACATCACATCAGTTTGGAAAATATGTCTATATGCACTTAAGACATCACAAGTCAGAACAATTAAGAACACTTTTTTTTTTTTTTTTGTACATTTCCAATGAAGAAATGTTTATTTAATTTATATTTTTTAAATTGGGGAAACACAAAATCAAACACAAAAAGCAGGTGTGATTGCGAGGTCAGTGTAGTGAGAGATGTGGCTTTAGATTGTGAAGGTGAGAAGATCGTTGAAAAGGAAGAAGGAATGAGAGAAAAGGAAGGTGAAGAGAGATTGACGGGGAGTTCAGGGGTCAGGGACAGGTAAGAGGGCATGCTGGATGACCCGAATAAAACCACACAATTCCCACGCTTAATGACCTCCTCAGGACATGATACTTCACTGTCAGAAATGACCTGAACAATCAGCAAAAATAAAATAATAAAATTACCTCTATACTCCTATTATCTGGAAGAGCCTCTTAAATTTAAGGCAACAACATGGAGTGCAAAACTCCTCAAAATGAAAAAAGAAAAAAAATTATACAAAGTATAAATGTGTTTTTAAATGAAGGGCTGGTGCGATCTGGTGATCTAGAGTGCACACTGGTGTTTGTTAGAGCTAGTGAACACACTGTTCCTCATTTGTCTTTGTGGCGGCTGTAGGGGCCGTCGGGGGTGGAAGCAGGGGGCCGGACGAGCTGCAAGAGAAAATAGAAAATGGAAAATTCCTGTGTGAAGTGCAGTGGTTTGGGATCAGGTGTGAACTACAGAGAGATCAGACGGACAGGGAAGGGGAGGGGCGGAGTCAAAGGCTAGACAGACAGCTGCCCCCGATTCACATGCCTGAGGTCATCGTTTACAAACTACTCTGTTAGGCCTCTGCATCTTGTCTGCTTGAGATGCTAGGGTGTTGTGGGTGGTTGCCAATGTGTTGCTATGCAGTTGCTGAGGTGTTTTTTAACATGTGGCTCTCAGTTTCTAAGGTGTTCAGAATGGTTACTAGGGCATTTCAATTTGGTTGCTAAGGTGCTTTAATTGATTTTTTGGGGGGTATGTTGCTATACATTGCTAGGATGTCATGGGTGGTTGCCAAGGTGTTGCTATGCAGTTGCTAAAATGTTTTTAAACATGTGGCCATCAGTTTCTGAGTTGCTCAGGATGGTTACTAGGGCATTTCAATGTGGTTGCTAAGGTTTTTGAAGTGATTTTTTGTGTGTTGCTATACATTGCTAGGGTGTTGTGGGTGGTTGCCAAGGTGTTGCTATGCAGTTGCTAAAGTGTTTTTAAACATGTGGCCATCAGTTTCTAAGGTGCTCAGGATGGGTACTAGGGCATTTCAATGTGGTTGCTAAGGTGTTTGAAGTGATTTTTTGTGTGTTACTATACATTGCTAGGGTGTTGTGGGTGGTTATCAAGGTGTTGGTATTAGGTTATTGAATGTTGTCTTTTGTTGGACAAGATGTTAATAAATGCTTCTGATGTCTGGAAAGATGTCTGACGTATGTTGCTTTTTCAAATGCACATTATAATAGATTCAAATTCACAGTGCTTTCAGATGGATTAGCATTTGGAGCCATAGTTCATTGACAAACCACACATAAAAAAAAAATCGCATAATTTCATAATCGCACAAAGCCAAATCATTTAAGTGCGATTTCAATGGGTTTTTTTCTAATCGTCCGATTAATTGTGCAGCCCTAGTTACTAGGGCATTTCAATGTGGCTGCCAAGCTGTTGCTATGCAGTTGCTAAGGTATTTTTTAACATGTGGCCATCAGTTTCTAAGGTGCTCAGGATGGTTACTAGGGCATTTCAATGTGGTTGCTAAGGTGTTCTAAGTGTGTATTAGTGTGTTGCTATGAATTTGCTACAGTATTGTGAGTGGTTGCCAAGGTGTTGCTAAGTAGTTGTTAAAGTGTTCTGAGTGTTGTTTTAGCTGTCAGTTTCTAATGTGTTCATGGTGGTTACCACGGCATTTCAATGTGGTTGCTTAAGTGTTTTAAGTGATTTTTTGTGTGTTTCTATACATTGCTAGGGTGTTGTGGGTGGTTGCCAGGGTGTTGCTATGCAGTTGCTAAGGTGTTTTTTACATGTGGCCATCAGTTTCTAAGATGCTCAGGATGGTTACTATGGTGTTTCAATGTGGTTACTAAGGTGTTCTAAGTGATTTTATGTTGATATGAGGTCACTAGAGTGTTGTGGGTGGTTGCCAAGGTGTTGCTAAGTAGTTGTTAAGGTGTTCTGAGTGTTGTTTTAGCTGACAGTTTCTAAGGTGTTCATGGTGGTTACCATGGCATTTCAATGTGGTTGCTAAGGTGTTCTAAGTTATTTTTGGTGTGTTGATATGTGTTTGCTAGAGTGTTGTGGGTGGTTGTCAAGGTGTTACTTAGTAGTTGTTAAGGTGGTCTAAGTGTTGGTTTTAGAGTGTAGCTGTCAGTTTCTAATGTGTTCATGATGGTTACCATGGCATTTCAATGTGGTTGCTAAGGTGTTTTAAGTGATTTTTGTGTGTTTCTACATTGCTAGGGTGTTGTGGGTGGTTGCCAAGGTGTTGCTATGCAGTTGCTAAGGTGTTTTTTTTTTACATGTGGCCATCAGTTTCTACAAAGCTCAGGATTAGCATATTTAGGTTAGATTAGATTAGGTTACTAGGGCATTTCAATGTGGTTGCTAATGTGTTCTAAGTGATTTTTAGTGTGTTGTTATGCAGTTGCTAGGGGTTTGTGGGTGGTTGCCAAGATGTAAGTTATTGCTTACTGACTTCAGAAGAGCCCACCTCTCAAGTCTCTGTACTATTTTGGTCTCTAGAGTTGATTTGGGCCCTTCCTTCAGTGTAAATCAATGGGATTTTTTTCTGCAGTTTTATTTTCTGCCATGTGAAAAAATGTATGAATGATTTAGAAAAGGTAAAAGTATCTTTTCAACATGCTGCATGATTTGATGTAGCGTATTAAACACAAAACCTGCAAAAATTCCTTGCAAATCATTACTGATAGTCAATCATGTAGATATGAGTCTCATTTATCTTTCTGGCTTTAAAGTACTGCTTAGGTTCTTTATAAATTTGGGGGTTTATATATGTATATGCATGTTCCCCTGCTGGATCAGTGTTTTCTGAGTTGCTAATGTGTTAATGTGTGAGCAATATGATGAGATGTCTCACAGGCTAATTTTACCAGATGAAAGGTACTGCAATTGGTCCACTTGCTGATGGCTGAAGAAAGAAATGATTTCCCTTGCAGTAAATGTACTGGCACTCTTCAAAACCACACAATAAGGAACTTTAAGTGGCTCTATAGAACTGAATAGAACTGTTAATGGAGAGGAGTGTGGAGCCTGCTGTGCATTTGTGAGTGTCTGTGTGTATGTGTGATATGAATGTGATGAAGTGTTTTTGTTGGCTGATGACAACATGAGTTCTCAATATGACCGTTGACGAGACCCTGCAACCACAGACTAGACTAGAGATATAATGGATGCATGTCTCCATTGGGACAGAGAGGTCATGTCAGTTTGTATACAGAAACAACCGTTAATAAATGCTTATATATTAGAAGGCCTTGCGGCTTTATCAGTATCTAAGCTAATCTATATATATGTGTATATATGCATATGTAAATATGCTTATTTGTCACTTTCACTCTCGTTATGTTTCCCAGTGTTGGTCACTCTGGTCCAGAGATAAGGCTCTGACCGGCCCTGGTTTCAGCCACACATGGTCCTTCTTTCCTCCTGTTCACTGCACACTGACATTTTGCCTCTTAAAAATAACACAGATGTTTGAGTGCTCTTGGACAAAGCAGGCCAGGCAATGCTTGTCAACCCCCTCCTCACTGTCCAGCAGGCGGCTATTTTAACTGCCCGTGTGAGAATGACTGGAGACTGAGCGACATGACTGGATTTAGGCAAATGAAGCAGTCAGCGGCTGTCTGCAGATACTGGGTGTTCATTGAGGAGCACAAACTGACATTCAGAGCAGGTCCATAAACTATTTGTGTATCACACACATACTTATTTTAATTCGTGCCTATCATAATTCAGTGAAGTACTAATGTCGACAAATTCGGATATAACTGAGGTGCTTTGAATTTAGCATGTAAAATTCTATTATTAAAAACGTCCAAGCTTCTGTTTTCCATAAAGGAAATGAGATGGTTTACACTGACAAACACACATAAAAAGACATTTAAAAAATAGTCCATGTGACTATCCATGTGCGTTATTTAAAATAATTTCTTCAGAAATGAGTTTGACAAAAAAGTGGGAAAATTATGAACAAATCATTCCCAAGCAATAATTGTGCAGTTATGTGAGAACATATAAATTATTTACTATTAGCCTATCTATAAAATATTTATTCAAGCAAACATTATTTATTTTAATATAAAAATCAAAATATATTAGATAAAGTGAATTAATGTTAAATATAATCATTCAATAAACGAGGGAGATATTCAACAGCCAGCACACAATATAAAAGTTGGGTAGATAACAAAAAATAATCTATACGAGTGTGTGTATCATGAGGATGAGAATAAAAAGAGTAATCTCTATCTTGTGGATGTTCCTGCCTCTAAACATCTGTTAGGTTTAAATCTTTCATAAAAGCAGTGGGAGATTTAGAAAGAGGCAATGGTTTAGTCGAAGATCTATCAAGTACATTGTCGAGACAAAAGTTAAAGTCTCCAACTACCAAGAGTGAGCCTGATGATTGAGTAATTGAAGGAAAACATTTCAAGTGATCATCAATATTTGGAGCATATATATTTAACATTGTCCACTGTTCAGAGTACATATGCCCTTGTATCATTACATATCTTCAACAAGATGGAACTGGATTAAATATTTTGACTTTTGCAATCCCAATCAGACTTATGACCTGTAACGCTGCCTGAATCATAATCACGAACTGTTCGCTGTTGGCCAGAGGAGAACTGGCCACCCGGCTGACCCTGGTTTTTCCCAGGGCTTTTTCTCCATTTTTGTCACCTGTTGGAGTTTGGGTTCCTTGCCTCTGGCTTGCTTAGTTGGGGACACTTGATATTCATCAATGTTTTTGATCTGCCTGCATTGACACCATTGTATGAGAACTAAACTGAGCTGTTTTCTCCAGTGCTGATATATAGATAAATTAACTAAGTTAATAACTATTGATTTTTACAACGGAATGAATCAATATTGAATTTATTTAAGCTGGTCAATGAAAAATTATTTGCCAATTATCACTGTAAAGCTGCTTTGACACAATCTGCGCTATATAAATAAAGGTGACATATCGTCCTGAGGGGTCGAGTACCGATTTCGTAACAGTAAAAGGGATATTTTTATTTATCAGTATAGCCGTTCCCTTTGACTTAGAATTAAACGAGGATACAATCACTTGGCCTACCCACTCCTTTTTTAATTTTTCATGCTCTGAGTCTGTTAAATGCTGCCAGCTTCCTTAAGGTACATATAGACTCTTTTTCTTTTAACTGAACTATAACTCAGGTGATACATAGGATACTTTCATAGGCCTGGAATTTCGGAAGTCGAGTTAGGAAGGGCCGTGGAGCGGCGCCAGAACGCGGTGGCCGTGTTCGATGACAAGTGGATTGCCGAAGTTCTCTTCTCCCAAAACGCTCGGCAGCCATGTCTTAAAGGATTCGACCGTGTCCCGACCTTCAACTCCTTCACTCAATCCAATCAGACGGATGTTATTTCGCCTGTTGTAGTTTTCTATATATTCCAGCTTATTTCTGAGAACCTCATTATCTTTTTTGAGGAGACTGAGAAACCACTCATTTCCCGAAACTGCATCTTCCACATCGCTGATCCTTTGGAATTGATCCCTGGACGGAGTTGCGAAGATCTGACATTTGAGAGATCAGCTCCTGCTTAACACTCCCAATGATCTCGTGAAACTCTTTCAGTTCCCCTCTGCGCCATTTTCTGGAGATTTTCTCTCAGTATTTTCGGCGGTTCTATGCTCATCTTGGTTTCGGTCGACGCTCCATTATTCCCTGTTGCTCACAAGCACCAGTCAGACTTTTACTACTATTTGGGCAATGTTTCAGTGTTTGTTTCAACAGATATTAGGTGATTTTTAGAGGGCTGTCCTGGTTATGTCTAACTACCTTGCGCGCATCACGTGACGCCCCAAATATAATCATGTCATCATTTATGTTAACTACTCCTGTCATTAAAAATGGCTTGCAAGATGTTTGTTGTACAAATATAAAATAAGTCTCATGATGACCATTCATAACACTGAACAGTCCAGAGAGAAAGAATATTGACTGATTGAACTTTATTATCCACCATTGTGGAAACTTCTCATAAAAGACAAGACACAAAGAATAATTATAATCATACAACAATTAAAAAACAACCACCCAATAGAAGTATCATTCTCACAAAAGTTGCTTATACTTACTTAATTCCATTCAATATTCTAACCACCACTGGTATAACAGAGTGCTTGTATACATTTTTAAGAAATATATTACTATAGCTGTAATACTTTGATTAAATCTTCTGGTGATTACATATTTATGCAATATGTTCATGCAATCACTTATTTGATAATCAAAAATAAGTACCCCACTTAGTAAACCCTGATGGTCATGTGACTAGACCCTCTGACAGTGAAATGGTCACATGATCATCACCCTGCATGGGAAAATCCAACAGCAGTTTGATTCCGTTTCACCAGATTCCCAGTTTACCCATTAATTCCAACAGTCTGAAAATGTGATAATAAGCTCTTAAATGTTCAAGGACTCCGAGTACAACTTAACCTGACTAATTTGAAGTAGTGTGCTTGTTGTGAGGGTGAGGGGCCTCATTACAGATCAAGGGGGAGGTGGAACTAGTTCAAATTTATTGCCTGTGTCAGCTGTGTCAAATTTGGCAAGCTCAAATGGTCAGCTTGCAAATGGCTGGGGTAAATCTAAGGGTCAGCGGACAGTGTAATAATTAGCCATTAATTCACCCTAAACACTTCATTAGGTGGGAAAATGTGGGATTTTGACTTCATTTCTACTTTCCCGATTCTTGTTGTTTGGTTTCCCGATCGTGTCTCAGACGCTCAGGTGGGGTGTTTTCTGATTCCCTGCTAATGTTTTCTAATCAAAGTGAATGGAGGTGATCAGGCCAGGTGTTATAGAGACCAGAATTCTACCTCACACTCACACAACGCCCTTTTTTTTTTTTCATAGAGAGCAGACCACCCACTTTCTGAAGCTTTGTCTCTATTTTTGTGGGGTCAGAACCGAGTAGCCAGTTGTTCTTTATGGTCCAGTTTTTTTTACGATGTGGTTTAAGCTGTTAGGGAGACCACCAATCCACCTTTCACTTACACACAGCTAAAGGCTAATGCTGATGACAAACAAAACTGAGAGCAACTGAGGTCATTTGTTCATTTTGGGGTCAGTGACATGACGGTCATTACAGTATTGATCATTAATGCAATTCATATAGGAATACAGGTAGTTTTGTATAATATTTCTATTACTATTTATGCTTATTAATAGTTGAAAAAGGTCAAATCAAATCAAAGTCATGCAGAGCAATCAAAATTATCATAGAGACCCTGCAGACTCTCATCGCTGTGTGTCAAGGTCAATAATTCTCTTAAAATATCAGATAATTTGACCTTTTTATGACAAGGCAAGATTAGTTCATGTAGTTAAATATTGTGTGGTGCAACTCCCAAAAACTTGATATTTATGGATTAATAATTCATGATCATTTAAAATGATCTTAACCCTCAAAAATACAATTAAACCATTTTGTAAATAAATTGATTAAAATGCATACAATCAAAATTATTCAAGATCTAAGAAAAAACATAATGCTTTTTATTTGATGGTTGCACCACGACATCATTAAGTTTAAATCACGGTTTTGGAAAATGGTATAAAAGTTTTTGAAAGCCATAAAAAGCTAACATGAATACAAAGAGTACATTTCTAAGAACTTGGCATGTGTTTTAAACACGATTTTTAATTTTTTTTTCTTTGTGGTCAATACCAATAACATTTGATGTCATCAACGTTTTCTGTCATTCTTTTTTACGTCCCTGTCATTGTATGGAAAATATCTGTGTGAAGAATCTTCAAAAAGCTTCTTTTCATGTTCCATGAAACAAAGAATTCATTCGAGTCTGAAACGACATGAACGTAAGTAGCCTAAATGATGAAGTGCACTATAAATCCTGCACACTAAAAGAAGTGACTGCTCTGCATGCTCTAAGAATAAAAGGATGACCAATCAACATGTGGTTCTTACACACAGCATATGCGTTGTCAATTAGTAATCACTCAATAAATAGATTAATGTGTTATGTTTTATAACTGGTTAATTTTAGAGCCTGCTTAGGTTGGATCTGGGCCATTTGGGACATGACTGTGGTAGAAATTAATGGCTCAACACGTCTGTGCGCTGTCATCACATGCCAGCACTTTGACATTGAAGCTCTGAACCCAAACAAGATCTCACTCACGTCCACTTGTCATCTGCGTTTTTTACAGCATCTCCGAGTCTTTATTTAACGGGATACCCGTGGGTATATTCTGGGCAGGGGCTGTGGTTGGTTGCTGTTGCTAGACTCTGCAATGGGTTATTTCCATCGCAAAGGTAGCACCAGCAAAGCTGGAGATGTGAATAAATAAGATCATGTTTCAGGCCCTCAGATCTCACCGCCACTTCGTAAACCGAAGGGGGTGTAGCAGGGGAGGGGGGAAAGTGGGGGGTGCTAGACGTGTGGTGTTTCATTAGGACACATCACATCCCTCTTGCTCTGAGCCGCCCGCTCCCAAAAAACGTGGCCGACACCCTTGGCATCCTGCTGGGGCCGACGGAATTCCGGTCTGGTGAGAAGATCCACTGCTTAAGCCCTCTGATGCTTGGCATTCACACACACACACACACACAGTTCAGGCATTTGCAAGAGCTGCTTTGTCTCTATGTGTACCAGGGTGTGGCTGTTTGAATGTACAGCACACGTCAAACAGTTCTAAGGTTCAGATCACAGTTTAATAAACATCTGTCTTCCTTTGATTGCTACTAGCTGCATTTACATGGACCCTAATCTGTTTGTAATTGGACTAATAGTGCAGTCCGAATAAAAAAGTCACATGTAACCATGTCAGTCGGAATGAATTGGCCAAATCCGATTTATATTTCATTCAGATTGTATGTGGTGGTTTAAACCCTACGATAGGACATGCAAACACTTGATCGGACTGAAAACCGAAACTGCAAAGATCTGTTCATGTGAAGTAAAAAAAGGTACAATGGAACAAGCTGTTGTTGCTGTTGAATATAATGTCATAAATGACTGCCGTGTCATTTTAAAATTCATCTGTGAAGTGACAATGCAACCAAATAGAGAAACACACTGCAAATACTCACAACATAACCAGATACAGAAGCACATTGCAAATACTCACAACGCAACCAAATACAGAAACATACATCAAATACTCAAAACCCAACAAAATACAGAAACACACTGCAAATACTCACAACACAACCAAATACAGAAACACGCTGCAAACACTCACAATGCAACCGAATACAGAGACGCACTGCAAATACTCATAACACAACCAAATACAGAAACACGCTGCAAACACTCACAATGCAACCGAATACAGAAACGCAATGCAAATACTCACAATGTGAACAAATACAGAAATGCGCTGCAAACACTCACAACACAACCAAATACAGAAACACGCTGCAAACACTCACAATGCAACCGAATACAGAAACGCAATGCAAATACTCACAATGTGAACAAATACAGAAATGCGCTGCAAACACTCACAATGCAACCGAATACAGAAACGCGCTGCAAATACTCACAACACAACCAAATACAGAAACGCGCTGCAAATACTCACAATGTAAACAAATACAGAAATGCGCTGCAAACACAACGCAACCGAATACAGAAACGCGCTGCAAATACTCACAACGCAACCAAACACAGAAACGTGCTGAAAATACTCACAACGCAACCAAACACAGAAACGCATTGCAAATACAATGCAACCAAATACAGAAATAAAGTCGCTTCATCAAGGTTGAACTACTGTATTCACATTGATTATTTTAAATGATGTCTTTACTGCTTTTCTGGACCTTAAATGTGATAATTTCGTTGCTTTCTATGGGAGATAAAAAAATAAAAAACTCTTGGATTTCATCAAAAATATCTTAATTGAAGATCAATGAAGGTCTTCCAGGTTTGGAATGACATGAGGGTGAGTAATTAATTACAGAAATTTCATTTTTGGGTGAACTCCTTCCAAAATTAGTGCAGAACCAAAGTTCTGTCTGGACTTGCCCATGAGCAACAAAAACAATCAACAGCAGAAAAAAACAGACTAAATTCTAATAAAATTACATTTTGAAAATCTAATACTCATTATTAAGTTAAATTTTAATATCTATAAGATACCAGTGGAAAAATATGTGCAGAGTTTAGAATTCTACCAGATTTAGATTAGAACAAAGACTTGAGCTGTGAGAATGTACTTATTCAGTCCTCCAGTTACATTCACATCAAACACACACCTGTCTCACTCGTCTTTATCACCAATAACTATTCACACCCTCCTGAATATCTGCCTATCGTTAGCAAAATACAAACTGATGGGTGGAGAACACTTTTCAATAAACGCCAATAGTCACGTCCACGTCTGTCACCATCCACACGTCCTGATTTTGCAGAGTTAGACGCGTTCCTGGGTCAACATTCCTGTCTGAAAATTCTAACCATATCTCTACTCCTAAACCTAACCCTACCCATAAGTTATTCCTAAAATCAGAGGGAAATGATAGGTGAATAACACTGATGTAGAAGCACCTAACCCTGGTTGTAAACCTAAACTTAACATAAACTGTAAACCTGTCCCTCAAATATGATTGGTTGATTGTAATGTTGCTCCAAGAACATGCTGTACTTGGTGAAATCAGGTTCTGAGTGCTGCCTAGTCAGATGGACAGTTAACAAATTTAAATTCATTCAACAAGTTAGACCATTAATAAAAATGGCCTAAATGTGATAAAAAAGACGCATCTAAAATTCTACACACTTTCTATAAATACATACACTCACAGCAGTGGTTCTCAACTGGTGGGTCATGATCCATGTTGCATATAGCCATGGAGAGAAAAAACACTAATAAATAAAAAACGTTAAATGCAAGTGCATAGGATAGCAAAAAATTAGGCTCATTGACTTTTAAAAGAGAAGGAAAATGCTTTCCATATCATCTGTTTTGATATGCAAGGTGTGCATCCAATAAAAGACATACTTCAGCATATTTTGGCCCAAACTTTGTATCAAACTTGTATTTTCACAGTATTTCACTTGTTAGCCCATATTGACTAGACAAATTATATTCCAACATGGGCAGGTCAGAGACAAAAATTAAAGTAAAATACATAACATACTACATTAAATTTGGGGTTTGGTTGGTTCACCACCTGATAACCAATCTGAGTTCTGAAGCAAAATCCACTGAACACTGATTTACAGTGTATAGCTAATCCTTGAGTTTCACTCTTCTAGGGGTGGAAAAGTTCACACAAATTTTCATTTGAGGGAACCAAGTGGTGGCTCTGGTATGATCACACTTGCAAGACAGCACTAATTGCCGTGATGCAACTTAACTATGCGTCGGAAAGCGAGCATCCTGTTGACGTTATATCGTTAGTGCTTGATGTTGATTCTGCAGGAGCTAACAAAAGCCCGCTGGAGTCCTGTGATTAAAGGCTGCCATTGTTATCTCATTAGAGCTGCCAGGTTAGCAAAAGGTGTGAGCCGCGGCCCCTTCATGGGGATAGACCAACATTGAGATGGGCCCTAACAAACATCAGGTGGCACACCCCTTTCTGAAGGAACCTCAAAGCTTTAAATACAGAGGATGATCTGAATACATCAGAGTTCATTTGGAAAGATTAATCATCCGTCAGATGGGAGCTTGGGTGAAACTGGGAGACACCAGGAACCATATAAGACAACTGTAGGTTGTGAGTGGAGTGCCATGTGGATAGTCACATGGTCTCTTGGTGAAGTTAGTGATTCGATTCATTTACATAGCCTACTGTAGATGTTAGAAACACCTCCACATGTTCATCTAACAGAACACAGCAAGTAGTGTAGGAGTCTCTGAAGGGGTGCAACGCACATGGGAGGGATCTTGACGCCTATCATTCTGGCGCAGTGAGGGATCCAGACGCGCAGAGCGCACAGCGCGTCTCCACGAGTGACAGTGCCAACACAACATCAAGAGCACTCTGGACACACAGCACCATTAGAATGAAAACTCTGTGATTGCTATCAAACATATGATGGAACTCCATAATCTTCTGGACTATATGTGGATCGGTCTTTTCCTAATCGGATTTATCCGCGCATGTGTTTGCGGAGACGCGCATCTGAGGGGCTTTTAAAGATCCAGCGCTCCCGCAGTCTTTATACTGGCGTATGGATTTGACTCCGCTCATTTAATCAGGAGATCACAGCGAGCTGGATTATCATTCAGCACAACCCTGGATACAACATTACTTTGCGTTTACACAATGTATGGAATCAATCAGCGCTGCTTGTACATGTGAGTATTGATATTTAGCGATATATAGACCTTTAATCTTAAAACTTAAGTTTGCAGATAGATATTTTAGAGGTAAATACTATATAAGAATATTTTTAGATTTTGAAAAAAAAACTTTACTTTTTAATTCTTTGGAAATGTTTTGTTTTGGTGCATCGGAAAAGTGTTTTAATCTCCAAAGAACCATACAACCAACTCAAGAACAATATATAGTGAAAATGTGTTTCTTTTCTATTCAATTTTTGATAGTAAGACGTTTTTGCTGAACTGAAAGTAACGTAAGAGAACTACTATTTTGATGGCTATTATGTATTTACATTATGTGATGTAGGCGATAATCTAATTTACATGATATAATGCTTATATATCTAGTATATTGACCAACTTTTCTCACTTTTATTTTGTTTTACTTTGCAGCTCTTTTCACTTCTTCGTGGTGTGGTGTCACGCGCAGGTAAATATTTATTACGTTTTTATTTTGTTCGTGTTCGTTTTTTAGTAGCCTAATAAGCTTTAGTGTTTCATATAAATTGCATACTTATGGAAACTGCATTTAGTTTAAATATTGTAGTGGGTTCTCAAGCTTTTTGACTTTGATGCTTGATCCTTCTATGCTTCAAAATCGACCAAAAGTTTTAATAACTGTAGCATATGTCCTTCATTAAAACGGTGTTGGTGGGGCATATTAAATAAAGTTAGTTAACTACATGTCGGACGATTTTTAGCATTCTAATCAGCATCGATTAGTACTTTATTGTAACTCGTTTAAAATAATTTTAAGTTTGCTGAGGCCCTCTAGTGGGCCCCGGGTCCCTATCTGAGGACCACTGCACTAGAGTCGATGAGCCTAAATCATTGTCTATCGCATATATCAGCCACGCAGCGTTGGTTATATAGACCTAGAGTTAGATCAGTGCTCTTGCTGGCATTTACAAAACGAAGAAGGTTTTCTATTCCAGCAACAGAGAGAGAGATATATGTGATCTTATTTTCCCTTTGCACCGAAAAGGGGGAGAAGAATCACCCTTCTCCTAATTTTAAGCAGTATGTGAGGGAACAGGGCTCACTGACGGACCAGCTGAGCCGGCGGCAGGTTCGAGTCTACCAGCTGTACAGCCGAACCAGCGGCCGACACGTGCAGATCCAGGGCAAGAGAGTGAGCGCCACCGCCGAGGACGGGAACACTTTCGGTGAGTCGCTCATTCATTCACACTAATTAACTCACGTTAGGTTTCGGTGCAGATAGGGCTGTTTTCGCGGCTGATTGGTTTATTGGCTGAAAAGGGACTTGCTGATAGTTCAAAAGACATTCCCTTTGCTTAATCGTTTCCCCTTTGTGTTGATTAGGATGTGATAATTTGCTTCAAACAGCAAGGGGAAATGAGACTGATTTGACTCGAGTCATCTTGAAAATCATGATATTGCACTTTGCATATAACTAAATTATAAATATACTTGAGATCTTAAAAATATTGATTAAAATCATTAAATTAAAATCACATGCATTACACATTTCAATGCTTTTTGACTGCTTGTCATTTCTTTCTTTCTTTCTTTCTTTCCATAATTTATTTCATATAAACATAAATGATAATAATAATAATAATAAACGGTGGCGGATCAGCTTATTTACATTGTTTAGCCTGTCATGAAAGTGACTTTAGGTCAGGTAGAATTATTTTTACACTGCACTCAAAAATGTTGAGTTAAATTTGGTATGTTTTCATTTTGATTTCGGTATATAGCCTTACATATAATATTGATAAATGGCTGAATCTGTTCTATTTTGTTTTGTGCTGCATTACAGCCAGACTTTACGTGGAGACAGACACCTTCGGAAGTCGTGTTCGGATCAAGGGAGCAGAGAGCGGCAGATACCTCTGTATGAACCGCCGGGGGAAACTCGTGGGCAAGGTACATATTCATCATCTTGCTTGGAGATTTCTCTGGAAAATATATTTAATTTTTGTTGGAGCAAATGTATTTTGAACTTCCCAAAAAATGGATCTTTGATAATTAAGTTGCATGACTGGGTTAAAACATGAGATCGAAAGCATCCAATCAATTCCCCACTGACAAAATCAAGCCCCGCCCTACATTTGTTCTTGTTCGAGAAGCCGTTTCACTCGGATATACAGTAGTGGCCATAAATGACCCTACAAGTTCCATTAAACCATCAAAATATGAGGAAAATATTTTATATTTTTAAATATTTTAAATATGAGGGAAGAACAAAACACTAAACTTGATATTTATCTGACACAATTACAATGCAAAACATGCATAAAAAACAAAAAGCTGACAGGAAAAAGTAAACATTGACAACAACATAATCATTTATTAATATTTCATTGGTTCTCTTTTGTTTTTGCACGTGTTATATAATTTATATAATTTTGTATAATTTCTTTGTATGACAGCTTGGCCAAAAAATATGTTTTGTTGCATTTTTACAAATAAAACTATTGACTCCAAGCATAACTACGCAATATGCTTACAAAATTTTTAATATTTGAATAAAGGGTAAAGATGTTAATTTTCCTATAGGCCAGACATCACTTTTAGCCACTACAAATGCTTTTCTTACTTAGATTTTTTGTCTTGTTTCCAGTCCAAATATCTAAAAATTCTTAAATCAAGAAGCATTTTCTAGACAAGTAAAAATTATTGTCTTGTTTTTAGAAAAAATAAGTCAAAATTAAGTGAGTTTTTTGCTTAAGACAAGCAAAATAATCTCGTTTTTCGGTTTGAAATAATATTATTTTGCTTACCCCATTGGCGGATTATTTTGCATGTTTAAGCAAAAACTCACTGAATTTTGACTTATTTTTTCTGAAAACAAGACAATAATTTTTACTTGTCTACATAATGCTTCTTGATTTAAGAATTTTTAGATATTTGGACTGGAAACAAGACAAAAAATCTAAGTAAGAAAAGCATTTTTTGCAGTGTATTGTACGTCACAATAGGGGGGGAAAAGACTATTTAAAGGGCTCATATAATGCCACTTTTACAAGATGTAAAATAAGTCTCTGATGTCCCCAGAGTGTGTATGTAAAGGAAACTGTTGTAAGATGCCTACAGAGCCAGAGAATATATGCTGCATGAAGAGAGAACAGGCATAGTTTAGTTTAATTACGGTTATAACTTTTGTTGTCATCTTGCATTTATGACATGCTATTGCATTTACAGATGTTGTTTATGTTCAAACAGCAACATTAGACACTAACTAAAGTTAAAAAAGTCAAATCATAATGAACCACCCCTTTAATATACAAATCTGTCCCTATCTGCCCACCCTCAAGTCGCTCCAAACTCTTATGATTGTTTCCTGTGAAATACAAAAAGAGTTATCAAAATGCCAAAGCTGCTCTTTTCAATACAAAAATCCCTGCAAACGTTGGGACGGGTGAAGCAGAGCAGGACATGTAGATCAGCAGCTAGACAGTGTGAACGGCATCGAAGATCAGCGTACGTCAGCCTGAGACTCGACTGCCAGGCTGTAGAGGAAACGGCTTTCACACCCATTCTGTGTTTAGTCAGATGTCAGGCCACTTCTTCCTTCACGGAAGTGGAAAAAATGTCTATGGATCTGCCATGAGACAAAGTGCTGGGACAACTAGATGGAGACAGTGAGAGCATCAGGGCGGCCCTGAGCGGTGTTGAGAGATGAGGGCACAGACAATGAGTGTTCGACTGCCGGAGTCTTGCTTATACAAGCCATTTAAAAACACTTTGAATTCCTTTTGGAAGTTTGGGATTAGTAGTGAAACAAAGTCTGTCATATAAGTAATAAAAGATGTTTTATTCTCCATGACCAGCAGTGACATGAAGTTTAACTGAGATAATAAACAAAAACTTCAGACATCCATACTGATAGTTGTCAGTATGAAGTAAACCCTTGTGAACAATTAGTGCGACTCATAGTACATTAATATGTATTTTTTTTAATCTGTACTTGATGTTTCTTAACACACTTAAATAACTTAAACTTGAGTAAAAATACTTTCATGTTTTAATAATCTTTTCATCATGCTGTAAAGAATACTTATTTTGATGTGCTGACTAACATACTAAAGCACATAAAGCACTTGATTATAATTTTAACTTATTTAAAGTTAATACATTTAAATCTACTAAACTGCAACTTCATCATTACAAATGTGTAATTACAAATATATTTAAATACATGTCATACTAGTTTCAGTAGAAATGACTTTACATTTTATTTACGCTTGTCAGTACATTCAGTTACACTTTAACCATATTTCAATGACAACAGAAGTAATTATGAAATTACACATAAAGAGTCTGATTTAAGTAGGACAAAAAAACACTCTTCAACTAATTGAATTAAATATAAATTTAAACTATGCACTGTAAAATAAAATAAAATAAAATAAAAAGCCGTAAAAATAGAGCACAAAGTACTGTATAAATATGAAGGAATTTTCCGTATTGGTTTTTTACAGGTGTTTTACCTGTATTTTGAATTATGCATTTCTTTGTGTGGTGTTGTAGAGTTAACAGAAATTTCCATAAATTACAGGATAATGTCTTGCCAGAAAATTACCAGTACATTTTCCATTTTTATTTTCCACAGTCTAATACATTTTAATGTAATTGCAAATAACATGCAACTAAGTGTCAGTTCAGTTCAGTCCGCACTTAAGTATAATCTTTTAAAGCAGGCTATATTATTTAAAATGAGTATGCGTTTTAAAAGTATGCTAAAGTGTACTTCTTTTTCACAAGGGAAGACCTCTGTCGTATCAGTTGTTTTGTGAGATTAGTGAAACATAAAACAAGGCCTGTAAAAATATACATCTCAGAATAGGCCATAAACCTTCATATCACTACAGTACAGATACGCACCACAGAAATATATAGATTTATATATTCCAAATCAAAGTCTTTTTATAAATATTATAATTACTGAATTATATATAATACAAAGTAAAGTAATTATCAAATCACTTGATCCAAATTGGAACAAAAAAAACATGGCTTGATTTTGTCCATGGGGAATTGATTGGATGGTTGTGGTTTGCTATTGGTGGATCTCATGTGAGTGACAGGTTGCCCCGCCCTCGTCATCAGAGAAGAGAAGAGATGCTGCAAGAGGGAGGAGGGGGCATTTAAATAAATACTGCAATATTCCATAAAAAAACAAACAAGAATTGCCCATTTTGATTTCATGGTGACTTTAAAAATAACATGTGACTTCTTGTCTCTTTATCACAGCCTAATGGCAGGGGAAGGGACTGCATCTTCACAGAGATCGTTCTGGAGAACAACTACACTGCCTTCCAGAACGCTAAATATGAAGGCTGGTACGTGGCCTTCAGCAGAAAGGGTCGGCCCATCAAGGCTTCCAAAACCAGGGAGAACCAGCGGGAAGTTCACTTCATCAAGCGCCTCCACAAAGGTCCTCTTCCCTTCCCCAACTCGGACCAACCCAAACACTTTGAGTTCATCAGCTTCCCTCCGACCCGACGGGCTAAACGCAACAGAAAAGCCCACTCCACTTCCTAACACCAACACTTCCACAAACTCACAGACTATTTTCCTGTTAATACTAAGAAGAGGCAGCTTTATTTTTATATATTTTCGTACTTAATGGACTTGATAAAGCCAACATCGCTGAACGGATGCTCATTGTAAAGGGGTGACTTGTAAATACGGTAAAAGAGAATGTATATATTTAATAAGCTGGTATTTGTATGTGTGTTGTGTGAGCATTTTGTAAAGACTTTATGACGATATGCTCAATATTAAACACAATAAAAGAGCCATTTCCCTTTAAGGGGAATATTAATGTAAAATTAAATATGAATCACCTTCGGTTTTACATTATACCTCATGTGTCTGAAATAGAAAGAAAAATAAATATGAGTCTCCAGCTGATTCTCATCACTGATTTGCTAATGGTTCCTGTACTTTTAGCAACAAATGAGAAGTAGAAGCACAAACTGTTAAAAGTTCGGGGTCAGAAAGAAATTAATACTTTTTATTCAGCAAAGATGCATTAAATATATACATAATGTTTCAAAAGATTCCTATTTTAAATAAATAGCTATAATAAAATAAATTTTTAAACATCTGTTCTTTTGAACTATCTATTCATCAAAGAATTCAGAATATATATATAAAAAATATGAAGTAGCACAACTGTTTTCAGCCTTGATATGTTTCTTGAGCATCAAATCATCATATTAGAATGATTTCTGAAGGATCATGTGACACTGAAGACTGGAGTAATGATGCTGTTTGATCACAGGAATAATTTACATTTGAACATATATTCTCTGCTGCCACCTGCAGTCCTGCTACTGCCACTGCAGACATTCAAGAGTTCAGGGACTTTGAAAGAGCATCGTGCATACCTGATCTTCAGCCTGTGCTGCTCTTGTGTCAGACTTATGGGATGAAATTAGACTCAAAATTATTAATGAATGCATGCGATTTGTACGGATCCACAAATGCAGATCTTACTTGATGCATGCACAAATTCTGACCTACATTGATACAAAATCGAAGTTTTGTATGTCTCTATTTGTACAAAATGCTGCACATTCATGTAGTTCTTGCATATACAAGTTGTTAGTTTAAATGTAGTAACACACATTTGTGTAGTTGTGCACACATTAATAATTAGCACAAGGCTTATTCATTGGTAGTTTGTGTTTGGGTTGTGAAATCCTTGAAAACCGAGAAAAAAAAGTCTCAAAATCCAAATGAATCAAATGAGATTGACTCACCTGTCACCTGATCCACAAACGCACATCTTCTTTGTTGCATGCGCAAATTATGATACACTTATACAAAAGAAAATATTTGTATTCACAAAAAAATGTCTCTACAAATTGCTGCACATTCATATAATTCAGAACTTTGCACATGCAAGTTGAAAGGCATTTGGTTGTGGATAGTAAAAGATATCTGCAACATTTATCAAATTCATGGATAATTGTGCATGCATTTGTTAATCATTTTTAGACTAAATTCATCCCATACGGACTCTGCACTTAAGAGTTTATTACATAAGTTTATGTGTGCTCTTAAAGTGAAGACATGTATCATCAGTAACATCATTCTGTCCTGCTGTCTAGGTGATTTTGGCATGATTTTCTTGTACATTCTGTATTATCTGAGCAGTGAAAGTGCTGTTAAATACTGTATAGGTCTACTAGTTTAAATGTTGAGATTAAAGCCATGACTCATCATATATTGCTCTGAAAGCAACATTGCAGCAGATTTAGTTGTTAGTGCAATCTCTCTTTATTTATGACCATCTGTTTATGTAATCCTGCATTTGCCATTTTCAACAATATCATGTGAGCTGAGACTATACAATATCCACTATCCTTCACTGATTTCTGTAGTGATTCTGACAGATGGTGCTATTTCTATAGCACACATCTATATGAGATCAACATACTTAATTAATTTCATCAGGCTCGTCATATTCATAAGCTTTAATGTTTAGCCTGTATAATCATAGAGCAGCTGAGAGCAGATTTGAGTCCTGAAGCCTTCTGATCCACTGAAAAGACCAATATAATTGCAATATTATCCCAAGTAATAAATCTGGCAACAAAAGCAGACATGAGTATTAAATATAAATGCTGTTTAGTTACTGGTTAATAGTATTCCTCTCTGTGCCAGGAAAGCATCTTTTCATTTGGTTTGTTTTAGAATTTAATACATACTGGTCAAATATATTTTTAAGAAATCTCTTCTGCTCACCAAGGCTGCATTTATTTAATTAAAAATACAGTAAAAACAGTAATATTGTGAAATATTATTACAATTTAAAATAACTGTTTTCTGTTTGAATATATTTTATAAAGTAATTTATTTCTGTGATCAAAGCTGAATTTTCAGCATCATTACTCCAGTCTTCAGTGTCACATGATCCTTCAGAAATCATAATATGATTTGGTGCTCAATGAAAACAGCTGCTACATATTTTTGTGGAAACTGATATATTTTAATATGAATAGTGTTGCGTTAGGAGGTGAGGCAGTCTATCACTCCTCACTCCCCCGCTAGGGGGCAGTAGTTCATTATATCACTAAAATAGATGAATAGAAAGTTCAGAAGAACAGCATTTATTTAAAATAGAAATCTTTTGTATCAATTTACACTAGCGTTCAAAGGTTTGGGGTCAGTCAGTTTTTTTTTTTTAAGACATTAATACTTTTATTCAGCACGGATGTGTTAAATTGATAAAAAGTGATAGTGAAGACATATTGTTAGAAAAGATTTCTATTTTGAATAAATGCTGTTCTTTTTTTAACTTTTTATTCATCAAATAATTCTGAAAAAAAGTATCACAGGTTATAAAAAAATATTAAGCAACATTGATAATCATCATATTAGAATGATTTCTGAAGGATCATGTGACACTGAAGACTGGAGTAATGATGCTGAAAATTCAGCTTTGATCACAGGAATAAATTACTTTATAAAATATATTCAAACAGAAAACAGTTATTTTAAATTGTAATAATATTTCACAATATTACAGTTTTTACCGTATTTTTGATCAAATAAATGCAGCCTTGACGAGCAGAAGAGACTTCTTTCAAAAAGTATTGTGTCCAAACTTTCGACCAGTATTGTATATATATCTATTAACCAAGACAGAGTGAGTGATATCATGGTTTCACCATCCATATTCTATTTAAGAAAACTCTAACATACACGTCTGCCCTGAGAGATCGAGTCTAAACTCTCTTCATTGCACTGCATTACTCCTAGTTTGTAAATGCAATGTCCCCTATAGCTGAGTGCAGTCCCAGTTTTAACTGATCGGTGAGTCAAGCAAACACTTAACTTCTCTTTCATACAGGGCAGGACTGGTGCCTACAAAGAAAAGTGCTGTGGGTTAACAAAATAAAGAACTGCTATGAGACCAGTGAATGACTAAGTAAGTTGTGATGACAAGTCAAATTTCGAGGTGTTCTCTGTAGTGATCATTGTATATGCAGGGAAGAGATGGAAGTCCCACACTCGTATCATCAGTCAGTTGAGTGTTTTAGAGTCTCTCTTCATCCAGTGTGTTGGTCTGTCAGTCTGTGATGAAGATCTGGTGGCATACAGTAGGAGTTCGACTCTCTCTCTCTCTCTCTCTCTCTCTCTCTCTCTCTCTCTCTCTCTCTCTCTCTCTCTCTCTCTCTCTCTCTCTCTCTCTCTCTCTCTCTCTCTCTCTCTCTCTCTCTCTCTCTCTCTCTCTCTCTCTCTCTCTGCATCTCATGGCGCTTGTTTCATTTCTCGCCTCTGCATGAACTCTTTCTCATTGTCAGCTTCCTCTTTCAGGGGTGAGAGGCCCATCAACCACTGTCTGTGTTTCTCTGCACCATATCCTTCAGTCTCTTTGCCACACTTGCACGCACAGTGATTCGCTTGTTTGTGTTGGGACAGCTGTAGTCTCCTAGGTAAACTGAACACTAAGAGAACAGGACCAATGAGCATAGCAGTGTTTCAGATGCGATGAGTCCGAAGATTATTTCAGTTATGAATGAATTATTCTATCACAGACTTTTTAATGCACGTGTTTTATTCATTTACATTTATGCATTTGGCAGACGCTTTTATCCAAAGTTATCCAACTATACATTTGTATCCGAGTATGTGCAATCCCTGGGATCGAACCCACGACCTTGGCATTGTTAGTGTCATGCTCTAACCACTGAGCTACAGGAAATAATAAATATAATCTTTTGTAACATTATAAATGTCTTTACTGTCACTTTTGATCGATTTAATGCATCCTTGCTGAATGAAAGTATTAATTTCTTTAATTTCTTTTCAAAAGAATAAAACTAATAATTCTTACTGACCCAAACTTTTGAACGGTAGTGTATAATGTTACAAAAGCTTTGTATTTCAGATAAATGCTGTTCTTTTGAACTTTCTATTCATCAAGGAATCCTGAAAAAAAAAAAAGTACACAACTGTTTTCAACATTGATAATAATCATAAATGTTTCTTGAGCAGCAGATCATCATATTAGAATGATTTCTGAAGGATCATGTGACACTGAAGACTGGAGTAATGATGCTGAAAATTCAGCTTTGATCACAGGAATAAATTACTTTATAAAATATATTCAAACAGAAAACAGTTATTTTAAACTGTAATAATATTTCACAATATTACTGTTTTTATTGTATTTTTAATTAAATAAATGCAGCCTTGGTGAGCAGACGAAACTTCTTTCAAAAACATTAAAAATCTTACCGATTCCAAACTTTTGACTGGTAGTGTGTATATATGTTGCGGACTCAGTCACATTCTGTTTTGTTTTGGTTGTCATATGTTGCATGATCTCCTTTGTTCTCTTTTCCCGCCATCATCAGTCACCATGGACACTACCTAGATCATCATCAGCTGTTTGTCATTTTGGTTAATTGCTCTGTGTATTTAAATTCCTGTTTTTCCTATGTTCATTGTCCGGTCTCGTCTTTCGTGAGTTGTGTTGCAGTTCTGCCTGTTCCTGTTGGATTTCTGTAGTAAAAACATTTTGTGCCTCATCTCCTTCGTTGTGTGTTTCCTGCGCAAGCAACTCCATGAAAATATATACGTACATTAACTTTTTTGCTCACCAGTCACTGTGGCTAGAGGTTTTCTAAAGTTACTATCCACTCAGCATTTTCATTGACCACAATTTTGACATTGATACCATGGGGAAAATCTGTATATTTGTAATATTAACTCATAATTCGGCAGCAGATATATTAGGCTGCTGTCCATTCCACACGGATCCATTACAGTACTGGCTTTATGTGCACACTCTGTGTGAGCACTAAATCTGTGGAAATGAATGGTATGCTGAAAACACTTAAGGTTTGCCACAGATTCTCACTCCACCTCAACTGAAAACTGAATGCTTCTTTGAGCACCTCCACACTTGATAAACTACTTTTAAACAAGAAATGTCTGAATATTTACATTGCACTAATCCAGTACGAATAGGGCTTAAGTCACTCAATCTTGTTTTCATTCAACACAATGCAAAAGCTATTTCAGTTAACACATAGGCCTACCAAAATCTCTACAATGGATTAATTTTTTTTTTTTTTTTTTTTTTTTTAAAAGAAGAAGAAAGAGAGAGAAAATAAAGACATTAATCAAAAGAATACATTTGAATACAAATAATTTTGCATACACCACATGATGACAGGTTACTAAAGTTGAACACAATTAGATCCCTCAAACATCTGTTGGTCATTACATTTCAGAATAATAGTGTCTTTTCTGCTTTCTCCTTTTGAGTCTGACTGGACTGGCCGAAAGTTTTTAACAATTAGCATCACTGATGTACATCTGGATAATCGTTTGTTAATGTATTCATCTTTAGAAAGTTTAAAAAGAACTCCAGACTGAAAAATTGCTTTATTCATAAAAATAACCCCGTTCAAAAGTTTACATACCCTTGGTTCTTAATACTATGTGTGCTTACCTAGTAACTGCATGACTGTTTTTGTTGTTTTTTGTGGTGGTTGTTGAGTCATTTTTGTCCTGACTTTCTTAAGAAAAATCCAACTGTCATTCTGACTGTGTGTTAAATTGGTTTAAACATACATCAAAGAGAGAAGCTTTTTAGTCTTGGAGATCATGTATAATCTGTTTTGGAGTTGCACACGAGAGCTGCCCTGAACCATTATTATTCACACTGTACATGCTGCCTCTCAGTGACATTATTAGAAAACATAATCAGCACGATCAAATGACTGAAATTTAAAATGGCAAATATTCGCTGCTTTTGTTTGTATATCTGCAGTCCTAGTTTCAGCTTCACTTTTTGAATGGCTAAAACAGACTCTTGATACCATCAGTTCCCTTTCGAAAGGGAACTCAACCCTGCGTTTACCGCTTTGGGGAACGTCTCACGTGACCCGGTGTCTGAAAGCCAACTATCCAACAACTCCAATCTCTATTGGCCGGCGACAGCCTATGGCGCGACCCGGAAGTATATAAGGAGCGCCTAGAGAATCAGTCAGTATCTTTTCGTCTTTCGGGTCTGTTCTGTCTGATCGCGACTATGTCGACTCCAGTAAGGGATTCTTTAATATGCCTTACAAACATTCAAGAGAGTGTGTTCATCCGTGTTTCAGGTTTGTATACACATTTCTGGGCGTTTTTGTTTGTTGTTTACTGTGAGCGTCTCCCTATCGGGACGCTCCGTTCTCGTTCGGCACTCTTCTTGAGGGAAGAGGTGTCCGCATCTGCGCCTGGTGATTCTGGCCCCGTTTGTGCTGAGGCAAACAGCGGCTGCAATCATAAGGCTCGCAGATGAGCTCGTTGGGAAGTTTGAGAGGGTTGTATTCTCTCTCGGCTTCCCCGGGGCTGACGAGGATGAGTTGCTGGATGACGATGACGTCCGTGTTTGGCGTCATCACGTCCGGCAGCGAGCGCTCCTCTGGCTGCTGTATGCGGAGCTGCTGATGTTTTTGGGACGCGTTTTTCGGCAGCCGGTAGTTGCCATAAGAGCGCGTTAGGAAAGGGGTCGCGCGTGGACGGCTCGACAAGCGGTTCCTTTCTGTCCATGAATGTTGCAGCTCCCATATACTTTCCATTCCTTCCTGATCTCTGCGTTTGAGATCGGGAGGGCATGGAAAACCCCCTAGCCGTTCAGATTTGTATCTGAGCCCAGACACACAGGAGGAGGAAGAAGCGAGAGTGAGATGGGTGATCGATTGTAAACACCGTTGCGTCTGTAATCGATCCCCCAGCTATATAAGGGCGATTTATATCTACCCTCTCCTCTTCTTCTTTCTCCTCATATATATATATGTATGTGTGTATGTGTATATATATGTATAATATATATATGTATATATATGTATGTGTATGCATGTATATATAATTTATATCATGCTCAGATACTTCTTATGGTCAAACTGATGGCTGGGCCCATAGTGATTATTTTCTGTCGGCCCGCTTTTTCGGTTTGATAGTGAGAGGATCTTTTAGGCTTAAAAGAACCCTAGATTCTATTCTTTTTCATGTAAGAGAAAAGGAATTTTAGGAATCTTCGGTCTTTGGGCCGCAGGAAGATGAGATACTCCTTTCGGAGTAAGGCGCAGAGACGGCTGGACTCGAGGAGGAAGAAGCAGGCTTTGAAGGAGGTGATCGATCACATACACCTATGGCGTCTGTAATCATTCTCTCTTGTGGCGGGCGACTTTGCGTTTGCCCTCGCCCCTTCTTTTTTCTTATGCAGGCCGCATTATGGCCGCTATTTTGTAGCCTCCTATGTTAGAGTAGCTTCTCAGCTAATACTGTTAGTTTGGCTTGAGTTAGCACTCGTCACTTCAGTTATTTGTGCGCAGGTCGGCTTTAATCAGCCGCCTGGCACTATTGGCTTGTAGTGCTTCATTTTCTCCTCATATCTGAGAGGATTTAAAGTGAAGCCCAGGCTTTGCTTGGCCCAGTAGGCCATAGCTAGCGGCTAGGCTAGAGCTAGGTTAGGTGTTTGTCTATTACATCACCCTTATTATTACTATTACTTGTAAGGTTGTATAGTTCCTAGTTCTGGCCTCCTCCTGAGGGAGTTGTTAGGCCGTATGCCCATTTCCCCTTCGTATTATGTAGGTAGCTATGGCTGAGGTTAACAGCTAAGGTTATAGGCTGTTATTAACCTTCCTGGTGCTGTTTTTCCCAGGTGGTAGGCCCTTATCTTTGAGGAGATAAGTTATGCAGTGCTGCTAGGGCCCACTTTCTAGAACTTTGTCATGCCTTATAATGTCTTCCCGTGAGCCCCTTGAATTATATTCAAGTTTGAGCTACGGTGCTAGTTTTTTAGCCTCCGTTCTCAAGGGTTCAGCACAGATCTACAGATCTGTCTGGTGAAAGCATTTATCCTGTTTGGATGGCATGTATTTCAAAGCGTTTATTTCTGCTTTGGGTTCTAAGCCTTGGCCTTGCATACATAAATATATGTGAGCTTACTCTAGTGCTGCCACATGTTAGCGCCTGTTTCTGTGATAGCAGGCTGTGATTAGCCTCTATCTAAGAACGTGGTGGTTTGTTGTACTCCCCGGGTGGGGTTTGTGTTTCACTGAGTGCATCACCTGGTGGATTGCACACTCAGGTTGAGTGTAGAGAGTCTTATTTCTGGTTAGAATTAAAGATGATCTCTGTTTTACATCTACTGTAAAGACTGTTGGCTCTTTATTCTTAGCCTCCTTCTAAGTACAGCTTGTATCTCAGTCGCTGTTGGTATATGATCGCGAGTTTGCTCACGTATCTTAGCACTGCCTCAGGCTTATGCTCGTGTTGTTTGAGGTGGTAGGCCTTGTAGGCCTCCCTTAGACCATGTTAGCATATTTTTTGTACCATGTGATTTTGGTACATTGCCTGTTGGAATGTGTAGGCTTAGCTCAGGTTGTTGTAGCTAGTTACCCACAATTTTTTTTTTGTTGGGTCTAGAGCTGGTTCCCTTTGAGCTTGGTCCCCATTTATGACCACTGGCTGGTGCCACGTGTTTCTAAAAGTAGTAGGCCTTGCCAGGCCTCCTTTTCAGTTTTCATGTTGGCACAGCTGGGTTGGTTATGTTTGAGACTCATCTCCATGGTTGAGTCTTGTTTGACTCTCACCGCCATCGGCCACCCCCACCTCTGTATGAGTAGGCCCTAGGTCAGGCCTGTCATAGAGTACCGTGGCGGAGTGTGTACTCCTCTTATCCAAGTGTTAAGGTGTCTTTTCGAGTACTTGGCCTACTGGCTGGGTTAGTCATGAAGCTACCACTGGCTGATGCCATGTGCTTATGAAGGTTGAAGGCCCTACCAGGGCCTCCTTTCAGTTGCATGTGGGCACGGTTTGTGTTGGTTTCTATTTGACTCATCACCATGGATGGGTCGTGATTGCCACTTGCTGACGCCACGTGTTTACGGGTCGTAGGCCTTTTATAGGCCTCCTATGTATCATGTTGGAGTTTCGGCTGTGTACTCCTCTCGCTTAGAGAGTAAAAGGTGCTTTTACTGAGTACATTTTCTGAGTGGCTTGCCGCTCAGGGTGAGTTCTTCTGTTAAACCGATTGTTTGGTCGGTTTTATGCATTTACTTCCTTGAGCATGGTCTCCTTTAGCTCTAGTTGAGCTAAATAGTTACCTTGTTTTTAACTCGGTTCTATTTTTGCTCCTAGAACTTTAGTGGCCGCTAGCTGGCGCCGTGTGTGATAGGTAGGCCCTCGAGGCCTCCTTGGAAACATGCTGGCATATACCTTTTACATTCTTTATATTTCTTTATTAAGAAAGTAAAGGGGATTTTATGTCGCTGGTTGGCCAGGGCTCTGGGTGACTTATTAACCTCCTTTGTAGTCGGTTTGTTCCGCCCGGTGCTTGATAACACTGCCACGAGCTGATGCCACGTGTCTGCTGAGGTTATAGGCCCATGGGCCTTCTTTAGCGCGTGTTGGCGTACGTTGTACTCTTCTTGCTTAAAGAGTAAAAGGTTCTTTTACCGAGTACACTGCTCGCTGGATTGTGTTAGGATGGACTGTTTGTGGGCACTCACAGTTACTTAATGGCGTGGTTGGTCATGCGCTTAGCATGTTATTTTTCAGGTGAGTGGCCTTATGGGCCTTCCTGCAATACTACCATGCGATTTGAGTTTCTGGTGTTATATTTAGTTCTTCTTCTGAACTTTAGTTATGTTGAAGGCCCCTTTTTCCGGCCTCCATGACTATGTGCCTACAGTATGGTCTATCTGTTAGGTTGAGCTTTGTACTTCCCTTTGGGTTAACTATGTAATTGTGCTTAGCTCCCTAAGCTGGTCATTGGTTGTAGACTTCTTTCAAGTCTCCCGTTGAGACCAGCCCTCAGGCTGGTTTGTGCTCCCCTGTGCCAGGGGTCTTTCTAGCGCACAGCCTCCTCAGTGCTTTAATCGGACACTGAGTAGATCCTAGGATGAGCGGATTATACTCCCCTCAATACGAGGGTTTATAGCGCTCAGCTGAGTTCTGCTCTCCAGGATGCCCATCTCTGCGCGTGGGTTTGAGTTGCTCACTGCTCTTTCGCAGTCGCTCTTACCTGCTCTCTTCTCTGAAGAATGCGCTTTGGAGATTCTGTGTATCAGACAGGGTTGGCCAAGACTAAGTTTGTCCTTCGTCAGACCAGGTCGGCCTCCCTGGTGGCATTGAGGGTGACTTTGTTCCCCTCTAGTGACTGGCCAGGGTTCCTTTTGGTTTCCTGGCCACATTCCCTTTAAGGGACCACTTTTCCATGGAAATTTTGGTCCCAGAAGCTCTGAGCAGCCTTGGAAGGCTTTCTGCGGAAGGCCTCTTTTAGGCTCAGCTTGGGCTGGTGGCCGTAGGGAATGTTGTCACTGACAGCCTTGCGTGACCCGAGGGTGAGTTGCTTATGGCATTTCTTTCGAACTGCGGGACGTTTGTCTAGCCATCTTGGCATGCACTCTCCTCGAGCATGGCGGTGTGGGTATATCGTTCCCCAAAGCGGAAAACGCAGAGTTGAGTTCCCTTTCGAAAGGGAACGTCTCAGGTTACGTATGTAACCATGGTTCCCTGAGAACAGGGAACGAGACTCTGCGTTGCCATGCCATGCCTCGGGCTGCCTGCTGAACAGTCCCTCAAGACGATAAGATACTGACTGATTCTCTAGGCGCTCCTTATATACTTCCGGGTCGCGCCATAGGCTGTCGCCGGCCAATAGAGATTGGAGTTGTTGGATAGTTGGCTTTCAGACACCGGGTCAGGTGAGACGTTCCCCAAAGCGGTAAACGCAGAGTCTCGTTCCCTGTTCTCAGGGAACCATGGTTACATACGTAACCTGAGACGTTTTTCCTTATGCAGAACATGCTGACAGTCACCAGTAGTCCTTTTAGTGTAGGCGAGTAACAATTTCTTAAAGGACAAAACTGAAATCTTACTGGTTGGCCCTAAAGCAAAAAGAGAAACGCTGTTTAATAATTTATGTATAATTAACACCTTGGATTAAATCACAAGTCTCTCTGTTGGATTAATTCAAGTCTCACATTAATAAGGTGATGAAAACATAATTTTCCACCCTAGAAACAGTTGCAAGCTAACTTATTATTGTAATGCACTTTTTTACTGGCTTTTTTACTAATTCAAAATTCTACAGTTTTTGAATCACCAGAGCATGTGTGACGGGTCTCCTGTTCTTCCTGCTACGGCCGGCCAGTGGGTGTGGCTAGAAGGCTCGTTAAGAGAACAATGTACACCTGTTCTCTCGTCTATAAAAGTTTAGGCTCTGTTAGTGTTCAGTGAGCTTGCTCCTGGTTGCTTTGTTCTTGATTTTGTTTTTAGTTTAAACTTGGTTCTGTCTGAGGCTTTGATTAGTGGTGTCTGACAGAAATTGTGTTGGTGTTGATTTCTAGTTCCATATATTTTTCTATTTATTTTAATAAATATTTTTTGTTGCAACCAAACCAGTCTATGTCCACCATTTCATTTGTCACGGCTTTGAGCCGGGCGTGGCACGCCACTCTGTTTGTGGTTAGTGTTAGTTTCGTTTCTTTGCTCTTGCTTCCTGTGCATTTAAAAATAAGTGTTTTAAGATCCTTCTCCTTGCATACAAAGACTGTAAAGGAACAAGCTTCACTACTAATTCCCTTGTTAATCATGTGCCTTCGAGAACACTGAGATCCTCTGCTGTTGGTTTATTGGAGGTCCCCAGCAACAGCCAAAAACACAGAGCACATCCAACCTGATCTCACGGCAATTCATACGTATTTTACGAGGTGGCTAATTCGTACGAATTCATACGTTTTTTGATAACCGTACGTATTTTACGAGTTGACAAATTCGTATGAATTCATACGAATGACCTACCCTAAGCCCCGCCCCTAAACCTACCCGTCACTGGGGTTTAGACAAATCGTCCGAATTCCTACGAATTAACCACCTCGTAAAATACGTACGAATTGGTCGTGAGATAGTGTTGACACATCAGATATGATCAATGGAAGCTCAGACCTGATGCATGTAAACTATTGAGGTTTGTTCTTGCATGTCAAGCGTGCACAAGTTGAGCTTCCGTTAACCATATTTGATGTGGTGTATGTTTGTTTGTTTTACCATCTCTTTATGTGCTTTTTGAGGCTTACTTGTGTTGACAACGGGGGACAGGGGGTCAGGACCCTCGCAGTTTTAAAAAGACAGAAATTGACCCCCCCAGTTTTGATAAGGGCTACTTAGTCAGTATCAAACTAAATGTGGGGAGGACGCAGGAGAGGAGAGGACTCTGCGTTTGGTATGACAGTTCCAGATGTTCGTCCCATTGACAGGTAGATGCTTTATAATCCACATACAGACAGTGGTTGGGCCACGGAATTAGTTTTGGTAGTTTGTTTTTGTATTTCTGTCAGTAATGTTTTGCTCCTGTTCCTCTAATAGTGTTTACAACTTGTACAGAACATCCACGTTCTTGGAAGAGAATTGGAATTTGTGTCTAATCAAATTGTTTCACCCGATCTTATATAACATAGGCTAAATAACACCAAATTTGCTGTTGTTGGCACACTTGGTAGACAAAAAACAATGCCTTCACAAAAAATGTCAGTTGTCTTAACAAATGTCAGTAGACAAGAAAGATTATGAGCAGTTCATTCATAAATCCATATAAATACGATCGCTGTGGAAATACAAACCAGAAGACAAAAGACAACGAGCGCAGCGCTGAAAAGGGGCGGGGCTACATAAGGTCTATGACACATGACAATGGAAAATGTGACAACTGGAGTGAAGAAGAGAACATCATTCTTACCTTTATAGTTTGAAAAGTTCATTCAGAAAAAAAAAATTATATTACAGTCAGCAATGTGCAATGTGAGGACGCACAATGCTAGAGCCTTTATGTAAACAGGTCACATGCTGCGTTTGTCCAGTCAGTAACAATGACACCACAAATATGCAAATAAGGACTTAAACCCTGGGTTTAGGAATGTGCAGAGTGAAATGTGAATTGTCATGTAGTTCAGAATCAGTAACTGATTACAGTTTGTAAGTGATCTACCCACTGTTGATTAACTAATAATGAACGACCACATTCGACTGAGCGCTATTACTTGCTAATTCATCAATCAGAGTTTCTTGTTAGTTAATAATAGTTACTAGAGTGTTCATAATGCGTTACTCTTTTGTTCCTGTGTAGTTATTCATGACAGCGCGTTTGCAAAATAAAGTTTTGATCTTTTAGCTCTATTTTTTGTTCATTTCTGATCCCTCCATGCCACAAGTGTTGCTTTTGTTCAAAAATAGCTTTGTTTTTATACCATGCACCTTGTTGGACATGTGAAGTTGCACCAGATTAATCATATTACACGTTATTCATGAAAGAACAGTATTCTAAAGTGTTACAGATTTAACTTATATACACTACCGTTCAAAATGTTTGGGGTCAGTAAGATTTTTTGTTTTTGAAAGAAGGCTCTTCTGCTCACCAAGGCTGTATTTATTTCATCAAAAATACAGTGAAAACAGTCAATATTATTACATTAAATAGCTCTTTTCTATGTGAATATATTGTAAACTGTAATTTATTCCTGTGATCAAAGCTGAATTTTCAGCATCATTACTCCAGTCTTCAGTGTCACATGATCCTTCAGAAATCATTCATATGCTGATTGAATCTGTCTGTACGTGTGTATTACACGCATCCTGTGCTGATGACGAAATTTGTGTTGCGCACACTGTTCACATTCCTTAATGTACGCGTAAATAGTATACTTTTAGGCTTTATATACCTAGTATATGTAGCTTTAATAGAAGTTTTATTTATATATTGATTATATTTTCTTTAGTATTTCTTCCTTTTTAAGTAGACCTATAAAAAAATTCTCATAATTTTAATGATAAAAGACTATGAAAAATGCTATGGTAAAAGCTAGGGGTGGGACGGTTCAGATTTCTCACGGTTCGGTTTGTATCACGGTTTTGGGGTCACGGTTTCGGTACAGTTCGGTATGTATGTTCAGTAAAAAAAATAGGACAATTGTCAAATAAAGATAAAAAATAAAAACAAAAACAAATGATCTAACTAAAAGAAACAGCACAAATAAATACATGAGAGATAAGATACAAATAAAATAAACAATGCTTTACAGGTTTTTCAGGTATCTAAACAGCTTTCAGACAGAAATTGAATAAAGTAATCAAATATAAAATAACACTGCATATAAACTTCTTTGAATAGTTAAATAAAGATGAAACATAAGTTACAAAAGCTATTCAGTCAAAAGTGATTTCTTCGTCTTTTGTCGTTTGATTAATATTAGACTGCGGTCCCTTTAAGACATAATTCAAAGATCCAGTACACTGATTCTGATACAAATGCTTTGTCTGTCTTTTTCTCCTAAGACATAACCTACTATGTTTGTTAGGATACTCGCTAAGATGGGCATGTTGACAGTATTTGCGCGCTGTGATGTGACTCCCCGAGTTCTCTTTCGCGTCTTACGGATGAATGTTTAAATTGGCAAAGTTTAAATGAGTTTAGTTTAAACACAGATAGCAAGGTGAGATGTTCAGGTCTCACCTGCGCTCACGTCGGGTCATGACGAAGTAAATGACTGGTCATAGAGCTTTCGGCACGTCATTGAACATTTGTTTACAACGAGTGACTGTTTTGTCCAAGTTCTTTGATCATCGCTGTTGTAACATATTGGGAAACTAGGATGCATATCCATCGACTGAAACATACATTAGCCGAAACCGTCTATCTGTTTTGCACGTTGTTTTTAACAAACCATATTATAGATGCGTCTTCAGATTTGGGATGAACCGCGGTTCAAGCGCGTGCCGAACCGTGGGTGGAGAAACGAACGGTTCGATTTTTTACAGCAAACCGTCCCACCCCTAGTAAAAACCTGTTAATTGGTTGACAGGAAGTAACAAGTATGCTGTGTAATGTACTGTTTTGGTTCAGTTTTTACTTTGCTTGTTTTTCTGTGTTCTCTAGGTAATTCCATTGTCTTTCAATTAATACACACCCTGTTCCATTTATGGTTTTCCGGCGGAATTTACTACTTTATACTGTTGCCGCAGGTTGTTTTTCATGTCTGCGGGTTGAAGTGACTCCAAATAACATGATATTTAACCCCTGAAACTGGGTTAGTTTTGAGTAGCAATTGGGCGGGTTTTGTTGTGAAAACCTGGCAACCCTGTTCCCTAGTTCATTGGTCTGTTACCATTTAAAGTTACCTGAAAAGTGTTTTGTATAAAATAAAGGCGGTATCATGTAAACACTGTACTTGTAGTGTATTTTACAGAATTTTAGAGGATTTAAGTTCATCTGGAAATAACCCATGTTTGAGGTAAAAAAAAACAAACAAAACAAAACAGTTCTTTGTTTTGTAGAGGGTTGGAGGAGATCGTGGAGCTAAGCAGTCGAGTACACACTTCGGTGAGTATCTTGAAGTGGGATGGAGTCCGGGATGATAAGATGCTGGAGACAGACACACAGGAAGACACTGGAGACACAGAGGATCGGGAGAGATGTAGGAACGCTGGAGCATGGAGGTAAGTGGATCAGGTAAGTGAGTCCTTCTCGAAGTTGAGACCAGACAAAGTGCTGTGGTGAAGTGTGTGCTTAAATACTGTTTGTGATGATGAGGTGATGACAGTCAGGTGCGGGTGATTAGTACTCTGGTGATTGTGACCTCTGTGATTGGGTGGTGATGGAGCCTGGCCGATCTCTGACAGGGCAGCTTGGTGGAGGGAGTTCTGCACGTACTCGGCCCAGCCTAGTAATTGGTTCCAAGAGTTCTGGTAGCCGTGGCAGAAGGTTCTAAGGAAGCTCCCAATCTCCTGAATCTTCCTCTCAGCTTGCCCGTTTGACTGTGGGTAGTATCCTGAAGACAGGCTGACGGTCACACCTAGGAGCTTGAAGAAGGCCTTCCATACCTGGGAGATGAATTGTGGGCCTCTGTTCAAAACAATGTCCTCTGGAATACCGTAGTATCGGAATACATGATTGAAGAGGAGTTCCACTGTTGTCATGGCAGTAGGTAAGCCCTTCAGAGGAATCAAATGACATGATTTAGAGAATTGGTCAATGATGACTAGGATACATGTATTACCTTCCGATGGAGGTAGTCTACTCCTAGGTGTGACCAAGGGCACTGTGGAACGGGCAAGGGAAGAAGTTTGCCAGATGGAAGAATGCGTGGGCTTTTGGAGATGGTGCAGTCGGGGCATCCCTGAACGAACCTTCTCACATCCCTGGCCATGTTGTGCCACCAGAAGCGATCTTGCAGCATTGAGAGGGTGTGGTTGGCCCCGGGATGGCCAGTGTTCACGGAGGAATGAGCCGAGTGCGTGAGGCTATTACGTTGAGCTCTGGGAACATAGGTGCAGCCGGGAGGACACCCCGGCGGAGATGGCTCAGAAGCATTGGAGGAGGAGATCTGTTGTTCGAGGGACCACTGGATGGGACAGAGAGTGAGTTGGGTAGGCAAGATGGGCTCAGGCTCTTCGGTGCTCTCCTCCGGGGTATGGAGACGGGATAGAGCATCTGCCTTGAGGTTCTTGTTGCCTGGATGATAGGAGATGGAGAAATTGAACCGTTTGAAGAATAGAGCCCATCTTGCCTGTCTGGGATTGAGATGTTTAGCATCACGGAGATACTGGAGATTCTTTAGGTTGGTGAGAACGGTGAACTTCTCTTTGGATCCCTCCAGCCAATGTCTCCACTCCTCCAATGCAAGCTTCATGGCCAGTAACTCTCTGTTCCCGATGTCGTAATTCATCTTCGCCGGGGAGAGCTTCTTTGAAAAGAACGTGCATGGATGGAGTCATGCTGGATTTCCCAGCTGCTGAGAAAGCACCGCTCCTACCCCAGTGGTGGATGCATCGACCTCGACGACGAAGGGCTTGTTGGGGTCAGGATGGATGAGGAGCGGTGCTTTAGTGAAGAAGTCTTTGAGGCTCTGGAAAGCCTGGGTGGCGGCTGGAGCCTAGGACAGAGACTTGGGCTTATTGCAGAGAAGGTTGGTGAGTGGAGCGGTGATGGAGCTGTAGTTCAGTATGAATTGACGGTAGATGTTTGAGAATCAGTTATTTTAAATCCTAATAATATTTCACAATATTACAGTTTTTACCGTATTTTTGATCAAATAAATGCAGCCTTGACGAGCAGAAGAGACTTCTTTCAAAAAGTATTGTGTCCAAACTTTCGACCAGTATTGTATATATATCTATTAACCAAGACAGAGTGAGTGATATCATGGTTTCACCATCCATATTCTATTTAAGAAAACTCTAACATACACGTCTGCCCTGAGAGATCGAGTCTAAACTCTCTTCATTGCACTGCATTACTCCTAGTTTGTAAATGCAATGTCCCCTATAGCTGAGTGCAGTCCCAGTTTTAACTGATCGGTGAGTCAAGCAAACACTTAACTTCTCTTTCATACAGGGCAGGACTGGTGCCTACAAAGAAAAGTGCTGTGGGTTAACAAAATAAAGAACTGCTATGAGACCAGTGAATGACTAAGTAAGTTATGATGGCAAGTCAGATCTGGTGGAGCATACAGTAGGAGTTCAACCCCACAAACACCCCGCCCCCCTCTCTCTCTCTCTCTGCATCTCAAGGCCGCTTGTTTCCTTTCTCGCCTCTGCATGAGAGTCTCATTGTCAACTTTCGCTTTCAGGGGTGAGAGGCCCATCAACCACTGTCTGTGTTTCTCTGCACCGTATCCTTCAGCCTCTTTCCCACACTTGCACGCAGTGTTAATTTTGGCAGCCATTTTTGATTTAGTCTTTATCTTCAGACAAAAATGCTCCTTAGTCTTAGTCACATTTTAGTCATTTTTGTCTTTCATATTTTAGTCTAGTTTTAGTCAACGAAAAGTCATTGCATTTTTGTCAAGTCTTAGTCATTACTTTTAGTCAAGCTACAGTTACCAACATTAATTCGTTCACGAAACACAGCTTGTGTGCTGCAGTTCTGCTGTGGCTTTCGTTGCAAAATAGAGCAAACAATACTGTTTAAAATGTACATCACTTAATATTACCCTTTTGTTTGTTGAAGTGTTGTATAAAATCAATGTCACATTTGAAATTGTGTGGATATTCGGGAAACATTGCATTCTTGCTCGTATAATATGATCAAACAATTAAAACAATAACTCGCCAAAGGGATTGATTTTGTTTCGAAGAGAGTTTTAATCTTAAATCTATATGCAGTCTGTGTCTATAAATATGGAGCAAGAATTATGACAATACCATTTGAATTTAAATTGTGTAAATTTAAATTATAGACAAGTGTAATTTAATAAAATTGAATATTGTGTGGCATTTCACATAGATCTGAATTTGAGTTTTTAAAACTTGAATATTAAACATTTGAAATTGAACACAACTGAAATGTTTTCATGGCAGAATTTTATAGACATGTATTTTCAAAAAGCAGATTTTTCATTCTGAAATTTTAGACTGCAAATATCCAGTTTTTAAAAATACAGCTTCAAGTTTTCAAGATGAAAAAGAAATTCAAAACATCAAATTCAATATTGTAAATTCAAAGCGCAGAAATTCAGATCGTACAGAAAGTAGGTCAGAGGCCATCCGCAGGAAGAGTAGAGGCTCTCAGAAAAGTCGAACGGAGCATTTCGGCCAATTACAGAGCTGCAGTTGTTTTTCTGAGGCGAGTCTGTGCTTAAACATTTATGAGCTGTATTTATATGTTAGGTTGGCTTTTTCAGCACTTGAAACATTTGTCTAAGTTTCTCTATTGTTTGTTTTAAAGTATATTTGGTGTGAAAGTGATAAGCATGCCACTGTGTCTACACAGGATGAGAGCGACGTGACAATAGAACCCACTGATTATAATCAGTGATATAATGTCTACAGCTAGTGACCGCTGCAAAGAGCAAAGATTTCTAGGGGTCCTCCCCTAGAAATATATATATATATATATATATACACACACACACACACATAGGCTATCCTTTTATCATCATTATTATTATTTAATAATAACAAACTTCATTTGAATGCTGTTTAGGTAACATCGCGCACAATAAAATATAGCAAATGCAATATGTTAATATAATCATTTCTTAATTCCACGATTTTTCTTATTTAAAAATAAATATTATTATAATCTTATCCATTTCTGATAATTCCAGGTTGCTATGGTTGCGCAGGTTGTTCACACATTCAACTTGTGGCCATGAGAAATAGATGTCGTTCCCTCAACATAATAAAGTCATGGCCACGAGAAAAATATATCGTTCCCTCACCATATGATCTCGAGGCCACGACATATTATCACGTTCCCACGAGTTTATATGTAGTGGCCACGACAAAACTAAGTGAACCGAACATGTCCCCTCCCGGTCACCGTACTTCTTGGAGCGCCTCCACACTTGATAAACAAGAAATGACTGAATATTTACATTGCACTAATCCAGTACGAATAGGGCTTAAGTCACTCAATCTTGTTTTCATTCAACACAATGCAAAAGCTATTTCAGTTAACACATAGGCCTACCAAAATCTCTACAATGGATTCAATTTTTTTTTTTTTTTTTAAGAGAAGAAGAAAGAGAGAGAAAATAAAGACATTAATCAAAAGAATACATTTGAATACAAATAATTTTGCATACACCACATGATGACAGGTTACTAAAGTTGAACACAATTAGATCCCTCAAACATCTGTTGGTCATTACATTTGAGAATAATAGTGTCTTTTCTGCTTTCTCCTTATGAGTCTGACTGGACTGGCCAATAGTTTTTAACAATTAGCATCACTGATGTACATTTGGGTAATCGTTTGTTAATGTATTCATCTTTAGAAAGTTTAGAAAGAACTCCAGACTGAAAAATTGCTTTATTCATAAAAATAACCCCGTTCAAAAGTTTACATACCCTTGGTTCTTAATACTATGTGTGCTTACCTGGTAACTGCATGACTGTTTTTGTTGTTTTTTGTGGTGGTTGTTGAGTCATTTTTGTACTGAACAGTTAAACTGCCTGACGTTCTTAAGAAAAATCCGACTGTCATTCTGACTGTGTGTTAAATTGGTTTAAACATACATCAAAGAGAGAAGCTTTTTAGTCTTGGAGATCATGTATAATCTGTTTTGGAGTTGCACACGAGAGCTGCCCTGAACCATTATTATTCACACTGTACATGCTGCCTCTCAGTGACATTATTAGAAAACATAATCAGCACGATCAAATGACTGAAATTCAAAATAGCAAATATTCGCTGCTTTTGTTTGTATATCTGCAGTCCTAGTTTCAGCTTCACTTTTTGAATGGCTAAAATAGACTCTTGATACCATCAGTTTTTCCTTATGCAGAACATGCTGACAGTCACCAGTAGTCCTTTTGGTGTAGGCGAGTAACAATTTCTAAAAGTTAAACAAGGACAAAACTGAAATCTTACTGGTTGGCCCTAAAGCAAAAAGAGAAACGCTGTTTAATAATTTATGTATAATTAACACCTTGGATTAAATCACAAGTCTCTCTCTTGGATTAATTCAAGTCTCACATTAATAAGGTGATGAAAACATAATTTTCCACCCTAGAAACAGTTGCAAGCTGACTTATTATTGTAATGCACTTTTTTACTGGCTTTTTTACTAATTCAAAATTCTACAGTTTTTGAATCACCAGAAGCCAGAGCATGTGTGACGGGTCTCCTGTTCTTCCTGCTACAGCCAGCCAGTGGGTGTGGCTAGGAGGCTTGTTAAGGGAACAATGTACACCTGTTCTCTCGTCTATAAAAGTTTAGGCTCTGTTAGTGTTCAGTGAGCTTGCTCCTGGTTGCTTTGTTCTTGATTTTGTTTTTAGTTTAAACTTGGTTCTGTCTGAGGCTTTGATTAATCAGGTGTCTGTTTGTGTTGATTTCTAGTTCTATATATTTTTCTATTTATTTTAATAAATATTTTTTGTTGCAACCAAACCAATCTATGTCCACCATTTCATTTGTCACGGCTTTGAGCCGGGTGTGGCACGCCACTCTGTTTGTGGTTAGTGTTAGTTTCGTTTCTTTGCTCTTGCTTCCTGTGCATTTAAAAATAAGTGTTTTAAGATCCTTATCCTTGCATACAAAGACTGTAAAGGAACAAGCTTCACTACTAATTCCCTTGTTAATCATGTGCCTTCGAGAACACTGAGATCCTCTGCTGTTGGTTTATTGGAGGTCCCCAGCAACAGCCAGAAACACAGAGCACATCCAACCTGATCTCACGGCAATTCGTACGTATTTTACGAGGTGGCTAATTCGTACGAATTCATATGTTTTTTGATAATCGTACGTATTTTACGAGTGGACAAATTCGTATGAATTCATACGAATGACCTACCCCAAGCCCCGCCCCTAAACCTACCCGTCACTGGGGTTTAGACAAATCGTACGCATTCCTACGAATTAACCACCTCGTAAAATACGTACGAATTGGTCGTGAGATAGTGTTGACACATCAGATATGATCAATGGAAGCTCAGACCTGATGCATGTAAACTACTGAGGTTTGTTCTTGCATGTCAAGCGTGCACAAGTTGAGCTTCCGTTAACCATATTTGATGTGGTGTATGTTTGTTTGTTTTACCATGTCTTTATGTGCTTTTTGAGGCTTAGCTGTGTGGACAACAGGGGCGCCGTTGACACACTGAATTGCCATTTCAGTAAATCTACATTTTGATGTTGTGAAATGGGTATTATTACAGTGCAAAAACTGTGTGTATAAACAGTAATTTCTTTTTTTCAGTTTCTGTTGAAGATTAGTGAGCACAGCTGGCATCATCTCCAGGAGGCAGACGGGTGATGCTGAGGTGATGCTCAACGCAGGTGACAAAAAATGATGCACATATAAGGAATTATACAAATCTGTTATAGATTGTAATAGAGTCTCGTGTCTCCTGAAAGAATAAAACTGATCAAAATCATTAAACGCCTCTTTTTTTGTTTGTTTGTTTATTATAGCACAGACAAAATATACTATAATATATATCACATTCAAAAGTGTTTCATGTATTTTCAAAGGGTTTTCTGTTAAATAACACTGCGATATTGGATTTATACCACTGTAAATGGTATGGGGAGACTTTTTATTTAGGTATACACTATATACAATATATACTATAATTTTTTTATCACTTTTAGGAGTGTTTTATGTAACTTCAAAGGGCTTCCTGTAAAATAACACCAAGATTTTGTATTTAGACCACTGTATATAAGTATGGGAAGCTTTGGGTATGCCAAATCCAGGCGGAAATCCCCAAAATGGTCCCAGTGTTTAGGAGGTTAATGATCAGGCAGGTTTAATATATGATGGTGGTCCGATGGTGAGCCTGAAGTGGTGGTCTGATATCTGGAAATCTGATCTTACTATCTGGGCTTTTGCTTACAATTTGGATCCCCCCACTTTGAAAATGTCTCCTGCGCCCCTGGTGGACAAAAATGATGAGACAATATTAAAAAAACATTTTCATTTGTGTTCCAAAGATGAAGGGAAGTCTTTGTTTGTAACAACATGAGAGTGACAGAAGTTTTTTGAGTGAACTATCCTTTTAATTTATTGATTATATGAACCATAATCAAAATGTTTTGGTAAGACTTTACAATATGGTTTCAGTAGTTAACATCAGTTAACTGCATTAGTTCACATGAATTAACAATGAACAATAGTACTTCTACAGCATTTATTAATCATAGCTAATGTTAATCTCAACCTTCACTAACAGACTGAACAGTGGTTTAAGTTTTACAGTAGGTCTAGCTATTCAGGTACAGAAATTGAAATCAAATGTAAAATAACCCTGCATAGTCTTCACTTTATAAACAATATATAGATTAATACTTATTAAAATCACAAAAGTGATTCAGTCAAGAACAGTGAGAGATCTTCTCTGTCTTTTGTTCTTTGATTACCATTAATGACACAGACTGCAGCAGGATATTAGGCTGCTGTCACTTTAAGACCAAATGCATGGATCCAATATACTGTTACACATGAGTTTTCTTTCTCAACTGTTTACGAGGATATTTTGACATGGTTTTGTGTACATTTGTCCGTTCAAGCGCAAGACGCTAAAGATAACTCAATTCGGTATTTGCACACTATATGAGAGGCGACTTTTTGTGCGCACAAAAAACAGCGAGCGGGTACCAAATTTAGTTCTTTTGCATCTTGCACTTGAATGTTTTAAAATCACATAAAGATTTGCACACAGGAATCGAATAATTTTATAACAATAATCCGATTCCTGAATTGGAAGCACTTCTATTCACTAACATTAACAAAGGTAAATTAATGTATATGCATTAAAAAAATGAGAGTTTTTCATTGCTAGAATTAATGATCCATTAACCAATGAATCTTCAGAACTTGTAGAAATAATGTCAGTTGATTTGATTAATAAGTACTAGTGCTTCTGTATTCTAAGATAGTTCAAGAAACTCTCTGTCAACTGAATGAAATTCATCTTTGACTCCTGATCTTCTCTGTGCATATTGTTCTACTTAAAGTCCAAATCAAAATTTAAGTTTTTTAGCTTTTAGTATGAATATGTTAGCCTTAATGTTATGAGTAAGCTGGTGTGTTCCAAAACAATGACAAAATTCGCATTTAGGAGATATAAGCATTCAAAACTTGTCTCTCACTTCCGTTAAAATAGATCACATGACATCACATTGCACTTCAGCTTCTCATCAAATCTTCTGTCCAATCAAATGCTCTCTAGAATCTGAAGTCCTGCCTCCTCCTACACTCTTACAGACGCTGAAGCCTCGGCTGAAATCGGTCATTTGCTCACACATTTACTAGTTTCTACATGGTGAATGGCACATAGTGCACTATATAGAGAATAGGGAACGATTTAGATAGTGTAAATATGCTTTCCTTTGATGCGAATGAAGTCTGTTTTCACGTTGGTGTCACATGAACCGCCGCAACGCGAGCACAGTCTGCTCCGGTTCAGAGACACGAGAGCACAGAGCGGATCATATATGCGCGAGTCGGCTCAGACCACAAAAGGTATCGGACCCGTTTGAATTCTGCACCGAATGCTGTATATAAGCGATATAAAGGACATTATGAGGAGAAACGGTTAGAGATTAGAAGGAAACAGAGGTTTTACAGAGTCTAACGGCTCTGGCGAGCTGTAACATAAACAAAACGCTATTGGCTATTTAAAAAAAGGGGCGGGGCTGTTCGATATATCGCCCTGTCTTCCTGTTTCAGTTGAAATTACGTCAACACATTGAATAATGCTGCGCGTTCCAACACTCTTCAGTGGGCCTTTAAGCTGAGTGTCTAATTACATTTTAGATGTATAGACATGTGATCGTGAAAGGCACATGCTGGGTAAGCAGTGAACATAAATTCAAGTATTGTATAATAAAAATCAAGTTTCAGTGCATAATATATTTGGCCCTGTTTCCACCTGGTTTGGTTGATCGGATCACAAGTGGATGACACTAAATACAAGTGTAAACAGGGTGAGTTTGAGCTTGTCCACTTTCAGAGGTAGTTGAAAATGCATTCGACCAGATTGATTTCATAGTGTAGACGCACATGTGGTCGAACAGCCACAAAAGACTGCCTACTCTCCGCCTACTGACCTAATGCGTAAACATAATGTGAAGCGCGATAGCCGGACGGGGTTAGTTCACCCAAAACTGAAAATTTAGTCATTAATTACTCACCCTCATGTCGATCCACACCTGTAATACCTTCGTTCATCTTTAGAACACAAATTAAGATATTTTTGATGAATTCCGAGAGGTATATGATCATTCATAGACAGCAATTTAACCGACACAATCAAGGTCCAGAAAGGTATTAAAGTCATCGTTAAAACAGTCGACGTGACTGCAGTGGTTCAACCTTAATGTTATGAAGTGACTAGAATACTTTTTGTGCGCAAAAACAAAACAAAAACGACTTTATTCAACAATCTCTTCTCTTCCCTGTCCAGGGCCGTGCACATGGGGGTGGCCTTGTGGCTAGAGCCACTGCCCCTCTGCCCTCATCGGCTGAGGTGCCCCACTCGCCCCCTCTTCTCCCTTCGAAAAAATTCCCATAATCGCTCCGCTAAAGATACACTAATTCCGCTAATCTGCTCCGTGTTTTCCCGCTCAGGCGAGTGTGTGGAGATGACAGTTCCAGATGTTCGTCCCATTGACAGGTAGATGCTTTATAATCCACATACAGACAGTGGTTGGGCCACGGAATTAGTTTTGGTAGTTTGTTTTTGTATTTCTGTCAGTAATGTTTTGCTCCTGTTCCTCTAATAGTGTTAGCAACTTGTACAGAACATCCACGTTCTTGGAAGAGAATTGGAATTTGTGTCTAATCAAATTGTTTTACCCGATCTTATATAACATAGGCTAAATAACACCAAATTTGCTGTTGTTGGCACACTTGGTAGACAAAAAACAATGCCTTCACAAAAAAAGAAGACCAAGATATAGTGAAGGGAGGCTACTAAAGGCCATTCATCATTGCAAACATTGATTCAAAACTCCAGCGCACCAACAGCCCTTACGAAGATTAACCATGGTTTTACTACGAATAAAACAAACTAACAAAAAACATGGTTATTGCAGTCATTCCATGGTAACCACAAATTAACCATAACTCTGCTACAAAGTTTAACTATGACATTTGTGTGGTTATACATATGGTAATCACTACACCAGAAACCAGGAAGCTTTCCTGTAGCTCAGTGGTTAGAGCATGACACTAGCAATGCCTTTAACAGTTCAATAATCTCTATTTAGTTTTTGCAGACTAAGTTGTTTTCATGACTTTTCAAGGCATTGCACTGTTTCATGATTTTCATCTTCAGAAAGATCTTTCTTCCTCTCCATATTGCACAAGAACTGTGTCTTGCTTAATAATGTGGAACAACTTATTTAAGTAGGTTTTCCATTTACCCAAGAAGACCTGGCAAACTATTGATACAGTTATCTAAAAAGATATGAGAAATAATTGTTATTTTACTGAAATCCTACTGATATGTCATTTGGATAATAATTTGGAACACAATGTATAGATTTGTGCTTTATAATATTAAATTAAATGTATTGTAAGTGACATTTAGTGAAGGTGCTGTCTTCTCTTTTAATTGGATATCTGAAACAAATGATAATTTGTATTAACAAGCACCCCCACCCCAATATCCTCCCGTCCCTTTAGTGCCCCTTTTTTTTTGGTTTGGGCCACAGCCCCTTAAAATGTCTGTGCACGGCCCTGTCCCTGTCACTATCCTTATGCAGTTGCTGCAGTAAGCACAGCGAAGGCTTCCGTGTTTACATCCGAATGCCGGCTCAGTATTAGCCAAAGCTGATCACGTGATCAGCAAGACGCATGTGTGTGATGCTGACGCAGGAGCCGGCCAATAATGAGTCGTTCTGGCGTGGAAGCTCTGGACGTAAACAACGTATGAGAATGACACAGAAGAGAAGAAATTATTGAATAAAGTCGTTATTTTTGTTTTGTTTTTGCACACAAAAAGTATTCTCGTTGCTTCCTTGAAAGTGGTCATTATATTGCTGTCTTTGGACGAATCATATACCTCTCAGATTTCATCAAAAATATCTTAATTTGTGTTCTGAAGATGAACGAAGGTCTTGTGGAACGACATGAGGGTGAGTGATTAATGACTAAATTTTCATTTTTGGGTGAACTAACCCTTTAACTTTGTCGGATGAAGAAGTTTAGTTGCAATCCTGGGTAGCCCATAAATGTACCCGCCTATAGACCCTCCCCTGGAAGAAATAAGGACAGAAGTGATCATAAGTGGACAAAAGAGACGGAGTAAAACACCAGGTGTAAACGGGAATGTGTCCGATCAACCAAAACGCATCTTAAACCAGGTGTAAACAGGGCCTAAGTAACCAAAGACGTTCTTTTCCCTTTGGCTTTTCATACTCGATGTATCTTCATTTCAGTAGTCTCTCCCCAACAGTGTCCCAAGTAGTGCTCTTACTTTACAGACACCAAGAGATGTCCGCATTCCCAACCACGAGCATGGGGCAGTGGAGTGCACTTCCGTCCAGTAGTGCACCATGTCCCCTGGCTTGGTATGGTGGACAGACACCATAGTTTGGTAGCAACAACGGCCGTATGGTACAGCTGGTCCTCCGGAGAAGAGTGGAGAATGGGTCGGTGTAATGCCTGCTGTGTGAGCACAAATGCCTACATACACATCCTCTGGAGGCAATGGACTGGGTAGGCGTATGGTAACAGCTGCTAGTGACAGCTTCAGCAAAGCCGGTCGAGAAAGCACATACGCCGTCCCGCTGCAGTAATCAGGTAAGACCACACCAGCGTATGCTGTTTCTGACATGAAGTGTCTGCTGGTGGGATTGCGGTCCGGTGCGACCTGCATGTGGACGCGACCCAGATAAAGCTCGCCGAGTTCGTTTTCTGGTGTTTTAGCGCTGTGGTTGAGATACTGCAGCAGCGCACTAGGGTTGAACAGTACATCATCGTCTACCTTCGCCAGATAGTGAGCCTGTGGACAGAAACGGCGTGCCCAGCCCAGCATAGACAGAGTTTTTAGGGTCAAGTTGCCGTAGGAGTCTATGAAGCGACCCTGTATGAGGTCCCCGCGCTCCTTTGACTCTTCCACCAATTCTTTGCCGAGAACTGGGTCAGATGGCTGACCGACAATGAAGAGGGTCATGACTCGCTGACCCCTGATTTGCACTTCCCCACCCCAGGTGTCACGAATGGCCTGGCGGGCCTTTCTGTTTTGAGGTGCAGTTGCCACCAAAGTGATGAGGTAAGGTTTGGCACGTTGGCAGACGTGGATGCTAGGCATAAGCAGGTACTCTTCCGAACGAGTTGAAGGAATACTCTGTGGAAGGACCACTACATGAAGACCTTCCACCTTGCTCATGCCCAGCGAGGTCAGCCACAATTCAATGACGTCAATAAAGAGTAGAGCAAGCAGGGAGACACAGAAAGCTACTATGGAGAGGTAATGGATGAACCCTAAATGGCCTCCTCGCATCCCAATGCGACCCTTAAAGATCCTAAAATTATGAACTAGCATTTTTACAGATCACAGGAAAACCTTCTTTACTCCTCCACTTTGAGTTTGATTATACATTGAATGTGTACATTTAGATCCAGTGAAGGGACAGAAAGACCATTGCAATGTGTCCAGTTCTGCACTGTTGCACCACCAACTGCAAGAGGAAAAAAAGATGAACAGTGTAGATTAGTGGTTAATGGCTGATATAGAGCAAAGATTTATATGATTCAGCGGTAACACTTTAGAATGCTGTTCCTTCATTAATGAATAACTACACAGGAACAAATGAGTAATGCACTGTTAACATTCTAGTAACTACAATTAACTAACAAGAAACACTGATTAATGAATTAGTAAGTAATAGTGCTCAGTCACTATTAGCTAATCAGTAACTACTATTTTTTCCATACCTCCCAGAGAACTACTAAGTACTATATACAGGTTCATATTTAATGTGAAGAATACATAATGTACAATTAATTCTGAAGTAAAGATCATAGTATCCTACTAGTAATGATGACTCAAATATTACCAAATCCTTCAGAAGGAATTACTAATTATTTGGATCAGTTTTCTAAAGTGAAAATCATGATAACTCTCTGATATTGACTGAAGTCATTGTAAACTTTTGGGGTTTTTATAAGGTTTTTAGATAGTAATGGCCCAAGTGTTACTACATCCATCGGAAGGAATTACTATCCAAAACCTTATAAAAACCTCAAAAGTTTACAATGACTCCAGTGGTTACTAGAGAGTTATCATGTTTCTCACTTTAGAATACTGATCCAAATAATTAGTAATTCCTTCTGAAGGATTTGGTAATACTTCAGTCATTACTAGTGAGTTACCATGACCTTCACTTTAGAATTAATTATATATTATGTATTATTCATGTTAGTTATGAATGTGTATACAGTCGTCCTTAGTAGTCCTCTGGGAGGTATGAAAAAAATAGTAGTTTATAGAGATTTTCACACTGCGCTTAACCCCGGATTATCATCATTCTAAACACCGCTTTTAACCCCGGGAAATGGAGCATTTCACACTTAGCACTGCTTTTTACCTGGGGTTATGAAACCCTGCTCTGGAGCCGCTTTCTTGCTTCACGTTTCACACTGCTCATAATTTACCCAGGGTTAGCAATTAATCCTGGGTATTCATAAGCTGATGTTTCTCATTGTACTGTCCTAAACCCTGGGTTAACATTCTTATTTGTATATTTGCAGCATCAGTGTCAATGATTGGAAAAATGCAGCACGCAACCTGTTTACATAGACTAGCTCTAGCATTGTGCATCCTCACCTCATACTGCCGACTGTACTATCGAGTTTGTACTGAATGGACATTTCGGACTACAAAGGTAAGAATGAAACGGTCTTCTTCTTTTTTCTGTCATCATTTGACATTTTTCCTCTCAAACGCTGAAGGGTTTCATAACCCTGGGTAAAAAGCGGTGCTAACCCTGCTTCAAAATTACAAGTTTGAAACGTTCCTTTACCCAGGGTTAAAAACGGTGTTTAGAATGACGATAACCCGGGGTTAAGCGCAGTGTGAAAAGCCAGGCTTTCATACTGGCAGTTTAGTTCGAAACGGGAGGCTGTCATGCGAACCTGGGTGCGCACCGGGATACCAAACCCGAGACCACCTGATGGAGGTGTTCTGAGTTCGGTTGCACACGAACTGTGCCGCGGTTAACGTGAATATGAAAGCAACACGGACTCGGGTGTGCACTTGTTCAGGAAGTAAAGTAACCTGCACATGCGTTTTCGCCGATTATAATATATTTACTTCAATAAAACACATGTAAGAGATGACAGTGTTGATGATTTACCTTGGATTCGAGCAGGAGTGAGCCTGCAGTGTATTTTGTGCTTTGCGAGCGCAATCAGAGCGGCAAATGAATGGTAATCAGCTGTCTCCTCAAAATAGGATGCTTGCAAACAGCGGAAAACCATCTACATGCGGCGCACATACAGTGTCGTTTACTCTGCTGTACATAATAGCACCACATTAATAAAAAAACACAATTTATTGACCCGCGTTCTGTTTTCTGTCATGCACAGTACATGCATTGGGTAGCCAACGCAAACCCACCAGGGTTCAATAGAATCAATTTGAGTGTGAAACCAGACCAACTCTGCGGGGGGCAGCGGGAACAATCGAGCCTGGGCTCAGACAAACTAGCCCAGTGTGAAACTTAGTAACAGTCGTTCTGAGTATGATAGGAAAAATGTCAAATGGCGATGGGAAATGCGACAATTGGAGTCAAGAAGAGACCATCATTCTTACCTTTATAGTTTGAAAAGTTCATTTAGAAAAAAAAATTATATTACAGTCAGCAATGTGCAATGTGAGGACGCACAATGCTAGAGCCTTTATGTAAACAGGTCACATGCTGCGTTTGTCCAGTCAGTAACAATGACACCACAAATATGCAAATAAGGTCTTAAACCCTGGGTTTAGGAATGTGCAGAGTGAAATGTGAATTGTCATGTAGTTCAGAATCAGTAACTGATTACAGTTTGTAAGTGATCTACCCACTGTTGATTAACTAATAGTGAACGACCACATTCGACTTGAGTTCCTGTGTAGTTATTCATGACAGCGTGTTTGCAAAATAAAGTTTTGATCTTTTAGCTCTATTTTTTGTTCATTTCTGATCCCTCCATGCCACAAGTGTTGCTTTTGTTCAAAAATAGCTTTGTTTTTATACCATGCACCTTGCTGGACGTGTGAAGTTGCACCAGATTAATCATATTACACGTTACTCATGACAGAACAGTATTCTAAAGTGTTACCGATTTAACTTATATACACTACCGTTCAAAATGTTTGGGGTCAGTAAAATTTTTTGTTTTTGAAAGAAGGCTCTTCTGCTCACCAAGGCTGTATTTATTTCATCAAAAATACAGTGAAAACAGTCAATTATTATTACATTTTAAAATAGCTCTTTTCTATGTGAATATTTTGTAAACAGTAATTTATTCCTGTGATCAAAGCTGAATTTTCAGCATCATTACTCCAGTCTTCAGTGTCACATGATCCTTCAGAAATCATTCTAACATGATGATTTGATTATCAAGAAACTTTTATGACTATCAATGTTTAAAAAAATTGTAATAATATTTCACAATTATGCTGTATTTTTGATCAAATAAATGCAGCCTTGGTGAGCACCCCAAACTTTTGAACGGTAGTGCATATTAGGAGTATAACCACAGGTTGGTACACATTTTTACCACAGTTCTAACGATGCATCTGCAGCATCTGTTTTGTTGGAGTTCCAGCCTGGGCTAATGCTGTTACTGTTGGATATGCTTGCACATGCTGAATTTGCAGTCAATTACAACAACATTAACAACATTTTTTTTCCATCAAAAAAACAAAATAACGACTTTATTCAACAATATCTAGTGATGGGCGATTTCAAAACACTGCTTCATGAAGTTTCACAAATCTTTTGTTTCGAATCAGTGGTTCAGAGCATGTATCAAACTGCCAAAGTCACGCCACAGGGGTGAACCATTAAATTTTTGAAACACTTATGATGTAATGAAGCCTTGTTTACTGAAATCACGTGACTTTTGGCAGTTCCACCGGAACTATACTTACATTTGACTGTTACTGACAGCCAGTGATTATAGTTTATAAAGTTATAAATATGGATATTTTTCTTACAAAAGCACATCGCTTCACTTCAAAAGGCCTTTATTAACCCCCTGGAGTCGTATGGATAACTTGTATGATGGATGGATGTGCTTTTTTAGGGTTCAAAATCTTGGGTACCATTCACTCCCATTATAAAGCTTGGTAGAGCCAGGATATTTTTAAATATATCTCTGATTGTGTTCATCTGAAAGAAGATCATATACACTAAGGATGGCTTGAGGGTGAGTAAATCATGGGATAATTATAATTTTTGGGTGAATTATCTCTTTAAGTTGACTTTAACTTAAGTTGAATGTGATAGGTTGCTTTATTTTTTTAAGTTAGGTTTTTCTTTTTTACAGTGAAATTTTTTTTTTTTTTTTTTTTTTAGTAAAATCAACCATTATTCTGGGTTTAAATAAACAACCCAACTTGTTGAGGGTTTAACATTTGAAACTGAATTTGAGACATATTAGTAATGTATTACTTTTCGTGTAAAATACAATTATTATTATTAAATATCCATTTTTGAATTTTAATAACAATCGTATTACAATATGCTACCCATGTGTATAATTAATAATAATAAGTAACTCTACTATAAAGAGTTACAAATAATATATTATTGTTATTATTGACTGGGATCCTAAAAAAGTGTTATTGTGATATGAACTGAGATTTGAGTCCATATTAAAGTAAAGCTACAAATCAAGCAAAGACTTTGTTTGTTTGTTGATACTCTGGCTAGTTTGATCACTAAAAATGTCTTAGTAAAGTGTGACCCTTACAAAGCAACTACAAGGGCTGTTTAAAAATAGGATTAACAGGCAGGGGCGCCGTTGACACGGGGACAGTTTTGATAAGGACTGCTTAGTCAGTATCAAACTAAAACAGTATCAACAAAGCTACAAACTCTATATCACCTTTTAGCTTAGGATATTTTCTTTCAAATGAGACCATTTTCACATTTCTGCGAGCTTTCGTTCGTAAATAATCAACTGTTTTGTCGCGGATGTGCAGAACATGAAATGCGCTCTCGAACGGAGAAACACACGATCTCCAAACAATCGATCAAAGCGTACTAACGTTTTCTGAGGACATGTCGATGGTATATAAATCATGCACAGCTGTCTACAAGTGTGCAAACTTGAATAGAATTGCTATTTTAGTAAATCTACATTTTGATGTTGTGAATTGGGTATTATTACAGTGCAAAAACTGTGTGTATAAACAGTAATTTCTTTTTTTCAGTTTCTGTTGAAGATTAGTGAGCACAGCTGGCATCATCTCCAGGAGGCAGACGGGTGATGCTGAGGTGATGCTCAACGCAGGTGACAAAAAATGATGCACATATAAGGAATTATACAAATCTGTTCTAGATTGTAATAGAGTCTCGTGTCTCCTGAAAGAATAAAACTGATCGAAATCATTAAACGCCTCTTTTTTTGTTTGTTTGTTTGTTTATTATAGCACAGACAAAATATACTATAATATATAGCCTATGACATTCAAAAGTGTTTCATGTATTTTCAAAGGGTTTTCTGTTAAATAACACTGCCATATTGGATTTATACCACTGTAACTTTTTATTTAGGTATACACTATATACAATATATACTATAATTTTTTTAATCACTTTTAGGAGTGTTTTATGTAACTTCAAAGGGCTTCCTGTAAAATGACAGCAAGATTTTGTATTTAGACCACTGTATATAGGCATGGGAAGCTTTTCAATTTGGGTATGCCAAATCCAGGCGGAAATCCCCAAAATGGTCCCAGTGCTTAGGAGGTTAATGATCAGGCAGGTTTAATATATGATGGTGGTCCGATGGTGAGCCTGAAGTGGTGGTCTGATATCTGGAAATCTAATCACAGCACGTTAAGAGCAGGCTGAGCAGCTCATCTTACCGAAGCACAATGCTGTTATTCACTTGATAGCAGCAGTGTTGGGCTATGTTTGACGAATGGCATTGGGTTGAATATCTTGTTTGACTTTGATAAATAAACATATTAGCTTGAAAACGTAGTTACAAAATTCACTTGTGTTTTATCGATGCGTCTCATGCGTAAAGCGGCGTTTCCGCTGCCTCACATTCACATGAGTATGAATAAATAGAAGAGACTAGTGAAAACGCCCTTCAAGAATGTGTGCCTTTTATATGCGTGTTATTCTTGATAGTTTGAAGTAGAAACGTTACCTTTTCAGCGCGGAATCCTCTGAAAATAAAAACCAACTTGCAGCATATTTTGCCATGAAGATGATAAATATATCATTTATTCAAGGCCTTTTCGGGTGTCCGTTTCTTCATAGCGGTTTAGTGTAATCCACGGTAGTATAATACAGATGAGCGAGTATTTTTATAATCTGACCGTCTATTAATAGGAATGATTTCAATCCTGATATTGCTTGATGGCGCGCAAAAGCAACTATGTGCACCCACTGAACCGTAAGCAGTAAATGCGTCTGTGATGAGCAGAAATACAGGCTGCTTCCTGTAGGAGGCTCTCAAACTGTAACTCTCCCTCTCTCTCTCCTTTTCTCTCTCTCTCTCAATGGACCGTTAATGTATTAAAGGGTTAGTTCACTCAAAAATGAAAATAATGTCATTTATTACTTACCCTCATATCGTTCCACTCCCGTAAGACCTTCGTTCATCTTCAGAACACAAATTAAGATATTTTTGTTGAAATCCGATGGCTCAGTGAGGCCTGCATAGCCAGCAATGACATTTCCTCTCTCAAGATCCATAAATGGACTAAAAACATGTTTAAATCAGTTCATGTGAGTACAGTGGTTCAATATTAATATTATAAAGCGACAAGAATATTTTTTGTGCACCAAAAGTCACGTGATTTCAGCAGTTTGGCGGTTTGACACGCAATCCGAATCATGATTCGATACGCTGATTCATTATGCTCCGAAGCTTCATGAAGCGGTGTTTTGAAATCGGCCATCACTATATAAGTCGTTATTTTGTTTTTTTGGTGCACCAAAAATATTCTTGTCGCGTTATAATATTGATATTGAACCACTGTACTCACATGAACTGATTTAAATATGTTTTAGTACATTAATGGATCTTGAGAGAGGAAATGTCATTGCTGGCTATGGAGGCCTCACTGAGTCATCGGATTTCAACAAAAATATCTTAATTTGTGTTTTACAGGTGTGGAACGACATGAGGGTGAGTAATAAATGACATTATTTTCATTTTTGGGTGAACTAACTCTTTAACCCTATGGTGCTCCTCATTTAGGGTTAAAGTCACACTTATACTCCTTCCGGTCAAAAGTGGCCGAATTCCTCAAATGTAACTTTTTTTCCCCAATAAAATCAGTTTTTTAATAGAATTTTTTTTTTATTCTAAAGGAATTTTTATGATACCGAGTAGTATTTAAAAGATGTCTCAATATTTATGCAATAATTGTGATCCATTTGTTTCCACAACTTTTACATTGAAATACAATTAAATTAAAATGATACCCTTTCTGATATTTAAAATTATTTAATTAACCCCGTCATTGCTGTGCGCTTTTTCCTGCACCGCAGCTGATCTGTAGATTGTACCCCAACAAATTCTCTGAATTTTAATGTTTGTAAAAACTCCCTATTAATTTATATGGTGCTCATTTTTGAGGAAAGGAGGAGTACGAGTGACACTATTTATTTATTTTTTCCCTAGGCTAATTTAACCTTTTTGAATCAGGTCCACTATTTGTGTGTGTGTTCACAGAGCAAGTGCCACAAGTCACCAAGTATCATATCATTCCAATGAAATATATATATAAAAAAGTAAATTTTTCTTTTTAAAAGTGACCAGCACCAGAGGGTTACACTGCATCCTTGTTTTCTTTCCTTGCTCCCTTTCTTCACATCCTAGCCCCTCCCAACTGAGAGGAAAGAATATAAGGATGGGAAGGAAAATAAGGAGGGGGAAATCGAAGGAATCATACAAATCATTGATCATACAAATGGCCTTGCTCAAGGGATACTGTTAGGTTGATAAAAGAGAAGAAATCAGTTGAGTTTCCATAGGCACACAAAAACAGGAACACAGGGAGAAATAGTGAGACCACAGAGGGGAATCAGGAAGAATTCCAGCCTGGTATGTGGAAGTGCTACGTCAGCCCAACAAGGGAATCCACAGAAAAACGAGAGAGAGAGAGAGAGAGAGAGAGTTTTTTTTAACCATACTTTTATTAAATCAGTAACAAAAAAAAAACATCAAAACATAATCACAACAACAATCAACACAACAAAAGACTAAAAATTAAACCCCCCTCAAGCACAGTACAAAAACCTCATTAACACACCACTGCAATACAATATACAATATACATATTTAAAATCAACCGAGATCCTAGACCTAATACATGCCTTAAACAACAGTACACCATCTTTACCATGTACATTTTTTCTTGAAATATATATGGCCATTTTTTGAGAGAGAGAGAAGAGAGAAAGAGAGAGTATGTAAAGGGACCTGCCGGTGGCAGCTGGAATCTTCTGGAGCTGGAGGTCAGATAGAAGATCCGAAGAGGAGCCAGATGGATGTGACAGGAAGGAGAAGGGATCCAGGATGGCAGGCAACAAGGTGACGTGGAAGTTTGGGAGCAAAGGAAACTAACCAAACAGGGGAAAAAAGCAAGTAGAACAGGAAGAGGCTTATAGATCTTTAGGTAAATAGCAGATAAGACAACAGCAAGAGCACGATCAACACAGAAGAGAGCCAGGTAAACTCAGCAGAGCAGATATCCCATCTGGCAATATAATGGGAATATAAAGGGTGCCAGAACTAAAACAGGTGCAAGCCATAATGAGATAAAGTAACAAGAGGGGCGCAGTAACAATATACAACTCATAGTTTTTACAATACGTCACACCCTTATGGGAAACACCTGAGGGCATTGTGAAATATTATTACAATTTAAAATAACTGTTTTCTGTTTGAATATATTTTATAAAGTAATTTATTCCTGTGATCAAAGCTGAATTTTCAGCATCATTACTCCAGTCTTCAGTGTCACATGATCCTTCAGAAATCATTCTAATATGCTGATCTGCTGCTCAAGAAACATTTATTGTGTACAATTGTACAAAATATTTGTGTACAAATTTTTTTTCCAGGATTCTTCGATGAATAGAAAGTTCAAAAGAACAGCATTTATTTGAAATATAATCTTTTCACAGGAATAAATTACTCCTGTAGGTAGCTAACACAATGAATTAAACATGAAATTTAGAAGTAGAAAGACTGAAATAGTATTTTCTTGTAAAACGTACTCCAGTAATCATTGTTTTATTTAAAATATGTTTCCTGTATACATTAAAAATAGTAACTGGCATTGCACATGCTTGCAATGTGGCTTGCCACTTCATTTGCATTAGTACAGCTACCGCTCATTGAGTGAAGTAACATTCATAAACACCCACAACCCGTGACTCCTCCGCTTTCTCTCACACACACATAGGCGGATGGTGAACTAACTTAAGGCTAAGGAGAAGTGCGGTTTCCTAGTTCGCCTATAGGCACGCGCCGGCCCTGAACATCACTGAACATTAAACACTTTCCCTGTACTCAAAAACATATGAAATAACACTTAAAGGTGCAATATGTAAGATTTTCCATCCCCTAGAGGTCTATTCAAAACAAAGGCGTAGTTTGATGACGCCAAGTTTGAGCACAGAATCTTGGGACATGTTGTCTTCACCTCACAGCCGGTGGAAAACAATTGGAATAGGACTCGGGAAGAAATCATGTGCATGGATGAGATTATTATGAGTATGAGGTAACACAGCTCTGTTTATCATATTAGATACATTTGAGAGTGTTGAAAATGATGTTATAATGTTACTCTGTGCGTTCACTCGGCGGCTGCTGTGAGACACTTGTTTGAGACACACTGCAGTAAGATAGATCGATATTAGAATATCATATTAAATGCTGGATGGTTTGTGTTGATAAATGACATGCAATTCATTTTAAAACATACTGTATGATGGAGAAAATGCTGTATTACTGTTACTAAAAATAAAGCAGTATCTGATTATGCTATGTTAACTACTTCACAAAATAGTGTTTTTCTCTGAGGCATGGTAAAGCATGGTACTCACAAAAAATCAAGAAAATTAGATTTAAACAAGAAAGACTAAACATGTTGAGCTATATAACAATAATTACTTTTCTGTCTATAAATATATCAAAACAGTTGTTCATGTAACATATAATGTATTAAAGCGTCTTTGGTGTTTCCATGGTTTCTACAAAATAAAACCAGAAACCGAGGGTAACGCGGGTATGACGCAATTGACAGGCGACTCCTCACACGTCCCGGAGCCTTGGTTAAAATTGCAATTTTCTTACGATTTACAAATAGTTGGAAACATCTGGGATATTGTAAGTACTCAAGTGAACAAAATATATAACACTGGCCTAGTGGTTTTTTGGATATTTTACTGCAAAAATCTTACATATTGCACCTTTAATTTCAGCATTTACTCTCCTGATCCAGCCACATGCACTGAATACACTTAAAATCCACTGCCCAGTTTGAGTTAACAAAAACGATTCAGGTAGTCCCATAACAAATGGATTAAGTAAACTTCCATTTAACATATATAAGTGGATAGAACGCAATTAAGTAGTGACAAAATGTTTAGCAATTGTGTTGCTTTAGCTTCTTTTAATTAAGTAAATTGTACAAGCAGCAAAAATCATTTTTACAGTGATGAGTCCTCCTAAAATTTGTATATTTACCAGTTGGGTTGGACTTTGGTTGGAGCAAGATGGCGATGTACCTTTTTTACAGAAAGACTCTTCAACTCCATACCTCTACAAAATGATGAATAAAGTACTCGCATCATGTGTGTTCTTGCTTTTTATGTTTTTATCAATTTATGAAGGTTCTGTAAACCAAATCATTGCAGGCCTATTGTACAATACTATCATATTTTGTACTCAGCCCTCCTCCGCTGGTTTCCTTCAGCCCCTTGGCTCCTCCTCTGACGCCACTCTATTGTGTGGATTTGCCTATGGTCTCCAGCGTCGCCCAGTCAAGAGGATCTGTCACATGTACACTCTTGCTGCATCCCAATTCGCCTACTTATACTATGCCCTAAAAGTATGTACTCTTTTTGTGAAGAAAAAATACATACATTTGAGTGTGCATATACAGCAGAAGAGTAGACAAGCTTTGAGACATGCTATCATGTCATAAAACAGCGTCTTTAACGGTTGCTCTCTGTCGCATCCTGTCACCATAAACTGGCCTGTCAATCATCTTGTCATAGTTAACATCCTCCACATTTAATTTCATGTCATTTCCTTATGTATCGGAGAGAAATGCAGTAGCACGCTGATATGCAGTCACGGGTCTTTCATGCGGAAAACTCCTCATATTAACGCATAACGATGCATTTAAAAGTTAATGGCAAAACGATCTTTCTAAAAGTTCACATTGTTGTTGCAGATGAAATACGACACGGATAACATTAAGTAAATATATTTATCGGGTTAAATGTTGATTAGTCATTCAAACCCCTTTATCTAAACCTCTCTACTTAACCGTCAGCCGTGCACATCTGCCATGCTTGTAACACTTTTTATTCGTGTTTGTAGTTCTGAACTGAATCCTCCTCCAAAGCGCAATGGGTTGTGGGCAATATTAGCCGTTATAGCGTGCATGGATCCACACTTTGAAAATCTACCAGAAAAAGTAGACTTCTGGCATACTCTTTTCAACATAATATGCTTTGGGACACATTTATTTTAGTCTTGCATACAAAAGAGCAGTTTGTAATGAATTCTATGGAGGGAGCATATCTATAACTAACTGAGTCATATACATACAGGTGTAATTTTACTTGGATGTCGCTTCCAACATCATTTATAAGAACAGAAAATAAAACGGGTCCCAAAATGGAACCCTGAGGAACACCTGAAAAAAAAAAAAAAAACTGATTTATGCCCTTCAACAGAGACACACTGAGTTCAGTCTAAAAATAGTTTTTAAACCAATTTACAGCCTTAGAACTGAGACCAGAATTCCTGAGCTTGTCCAACAACAATTTGTTGTCCACTGAATCAAACGCCTTAGATCCACAAATAAGGCAGCACAGTGCTGTTTTCTGTCCAAGGCACCAGTAAGGTAATTTGTCACAACCATTGCAGCAGTGATGGTACTGTGACCAGTTCTAAAACCCGACTGAAAATCACGTAAAATATTATTATCATATAAAAACTGTTTTAACTGAAAATGTACCTGAGACTCAAGGAACTTAGCTAGAACTGAAAGTTTAGAAATAGGACGATAATTGTTCAACTCTGAAGGATCTCCTCTTTTTGATAAGGGAAGAACATAAGCAGCTTTCCAAATGTTGGGTATAGAGTTAGACATAAGACTCAAATTAAAAATATAAGTTGTAGCGTTTGGACCAATCAGACACACAATTATTCATTATATTTAATGAATTATCCAGAAACTCACTCTCTCAAAGTTCTGTGAACCCATCTCCCTAAAAACTGCAACTAGCATCCCAAACGTAGCTAACACACAGACAGAACCAGGTGTCCTGTTACAGGACACAGAAAAACTGATAAGAACTTTTTACGATCAGAAAGAATTTTGCAGAGACTAGTGACTCTGACTTCATTCTTTCTGAGAAGGACAAATAAACCCTCTTAATCCTATATATTCTATATAACCACTTGAGAAATGTAGAAACATGTATCCAAATTTCCCATCTCATGACTTTCCTTTTATAGGGTTTATTCTATGTATTAATTCTCTCTTTTGAACTATTTTAAATCATTGATCACAAGATCACCTCCCTCTCTTCTCTTTTACTGAGAAACACTGATGTGAAGATGATGCTGTACTAGAAGCTTCTAAGGAACCCCAGGCTTGTGCCAGGCTTCGGCCTAGACCTTCCATTCACCAAAGATCCTCTGAATCCAACTGGTTCTCTCTCATCAAGACAACATCAGCGAGGATCAACTGGAGCCTCCACAAATTGCATCAGGACAGTTTTAATTCAAATTGGCGAGACATGCAAGTATCAAACTTAGTCTCATTATTCGATACATTAAGTATCCTTACCCCTTTTAAAGAAGGGCGTGTTAAAACTAAACTGATGGTTTGCTCAAGGCTGTTGATCTGCTGAATTTCAAACAATGCTGTAACTTCTTGCTTTCCTGTATTCTGCTTCAGCTCTCTCTTTCCCTTGGTAAACTGTATGCATGTATGTTTGTGAATCTTAGAGTAGTGAAGTGTTTAGTTAATAAAGTCTTGTTCATGTCACACGTAAAGTTGTCCGTGTTTTCATGCTCGTATACTGGAGTCCCTATTCATGCAGATTCAGACTACATGCTCTGAGTAGTACTGTACATAAGATTGTTATTTCCCATAACCTGGAAATTAACATTTCTTAGAATTAATAAACAATTAACACAGAGTGTTCATTGGCCAAACAGGTTAATTGATTGTAATATTAATTTTATTACATTAAGTTAATTTTATTAACTGATCCAGATCCAAATATTTATAATTAATTATAACTAGTTATGATTAATTATCATATTTATTCGAGCTAATGTGCTACAAAGTAATGGGCTCAGCAATAATATCTGCTGCTAGCTTTAAGAGATCCAAATTGTCTAGACCTGCAGACTTTTTGTGGTCAATATCTTTCAAAGCTTTATAAACTTGAGCAACTGAAATAGGTTTAAAATCATACAAAACCAGTCATATTGCTGGTTACTGCATTTTTATATTCAGTAATATTCTTCAAAATTAAATACTAGTAATAGGTTACTGCCGTGGATATTCCAAATTATAGTAACCAAAACGCCTCAGCTGGAAAAACTGTGTGCATCCAAAGCGCTCTCAAGCGCCACCAGCTGCCTGTTTACAAAAGAGCACTAGACATTTTTTCAAATGTCTAAAACGCTTTGGTGGACACACGTTAATTGAATATTTATTGTATAGCCTATTAGTCTCTTTTGTATTTATGCAATATACTGGAGCCAAACCTGAGAAGGGAGTCCAGAAGTTTCCACAGTGTTCCTGGACATGTAATTTGCGTAGTTGTAATTCATAGGTGGGGATTATGCTAATTGTGAATGAGCGTGCACGTGCCCTATTTACAAATGATTGGAACTCATTGACATAAACACGTTTAACTATCAAATCTGATGTTTATGAAGCATTTGTGAATCCGGAGGAGAGTTTTCGAGAAGGTCCGTTTTATGTGCAAATTATTCCGAGTTTAGTTTACTCATATGTTTATGAAAGTTTCATGAATGAGGCCCAATCCCACCTGCTAATCCACAGTTGCATGCCACCAGGGCGCACTCCAGAACCCAGCAGAAAAAGAGAAGGTCCACCCAAAAGGATCCGTAAGATGCTGCCCCAGCACCCATGGTGCCGACTCATTATTGGTCGGCTCCTGAGTCAGCTTCACACGCATGCGTCATACTGCTCATGTGAACAGCATCAGCATTCTGACGTAGAACCTGGAAGTGCTGCACTGTGTTTACAATGTAAACAGTGTAGAAGAATGACAGGGTAGAAATTGTTTAATAAAGTCGTTATTTTTTTATTTATTTTTTTTATAAACAGACACTTAATTAAATTTATTACAACCTGAATTCCGGAAATGTTGGGACGTTTTTTAAATTTGAATAAAATGAAAACTAAAAGACTTTCAAATCACATGAGCCAATATTTTATCCACAATAGAACATAGATAACATAAATGTATAAACTGAGAAATTTTACACTTTTATCCACTAAAAGAGCTAATTTCAAATTTGATGCCTGCTACAGGTCTCAAAAAAGTTGGTGCGGGGGCAACAAATGGCTGAAAAAGCAAGACATTTTGAAAAGATTTAGCTGGGAGAACATCTACCAACTAATTAAATTAATTGATATCAGGTCTATAACATGATTAGCTATAAAAGGGATGTCTTAGAGAGGCAGAGTCTCTCAGAAGTAAAGATGGGCAGAGCTGTGAAAGAGTGTGTAAAAAGATTGTGGAATAATTTAAAAGTATCTCGTGATCAAGTGATCAGCACGACGCATGTGTGTGATACTGACTCAGGAGCCGGCCAATAATGAGTCGTTCTGACGTAAAACCTGGAAGAGCTGATCTGTGTTTACAACATAAACAGCATAGGAGAATGACAAGGAAGAAATTGTTGAATAAAGTCGTTATTTTTGTTTTGTTTTCGCGCACAAAAAGTATTCTTGTCGCTTCATAACATTAAGGTTGAACCACTGCAGTCACATGACTGTTTTAACGATGTCTTTAGTACCTTTCTGGACCTTGAAAGTGTTGATCATATTGCTGTCTATGGACTAGTCACATACCTCTCGGATTTCATCAAAAATATCTTAATTTGTGTTCTGAAGATGAACGAAGGTCTTACGGATGTGGAACGACATGAGGGTGAGTGAATAATGACAGAAATTTCATTTTTGGGTGACCCTTTAACAGCAGCAGTGTTTTTTCAGCACTATTTTTTATTTATACTAAGGTAATATAACTCATATATTTTTTAATGAAAATGTAAAAAACAAAAAAACATTTCCTTCAACCTTTTGTCCACATCCTTTACCTTTATATAAGTTCTACAGAATATAATAAATTACCATTAAAACTGAATAAATGCCACAACAGACCAAACATAAAACTTAGTATATTAACATTTGTGAATGAGTGAACAAAATCAACTTCAGTCAGTTTTCTGTGTTATAACTATTTGAATGCATTGCATTGATCCAATCTTTTAATTAAGTATTTACCATATGGTTTAACCATGTGGTTTAATTTCATCCCAGAAGCGCATGGATGCAAACCATAAAAGAAGCTATTTCATCAGAACCACTGACTTGCTGAAACTGATCCCTTTCATCTACAAAACTTAAAAGCAATAGTTCACCCAAAAATGAAAATTCTGTCATCATTTACACACCTTCAAGTTGTTCCAAGCCTGTATGAATTTCTTTCTTATGCTGAACACACAAAAGATATTTTGAAGAATATGGTTAACCGAACAGTTGACTGACTTCCATGGGGAAAAAAAAGAAAAAATACTATGGAAGTCAGTGGGGTCCATCAACTGTTCGGTTTCCAACATTCTTCAAAATATCTTCTTTTGTGTTCAGCAGAAGAAAGAAATTCATACAGGATTGGAACAACTTGAGGGTGAGTAAATTTCATTTTTGGGTGAACTATCGCTTTAAGCCCTTATTGATTCCACGTTGCATGACTAGTGTTGTAGAAATTATTAAATTATTTATTATAATATTCACCACTTTCTACTGCTTGTCTGAAATATAATTATTTTTTAAGACAGAAATGCAGTCAGTTATAGAATAACCATATTGCATTTATTTCATAAAGTAGCATTATTACCTTTCATTATATATTCTTTCTTGATTAAGGCTATTAGTTAAAAAAAAATTGTGTTTTACATGCTATGGTTCTAAATCACGACTGACACGTTGAATGAGAAATTTGACACAAAATAGGATTAAGTATGATTTCTATACATAAGATTCAATGTTATTCTGAATAATTTATTACTTTTGTGTAGACAGAAAGAAATAGTTCAATGACAATTAGGTCAGGTTTGTTTTTTACTAGACGCATTAAAAGAGAGAAACAATCCCACGGTTAACTCAGGATTGCCGTATGTATAAAGAAAATATTTTTACATGTCATCTAACGTCAAAGCTTTGTGAATTAGAAATAAAGTGTCCAAAACAGGCTGCCAATCCGCGCTCGTGTTGAAGACAGACATGATGACGTCAGCGGCGCCTTGCTCCAGACGCTCGTGTCCGCGCAACCGTGAACGAGCCCGAGAGGAAGAAAAACTCTAGCACGCTGGCAAACGGGGTCACGAACTATGACCTTTCACTGGAGTAAAACAATAACAAATAATGTACAATAAACCCGAGAGCAAAAAACACACGTTAGTTCATATCACAGGTAAGCAGCTTTTCATTTCTGCATGTTGCACAATGGTTGGTCAAAACGTTCGCGTGAAAAAAAAATGCATTTGTGCAGGCTTGATGTGTGGATGCAGAGAAACAGGCCTGAGCTGTTCTCAAACCTCATCTATGTTGTCAACAATCGAGCGCGAAAAAAGCCCTAACCAAGCATAGTATGCTTTAGCTTGCCAGGGATATTCCACTTTATTTTACAGCAAATGCTGTATATAAATATAATTTAATCAGTAATTTTGATGTGGTTTATGAATTGGCAGACGTTTAAAGTATTAGCTGGTTAGCCTGAGAGCTAACATATGAACTCGACCCTTTTACCTTTGCCACCGCGGGTCCTGCAGTGGGAGGATTTCGCCTTAATGTTCATTAATTTTAGTCGATACTTTTGAGTTGTCGTCTGACTTGATCTGAATATTGCTGCCATGAGAAATAACGAATGTTTTCAGTTTTAATTATTTTTAAGGGACGTTTAACAAAGCCTTCGTGTTGTGTTTTTTCTTGGCGTTGTGCCAGAGTCTCCATTTTGTTCCGTGTTTTGAACACGACTTCCGCTATGAGGCGGTAGGGTACTTTTTTTCTTATTATTGAACATTAACAAAATATACATTTATTAAAAATTATAAATATGTAAGTGTAAAAGAATAAAACTGTAAAGCAAGGCACATGAATGAAATAAATAATAATAATAATAAAAAAAATGATGGAAAATATCTACAACAGAAAATCTCTTTAAATACAAAGAATTAAGGTTTTGTCTTCATACACTTAAATTAATTGATAAAGAATTTATCCAGAATTAACATTGCATTAATGAAAGAAATCTGCATTTTTGTCATCCAAAGACATTCCCAATACAACATGGTTTCGAGAAAAAGCAGGCAATAACTGTGCATGTAATAAAAGAAAATATGATCAGTTGTATAAAAAAATAATAAAGGTAATTGCAACATTTATTTAACAATTCGGACTTATTTCTCACATTTGCGAGTTTATATCTTATAATTCTGAGGGGAAAAAAGTTACAATTTGGAAGTTAATCATTTAAAATTGCAAGAAAATGTCATTGCGTTTTTTTATTCTGTGACATACATTTTTATTTTGTCAAATACAAATGTTGTGGTCAATGTTAAATCGAAGGCTTAAAAAGTCTCTTGGCTGTTTTGCTTTAGGAGCCACTGAGGAAACTAATATACTGGATTCACAATTTTTGTGGCAGGTTAATTTTATTAATCTTATTGAAACCTATCCAGCAGTAATACCAGCCAATAAATAAAAGTTTATACTGCATCATCTAAGTTCTGTGACTCTGAATCTCTTTTTTTATATGGATGGTATTAATAAATGACTTACAACTTACAGCTACAAATATATGCAATTATGTTTTGATGATGACATAAATGCTGCTAAAAATGAATAGTAACAATGTTGTAATTAGTACATCAGTTGACTAACAATACGATAAAACACAATATTTTAAAATGTATTGCATACCACCAAATATTGACATATCTTAAGTGTACAATTTGATTCACAAATAAGGAATATTGGAAAAAATATAATGTCATAGTAATGTAAAATTTGTAAAACTTGCATGGAAAACCTAGAAATATCAGGTAATTTTAAAATAGTTTTTTTTTTTTTTTTTTTTAGGAAAATAAAAACATTTATGAAGTCGTACATTTTTGGGGACGGGGCAACCTGTCACTCACATGAAATCCACCAATAGCAAACCACAACTATCCAATCAATTCCCCATGGACAAAATCAAGCCCCGCCCTACATTTGTTCTTGTTTGAGAAGCTGTTTCACTCAGATATGCAGCGCAATAGGGAAGAAATTCTAGCGCAACTTCCATTTCATGCCGACTTTAATTACATTTCATTTGTCATTGTCAATTTGCCATACTGTTTGTCGCCTCATTTTTAGTTTTTTTAATGTCATGTAGAAACCTAGAGGAACCAATTTGGGGGATGAAGACTAAGAATCATATATTCTACAGTAAATTCTATATTTAAGTAGCCTGTGTGCATATATGAAGAGAATAAGATTAATCTGCATTTAATGAAGAACATCGATGGAAGCACCATAAAAATATCTGTAACACTTTGCAGTATGGTTGTAAATGTTAACATTAGTTTACACTGTAGTTAACATGAACTAACAATATTTTTACAGCAGCAATATTTCTTAATATTGGTTAATGTTAATGTATACATCTACACTAAGACATCGTTAGCAGTTAAACATTTTATACATTAACATACATTAATGCATTCAGAAACTAACTTGAAATAATAATTAATATTTATAAATTAACATCAACCATGATTAATAAAAATTGTAAAATGTTATTGTTCATTGTAATTTTATGATTCAGGAACTTAAGGTAACTAAATGTTAAAATATAAAACCTTATTGCAAAGAAGTGCCAAAATATTTTCTGAAAGAGTGGTCGATGAGCATATCTGTGATAGAATTAAAGATTTTTTTCTTCTTCCCTGCCTAGATCAAACCAACTATAAAATCTGCAGATATTTACTGGTTGTCTATTTTCAAGTGTTGCAATGTAATATTATATTGTGCTTTCAAAACATATTGGCTATGCTTCATAATCTATATTTGATTGGCGTATAGGTGGAGGTGTTGTTGACAGATGCAGAACTGGTCCTGTCAGACACTTCTAATGACCTCACATCACCATGACAACCAATATGGAGGTGCTGGCTCAGCAGATATTGACCACTGAGCAGGTTTCAGAGGTGAGTGATGTGAGAGAGAGGTACAAGATGTATCGTCCACCCAGGAGCAGCAGCAGTTCATCCTCTGTGCAGGCTATTATAGTAGGAACTGGAATGGAAAAAGACTAATATTGGTGTAGATGCCAATCAGTTAGTTTAATTAAATTTGGATGTGAATGGTATGAGAGGTGTCTTTGGTTCCAATGGACCTCAATAATGCAGCATAACCATGAGCTGTGAAGTATACATGAATTTATTAGGTATATCCTTGACTTAAAAAGAAACATCTTTAGACTAGATTTAAAATGAGAGAGTGTGTCTCAGTCCTGAACAGTGCTAGGAAAACATTTCTAGAAAAAGGATCTACTTCCTTTTGTGAATTTTGATATTCTAGGATCTATCAACGGGCAGAAGATTATGACCACAGTAAACGTGGTATAATATAGTGCAAGGTCACAAAGGTAATGAGCTAGACATTTAAAGAATTTTAAAATTAAGTGATAATAAAATTGAGTTGTTATGATCGTATTTGTTGGTTCTAGTAAGCACTCTTGATGCTACAATTTGAACCATCTGAAGCTTATTTATTGAACTTGTAGTAGTAGTGCATTACAAAAATCTTTGACAATAATAAGAGGTCATGAATGCATTAATTTTTTTTTACACCATCAAAAACAGACAACATATATTTTAGTATATCAACGTTTTTTAGATTGAAAAAGGCTGTTCTGAAAACATTGGAAATACGATTGTTGAAGCACACATTACCATCAAACTCCCAGGTTCTTGACTGTAGAAGATGACTGTAATTCCATGCAAAGACAGATTATATTCTATGGTCTTGTGTTCAGAAGATTTTTCAGTAACTAATACCTCTTTTGTCAGAATTCAGAAGAAGGAAATAACAAGCCATCCAGTCTTTGAAATCACAAATATTCTCTGCTAAACTGGCGACTTGTGAGGTTTCGTCAGGTCTAGAGGAAATATAAAGCTGAGTATCATCTGCATAACAGTGAAAACTAATGCTACGGTTCCTGATAATATACGGCAAGTAAAGTGTGGTAGATTTCCCCTATGCACCTGACTTAAGTTAAACAGGGCGTCTCTACTTCGACACCTGTTTGTGTTGGATGACGTCTCGCCCCTTATGAACACTATCACTTAGGAATAAGGTCTCTAGTGTTCCACTAACCGGCTGCGCAGCAGTAACCAGACAGACTCCAGACAATGCCTTTGAATATGCTGTAATCATGGCCGGGAGGACCAATTTCAGAAAGAATCCCCCTGACAAAAAGAGTACATCAGTTCATGTAGAATAGTTGCATGGCAAAGGTGACATAATTCATTACATCATTTTTTTCTAATATGGTTGGTTCTTCATATGTGTAATTCAGCAAACCCTCCTCTGTTACTAGGTAAAAGCACATCTGGATTTCTTGATTACTTCAGCTTGTTGCTCAAGTCATGAGGTTTATATATTTAGACAGCCGTCTAGTCTTGTCCATCTGTATCTGTTTCAACACACACTAACTTTGGCCCAAGTCTTGGGGACATTTAGTTTTCAATAGCATATAAATGTTAATCCTGCAAGAAAAAAATTAATGTTATGATTAATTAAAAATTTCCTTCACAAAAGCACATACAAGGAGAAAAGTGTAGGACCTAATACAGAGCCCTGTGGCACTCCGTACCTGTGTTTGGTCTGAAACCTGGTCACTAACAAACTAGTTGTGACTGGATAGGTAGGAATTAAACCATGCTAATGCCTGCCCACAAATGCTAACATAATTCTCGAGCCAACCCAAGAAAATGTCATGCTTTTTCTAATGTCAATTGACCCTTTGCCAGGAGTTTGATTGACAGGCGATCTAACCAATCATAACGCCGAATCTGCCATTTTGTCCGACAAAGCAGTCAGGGGAGTTAGCAGATTAACGTAGATGCACTTGAACTTGAAAAATGGTGCGTACTAACGTCTTTCCGTGATTGAAACAACATTCCTCATGATGTTCATTCATGTTTATTTGATGCTATAAATGAACTAGTAAGAAGAGATGATCAGTTCATGAGCCGCTTGAACTGAGACACTACAGCGATCTGTCACGACACATTAAAGAGCCACAAAACGGTATTTATTGTTTAAGTTTCTTTAAAAATGACAAAATTTGAGACTTTGTTTCATATCAAAAGTAACTATGTCTTCTTTGTCAGTGTCCTCTTTGCTATGCGATGTATTTTTCACTGCGTGAGAACGCGTGGTGACAGATCGGCATGGCTTGTCGGACATAGCAACAGTAACTAAAGGGGGCGGGTCTTGCGAAACAGTCAATTGCAGCACTTCGATCTAATAGCCCTATAAAGGAAGATGCAGAAGATGATACGAGCAAGTCATTTGTAACCGATAAGTGCAGTCTGAATGAAACTCTTCACAGATACTGTTTCTGCAATAAATGCTGCTTTTCCACTGTGTGGTACTACTTGGCTCGGTTCAGTACGGCTCGGCTCGGCTCGGCTCGCTTTACTTTCGGTTTGCTTTTCCACTGCAGTTTAGTACCGCTTCAAAGTGGGTGGGATTTTAGACTGATCATTATAGTTGCTCCGCCTTTACTGCTGTGGATCCTCTCCTCATCTACCAACCGAGTCTGCACCTCATCTACTGACCACGACACAGACATTTCTTTTTTCAAGTTGGGTGCAACATTCGTTTAAAACAAGTTGTTTCTCGAACAAATGATACTGCGGTGGCTGTTACTGACTATTTAAATCTAACAGATTTGGTGTCTCGTGTTTCAAATCCAATGACGCTGGTAGTGATGGTTCTCTCTGACCAATCAGTGATCTGCAGTGTTTACAAATCACATTTAGTATCGGCACGCTTGGATCCTCAACTGAGGTGGTACTATTTAGGCGAGATGAAAAAAGTGAGCTGTACCGAACCGTACCATGCAGTGGAAAAGCAACATAACCGTACAAAGTTCTAAAATAGTACTGGCTAGAACAAGGCGGGATTTAAAGTAATCCTGTTATGCTATTTTACCAGTTCCTGAGTCTTCTACAATAGGTTTACATGCATCCAATGTCAAAAAACACTTTCATTTTGTCATAATATACATTGCAGCATCAGCTCTTTTCTCACAGTGTGAAACGGATCGATAAAGGATTCGGTCTCCCTGCTTTCCGAGAGCCTACTCTGCTCTGATTGGTCAGATTGCCCAAGATCAGATTGTGATTGGTCGACCATTTACAGCCAACTTAAACCAAACGTCCATTAGCATATCTGAATTTCAGCTCAGGATCTTCCTCAGCACTTGATACACAGTGATACGACCAGTACTGATGGTGTCGGTTTTATCATGGCAATTGCACCACGAGTCCTCATCCTTTGGAAGTGCATAAAAGTGGATTTGCTTTGACAGCACAGAAAACAGCGTCTTCTCGACGTGTAGACAACACGAACCAAATTCTTCTAGGCCTCAGCCACAACTACAGTGTTTGAGGGCGGAGCAAAGTAGCACCATAGGCTGGCAGTATGCAAATTTGTTACAAACCTGCGTAGGTTTGAGCAGGAATTTAGACTGGAAGTACTGACGACTCATTTCAGGCAGTTCAGAATTGTTTTTTGTAGGAGAACATGACTCCATCTGTCATGCACTTTGAGACTTTGTAGACTTTTTACATTCAGAAACAGCTTTTACACCCTACTTGAAAGGTAATATCAGAAATAAAAGCATAATAGAGGCTCTTTAACAAATAGTGAAACAAGCAAAGAAGTAGTTTTTAATATAATAGTTCTAATTTAGTTAGGCCAATAATGTATACATTTCGAGCCATTAATTTTAACATGTACTGACAACAGTGGAAAAGGTTTTATTCTTATTTTCTGTGCTTAAACTTTCTTGTATGAATTCCTTTAATTTAGCAAGCATATGAAAATATATGTTTTATATTTCCATTGTTTTGTTGAATTGGACCACTTAGTTACCATGGAAACACACTGCCTTTGACTCTCAGATGAAGTTGAATGTACTGTGTGTGTGTTGTAGGTACAGTCATCTCCGTCAGACAGCTCAGTGATGAGCACCTCTCCCCAGCGCATTCAGATCATCTCAGACCCCTCCGTCACGACCCCGCAGAGAATACAGGTTCACACACAATGCACACACACGCACACTTTATCATAGATGTTGCACTGGCTCATTCACACACACACTTTCTCTCCCACAGATAGTCACTGAGCAGCAGACGGGACAAAAAATTCAGATAGTGACGGCACTGGACTCCACCGTGCCCAAACAACAATTTATCCTGGCAGCACCTGATGGCTCTTCAGCAGGCAAAGTCCTCCTGGCATCACCTGAGAGCACTAGTGCCAAACAGCTCATCTTTGCCACTGCTGACAGCCTGGTGCCTGGCCGAATTCAGGTATGAAGTCACACAAATGCATGGGTGTTTCTTCAACTGTGGGCACATTTATGTATTAGCGCTTTTATTTTTATTTTATGGAGGTCACAATTAAACTTGTTTTTTACCACCATATTCATTTGTTTATGCTACTTTCCAAATGCATTTTCAATATTAAAATCCATCATGAAATGCTGTATTGTTACATGCAAAGTACAATTAGCCGTGGGGAATTTTTCCTTGCCTCTGATTGTGTTTAGGCGGCGGCTATTTGCACTAAATGCAAATCGTGATAGATGCTATCTATACTAAGTATAAATAGCAACAAAAAGTGTTTTCTTTGCACTCAGTTGCAAATAGGGCTGCACAATACTGGGAAAATATGCAATATTGTTGTTGAGTATTGTGTTAAAGATATTTCTTGCGATATAACATTTCCCTAGAGAAATGCTATTTTTATTAGCTATTTAAAAAAAAAAAAGTCATTTATATATGTAATGATCATACTAAAATAAACAGGTAATAGATATTCTTCTGATCTAATTACATTTAATTCAGGCTAAAAAAAACTATGTCAAGGTGCAAAGTATAGTTATATCAACCTAAATCTTAACATCAAGAACATCAAGGTAAACAAAAACACCTGAAACTAGGGGTGGATGATTAGTTATTTTAATGTATCTTTGTTATTAAAAAATAATAACTACAAACAATAGGACAAATTCTTACCTGAAATAGCATTCAATTAAGAAACAATACAGAAACTGAATGATCAAATGTAAATCTAAAACACTGCATAGTCTTCACATGAATTACATATTGATTCATAATACAGCTACAAAAGTTATTCAGTCAAGAGCAGTGAGTGAATTTCTCTTTATCTTTTGTTGTTTGACAGACAGCAGCAGGTTTACTGTAATAGGCTACTGTTCCTTTAAGACCTGATGCACGGCCACGGATCCTACTGAAACGCATCCGATTTCTTTCTCAACTGATAACGTTCACTTAAGACATAACCGACCGAATACTCAACAAGACATAACAGTGTGTGTATTTGACCGTTTGAATGCAATAAGGCATGAAAGACAACTGAAGCATCACACGCTTCGGGTGTGTGTCAGACAGCAGACGGTCCGAGACCACAAGGAGGTGTTTTCCGCAACTTATTGCGGTTAATAACTGGTTTTAACGTCACGTAAGTAACAGTCGCATGCCCAGTCTATTCACTACTATATGCGTTGACCTAAAACTTTTGACTTTTTGCAACGTTTTGCAGTAGCCTATTAAAATCATTCATATATCGCATGCCGTTGCGATATGCATATTGCGATATATACATTTGCGATGTAATATTTTGATATATCGTGCAGCCCTAATTGCAAATAGAGTTAAATGCTATTTACACTAAGTGAAAATAGCAGTATTTTCTTTGCACTAAATGTAAATAGTTGTTAGATGCTATTTATACAGTTCAAATAGTGGCAGATACTATTTGCACCTCAGTGTATTGTAGTATATTATAAAACAGTGCAATAATAACAACATATTCAGTTTTTTTATTTGATATTTATTAAAATCATAAATGGATACTGCTTGTAACCCTATCCTTTAAAGGATTAGTTCACTTCTGAATTAAAATTTCCTGATAATTTACTCATCTCCATGTCATCCAAGATGTTTATGTCTTTCTTTCTTCAGTCAAAAAGAAATTAAGGTTTTTAAGGAAAACATTCCAGGATTTTTCTCCATATAGTGGACTTCACTGGGGTTCAACGGGTTGAAGGTCCAAATGTCAGTTTCAGTGCAGCTTCAAAGAGCTCTACATGATCCCAGACGAGGAATAAGAGTCTTATCTAGAGAAACCATCGGTCATTTTCTAAAAAAAAATAAAAATGTATATACTTTTTAACCACAAATGCTCGTCTTGCACTGCTCTGTGATGCTGTCATGGTGGAAAGGTCACGCGTGACGTAGGTGGAAGTACCAATCCAGGGTTTACAAAGTGAACAAGCAAAGATTAAGTCAAACGCCCTTTACAAAAAAAAAGGTAAAACAACGATGTCGGACGATTTTGAAGTTGGAGGTGAAAATGAGATGAGTTTTTTTTGCTCTACCGCAGTGCTTCCACCTACGTCACGCGTGACCTTTCCAACCTGATTACATAATGTGTGGTGCATCACAGAGCAGTGCAAGAGCATTTGTGGTTAAATAATTTTTTTTTTTTTTTGGAAAATAACTGATGGTTTCTCTAGATAAGACCCTTATTCCTCGTCTGGGATCATGTAGAGCTCTTTGAAGCTGCACTGAAACTGACATTTTGACCTTCAACCGGTTGAACCCCAGTGAAGTCCACTATATGGAGAAAAATCCTGGAATGTTTTCCTCAAAAACCTTAATTTCTTTTCGAATGAAGAAAGACATAACCATCTTGGATGACATGGAGATGAGTAAATTATCAGGAAATTTTCATTCTCAAGTAAACTAATCCTTTAATTACTTAATTCCTACTCTTCTACACGTTAGGCACTTTATTTCCACTTTTCGAATATTTTCATCATTTTTATTTAAAATAAACTCCTCCAAACTGATATGTGATGGGAAAAGGGAGAAGAATGAGTTTGGAAAAACTCAGGATGGATTCAAACTCGCGTCAACTCCCGTCTTACTCTTCACACCACTGATCCTGTTATCATTGGGATTTCTTTTGTAATTTTGTCTGGCTCACTCAGACAGTTGGTGGTCGGAGTTACTATAAATAGCATCTGCCAACAAGGCGGGACACTCCGTTTTGATAATCTGGTCATTTATTTTTCATCCCCGTTTTATCCCCGCTTCTGGTCAGACTGGATGTATTTCCCATTTCCGACAGTAGATGATGCAAGTTTCCCTACCATCATACTAAGACATGCATTACAGATTTTTTTCCCGAGTGAAACGGTAAGTAATTGGATTAATATTACGTTATCATTTTAATGTAATGTTTTTAAATGGCAGTTCAACATATTTACTAGCTATTGCCATCCTCAACATGAGGTCAGATTATCTATAGCGCAGCTGCCATCACTCTTTAATAAAACAGATTCTCATTTTATCTTGTGTTACAGATTTTATTTTCAGTGTTACTAACAGTGTAGTAAAACGTGCACGACACTACAACTTATCCTGGACTAAGATGGAATGAAGATAATACAAATTTGTGGGGATAGATGACTAAATTTTAATACCTCATAAAGCTTGTAAATTGTATAAATAAATGTATAGTCAATAAGTTAATTGTTAAATATGTATTTATTTTAGTTCATTTAAATTAAACAATTATTTTCTGTATGTTTACTGTTCACTTTATATGAGTTACACTGTATTTATGTCTACATTTCTGCATTAAAATTTCAATGATGACATTCTCTTTCAAAAATCCCCCCTCTGTTTTTTAACAAATCACACCCTGGTTGCATGTTTGAAACTATGATTATCTAAACAAAGAGTGAAGTAAGCATTTAACCATGTCAATATTTATTGTGATATCAGCCTTTTTTTTTACCACAAACAATTTAGTCAATAATAAAGTTTTATCAAAAGTTAGTTTACATGTTTAACTGGAAGATAACAGTGTCAGTAAAGAGCATGCATGATATGAGATATGAGGGGAAAAGGGTTAATTTTCATATGTGAACAGAATATTTTTGTTGTGCGTAATTTCCAATCAAGCTGTAGTTTGTCAAATTGTGCATAAAATGTTATTTGTGTGTATTTAGGGTACATATAATTCTAGCTGTTCTACCTATTGTTTAGCAAAAATGTTTGAAATGTCATAAATGTTTGCAATACCACACCCCACAGAAAGAATATAGAATATAGATTTGTGAAGTTGATGGGAAAAAAACAGTTTGTCATGGTTCAGGGAAAAAAAAAAAACATGTATACCGGTGATATGTGAAGAGTTTTAAAAGAAGCAAAGTTTATTTGTCAAGCAACACACAGACTGAAAGCCAGTCTGGAACAAACTACAGTGGATATAAAAAGTCTACACACCCCTGTTAAAACAGCTGGTTTTTGTGATGTAAATAGTAAAACAAAGACAAATCATATCAGAACTTTTGCACGTTTAATGTAAAAATGGCAACCAAAACATTCATCTTTCCTTGCTGAAGCCTTTCTTTTGTTGATTTAGATGTTTTGCATCATTGTCATGCTGAAAGGTTTCAGTTTCATTTTTCACATTTTCAGCTGTCTAGCAGACACCAGAAGTTTCCTTGCCAAAATCGACTGGTACTTGGAGCATATCATGTGTACCAGTATGCCAGCTGTTTTAAACCAGGGTGTGTAGACTTTTTATGTCCACTGTATTTCCCTGCTCAAAGCAGTCTGTATTCACTCCACTCCATGCGGGAGAAAACACGCTCTGATAAAGTCTGCTCCTCGCTGCAGGCAAAGATCACATGACTCCACACCGCACCGCTCACAGACACTGGTTTATAACACTGGGAAAAGTGCCAGTCGCAGTGAAGATGCAAATGTTAAAATCATCCCTCTATTGGGATGCTGCTTGGCTGAACAAATGAGAGGATCAGAGCTAACTGTTGTGAAAATGGTTCATATATTAAATAATCATGTGCTAATGACTATTGTTTGGATAATCCAGTGATTTGTGATGAACTCAAAGCAAAAGTCAAGATTATTCATAATTGAATTAAAATCAGTGACTGTTTTTTGTCACATTATATATTCGTATTATTCCATGTCTCGTTCTCACATGGAAATAGTGTACAATCTGTACTAGATGGCAAAGGTTTGTTGTTCATTTTTCAAGTAGAGGCATCATCATCGTCATCATCTGTGCCCAGGGTTGATCTTTGGGTCTGTAATTGTGCTGTAAAAATCCTAACCCTGAATGCCAAGTAAGTAATCCTTCTGCCTTTTCTGGTAGTTTGTGACAGATGCAGTGTCAGTGGAGAGGCTTCTGGGTAAAGGGGCAGACATGAGCCGAGCCCAGCCTATAGAATACTGCGTGGTGTGTGGAGATAAAGCCTCAGGTACAAACACATTCAACGTGAATACTGCCAGTGCATTACATTACACAGCATTACATATATGAGAGAGGTTTATCGTATTAGTCTGATTCTCACGCCACACACACGTGTTGCCCACAGACTGTCTGATGCTGAATTTGCATTTCACTGCATTGCAAGCCTAGATTGATTGTAGAGACCATGGGTGCCAGTGGTTTCTGTTATCTACTTAACAGTTACGATGCTTTTGGGAAACGCGGCCCAGGCCAGTTCTGCAAACAGTTTTACTTTATACCAAGAAACAATTTTTTCGGGCTGCTGCTGTTTCAGAGAAAGAACTAATCACTGGATTAGGCAAGTATGTGAGGTTCATACTGAAAGATATTTAGAGTTTGTTTGAGAGACCTAATAAACTGCCCTTGATCATACATGCTCTCATGTCTGATTTCAGGTGTAAGACAATAAAGATTCACATCACGCCTCTAAAGCTGATGTGAAAACTAAAGGAAGTTTTGTTGGTCACTACATGGCAATATCTAGATGATGATTTAGTGGCAAAACAAGGAAGCATTGTAGTTTTAATCAAACTTTAAGGGAGTCTGGGACCAGGGAAAGGGAGTTAGAAACCCTACTCTGCTTCAGGTGCTTTTGTTCACCTGGATCTTCTAGTTTACTGATTGATTTGACTATAAGAAAGTTTTTACATGTGAGTTGGTGATTATATTATGTACATCAGTGGTTCTCGACTGGTTTGGCTATGGGATCCACATTTTCCCACAGTCATTAAGCCGCGACCCAGTTATTTATTATATATAAATTTGCTTTTAAAAACCAAGCCAATTTATTGGTTCACACACACACCGTCTCACTTTATTTAACATACACATAAATTGTAAGAATATGACAAATACTGATGAATAAACTGTATAAGGTAAGGCAATTCCCAAACTATTTTTTGTTAATACAATAAAGTTAGTAAGTTGATGAATAGAAGGACTGTCATACCTTCCCAGGTTTTGCACGTGATGTACCAGTTCCGTAATTTATTGGTACTTTTTGGAGACTTACTGAGTGACAACATAACTACAGTGTTACATCCTCGTAATTTCTTTTCAACATCTTTCACACATGACTTTCCAAATTAAGAGTCTCTCATCAGAAAAACATTTAGAATTGCATTTTTTTTTTTGTTGTTGTTGTTGTTTCTTTGAGTACACACTCCACGACCCACACAAAATGGACTTGCAACCCACCAGTTGAGGAACACTATATAATGTTTGATGTTTTTGTTTACATTGTCTGATTTGTGACATTCTAAATTATAGTAATTCTTTATCCTGGAAGAACATAAAACGTATGTTGATTGTTTTATTTATTTATTTATTTATCCATTTATTTATTTATTTATTATATATACTTAAAATGACACATTATCCAACAAGTTATAACCTTAATTTTTTACTATATATATCTTTAACATAAAAAAAAAAAAAATGATATGCTCTTACTCTAGTCCTTTTGCCATGAAGTTTAAAACCTACATGATACTCAAAACCGTCATTCATACGTCTCTCTCATCTCTGTGTGGGTTTGTGTATTTGAAGGGAGGCATTATGGGGCAGTCAGCTGTGAAGGTTGTAAGGGCTTCTTCAAGCGAAGTGTGCGCAAGAGTCTGACATACAGCTGCCGCAGTAACCAGGACTGTGTGGTCAACAAACACCATCGCAACCGCTGCCAGTTCTGCCGTCTCAGGAAATGCTTGGAGATGGGCATGAAGATGGAGTGTGAGTGTTTAAAAACAATTCAGACCACATGATCAAGCTTGATCTGAACTTTTTAATCATCAAAATTGTGCTGAAACTCATCTGAGAGATCTGTGAACCGCTCTCAGAACTGGCCCATATTTCCAGTGACATGAGCCAAACAATGATGTGACTGACTGTGATTGATGACTATGATACTACACAGCCTTCCCACAAACAAACATAGTACTTCCCAATTCTTGCTGGTTTTTTGAGCATATTATTATCTTGAAGAAATAAATTATGATTTTTTTGGTGCAAGAATACATTTTAAAGAGGACCTGTTATGCCCCATTTCAAAGTCTTGGCTTTGTTTTTGGACTGCTTGAATGTTCAAAAACACATTATTTTCCTCATATTCTCCATTGTTCAGCTCCTCTCTTCCCAGTCTGTCAGTAACGCTCTGTTTAGTTCCTGTCTCTATGAAGCCCCTCCTTCTGAAAAGCACAATGTGCTCTGATTGGTCGGCTGGAGCAGTGTGTTGTGATTGGTGTTTGGGAAATGTCCCATCCCTTACCATAACCACCAGTTTCAACACACTACTAACTAACTCAACCAGGCCCCGCCCCTTTATTCTGCGTTTGAATTATTTAGAAACACTGACACTGATATAGAGAAGAACTCCCGCTGGAGGAACTCTGTGTTTTTTTGACCTTTTTCATGCTCAAACAGCAACATTACACACTAAAGAAAGATGAACGTGGAGAAAAGCATAATAGGTCCTCTTTAAGTGGACTTCAGGCTAAAAAGTAAAATAGATTGTGGCCCCTTTTAATGTTTCATGATTGCACAGTGAAATAATTTAGTCTGAAGCTTCTGACGGTGTGTTATATATTCTTCCCATAGCTGTACAGAGTGAGAGGAAACCCATCGATCTTCCCAGAGAAAAACCTGCCAACTGTGCAGCATCCACTGAGAAAATCTACATCAGGAAAGACCTGCGAAGTCCCCTCATTGCAACACCAACCTTTATCACTGAGAAAGATGCTTCACGGTGAGACTGAAAATCACATTCACAAACAATCTCTGTCCTCTACACCTAGAGATTGAGTTTCAAAACAAAGCTTCAGATCATTCAAATTAGAATAAAAGATTTAATGTAGTAATTCAATACAGCGTATTCATTCATGGTAGGTTTTAGGTTTAAGTTTTAGTTGATTTTAATCACTTAAGGCATCTGTTAAATGAATACATGTTTTTGATCATGATTTAATCCCCTGTGCAGGTCCAGGCTGTTGGACTCTGGGATGCTTGTCAACATCCAACAACCCTTAATACAGGCTGATGGCACATTACTATTAGCAACTGACAAAGTAAAAACATCTACATAACTTCTCTGTGTCTGTCAGTCTTTACTTTTGTTTTGTGTAGTTCGGAGTTTGTAAAAACCTCGGGGTTCTTTAGATTGGGATTGAAATACCAAATCCAGATTATATTAAATAAAACTTTGTACTCTGGTCTCATATGTCATTAAAGTTTACAGTAAATGAAATCTCAGGATAATAGTTTAGATAATAGGGGTTAACAGTTAAAAAAAAAGCTTTGGTTTTTATTGCAGTGAAATTGAATTGTTTATTACAGTTTTACATATTATAAACATTCAGAGGAGCTGTAGCTTTATGTTTGTTTGTTTTTACGCTTATTTGTTCATCAGGCAGAGTCCGGACAGGGGGATCTGGGGACGCTGGCTAATGTGGTTACGTCATTAGCCAACCTGAACGACTCGCTTAGTAATGGAGAAACGACAGATGATCAGATGGAGGAATCACCCAGTGAAATCACACGGTGTGTCAATAATGGAGACAATACATGTGTACCTGTTTACACAGTAAAGAGATATGAAATTATGGTATTATGGAAAGTGGGTCGCCGTCCTCTTTCATTGTATACAAAAGAGAATCCTGAACATTCAACAGATTTTTCTTCCTATGGACTTTTAATGTAATTCTAAACTATAGTAATTATTTTCCCCGGAAGAGAATGAAACGTTATTTCTAAATGTACTTACAAATAATTTCAATTCACTTGACATATTATGACATATCACATTATCCAACATGTTATCACCTTAATTTTTTGCTATATAAATCTTCAACATTTACATTTCATACTCCAGTTCCTTTGCCGTTCCTTGTCTTCCTACTGTTTTGGACTGACATTAAATACCAAAGAGCTCATTTCTAACTGTACCATTAAAACCAGGTGAATTTTTATTATTTTTTTGTCATTGTTTCTGAGTGTGATGTGTTTGGTGTTGCAGTGCCTTTGACACGCTGGCTAAAGCTCTGAACCCCAGTGAGGCGGCGGAGGGGCGGAGCTTGTCAGAGGTGGGCGGGGTGGGTGGAGCTACGATACAGGTGATCAGCAGGGATCAAATCACACCGCTCATAGAAGTCGAGGGACCTCTGCTTACAGACACACACGTCAGCTTTAAGGTGTGTACACGGCATTCTCACACTTTTGCACCACGAAATTAAAAAATTTCATGTTGACCATGAAAAAAATTTCGATAGTCCACTTTAGACATTCTACTAAGTAACTTTGCAACTACAAGTCAACTAAATCTCATTAGAGTATTAGCAGAGTGTTAGGGTTAGTAGAATAAGTTGATATGTAGTTGCAGAGTTACTTATATTCAGTTGAATGTCTGTTGGGAGCATCAAAATAAAGTGTTTGCAGATTTTAAACACAGTCTACTGATACTCTAATGACTCTAGTTGAAATGTAGTGTTAGTAGAATGTCTAAAGTGGACTATCAAAATTAAGTGTTACAAAAAAACTACTTTCTTAGTACATGTTCCAGATCGTTGATTCATCAGTACATATTATTCAAGAAAAAAAATGGGTATATTTCTGCAGGTCTTAAAAAGTCTAAATTCGCCCTTATGCAAATCTTAAATCAGAGCAGAAAGTCTTAAATTAAGCCATAAAGTCACGGCATTAAATGTTGCATGCTTATCAAAAAATGAATATGTTCCTCAGTATTTTTGTTCTGTTTACCAATACAAACATGTTAACATCTTGTATCAAGATACATTTACGTGAGATGCAAATGTAAAATTAAGTCTTGAAAAACTGAACAAAATGAAGTTTATGCTTAAAACAAAAACAAACAATGAGTTATGAAAATGTTCCTTTGAATTAAGTAGAGCCCTCTGACAGATATTTGTTCTTGTTTTAATCATAAACTCACTTCATTTTGATCAATTTCACAGAAAACAAGACTTCATATTTTATGTCATTTTGTATTTCCAGTAAATGTGTCTTGATTTAAGAATCTTTAGACATTTGCACTGGCAAACAAGACAAAGAGGACGAGCATCACTTTTGTGCAGTGTGATCAGAAGCTTCAGTAAAAGTTATTTCCATTTTCTAGTGGTTGAGAACAGAGCGATTCAAGCTACTTTTTTTGTAAAATTATCAAACTCTGAATTGCTGCTATTGCTAATACAACTCATTGTGTTTCTCCCTAGACATTTACATTTAGAAAACATATTGACATTTTGTTCCCTTCAATTTATTCCTTACATTTTCTTCACTTGGTCCTAAAAAAGGTCTTAAATTTACCTTCATAAAACCTGCAGAAACCCTGATTATCAAAATTCATACAAATACGTCTTTATAATCATTCATCAAAACGTGACCAGCTTTTCTTTTCTTCTGACACCACCTATAGGCCGCACAGACTATTGATAGTGTAAACCAAAGTAATTTAGCAATTGTTTTATGTTATTGTAGATAATGCAGCCTACCCCCAAAAAAACAAACACGTTCCATTGCTCTTATTTAGTTGGTTAGCATTAATGTAATAAAGTTGAGGTTGATAAAGAAGTGTTACACTATATGGTGGTGCTGTAAAGCGTGAATCCACATTCTTGTCAAAAAGTCTCCTCAAAAGTGGGTGACAGTGGTGTTTCACACTGCAATTTGCATTCAGATCTGACTCCACTTTTTCACCATCCAGTCAATACCTGATGGATAAAAATCAAGTCTTGTCCTACATTGTTTTTTTAAATGAATTTTGAATGCCATTTTATGTTGAGTTTTTTAATGCATGTGTGTTACAGAAGGATTTGGCATAAAGTGTGGTGTTAGTATAGTCATTTTTCAGTATTCCTTATATATATTTCACTTGATTAATATTGATATTGGTTACTATAATAATAATTAGGATATAACATTGGTGGCTTAAAAGAAAATTAATATTCATTCAGTAAATTATATCAATTTAACTGTATTTGACACTATCGAATGAGAATACAGAATAAGTGAATTCAACTGAGCTGAATAATGACTATTTTGAACAAGATTAAAATACAGATATGTCACTTTTGCTTTTCTAAATAATGAAAGAAACATGTTTTTATAAAGTGTGTTTGATTATTCTCTCTGTAGCTGACGATGCCAAGCCCAATGCCTGAGTATCTGAATGTGCATTATATCTGTGAGTCTGCGTCACGCCTTCTCTTCCTCTCCATGCACTGGGCGCGCTCTATCCCAGCATTCCTTGCTCTTGGGTGAGATTTCTATTGCAGGGTTTCTCTCTATACTCTATATGCGTGCTATCTCTCAGGAAGAGTATGTAATTTCTCTCTCTCTGTGTGTGTAGGCAGGAGTGTAACACGGCTCTGGTACGAGCATGCTGGAATGAGTTGTTTATTCTGGGTCTGGCGCAGTGCGCTCAGATCATGAGCCTGTCCACTATTCTCGCGGCCATCGTCAATCATCTGCAGTCCAGTATCCAGGACGGTATGGTTTACTGAAACATCAAGCCTGACATCCACAATGTTTACAGAGTTTACTTTGTGCTGGAGACTAGAGATATTATACAATAAAACAGTTTTAGGCACAAAACAAGTTATATTTTTAGGCTGCTCTGCCTCAGTGGTCTAACAGCGCTCGTTAGTGTCTAAATGATTGAGATAACCAATCAGATCAAAGAAGGCGGGGCTTACTGTTCACAGAAGATGAGAGTAAATGCGGCGCTTTAGTTTTTGCAAGTGCGTGATGTAAGTAGCTAAACATTTAATATTTGACGACTGTTTTACAATAGAAATCTTCAACAGCTGACAGTAATATCTAGTGGTGCAAGCTAGTCAACTTTTTTGGAAATTTAGCCATTTTTAATTGTTTGTTTCATTAACATTAAAGCCAAAATAAAAATGAACAAAATTCCATTATTGAGAGAATTAATAGAAATCAGTAAAAAATACTCCATTAAAATGATTTTTTTGTTGCAGGAACTTCAACAGTTAAAATCATTTTGATTTGAACATTCGCCCTACATAATTTAATCTAGTAGATTGCACTTTTTTTTTTAATAGAATTACATTAATCAAAAGCAAAGAAATCACAAATCAAGAGAAACACAATTTTGTTATGTAGATCACAAGTAATATGTTTGAGTAAATCCAACAGTCTGTGCTTTCCTATTTTTTCAGGGCAATTATAATTTGTAACTAGATAAAAAAAAGACAAACTTTGAAGTTGGCTTGACCAGAAAGTTTGAAGGTTTTGAAGGCAATACAGTCTAACAGAGGTTGCTTGCATGTTTTAACATGTTAGCATGCTTTATTACATTGTTAACATGTTCCTACCATTAATTAGCACAGTGCTAGAATGTTGTTAGCATGATTTAGCACACTGTTTGCATGAATTATCACATTGCTTGCATGTTATATTATATTGCAACATATTGTTAGCATGTTTCATCATATTGCTAGCATGTTTCTAGCATCAATTAGCACATACCATGTTTTAGCATGTTGCTACCATGAATTAGCACATTGCTAAAATGTTTTATGAGCATGAATGAGCAAATTGATAACATGTTTTTAGCATGAATTAACATGTTGCTAGCACGTTTTAGCATGTTGCTAGCATGTTTTAGCATTTTGTCCTAAGCTAGTTGTTAAGTTTTGCTAGTGATAGCTTAAATACTCTATAAGAGTTATTAAAGCACTTGGACTACATCAGAAACAGAACGGGGAATCCGTTCACTGTCAGGAATGTGTTGTCACGTGAGTCGCATCGCACCGCATCCAGTGTAGACAGTATCACTGATTATAGACATATTATAGACATGGTGTTATATTCTTAGCAAACAGCGACAACTTTGTTTCAGATAAGACACACCGGCTTTGCATTCACAAAACTAGGTAGGATGAATGCATAGTTGTCTTTCTATTCTTCTTTGTATGCCCTATTTTCACTGTCAACTTTCCTCTTTAGACTCTTTGATAGTGCCGTTTTCTCTCACCAGCTAGCTTAAATGTTAACATCACTCTGCACACGACGTAATAGCATACCTTCAGCACACAAACAATTTTAAAAAATCAGTTTAGTACATGAGGATGCCAAGGAATAATTCTGAGTGTAAAAGTAGGCTACGTCAAATAATTATTACAATAAGTTAGGCTCCATTGTGTAACAAGCAAATTAAAATGAGACACATTTATTATTCACAATATGGAAAGAGGAAATAAAACAGTTTGTTAAGAGCATGACTATTAATGGGGTTATTCAAGTCCTCTTAGTTATTTTTTATCCATTCCTCATCTCTCACGTGTGTTTTAGCAAGGCGGTATGTGTTGCAAGTTGGTGAATGAAAATACTTGGCAGGTTACGTGTCACTACTCCACTTTATTAATTTATCCAGTGTAAAACCCGGACACTGCCACACAAATGTGGCTTTTTGTTAATGACTGTCCTACTACAGGATTTAACACAGAGAAACAGCTCAATACCAGTTACAAAAAACACTGTTACAGTCTGTCACAGGCAATTCTAGTTGCATTTTTCATCAATTAATTTAAATTATCTTTTGACTGTGTTCTGGCCCGCCATGTAGTGGGGAAAAGTTTTTTGGCCCGATGCCAAACTTAATTGCCGACCCCTGCTCTAGGAGTTAAGAGTCAGAAATTACACGAATGAAATAAAAGAAATGAATGCACCTACTGCGGTTGCAATGGTAAATTTTGCCGCACAATTCAAACATTTACACTTGGAAATATTTTCAAGGAATATGTTTCTTTACACTGTTTTCAAACGTAAAAATAGACCAAAAATATGTCACATTTAACGCGTCATAATAAATGGATATAATGGGTTAAAATGGTTAGTGTGTATTTAAAGGGTTAGTTCACCCAAAAATTAAATTTCTTTCATTAATCACTCACCCTCATGTCGTTCCACACCTGTAAGACCTTCGTTCATCTTCAGAACACAAATTAAGATATTTTTGATGACAGAATACTGTCAGATTTCCTTCCATTGGCTGCCTTTGTAACTGAAACTTTGACGCTTCAGAAAAATAATCCATATGATTTGAGCGGTTTAGTCCAAATTTTCTGAAGAGAATCGATCGTTTGGTATAACCAGATTTAATTTAGGCTTTTACTCGCATGTAAACATTGATCAGCGAACATTAGCAGAAGCTCAACCTAACCTGAATAACGCACAAGAACAAACCTCTTGAATGAACTTCATTGCATGTTTGAGCTTCCGGAAGAGGTTTGTTCTTGTGCGTTATTCAGATTAGGTTGAGCTTCTGCTAATGTTCATAATTAATGACAGAAATTTCATTTTGGGGTGAACTAACCCTTTAAGACACACCTATGATGACAATATCTCCAGCATCAAAAATTGTTGATGTAAGTTACCTCTGTTAATATGTTGATGTAACTGAAGTGTTGTCATTGGTCTTTAATGAACTAACAGCTGATCTCCTCTCAGTAGAAAAGCTATCGAGTGAACGCATTAAACTAGTCATGGAGCACATATGGAAGCTGCAGGAGTTCTGCAACAGCATGGCAAAGCTACAGACGGACGGATATGAATACGCCTACTTAAAAGCCATTGTCCTCTTCAGTCCAGGTACATGTGCTGCTCACAGCTTTACACAACCCTTAAATTCCTTCAGGAAGGCCATTTGAGCATTTGAAACAGTTATAATACACTTCTAAATCTCACAACTGATCCATTTCTTCACAAGATCATCCAGGTTTGAGTAGCTGTAGCCAGATTGAAAAGTTCCAGGAAAAAGCGCAGATGGAGCTCCAGGACTATGTGCAAAAGACCTATCCCGAAGATACCTACAGGTCTGCAACATATTAAAGTAATTTTCTGGGTGAAATGCATCTTATCTCTGTCAAAAGCATTTGTGACATGCTGTCAGTTACCACAAGGATTTTAAAGTGCCCCAATTATCCTATTTTAAAGGCTCCTAATTTTGTTTCGGAGTGTCCTGCTGTAGGTTTACATGCATCCAAGGTCAAAAACACAGAATTTTCTCATCAACTCTCATGAGGTATGTAGTTAAGGGAAGAAGGAGGCGGGAACGGGCGAACATTTCAACATTTTAAGCATATCAAAATAAACACCAAAACTAAAGTAAAAGCAGCAGCCCCTCACAGACGACTGCCAAACACACATAAACAAAACATAACGTAACATAACCTCTCTCGTCCTTCACTGTTGTCACTCTTCCTTTTAATGTTCCCGAAGCTCCTGAGAAACTCAAGACTGGTGTGGTGCGCATGTGACACTCATTAAAACTCCTGATACTCGTCCTGCCCGCCACAGAGACAATAACTCTGCACTTTGATCTTTAAAACTTTGCAGACTTTTTACATTCACAAACAGCTCTATTACACACTACAAGAAAAGTTGAAATCTTAAAATGCATAATAGGGGCACTTTAGCATGTTTGCAGTGGGAATTCAGAATGCACTTCACACCCTTTTGCATTTACAGTCAAACCAAAAATTATTCAGATATTTTTTATATATTTTTACTAGTGGGTGCAGGACACTATAGATCATTTCTGTAAGTGAGGATAGTAAAGTAAAGTAAACTGTGACATATTATACCCAAAAATTCTTCATACAGTGTATTACCAGTAAAATTGATAAAAACCAAAAATTATTCAGACACTTTGACCTGACCATGTTTTGCTTAAGAGTTATCTGACATAATTAAGATTAATTTTTTCTGACACAGTTTAACTCTGTGATCTTGTCATATTTTATTACCATTTTTTAAACTGTAGTGAATAAACTGAATTAATGAATGAAATGTTCAAGGTGTCTTGAGTACATTTTGGTTTGACTGTTTAACCATAATAACAGGTCCTGTGCCATCTATGACAGTGCTGTTGAGATGATTTGCTTGTTGCTGGTATTATAGACCACTTTGGACTTGAGTGTCCATAAAGTATCGTTTCCATTAAGCAAACCTCATCCAGAGGAAATACACTGGTAATACACTGGTAATTGTAAGTATATTTATCTAATCATTATTTTTTCTTTGTTTTGCAAACTTTGTTTTGTACTTTTTTAATGTGGTTACTGACAACATGCCTGATTTGCTGTTCACAGAACTGAGGTTGTGTTTCATTTAGGCTGCGTCTGTAATAATCTGGATACATTTGAAGCATTTTAAAACCCCTTCTGTTTTGACCTTTCGTTCACACTGAGATGCCATTTTTGTCCTGTGAAAACTGAGTTTTTTGAAGACGCTGTTTGTAGTGTGGACTGTAAAAACAATATATAAATCTATAATTAGACACACACACGCAACATTTTTCCAGCACTTCAAATGTTATTTTTAATGTGATGACCACAAACATTATTTGTTCATCCTTCTGAGATTGTCCCCGTTTGTAAAACCAAATGTTTTAAGATGTAGGAAATCCAACATTTGATAGAAAACGCTAATTTAAAAATAAAAAATACATTAATTACCACTATAACCAGCAGATGGCGGCAGATTAGCATTTATTGGCTCATATTAGCCATTTCCTGCAATAGTTTCAGTTTTAAATAAATATTAAATATTATTAAATCAATAGGTTTAAAAATACATTTTGTCTAGGTGAAGTATGAAGTACTCACAAAATCATGAAAAACAATAAGACAGAAAGTGAGCACTGCGCTTTCTTTATAATCACAGCAGCTGTCAGTCAGTGCAGCACAAGATCAATGATTTCAGCACACTTGTGAAAACTCACATTTTATTCAATGAATCTAACTAAAGTGCACAATAAATCTTCAATTGTTGACGCTTTTTTTCCACACAAAAGTGTAAAAACTGATGGTCGAATTGAATTTAGCGAGGAGTTCTAAAGAACGCTCTGTGCATGTAGTTCATTGCTGTCCTGTTTTGAAATGAAAACACAGTTTTTAATGTATCCAGTTTAATGTAGACGCAGCCTTAGGTGTTTAATTAGCTGATTTGTTAATGTGCTCTCGTTAATTGCTGATTGATGTGGCAGGTTGGCCCGAATCCTGTTGCGTTTACCAGCGCTGCGGTCGATGAGTTCCAATATAACTGAGGAGCTGTTTTTCACCGGCCTTATTGGCAATGTACCGATCGACAGTATCATCCCATATATCCTTAAAATGGAGACTGCAGACTACAACAGCCAAATGACAGGCCCGGCTGTGTGAGACTGAAGTCATGCGACTCCCATCATCCCTCACTCTCACGGTGACTCAAATATCACATTATATTGAACCGACCAACAAGCTCTACCTCAAGAGGAGCTGCAACAGTGAAAGCCTTTCAGTATGTGACCGTTACCCTAGAAATATTGTGTTGTAGTTTACAGAAAGATGCATCATGGGACTTTGAGTTCCAAAGACATTTGCCTGAAAAATGCCTTTCTTTTTTTAAACCATAATTTAAAAACATTTGAGCACTTCATGATGATTCCAATGGATACAATCCAAGATGACATTTTAAACCTCCAAATTCTCTCAATTTTTTTATTACTTATGAGGACAATATCTACAGCATTGAACGATCCTTTCCCATGGAAGACGCGATCCTTGATCGAATGTAACAGCTGATATCAAGACAGTCTCTGGATCCCTGAATCTAGACTCCAACAAAAACATGTCCGGGTCACATTTATGAATTCCATTCGGATCTGGTTTAATACTTCTCCCTGATAATGCAGTTATTGATATGAATGGGAATATTCTGGTTCCCACAGCTCATTATTGCAGTCATGACAATCAGCTTCTCCTCAATATCCTTTATTTATTATTTCATTGAGTCCAACTCTAAAGTCCATACACATGTAGATGATCTGATCTGCTTGATTTCAAAAATCATCTGTTATTAAATGACATATTTGATCTGTATCTTTATAGCATTGGACCGCTGCTGCAATGTACAAAAGGTGTCGTTTCAGATGTAATATATGCACAACCATGATGGTTTAATGCAGTTCAATTACTAACATGCTTTAATTTTTAGATCTGTGCACAGTTAGACTTTTGTAAATTTCATTGTCATTTCAAAACAACAGAATATCTCATTTTGTCCCAGTTTTAGCAACTGACATGCACTTATTTAACAGGATATATTCACCTAGGCTGTATTTATTTGGGTTTAAAATTAGTAGCTTGAAAAGAAAAAGTAAATATACTTGAACTTCCAGACTATGTTGGGCTGACACATTATTGGTTAGCCATGTCCAAACTATAAAATAATAAATCTCACACACTCACTGTAACATGGTAAAGCATGTCAAGTCAGTGTATATTTAATCATTAATGCCACACTTGTGAGGTGAGCAGAAACATTTGAATGCTCTGAATTCATTTCAGTTTCAGTTCTCACCACCGACTGTAAGATCTGCCCAAAATGAGCCTCATGTATTTGAAAACCTTCAAACTAACTCACAAAACTGGTGATTTTGCTTTTGCATCAAGACCATTTTGCGCTGAACTCTGAACAAGTTTGAGTCTAAATAAATTTATTGTGAATCAAGTAAAAAAAACAATAGATGGCCATTGACAATTATATAGATTATAATTAAGAGAGTATATTCACTTTGCAAATGGGTGTATAAACATTGACATCAACTTTAATCATCAGCAATGTCAAAATTAATCTGTTAGGCAGGGTTTGAACAATTGCTATGCTCAAACCCTGTCTAATAGTTCTGACCTCGAGAGAGAGTTTCTGTTTCCCGTAAGGTTTATCATTTTTACAATTCAACCCTACTTGGTCTCATTGATTATGTAAAAAAAAAAAAAAACTATTTATTGTTTGAAAAGCATGACCCCATACAAACTGTTCTTTTATATGCTTTCAACACTGGCAGACAACTGTTTTAAACAAAATTGTGTATGTATTTTAAGATGCCTAAAGTTTTTGATTTCAGTCCGTCTGTGACTGGTTTATAGGTGTTGTAATGCCATGTTGTGATTCTCTGTTTTCATCTGTCTGTGAGATGATAAGAAAAGCTGTGCATGAACTAGCTTATAAATTTTATTAAATTATATACTGATGTGGAGTTTAAATATTGTGGCTGGAGAAAAACAGAAGAGATATTTACAGTGCATTTTAGGACGTATTCAGACGTGTTTTCTTACATTTTGTTATGCTGCAAGCTTACGCTAAAATACTTTACGGAAGACCTTCATTCATCTTCAGAACACAAATTAAGATATTTTTGATGAAATCCGAGAGGTATATGACTCATCCATAGACAGCAATATAATCTAATATAATTAATATAAATATAATATAAATATAATTAATTTGTGTTCTGAAGATGAATGAAGGTCTTATGGGTGTAGAACGACATGAGGATGAGTAATTAATGACAGAATTTTCATTTTTGGGTGAACTAACCCTTTAAGGGATCATAGTAAGCATCAATGCTCCCTGGTTTTCATGGTGCATTGTGGGACTTTTTAGGGAGCCCTGTGCCCTGGAAGGATTCTGCGATCGAGACAGCCCTTAAAGGCGCACTGAAGTGCCTTGAAACGCGCAGCGTTATTCAGTGTGTTGATGTGATTTCCACTCAAACAGGAAGACAGGGCGGGACATATCAAACAGCTCCTACACCTTTTTTAAAATAGCCAATAACGTTTTGTTTCTATCACAGCTCATCCAGAGCCGTTGAGCTCAGTGAAGTATTAGCTAATGTTCTTTTTCCCCAACACAACATTAATGCTGGACAGAGGACATAACCAGTTATGAACATCAAGCTGGTCCTAAGGTATATGGCCAATTTTCATTTCCTGTTTGATCCATATTCATAATTATAAAAATTATTCAAAAAAAAAATCTTTATGACAGTCTCTACTGTACATATTGCACTAAAGTGGGAGTTTGACTTGACTCAGCTAAGCATATCCATAGCACAATACAGAATATATATGTGAATAAATGCAATTTTGATCTTTTGACTATTATTAATCACTAATGAATATTTTTAGGAAGATACAGTGTGCATTTGTTGCAGAAGGATTCAGGGCAAAGGCAAAACAAGGAGACAAGAGAAGTGCAGAACTGGTACAGGTAACAGCATATTCAGTGCGAAAAGCAAATTTCAAGTCTTTGTTATCCTCACATTCTGTTGTAGCTTTACAGCAAATATCTTCCTGATCAAAATACAGTATAAATGTATTTCTCAAGTAATAACTGCACCCATAGGATGTACAGTCTTTTTAAGGGATCTGGCTGCATCACTGGTAACCACAAAGCTCTGCCCGCCACGTTGTAGGAGGTGAGCTTCCCTCCATCCAGGACATCTACACCAGGCAGTGTGTGAGGAAAGATCATCATGGTCTGCTCTCTCTGCTGTCCTCAGGCAGACGGTCCAGCAGCACCCGAGTGACTGAGTGACAGCTTTATCTCTCAGGCTATCAGGCTGCTGAACACTCAGAACCGATACGCTCCAATCCTATGCCATGCACTGCACTTTAAACTCCATCAATACAGTTTCTACTAAACTGGACTCTAATGTTGCACTCACTGCACTTTAACACAAGAATCAACTCTGCCATCACCTGCTTATCATCCCACTGCACATCTGCAACTTTATTATGTGTATAATTGTGTATTATATGTATAATAAAAATCTGTAACCTTTTGTTTATTTATTATCTATATTGTGTATAATGTGTTTTGATATCTGTAAAGTATATCTAATTATATTCTGCACTGACTTTCACTCTCCACGGCACATGTTCACTCACTATGAACCCTTTTCACATTTCCAGGTTTCTCAGAAGCAAAAGTCATCAAAGTTGGGTAAACTTCTCTTGGTGAATGAGAGACTACATTAAAAGTACTTTTTGTGCTCCCATTTGCTCAAATAGCAGAAGAAAAAAAAGAGTAAAACAATAGAGAGAGGGAAAAAAAAAAAAAAACATTGATGCAAAGGTAATATAATACAAAGTATAGCGTTATAAATGTACACTACCAGTCACAAGTTTGAAGCAGCAGATCATCATATTAGAATGATTTCTGAAGGATCATGTGACACTGAAGACTGGAGTAATGATGCTGAAAATTCAGCTTTGATCACAGGAATAAATTACCTTATAAAATATATTCAAACAGAAAACAGTTATTTTAAATTGTAATAATATTTCACAATATTACTGTTTTTACTGTATTTTTAATTAAATAAATGCAGACGAAATCTTTGCAGGATTTACGACGTTGATGACCGTTAAAACCTGCATCAGTTTCTTGAGAAGTGATTTTATTTATTCTGTCTTGATAGTTCCACTCTTAAATGTATTCTTTTGTCATTCAGACAGATCTTGATTTTTTTATATATGTCTGAATAAGTCTATATTTCTAAACCATCTTCTAAACCTGCTTATTAATAAAATAAAGCGCAATAATATACATATATTTAGTATAGCCTATACAAAGTACATGCCTACTATAATATGAATTAATCTAAAATCTGAATCTAATATGAATCTAATCTAATCATTTAAAATCACAATTATAAGTATTATTCATACAATCCCTCTCACGGGTATCTCCTACTTCTGGTTGTAAACTGCAGCTGACATCCGGATTGTCTGTCGGCTCTCAGTGAGAACAACTTCTTGAACCCATTTTTCGCTGTGATCATTAACCTGTGTTTTCTGAAAGAACAGACGTGAAATTACTCTATAGTCTACCAGCTGGTAAGTAGTTTTTAGTATTTTATTAAAAAGGAAAACCTGCAGCTTTAAACTACTAAATGATCACGGCACACAACAGGCTTTTGTTGTCTGTATATTAAAGGCAGTCGACAACTGACCAGTTAATGGCTCCCTTTAGGCTATCTTTTATAAGTCGATTTGATCCTATAGCCCTATACGTGTTATTTATAAGTTTCATTCACATTTTGACTAAAGTTCTAAAGTTAAAGTATCCACCATTGGATTTTCGATGAAAGGGTGTACGCATTTACACTTTTGGTTTCGCTTTATGACAGTGAGTGCGGGAGAAAGCCGTAATGATGATCTTATAGTTGTTTATAGAATCTGTTATATCACTTAAAATACAAGAAGATATATAGTACAATCACAAGAGCCAATGGCATTTACATGCATGCATGGGTTAGATTAACGAACTCATAGTGCATAGGCACATACAATGACAATAATGCCTGTAAATGTATAACTAGAGTTGTCTGCATAAAATGCCTTGAGAACATTCACACGTTTGCCCTGTGATAAATTTATTTCCATAAATACTATTTTCTCAATCCTGCGCATATATTTTCGCTTACCTACATCAATTGCTCCATCAATATGATCATATTTTACGATTTCTTTGCATCAGTTATCTTTTTAGATAAAAACAAGGGCTGTGAAAAGATTTCGATTAATTTACATTTTTAACTGTAGCACAAACAGTTTAATATAGGTACGTTTTTTTGTTTGTTTTGTTTTGTTGTTGTTGTTTTTTTAAAGTCAAAGTCCATTCCTGAATAATCAAGAAAACTCTCCCAACAAAGCTATGTGAACACATTCCCCTAAACTGAAACTAACACACAGGCAGAAGCAGGTGTCCTGTTACAGTCCAATGTCTTATGCTAATATCCTGCTAGAGCTTAAAGGATCATACATTTTCCTTTTGAAGACTTGGGTATTTCTTTGGGTATTTCATTTCTCATTTTACCCATGTACATGTGACTTGTGTGTATGTACAGTATGTGTTTGTTAGTTTAGTTATGTGTTCGTGATTTAGAAACTTGTGCACAATACATATTTGGTTCTGACTTCCTGTCTGCTCATAGTTGTCACTTAAATGATTTAGATCAAGCTCTAAGAGCTGTAAATGCTAAGAAAGAATTATTTTTCTGTGGCCATGAAAGATACCCTTCTCCTAGAATTAATTAATAATCAATACTGAGTGTTCACAGAATGAACTGATTGATTGATTGATTGATTGATTGATTGTAATTTTAATGTATTCAAATAGTCATAATTAACTATAATTAATAATCATAATGAGTTATGAATAATTATTAATATTTCCCCTTTGAGCTAATTCACAACATTGATGCAGGTCCACAGCAGACAATTAAGTAAACTAATGAGAATGTGAAACAAGTTTTCAGAGATTTATTTCCTAAATATTCTTAAGACAAAAGTGCCGTTTTATTTGAAGAATAACCCAAATGTACAGAATAGGCAAGAAAGTTCACAGTGAGCTGATTCTTTTCTTCTTCTCTCTTTCTTTTTTCAGTTTGTTTGACAAAGAATGGAAATATCTGCAAGATGCTTGTGGAAATACAACCTGCACAAGATCTGATTTTTGAACTGTCTTCAAGTCTCCCAGTTTTCAACAAAATCCCCCTATACTGTTATCTGCTGTAAAGGCATCCATCAGATCATCAACTAATGGCACAGCGAGCTGAAGAAGTGTTTCATCACGGCTCATATTAGCTGATGAGACTCCACTGACATTTATGTGACATGTTCACTTTAAAGATTATTGTTCTCATTATTGTTATGGTTCAACTTCACTATGATTTTTGCTGGTGTCGATGTGCTGATGCTGAATATGAGATGAATGGGCAATGCTGCCCAATGTGTGTTCCTGGTAAGACTGCTAATGAAAAGTTATACCATATAGTTTATATATTTAACACAATTTGAATAATTTCAAAGTTTTTTTGGTTAGAGAAAAAAATAAATAAATCAGAAAGTCAGAATATCATGACAGTGGATTTTGCATCACATTGCTAAAGTGGTTTCTGTTGAAATTAAATAACTTTTATGTGCTGCTTTTTAGGAAATCATGTTTATAGCCACTGCACAGAAGATACCAGCACATCTTGTGCTCCATGCCTTGAATTCACTTACATTGATGAACCCAGCGGCTTAACAGAATGCTTTCCCTGTACTGTGTGTAAAGCAAGTGAGTGTTTCACCCTTTAAATATGTTCATCTGGAAATTAAGAAGTTGTTATAGATTTCATTCATTTGAATCTGTTTGAACTTTTAATGCAGGTGATTTAGCATCTGAAGAGATACAAGCTAGTTGCTCTGGGGTAGTTGTTCCTAACAGTACTGTATGTAATATGGTTTCTGCTGACTCATTTCTATATTAGGCCTAGGGTTAAGAGTGAATAAAGCCTGTACTCGAGGGTCAGATACTGTTTGTGAGCCGCTGGAACAATTCTACTGCACTGAACAAAATAAAGGTAGCTGCAGAAACGCTGTGAAACACTCTGAATGCAAACCTGGACAATATATCAAACAAGCAGGTAAATGATGAAATTATATAAATATGCATGTTTAGTGTTATCTGTTCTGCATTAGTTACAGTTAAAAAACACAATATCTTTCATGTAACTGTATGTCATTGTCTTTACAGGAACTCCCTCCACAGATACAGTATGTGCAGATTGTGAAGCTCACACATATTCAAACGGCTCTTTTTCATCCTGTTTACCTCACACAAAGTAAGTGTTCACTTATACTGTTAGTGTGTGCTGTTGGTCATCATTTTTCATCTGATCCTGGATATTATTCACAGATGTGAAGCACTGGGACTTACTGAAACAACTCCAGGAACACGATCATCTGACAGTGAATGTGGAAATATCACTACTGCTTTATCAATTGCTGTTAATGTTATAATTATTTTAATAATAATTGCAGTAGTAAGTGTTTTTACAATTGTACATATTCAAAAGAAGAAACGATCTGGTACAGGTAAGCTTTATTCAGTTTGTTCAGAATGTTTTTGTAGTATGAGAAATGTGGTTGTTTTTCATATAATTGTTTTTTCTATGCAAACTCAGCCAGATTAAAAAAATATATACAGTCATGGAGCTGGAATACTTTTTGACAGTCACTCATATACACTATATATTTGCTACAATGAGAAAAAAAAGATGGTGATGCAGTGAGGAATATACTAATGATTAAATTACTATTTTGTCTTCCTTCTGTTCATGCAGGAATACAGGTATAGTGAAAGTTTTTCTTTTTTCACATTTAAAAGAAAAAAAAGTATTGTGTTTTAAATAACTAGATGTATGTTTATTTGTTTTTTGTTAAAAGGAAACAGGAAATGATTTCAATGAAAAAGCCAGTATGGGTAAGTGTAGTAAATCATATCGACACAACACAGTTAATCAGCTCATGTACATGATGAGAAACTTCAGTCACATAATATTAGATTTCAATTGTGATTTATTTAATATTTCAATCTTCTGTTGTTTGACTGTGAGAAAGCAAAACATTCTCTGCAAAACATTCTCTGTGCTTGTTCAAGCTGAAAAGTAGCTAATGATTTCCTTCACTGTGTTTTCAGTTGTTGATGCTGTATAAATGCTGAGCCAAACAGAATGGAAGAAGAAGTCCAGTCACTATTCCAGTCTACAGACTCAGAACTGTCTCCACATCAGGGAGAAAATCAAATGAGCTAAACCTGAAATTCCAATGGAGCAAAAAGTTGAAAAAAAAAAACAAGCATTATTATCTTGACATTAGAATTACATCTTTATTATTTATGTTTATCAATTAGTGGGCAGAAATGGATAGTATTAGTAGTCAAGTTGTATTTTTCTCATACTGATGCTCTCAGAATAAACATTCAGCAAACTTCTACACAATGCAAGACTTATTTAGAATATTATATAATATATAAATTCAAGATCTGTCTGAATGACAAAAGAATAATTTTAAGAGTGGAACTATGGAGACAAAATAAATAAAAATCACTTCTCCAGCAACTGGCACCTCGTTTTAACAGTTATCAACATCATAAATCATGCAAAGTTTTTCATATTTTCATTTTTTTTTTTTTTTTAAATGTATGTACATTTATAACACTATACTTTGTATTATATTACCTTTGCATCAAATTACAGAAAACTAGTTAACGCTGCTGTGAGAGTGACGGTAAAGTTGACATCTTTCTCTCTTCTGACTGCTGTTATCAATCTCTCTCTCTATTGTTTTACTCTTTTTTCTTTTGTTATTTGAGCAAATGGGAACACAAAAAGTACATTTAATGTAGTCTCTCATTCACCAAGAGAAGTTTACCCAACTTTGATGACTTTTGCTTCTGAGAAACCTGGAAATGTGAAAAGGGTTCATAGTGAGTGAACATGTGCCGTGGAGAGTGAAAGAGAGAGAGAGAGAGAGAGAGAGAGAGAGAGTGCTGCAGACAGTGCAGAATATAATTAGATATACTTTACAGATATCAAAACACATTATACACAATATAGATGATAAATAAACAAAAGGTACAGATTATACATATAAATACATCTGAGATGATTTGACAGATGCTAGATCTTCTAATCGTGATAACTGATCTCTGGCTAATTTGGCTCTTCAAATTTGTGGAATGGATTAAAATATCAGGATTAAGTTATCTGAGATTACTGCGCGTTCTCGTGTTCCTTAAAAAGGGCAGATGTATCGATACTTGAAACCACAATCAACAATGCAGCGATTGGCTGGCGGCAAGACAGCAACGTAATGATATTGATAACGATATTGTTGATGAAATCCGATGGCCCTATTGAGAGCAAAGCCACTGAAACTCTCAAGGTCCATAAAGGTACTAAAAACATTTGAAACAGTTCATGTGAGTTCAGTGGTTCTTAAAATCGTAATATTATAAAGCGACAAGAGTATAGTTTTAGTAGCACCTGTTAGTGGGTGGATGAATGACATTATTTTCATTTTTGGGTGAACTAACCCTTTAACAAGTTTACATTACCTTTGTACAAAAAAGCACAAAGCAGCAGACTGTGTTTACGAGGACCCTCTCATGACGGGCATTTTAACATAATCTTGTGCATTTATAAGCCGCGAAAATAAGCCACGAGCAGTTTGACAGGAGGCTTTATATGAGTGTGCACTCTGGGAATACCGTCTTTTAAAGAGCGTGCGAGTTCTGAATGCATTGAAATGACAAGTCGTGCAATTGATATAATGATGCAGCTTTGGCCTGAGTAGGAAAGTGAAGGTCCTGTATCGCAGCGTGCTGCTTGCTTGTACAGACGCGATGTGATAATGTGAAGCCATTTGCGCATTTTCAAAGAGAGAATCTCTTGTCGCTATTTGTAAAAATACGTTGACAGAAAGAATTACTGATCACATTACTGCTCTGATCATCTGTGTTGGTTCATTTCCTCATTCAGCCCACAAGCTATAATTTCCCGCATTATAAGCGCAAAACTTGCGGGAATGAGTAAAAATATGCGCAATACCCAGATCCCGCGCAGATATTGTGTCACTGATGTTGACAAGATTAATCCCTTAGGTATCGAAATTTGGTACCAAACGACAAGATATTTTTTGATATTTGATGGTATCGAGGCAATTCGGTCAGTGCCTAAAAAGTATCGAACTTGACACGCACCCCTATTAACAGTATACATCAGGTGTGCCGCACACGTCCTGAAAAGTGAAGCCAAAATCTTTCGATCGCCCCCAGGTGGCTGGATGCAGTACAGGTCATAAACCCCACCTTCTCAATGTAATCTAATGGGACGTGAGACAAACTAAACAATCAAATTACACTTCAAATAATGTTTTTTACAAAGATGGTTTCTGTCATTTCAGGCAGTTTTTATCACGCTGATGTTAGTTCAAGTGTTCGTTTTTTAAATAAGTTTGTTTTTAGTTAGTTATTTGATGCTGTAAAACGGGGGGTGTGACGTCATGATTGACAGTTTCTCTGAGCGAAGTAGTCACTGAGGCACCAAAAAGCTTGTTAGTAGTTTATTTGACCTTATTTAATAAGACTTCAGTTGTGCTACAATCAGCAGACATCAAAATTGGAGCAGTCGGGCTACTTAAAAAAAGTTCAGAGGCATGTGCTTGCAATCGATCCTGCAGGAGTGTGGGCGAGATCTTGATACCGCAGCTCCACTTCACACTCAATACTGCACTGACTCCGGCTCCAAACAACATAATCAGCGCAAGACGTCAGCGCCATCTTGGGGCGTTGGCGGCTTCACTTTTCTACAATGGAAGAGAGTGAAGGTGCGACATCACACAGTCATGTGAATACTATTCTTGTTGCATTTTGCCATCAAATACCTAAATACACACGGTCTAACCCAGTGTCAGTCCTGTTCCTGGAGGAACATCAAGGGTGCGTCTCAATCAGCTCCCTAGCTTGAGAATCAGTGTATCATGTTCATGAATTTGGGCACTGGTAGACACCCTGACTCTCTACTGACAACAGCTCCATTTCTGGTGACATGGCAACATCCTCAATGTACAACATCACTGGTACTGGTCACTACTGTCCTCTCAAGGATGTCTCATTTTAGAAATGTAACCATTATAAAATTAAGCGTTATCCTTGTAAAATTATAAATTTGGAGCTGAACTCTGCAGGACAGTGGCCCTCCATGACCAAATCTGCACATCCCTGTTCCAAGGCCTGAAATGGATGGGTCGTGCAAGAGAGACATTCAAAATGTGTGCTGTCGGTGTGCCTCCAGGAACAGGGTTGGGAAACACTGGTCTAGCCAGTGGAAGTGTGCTCTCAAACAGAATGAGTCTGTTCCCATCAGAGTTTCTAACGCAAACATACAAGACACAAGTTCAAAAAAGCAGGATCACCCACCTCAACGACCACATGAAAAAGCATTTCTCTGGCACCATATGGGGCGTTCCAAACAAACACTATTTTCTAAACATCATGACTTACAGTAACTTCACTTAATACAGACTGTACATCCTATGAGTGCAGACAATTAATACTTGAGAAATATATTTATACTGTATTTTAATCAGGAAGACATTTGCTGTAAAGCTACAACAGAATGTGAGGATAACAAAGACTTGAAATTTGCTTTTCACACTGAATATGCTGTTACCTGTACCAGTTCTGCTCTTCTCTTGTCTGGTTGTTTTGCCTTTGCCCTGAATCCTTCTGCAACAAATGCACACTGTATCTTCTTAAAAAAAAATATTTGTTAATTACTAATAGTCAAAAAGTCAAAACTGCTTTTATTTACATATACACCGATCAGGCATAACAATATGAGCCTGACAGAAGTGAATAACGCTGATTATCTCTTCATCACGGCACCTGTTAGTGGGTGGATATATATGGCAGCAAGTGAACATTTTGTCCTCAAAGTTGATGTGTTAGAAGCAGGAAAAATGGGCAAGAGTAAGGATTTGAGTGAGTTTGACAAGGGCCAAATTGTGATGGCTAGACGACTGGGTCAGAGCATCTCCAAAACTGCAGCTCTTGTGGGGTGTTTAAATTAATCTGGACTCCAAACCTCATAACAAGTGACAAAGCTAAACCCAGATTTGTGATAATTGGAATTAAAAAAAAAAAAAAAAAGAAAAAGAAATTGAAATATCACATTGACACAAATATAAATGTCAGAGTCATGAAAAACAGCAGAGCTGATATCTTTCGGACATTACTTGTTATTTAAATACTTTGCTTGTTACATATCCGTGCAACATTTCAGCCGTAAATAAATTATAAATGTTAGCTAGATTATGTTCATTGCCTGTCTACTCAGAAAACGTCAGATCAAGTTTTCAAATAGGTGATATCTTTATAAATAAACCACAGATTTGAGCTTTAAACAGCTACATTCTCACCTGAAACCTTTAAAAACTACATTTCATGACCATAACAGTGTTATTTTTAAATTAACTTCCTGCTGGTATGTGCAAAATGCATTCTGGGATACCTGGCTGTCTCAAGTCCGCACAAGTCACCTCTCGATGCATCCTCTATAAGAGGGGCGGAGCAAAACTACATCTGGGGATTTGAACTGTACTTGGCTAGATGTGAAGAGGCCATTTTTTAATGGATATCATGGATATAACAGCTTTTGTGAGGATATGGCTTATCAATTAATGAATCAACAGCCTTTTCGCTAATATTCAAAAAGTTTCACTGGGGTGGGGGTGAAGTTTTTTTTTTCTTAAATCAAACACAATTATCTGCCAATGGGGTAAGGAAAATAAGGAAAACAAGATTATTTTCTTACCCCATTGGCAGATAATTTTGCTTATTTTAAGCAAAAACTTAACTTGTGTTTCCCAGAAAACAAGAAAAATGTCATGTCATTTTACTTGTCTAGTAAAAGCATCTGGATTTAAGAATTAGATATTTGGACTGGAAACAAGACAAAAATACTAAGTAAGAAAAGCATCTTTTCCAGTGTTGACACTAAACACTACTTTTGTTGGGAACTATATGTAGATTTTATCATGATAAAAAGGCTATTTTATAAGAGAGCGCAGAGAAGGGAAATGTCATGACATGTCGCTAACTTTCATTTGTGAAATAACACAAATCGAAAATTAATAGTTAGTTATATATCTTCAATCTCCCCTCGAAGCTCTGACAGTCCTCAGAGAAGCTGTCAGTCACAACTGTCAATCATGACGACACGCCCCGTTTAATCAAATTGCTAGCTAAAATCAAACTTATCATAAAAACAAACAATTGAATATATATCAGCGTGATAACAACTACTTTAAACGACCAAAAAATCTTTCGGAAAATGTTATTTGAAGCGTAATTTATTTATTGTCTTGACTCAAGTCCCGTTCGCTTGAATGGAGAGGGCGAGGTTTATGACCTGTACTGCATCCAGCCACCAGGGGGCGATCAAAGAGCCCGCAGCTTCACTTTTTTTCAGGACTCATGAGGCACACCCGCTCCACACGCAAACACACACAGACACGCACCACGTGAGTGATTTCAGCCTATCCTAGATTACCTCCAGAAGTTGCGCGCAACAGCAGTCAATCTCACAGCAATTGTTTAAAAAAAAAAATACAAAGAGAGCGAGAGAGAGAGAAAAAAATAACGCAGTCAGCGCTGTACAGTCCTCTGAGAGACAATGGCAAATAAAAAGAGTCAAACAAGTCTTCTTTATTTTTGGCAGAACACGAAGAAAGGTAACTTTTAACTGTTCTGAAACTCTGTTTGGTGAAAACTACGTTTACCTGCTTAAATTAAACGATGCAGTGGTACAGTTATTATGGTCTCATTTTCCACTGTGGGGTTTATAACGGCCGCTCTTTGGAATGTAATACAGAAGCGTCAGTAGTTGCCTTGGTAACACAACGGTTTACTGATGATATGAGATGTAAATATCGACCGCGTTATGGAGGATGATCATCAGATACTTCTTTTAAAATTATTAATTTGTGTTTATGGCGCTTAAATCAAAAGTCACATATCACATATCGCGTCTAAAAACGCGTGGAAAGCGCGGCTGCGCCGCTTTCTCCTCCTTTCCACAAGCGCTACACTCCCGTGGCGTCTGCCGTTGCTATGCAACCATCAACCGCGCTCTCCACGATGACTAAGAAGTATCAGCAAATGATTAATAATTTCTAGCCCTTGCATTAACATTAATACTAGATATATTCTTGGACTTGAGTGCCGTAAAGTATCGTTTCCATAAAGCAATCCTCACCCAGAGAAATTACACTGGTAATACACAACCAGAAGTTGTATAGTCCCAGAAGCAGTTCAATTCTCTGGAACATCTCTCCCCATCAACTTACTTTATAAGTATATTTATCTACACTGTGTTCCAAATTATTATGCCAGTTACATATCAGTAAGATTTCAGTACAATTCAGATTTGACTTTTTCAAAGAAAGTGTTTGTTTGTTTTATTTTCCATATCTTTTTAGATAACTGTATCAATCTCAGACAGGTTTGTTGAGTAGTTTGCCAGTTTAGGTAAATGGAAGCCCTATTTAAAGAGGATATATGGGGATGCAATAAGGGGAGGAAGAAAGATCTTACTGCAGATGAAAAGCATGAAATAGTGCAATGTTAAAGGCATGAAAACAAATGGAGCTTGAGTGACCGAATGGAATTCAAGCGTAGTTCAGGCAGACCACTGATTGATAACTACATCAGCTGACGCTCAGCTGATCAATTACTCCACCTACTCTGATCAGCCGTATTTAAACCAGTCAAACGTCACATAGACATCTGCACCCACCACCACCCCTTCAGAAAATGGCCAGTTATAAACTCCACAAGTCATTTTGACACCATCAGAGACCCTAAAGGGACCTTCCATCTCACTTCCCAATACTCAGCCCAAATCATCACCCGCCAGCTCCCTGCTGACGTCACAGTCTTGTTGGAGCGTGGTGGCCATTCACCAACCATCCAGAAATCCATCCATTTAGACCATCCATTGTAGTACGGCATTCATCAGGGAATAAAGCTATTTAAAAATGAGTCTTCATGTATTTGTACACCCACTGTAAATGTTCCTCTTTGTGAGGTTTGGTTAGTGGCTGAAATACAACTTTAATCACAGCCTGCGTGGAGAGCTTCTCGAGACTCCAGAGACACCAGCAGCTTCAAATACCTGTTTGCTGCTCAACACAGGCTTTTTTATAGCTGTGCTTTTAATAAAAAAAATTTTTTTTTTTGACAGAAGCTTTCATTAATAAGCCTTTATCTGACCGAGTTCTCTTGTGCTGTAAATTACTCACAAATCTTATGATAGTTCGATAATCTTCATTCAGTTTCACACAATATTAGTTGTTTTCATTACTTTTGCACAACATTGCACCGTTTCATGCTTTTCATCTTCAGTAAGATCTTTCTTCCTCATATTGCATGAGAACTGTGACTTGCTTAATAATGTGGATCAACATCTATAGCTGCACGGGTCCGACGAAAAATGGCCACGCTTCATACAGATGTCTTTTGTTATTTTATTTGCTCTCTCTCTCTGCAGACACCGTGAAAACTACAAGAAATAAAAAACATAATTTTCAAATATGCATTTCTCAAGTTTCTCATGATAATGTCCACTGGTATGTAATTGAATGACGCAACAGAAATATAACAATCCAACGACCAGTAATAACACGTTACATTTTTCGTGCAGAGTGACACAAAACAACACAATATGCAATAAACACAAAGTGAATTACCGTGTGCGCCTCCCAGACCACATGCAGATTAACAAACTATCTTGAGGCTTTATGTCCCGCAGTCTCTCTGCATCCGCTCCCAACTCAATGGTCATGTGATGCATTACACTACTTAAAGAGCCCTTTACGCTAAATATTTCAAGGGAGTACTATTACCCATGGCGTGTCACATTTGTTTTAAACATTGAATGAAATAACACTTGAAATTAATTTATAACCAAAAGTTTGAAAATATACATTTTAATGAAAACCATGTCTGTTGACAGTTACACTCCCACCAAATTACTAATTTATGATTAACTTTTTGTAAATGTTTAAATAAATTTAGTAATTTCAAAAACCAAATTTCAGAGACAAATAGTCTGTTCGCTGACTCTTGAAGTAATACTAATTGTCAAACTCCTGACACAACTCTCAATGTTGGCTCTATTGCATGAGATTTAAATGTTCTCTACAAGCACCACTAGCTTATGAATAGGACGTTCAAGAATGGATGGATTAGTGAGTCGTTGACCCTCTTTCCCTAACTTTCTATTTCCTATTTGTATTGTGGCTTTTCGCACCAGGCCATCTTCATCTTCACAAACATCAAGCACTCGTCCAAGTCTCCATTCACTGCGGGGAATCCCGTCCTCCTTGACAATGACGATATCTCCAACCTTCACATTGCGTTTTGGAGTGTGCCATCGTTGTCTGAGAGTGATGTTTGCCAGATATTCCTTTCTCCATCTACTCCAAAATTGCTCTGTCAGATATTGAACTCTGCGCCACCTTTTTCTCGTGTACAGGTCTTCTTGCACAAATTTCCCTGGTGGAGGTAGCGGAACAGAGGATTTCATGGTGAGTAAATGGTTTGGGGTAAGAGGCTCTAGCCCTTTGGGATCATTGATGGTATCTGTGGTGAGTGGGCGGCTATTTATGATTGACATGGCTTCATAGAAGAAAGTTCTCAAGGAAGCATCATCCAGTCTTCCTGAGCTCTGAGAAAGGACCCAGCTTAGAACGCTCCTAACTGTTCTGATCTGCCTTTCCCAAACCCCTCCCATGTGACTGGCATCAGGTACGTTCATAATGAAGTCACATTGCCTCTGGGATAGGTAAGCAGTCAATCTGTCCTTGTCCAATTCTTTCAAAGCCTTTGTCAGTTCATTTTTCGCCCCAACAAAATTTGTCCCTTGATCCGATCTGATCTCTCTTACAGCTCCACGGATAGCTATAAAACACCGCAAGGCATTAATGAAGGCATCGGTTGTGAGATCTTCCAGCATCTCTATGTGGATTGCTCGTGAGGAGAAACAGGTGAATATGAGACCATATCTCTTATGCTCTTTACGACCTTGCTTAGTTAGAAATGGTCCGAAACAATCCATCCCACAATAAGAGAATGGTGGAGAGGGATCAACACGGCTAGCAGGTAGGTCTGCCATCTTTTGCATCTCTGTTGGCCTGCGAGCTCTCCTGCATGTAACACATTGCTTAATGTGGTTTGCCACAACTTTGCTGCCACCAACAATCCAGTAACCATTTGTTCTCAATTCATTGAGGGTCTGTCCTCTGCCTTGGTGCTGAGTTTTCTCATGGCAGTAATCCAAGATAAGACGTGTGACCACGCCATCTCTCGGGAGGATTGCTGGGTGCTTCGAATCAAGAGGTAAGGAAGCTTTCCTCAGTCGCCCTCCCACCCTGAGAACACCATCATGCAGTACTGGGTCAAGTTGGAACAATGGATGACTATGTGGCAATTTGCCATGACTCAGTATTTGTATCTCATTTTTGAAGGCATCCTTTTGTGCCAATTTTACAAACATGATAGTGGCCTTTCTCATGTCTTCAACATTTATGGGTTTAACAGTTTTGTCTTTTGCTAATTGCTGGATACGTGCAACAACTTTTAATGCTGTGTGCCATTTTGAAAACCGCTTAAACCTCTCCAAAAAATTCTCATCTTGCACTACCTTTGTTTGTAGTACTTGTGTCGTTCTGATTTCAGGATCACCAACAAGCAGCTCTGGAGTTGTCTTTGGTGTGTTAATATCCTTTTCCCAAAGAAACTTGGGTCCCGTTAGCCAATTTGAATGAATCAGCTCTGATACCTTGAGACCCCTGGAAGCATGATCTGCTGGATTTTGATCAGAGTCTATATAATGCCACTGTGCAGGGTCAGTTGTTTCACGGATTCTTTGAACTCGATTCGCCACAAAAACATGAAACCTACGGGCTTCATTGTTAATGTAGCCTAAGACCACCTTTGAATCTGTCCAAAAGTATTCTTGGTCAATTTTGAGCTCCAGCTCATCCTTTAACATGTTACTGACCACTGAAGAGATCACTGCAGCTGTTAACTCAAGCCTGGGTATTGTCACAACCTTTGTGGGTGCAACCCTTGCCTTGCCAATAACAAAGGAGCAGTGCACGTTGTCTTCACTCAACACTCGGATATATGAGCACTGACCATAGCCATGACTGCTCGCATCTGAAAAGTGATGGAGTTCAATCCTGTGAACTTTCCCTAGATTTTCAGGAGCAAAGCACCTCGGAATCTGGAGATTTTGCAGGTTCTTCAGTTCGTTCAGCCAGCTTGTCCATTGTGGCATTAACTCTTCAGGCAGAGGTTCATCCCATCCAATGCCCCTTTGGCACATCTCCTGCAGTACCTTTTTTCCTAATAGGAGGAAGGGAGCCAGGAAGCCTAGTGGATCAAACACAGAAGCCACAGTTGAGAGGATTCCTCTCCGTGTTGCTGGTTTCTCATCCAGTGCAACTTTAAAGGAAAAGGTGTCACTATTTACACTCCACTTTACTCCCAACACGGTCTGGACTGGGAGTTCATTAGATCCAAGTTCCACATCCTGCACTCCGCTGGCTCGTTCGCTGACAGGAATTGACTCCAAAACCTTTCTGTTGTTGGACATGAACTTGTGTAGATGTAATTTCCCTTTAGCACACACATTTCGGGCTTCTTGGACTAGTTTGATAGCTGCATCCACATTTTCTACACTAATGAGCCCATCATCAACATAGAAATTCTTTTTGATGAAGCTGGCTGCTGCAGGATACTCACTTTCATTTTCACACGCAAGATACTTCATTCCATAATTTGCGCAGCCAGGTGAGGATGCTGCCCCGAAAAGATGGACTTTCATGCGATACTCCTTTGGCTCTGAATTTGTATCGCCATTTTCCCACCACAGGAAACGCAAGTAATCTCTGTCTTCCTGGCTTACATGGAACCTGTGGAACATCTTTTCGACATCACAAATAACTGTGACTGGATGTTTGCGAAACCTGCAGAGCACCCCTGTTAGCCCATTAGTGAGATCAGGTCCACTTAGCAAGTGATCATTCAAAGTGGTGCCATCATACTTGGCAGAGCAGTCAAACACAACTCTAATCTTCTCTGGCTTTCTAGGGTGATATACCCCTTGGTGAGGAATATACCAGACATTTCCTGCCTTGGGTTGGTGTTCAGCTCTCTCCGCATCACCATCATTGAAAACACCTGCCATAAACTTGACATAGTCATGCTTAAATTTGGGGTTTTTCTCAAATTTTCCTTTTAGACGTTTCAGCCGCACAAGAGCTAGCTTCTTATTTTCTGGTAGTTGTGGGCGTGTCTTAAAGGGAAGGGGCATCTCCAGATGTCCCTCTGAATTCTGGTGAATTTTTTCATTCAGTAATTGCATGAACTGTATATCGTCTTGCGATATGCTCTTTTCTTTTGGGTTCGTATCTCTAAAGTCTGATTCTAGGGCTCTGATGACAGCAGCAGGAGTCAGTACTGGAAGTTCCTTAACGGATATACGATGACACAGACCTGTGACTTCTGTCAACTTTGCAACCTGTGGTGAACTACCAACAATACTCCAACCCAGATCCGTCCTGATGGCATACGGCTCATAATCACCTCCTGTGACGACTTGTCGTGGTGCTAAAGCTCTTGAGCAATCATAACCTATCAGAAGTCCAACCTTACAGTCTAACAGCTCTGGTATCTCCTGTGCTATTTTATTCAGATGTATCCACCTTCTGGCGGTTTCAGAGGTAGGAATGTGGGAACGTTCAAGTGGGATGAAATCTCTGGTATAGGCAGGTGGCAAATTAATTAGGCCATGAGAGGCAAACCCTCTAACTCTGAGCCCACTAACTCTTTCACTTTGAATGACAGAATCTTTTCCCATCATTGTAGTAAGCTTTAACTTGACAGGCTCTGAAACTACCCCCATCCTCTCACATACCTCTTGGTCTACAAAGGTGTTGCTACTCTGAGTATCCTGTAGGGCATAAACTAAGGTCTCTCTCTCAGGATTGGTGATTGAAGAAATCCATACAGGCACTATCATTGATGTACTCCCACCATCGCCGCTGTCTACGCAACAGGAAAGGGAAGATGTGTTTTCTTCTGCTTGCATAGCATGAGAAAATGTGACTGCTGTAGAAGAAGGGCGCTCTTCATGAAGTGATGTTGGATGATGTTTCTTGCATATGCTACAAGTGGCTTTACTCTTGCAATCCTTTGAAATGTGTCCTTTTCTAAGACAGCCAAAGCACAGGTTATTGTCAAATATGAACTTTCTTTTGTTCTCCACAGACTTACTGGCAAACGTTTGACATTTGTGGATGGAATGACTTTCCCCACAACACCAGCAAGTGACTGGGTTTGAACATGAAGGCGCTGCACTTACTTTATTGGGTCTGTTTGAACCAACTGAGTTGCTTCCCCCAACACTGTATGTTTTAGGCGCTGTGTTTGATTTGTCTGATGGTTTCACATTTGTGATGAATGCATTAGCCTTTGAGCGCTTAACTTCTCTAGACTGCCTTTCTTCAGTAAGCTTCAAGGCGTGAAAGGATGTTACAGGGTTGCATGCTATTTCTGCTTCTTGTGCCAGAAATTCAGCAAACTCCTTGAAATTTGGGTACTCCTCTGATTGTCTCAACTGCAGTGTAACATGACGATTCCAACGAGATGTTACCCAATCAGGGAGTTTTTGTAGCATTTTTCGATTCTCTTCACAGTCATTTAACACCTGAAGCCCTTTGATGTGTGGCATGGCATTGTTGCAAGCTGTCAGAAAGTCACTGAACTGTCTCAATTTAACTGACTCTCTTGAACCAATCTTTGGCCAGTTATTCAGTTTTTCTCTAAAGGCACGCTGGATTACAAATGGATGGCCGTAACGAGAATTCAATGCTTCCCATGCTTGATCATAGGCTTCATCGTCCTTTCTGTAAAAGCTTCCTTCCAATACAGATCGTGCCTCACCACTAACATATTTTTGCAGGTAGAACAACTTATCAGCTGGATTTGTGCATCGCCGTTCTATCAATGCCTTGAAACTTGTTCTCCACTCTAAGAACTTAAGGGGGTCCCCTGAGAAAACTGAGGGCTCAGGTGCAGGAAGTCTGCTGAGGGCCATTGTGTCATGTAGGGCTTGAACTACTGAGGCTTCCCTATCAGTATGGGCTGTTCGTTCCTCTTTAATGTTCTTAGAAGTCTGTTCCTCTTTAATTTCCCTAGTAGATACTGAAGGACGATTGGCTACCTCACTGCGCGCCGTTCTACTTTCATTACTGGACTCGCCTGAGTCAGCTTCAGAATATGCTTTGAGCTTTGCAACTATTACTTGAAGATCTCTCTCATTTTCCAATTTTTTAAGTTCTTGTCTTTGAGCAGCAATAGCATCCTCCATCTTTATCTCTGCTTGCTTTGCAGCCAACTGTGCGACACACTCTGCTCTTTTTGCGGAGATGCTTTGCTGTTCTGATGAGCAGCTTGAACGGTGACTACGAATAGCAGACTTGGAGCTTGTAGTCGAAAATATTGACTTAGCATACTCTTTGTCAAGCACCATACGAATTCTTGCATCTTCTGCATCAGCATCAAATTCCTCCAGCCCCACTTCACTCATGCGTACTTTCATCAGCCCCATCAAATCAGTTGTTACTGCTGTACAAGAATCCATTTTTCTTCTAATCTCAGTTGAAGGTACTGATTGAGATCGTATAAGTTCATACACATCTTTCACTTCAGTTTCCAGCCCTTCAACACTATCCATCATGTCACCTAAATCTTGATCGGAGCGCTCATCCTTAAGTTTGGTACGTGTAGTTCTTACAAGTTCTTTCCATCTTTCGTACAACTTGATGAATTTACTCTCCTTCTGAGAAACTTCTTGCTGCTTAAGCTCCAGCATTTTTGGAGTTAACTTTCTCTCTCGTGAAGATTTCCTGGGTTCATCTCTTCTTGAAGTGGAAGCGGTAGGTTCTATCATTGCTAACTGAAGTGACTGTATTTTAGCATGAATATCACCTATGAGTGACTCTAATCTTTCCCTTTCAGCATCATCAGGTTGAGATCTTAACTGTTCAGTTAAGCTAGTCAATTCTGCCTGAAGTGACTCAATTTGCTCACTTGATTCACCACATTGTGATTTTTCTCCATGAAAGGACATTGTAAATGTTTTAGCAAAACACTTTAGTGCATGGTTACTTAAGTACTACTCTCAGATCAAAACCATTGTAACGATTCAACACTGTCAATAGTAGGCATACACAACAATTAATCTGTAAATTCAAACAATATATACACACTTTTTCTTCTTTTTTCAGAAGTCCATAAAGACATAAAGCACAGTCTAACCTGCTGTTAATTGCAGAGCAGCAATCTTCTGCTTGAAACAGCGATGGAATAAACAAACGCTGTTCTCTGAAGCCTGTAGAAAGGATACTTGCAAAGCTGTACTCTACATGGCTAAATGTCGCCCTCTTTTGGACGTTTCGCGGTACTTGCTTGATGGTGACAGCTGCATAACGGCAATCCTCAACTCTGACGCCTTCTCTCTTCAAGCAAAAGCCCCGCAATCGTGCTTCGTCTTTGTCTCCGACGTCTCTTCTTTACGCGATGCACCCGCGATCTTCTTTCCTCTTTTCATCCGACCGATGCCGATCCACACTTTAAGCTGGTCGGCTTTGCTGCGTCACGTTTTCACTATAGCTGCACGGGTCCGACGAAAAATGGCCACGCTTCATACAGATGTCTTTTGTTATTTTATTTGCTCTCTCTCTCTGCAGACACCGTGAAAACTACAAGAAATAAAAAACATAATTTTCAAATATGCATTTCTCAAGTTTCTCATGATAATGTCCACTGGTATGTAATTGAATGACGCAACAGAAATATAACAATCCAACGACCAGTAATAACACGTTACATTTTTCGTGCAGAGTGACACAAAACAACACAATATGCAATAAACACAAAGTGAATTACCGTGTGCGCCTCCCAGACCACATGCAGATTAACAAACTATCTTGAGGCTTTATGTCCCGCAGTCTCTCTGCATCCGCTCCCAACTCAATGGTCATGTGATGCATTACACTACTTAAAGAGCCCTTTACGCTAAATATTTCAAGGGAGTACTATTACCCATGGCGTGTCACATTTGTTTTAAACATTGAATGAAATAACACTTGAAATTAATTTATAACCAAAAGTTTGAAAATATACATTTTAATGAAAACCATGTCTGTTGACAGTTACAACATCTTGGTTTCCATTTACCTGGCAAACTACTCAACAAACCTGTCTGAGATCGATACAAGTTATCTAAAAAGATATGGAAAATAAAACAAACAAACACTCATCCTTCTGAGATTGTCCACTTTGTAAAACCAAATGTTTTAAGATGTAGGAAATCCAACATTTGATAGAAAACACTAATTTAAAAATAAAAAAGACATTAATTACCACTATAACCAGCAGATGGCGGCAGAGTAGCATTTATTGGCTCATATTAGCCATTTCCTGCAATAGTTTCAGGTTTAAATAAATATTAAACATTATTAAATCAATAGGTTTGAAAATTCATTTTGTCTAGGTGAAGTATGAAGTACTCACAATATCATGAAAAACAATAAGACAGAAAGTGAGCACTGCGCTTTCTTTATAATCACAGCAGCTGTCAGTCAGTGCAGCACAAGATCAATGATTTCAGCACACTTGTGAAAACTCACATTTTATTCAATGAATCTAACTAAAGTGCACAATAAATCTTCAATTGTTGACGCTTTTTTTCACACAAAAGTGTAAAAACTGATGGTCGAATTGAATTTAGCGAGGAGTTCTAAAGAACGCTCTGTGCATGTAGTCCATTGCTGTCCTGTTTAGAAATGAAATAAATATAATATAATCAAAAAAGCAATATAATCAACACTTTCAAGGTCCAGAAAGGTACTAAAGACATTGTTAAAACAGTCATGTGACTGCAGTGGTTCAACCTTTCTGGACCCTGAAAGTGTTGATTATATTCCTGTCTATGGATGAGTCATATACCTCTTGGATTTCATCAAAAATATCTTAATTTGTGTTCTGAAGATGAATGAAGATCTTGTGGGTGTAGAACGACATGAGGATGAGTAATTAATGACAGAATTTTCATTTTTGGCTGAACTAACCCTTTAAGGGATCATAGTAAGCATCAATGCTCCCTGGTTTTCATGGTGCATTGTGGGACTTTTTAGGGAGCCCTGTGCCCTGGAAGGATTCTGCGATCGAGACAGCCCTTAAAGGCGCACTGAAGTGCCTTGAAACACGCAGCGTTATTCAGTGTGTTGATGTGATTTCCACTCAAACAGGAAGACAGGGCGGGACATATCAAACAGCTCCTACCCCTTTTTGAAAATAGCCAATAACGTTTCGTTTCTATCACAGCTCATCCAGAGCCGTTGAGCTCAGTGAAGTATTAGCTAATGTTCTTTTCCCCCAACACAACATTAATGCTGGACAGAGGACATAACCAGTTATGAACATCAAGCTGGTCAAGGGATATGGCCAATTTTCATTTCCTTTTTGATCCATATTCATAATTGTAAAAAAAAAAATATTCAAAAAAAATCTTTATGACAGTCTCTGTATATATTGCACTAAACTGGGAGTTTGACTTGACTCAGCTAAGCATATCCATAGCACAATACAGAATATATATGTGAATAAATGCAATTTTGATCTTTTGACTATTATTAATCACTAATGAATATTTTTAGGAAGATACAGTGTGCATTTGTTGCAGAAGGATTCAGGGCAAAGGCAAAACAACGAGACAAGAGAAGTGCAGAACTGGTACAGGTAACAGCATATTCAGTGTGAAAAGCAAATTTCAAGTCTTTGTTATCCTCACATTCTGTTGTAGCTTTACACCAAATATCTTCCTGATCAAAATACAGTATAAATGTATTTCTCAAGTAATAACTGCACCCATAGGATGTACAGTTTTTTTTTTTAAGGGAACTGGCTGCATCACTGGCAACAAAGCTCTGCCCGCCACGTTGTAGAAGGTGAGCTTCCCTCCATCCAGGACATCTACACCAGGCGGTGTGTGAGGAAAGATCATCATGGTCTGCTCTCTCTGCTGTCCTCAGGCAGACGGTCCAGCAGCACCCGAGTGACTGAGTGACAGCTTTATCTCTCAGGCTATCAGGCTGCTGAACACTCAGAACCGATACGCTCCAATCCTATGCCATGCACTGCACTTTAAACTCCATCAATACAGTTTCTACTAAACTGGACTCTAATGTTGCACTCACTGCACTTTAACACAAGAATCAACTCTGCCATCACCTGCTTATCATCCCACTGCACATCTGCAACTTTATTATGTGTATAATTGTGTATTATATGTATAATTAAAATCTGTAACCTTTTGTTTATTTATTATCTATATTGTGTATAATGTGTTTTGATATCTGTAAAGTATATCTAATTATATTCTGCACTGTCTGCAGCACTCTCTCTCTCTCTCTCTCTCTCTCTCTCTCTCTCTCTCTTTCACTCTCCACGGCACATGTTCACTCACTATGAACCCTTTTCACATTTCCAGGTTTCTCAGAAGCAAAAGTCATCAAAGTTGGGTAAACTTCTCTTGGTGAATGAGAGACTACATTAAATGTACTTTTTGTGTTCCCATTTGCTCAAATAGCAAATATAAAAAATAAATAAAAAAAAAACATTGATGCAAAGGTAATATAATACAAAGTATAGCGTTATAAATGTACACTACCAGTCAAAAGTTTGAAGCAGCAAATCATCATATTAGAATAATTTCTGAAGGATCATGTGACACAATTCAGCTTTGATCACATGCAGGAATGAATTACTTTATAAAATATATTCAAACAGAAAACAGTTATTTTAAATTGTAATAATATTTCACAATATTACTGTTTTTACTGTATTTTTAATTAAATAAATGCAGACGAAATCTTTGCAGGATTTACGACGTTGATGACCGTTAAAACCTGCATCAGTTTCTTGAGAAGTGATTTTATTTATTCTGTCTTGATAGTTCCACTCTTAAAATTATTCTTTTGTCATTCAGACAGATCTTGAATTTTTTTATATATCTCTGAATAATTCTATATTTCTAAACCATCTTCTAAACCTGGTTAATAATAAAATAAAGCGCAATAATATACATATATAGTATATACAAAGTACATGCCTACTATAATATGAATTAATCTAAAATCTGAATCTAATATGAATCTAATCTAATAATTTAAAATCACAATTATAAGTATTATTCATACAATCACTCTCACGGGTATCTCCTACTTCTGGTTGTAAACGGCAGCCGACATCCGGATTGTCTGTCAGGACCATAGACTATAAAAAAATAGTCAGGACAGGTACTGTCAGTTCTCAGTGGCTGCAACTTCTTGAACCCATTTTTCGCTGTGACCACTAACCTGTGTTTTCTGAAAGAACAGACGTGAAATTACTCTATAGTCTACCAGCTGGTAAGTAGTTTTTAGTATTTTATTAAAAAGGAAAACCTGTAACTTTAAACTACTAAATAATCACGGCACACAACAGGCTTTTGTTGTCCGTATATTAAAGGCAGTCGACAACTGACCAATTAATGGCTCCCTTTAGGCTATCTTTTATAAGTCGATTTGATCCTATAGGCCTATACGTGTTATTTATAAGTGTCATTCACATTTTGACTAAAGTTCTAAAGTTAAAGTATCCACCATTGGATTTTCGATGAGTTAGTGTAAATGAGTTATTTACACTTTTGGTTTCGCTTTATGCCAGTGATTGACAGAGAAAGCCGAAATGATGATCTTATAGTTGTTTATAGAATCTGTTATATCACTTAAAATACAAGAAGATATATAGTACAATCACAAGAGCCAATGGCATTTACATGCATTCATACATGGGTTAGATTAACGAACTCATGGTGCATAGGCATATACAATGACAATAATGCCTGTAAATGTATAACTAGAGTTGTCTGCATAAAATGCCTTGAGAACATTCACACGTTTGCCCTGTGATAAATTTATTTCCATAAATACTATTTTCTCAATCCTGCGCATATATTTTCGCTTACCTACATCAATTGCTCCATCAATATGATCATATTTTACGATTTCTTTGCATCAATTATCTTTTTAGATAAAAACAAGGGCTGTGAAAAGATTTCGATTAATTTACATTTTTAACTGTAGCACAATGAGTTTAATAGAGGTAATAATATTTTATATAATATATATATTAATATTTTTTTGTTTGTTTTTTTTTTTTTTTTTTTTTTTTTTTTGAAAGTCAAAGTCCATTCCTGACTAGCCTACTGCGTTTCGAATTATGGGTTGCACTTCCGGTTTGGGGAACTTCCATTAAAAAAGACTGAAACGAATCGTTTCAAATCATAAGGTTGCCCTACAAATAAAACTTATCATCCGTCAGTTTGCCTGAATGAGCTGTCAATTTTTCTTTCATGTTTTATTTTCAGACATTGTGAGAATAACGTAACGCTTGGTATTTTAACGTAACATGTTAAAACAAGAATATCTATGGCAAGAGCTCTTATCAGTCGCTTATTATTCTGCTTTCTATCCTCGTGATTATTTTCTTTTGTCCCTTTGCATACTGTTGTAATAGCATGAAAAAGGACAACATATACTGCACATTTGTGGTCTGTTCTCCCGATTATAATTTACGATATTTCCCATTAATAATTCACTGGAATTCACGAAGAATCTCTCGTTTTTCTCCTCAAAACCTCACGTCTCTTTCCAGGTTTGTTTTCAAAGGTAAATACAATTTATTATCTGTAAAAATGATGGAAATCACTTTGAAATAGTATCACGCAATGCTGAAGTTCATGAACATTTTTTATTAAGGCAACGTATATTACATAATACAGATATATATCACTATAGTTATATTTAACCCGTCCGTTATTGCTGTGGAAAGAATCGCGCTTTTTCATGTCCTGTTGAAAGTACCTTGTTGATGCTTTTACACTTTTAAATGTCCTTTTAATGTTCGTTGGTTGAAGGGTGAGTAGAATAATGTCATCTCATTGTACCCAGTTTAAAAAAACACGTATTATTGCGTTTGTAACCCCTCACCCGGGTCCTGCGCGGACCTCGAATCTGAGTCCCCGGCGTGGGAACACTCTAACAAGGAGGCTAAAGGCTGCAACCGCTAGAGTAAGTCGCTAGAGCATATCCTGAGATCAGAGGAGAGAGGTTTACTTGCACAGCGACTACTAGCTGTCCTCCGTTACACGTTCATAGAGCGAGCCTTTCACTGTCTGTTTACAGCTTAACGGAAGTTACACCTATAATTCGCGCAAAGCGTCATGGGGCTTAGGAATAGGGTGGATAAAATCTTTATTAAAAATAATAAATGCCTGAAATATTGTACACTTGTTAATGTGTTTATTTTTGTTTGCAGTTTTTTATAGTATTTAATGATTATGAGCACATATTAAGCATGATAACCAACAATCGATGAAACTACAAAGCTGGCACAGAGGTAGACCTATGTATGATTACAAAATAAAGTCATTAAGATTGTTATTGTTATTAATATTATTTTATAAAGTAAGTAACATGTAGGATAAAAGTATAGTTTTATCAGGTGTCAATCATAGTTGTCACTGAAATGATTTAGATCAAACTCTAAGAGCTGTAAATGCTAAGAAAGAATTATTTTTCTGTGGCCATGAAAGATACCCTTCTCCTAGAATTAATTAATAATCAATACTGAGTGTTCACAGAATTAACTGATTGATTGATTGATTGTAATTTTAATACAGGAGCAGACAGGAAGTCAGAACCAAATATGTATTGTGCACAAGTTTCATTAACTAAATCACAAACACACATAACTAAACTAACAAACACATACTGTACATACACACAAATCAGGTAACCAATTGGACCTCATCTACACACGCTGTGGCTCCACCGACAATACACTGGTTACTCCACTACACACCTCAGACCACTTTCTCATCACTTTTAATCTCAACCTGACCCCTATCTCATCATCTTGCTACTGGGGTACCTCAGGGCTCTGTGCTTGGACCACTTCTCTTCTCCATCTACATGTCATCACTAGGATCAGTCATTCAGGATCATGGTTTCTCCTATCACTGTTATGCTGATGACACTCAACTCTACCGCTCATTCCAACCAGATGATCCGACGGTTGCTGGTTGTATCGCAGCCTGCCTGACAGCCATTTCTGCCTGGATGAAGGACCACCACCTTCAACTCAACCTTGCAAAAACGGAACTGCTTGTGGTCGGTGCCAACCCAACACTTCATCATAACCTTTCCATTCAACTTGGGTCATCAACCATTACTGCTTCCAGGTCAGCCAAGAACTTTGGAGTGTTAATCGATGATCATTTAAGCTTCACAGATCATGTCGCTACAACAGCCTGATCCTGCAGATTTGCCTTGTACAACATCAGGAAGATTAGACCCTTCCTATCGGAGCATTCCACACAAATTCTTGTCCAAGCGCTTGTTCTATCCAGACTGGACTATTGTAATGCTCTCTTGGCTGGCCTTCCAGCATGCACTGTCAAGCCTCTACAACTGATCCAGAATGCTGCGGCAAGACTGGTCTTTAAGGAGCCTAAGAGAGCGCATGTAACACCTCTCTTCATCAGTTTGCATTGGCTGCCAATAGCTGCTCGCATCCAATTCAAGGCTCTGATGTTTGCCTACAGAACGACCGCTGGCTCTGCACCGCCAGACCTAAACTCACTACTTCAGACTTATGCGCCCTCCAGAAACTTGCGTTCTGCAAGTGAACGGCGGCTTGTGGTACCATCACAAAGGGGAACAAAATCACTCTCGCGGACCTTCTCCGGGTCTGTTCCTGGCCGGTGGAATGACCTGCCATGCTCTATCCATGCAGCTGAGTCTTTAGCCATTTTCAAAAAAATGCTAAAGACGTATCTTTTTCGTCAGCACTTGACCCAGTAATAGTAGCACTTACTACTTTATCTGTTTCAATATTTTTTCGATTTCTATTCTTTTTCCATCTTTGTGTATTTATTTAAAAAAAAAAAAAATTCCTTGCTACGAGCACTTTACTGATGAAACTGTGACTTGACAAGGCACTTACTTACTGTTGTACTCATGTTGACTTGATTGCTTCTACTACTCTCATTTGTAAGTCGCTTTGGAGAAAAGCGTCTGCTAAATGACTAAATGTAAATGTAATGTAGCTACATCAAGTTAATCTGATTAACTGATTCAAATATTCATAATTAATCATAATTAATAATCATAATGAGTTATGAATAATTAATAATATTTCCCCTTTGAGCTAATTCGCAACATTGATGCAGGTCCACAGCAGACAATTAAGTAAACTAATGAGAATGTGAAACGTGTTTTCAGAGATTTATTTCCTAAATATTCTTAAGACAAAAGTGCAGTTTTACTTGAAGAACAACCCAAATGTACAGTATAGGCAAGAAAGTTCACAGTCAGCTGATTCTTTTCTTCTTCTCTCTTTGTTTTTTCAGTTTGTTTGACAAAGAATGGAAATATCTGCAAGATGCTTGTGGAAATACAACCTGCACAAGATCTGATTTTTGAACTGTCTTCGTGTCTCTCAGTTTTCAACAAAATCACCCTATACTGTTATCTGCTTCATCACTGCTCATATTAGCTGATGAGACTCCACTGACATTTATGTGACATGTTCACTTTAAAGATTATTGTTCTCATTACTGTTATTGTTCAACTTCACTATGATTTTTGCTGGTGTCGATGTGCTGATGCTGAATATGAGATAGATGGGGAATGCTGCCCAATGTGTGCTCCTGGTAAGACTGCTAATGAAAAGTTATACCATATAGTTTACATATTTAACACAATTTGTATAATTTCAAAGCTCCTAACTTTTGATGTTTTTTATTTTTCAGGTTTGTTAAATATATTACTTCAGTGATGATAATCTGCTTTATTCTGCATTAATGAATATATCTTTTTTTTCTGCATAAAAGCATTTGTTTGGTTAGAGAAAAAAAATAAATTAAATTAGAAAGTCAGTATATCATGACTGCATTTTGCATCACATTGCTAAAGTGGTTTCTGCTGAAATTAAAAACTTTTATGTGCTGCTTTTTAGGAAATCGTGTTTATAGGCACTGCACAGAAGATACCATCACAGCTTGTGCTCCATGCCTTGAATCCACTTACATTGATGAACCCAGCGGCTTAACAAAATGCTTTAATTGTACTGTGTGTGATGCAAGTGAGTGTTTCACCCTTTAAATATGTTCATCTGGAAATTAAATAGTTGTTATACATTTTATTCATTTGAATCTGTTTGATCTTTTAATGCAGGTGATTTAGCATCTGAAGAGATACAAGCTAGTTGCTCTGGGGTACTTGTTCCTAACAGTACTGTATGTAATATGGTTTCTGCTGACTCATTTCTATCTTAGGTCGAGGGTTAAGAGTGAATAAAGCCTGTATTTGGTGGTCAGATACTGTTTGTGAGCCACTGGAACAATTCTACTGCACTGAAAAAAATAGAGGTAGCTGCAGAAACGCTGTGAAACACTCTGAATGCAAACCTGGACAATATATCAAACAAGCGGGTAAATTATAAAATTATATAAATATGCATGTTTATTGTTATCTGTGCTGCATTAGTTACAGTTAAAAAACACAATATCTTTCATGTAACTGTATGTCATTGTCTTTACAGGAACTCCCTCCACAGATACAGTATGTGCAGATTGTGAAGCTCACACATATTCAAACGGCTCTTTTTCATCCTGTTTACCTCACACAAAGTAAGTGTTCACTTATACTGTTAGTGTGTGCTGTTGGTCATCATTTTTCATCTGATCCTGGATATTATTCACAGATGTGAAGCACTGGGACTTATTGAAACAACTCCAGGAACACAATCATCTGACAGTGAATGTGGAAATACCACTACTGCACTCATTGTTCTTTGTGTTATAGTTATTTTATTAATAATAATTGCAGGAATAATTGTTTTTACAATTGTATATATTCGAAAGAAGAAACGATCTGGTAGAGGTAAGCTTTCAATTTGTCCAGAATGTTTTTGTAGTATGAGATATACAGTTGTTTTTCATATAATTGTTTTTTCTATGCAAATTAAAGAAATATATACAGTCACGGAGCTGGAATACTTTTTGACAATCACTCATATACACTATATATTTGCTACAATGAGAAAAAAAAGATGGTGATGCAGTGAGGAATATACTAATGATTAAATTACTATTTTGTCTTCCTTCTGTTCATGCAGGAATACAGGTATAATGAAAGTTTATTTCTTTTTCACATTAAAGAGAAAAACATAAAATACATTTATTTTATTGTGTTTTAAATAACAAGATGTATGTTTATTTGTTTTTTGTTAAAAGGAAACAGGAAATGATGTCAATGAAGTAGTCAGTATGGGTAAGTGTAGTAAATCATATAGACACAACACAGTTAATCAGCTCATGTACATGATGAGAAACTTCAGTCACATAATATTAAATTTCAGTTGTGATTTATTTAATAATATTTCAATCTTCTGTTGCTTGACTGTGAGACACAAAACATTCTCTGCAAAACATTCTCTGTGCTTCTTCAAGCTGAAGAGTAGCTAATGATTTCCTTCACTGTGTTTTCAGTTGATGATGGCGGTATAAATGCTGAGCCAAACAGATTGGAAGAAGAAGTGTATTTGGGAATCAGTATCGATGTCTCCACATCAGGGAGAAAATCGAATGAGCTAAACCTGAAAGTCCAATGGAGCAAAAAGTAGATAAAAACAAACATTATTATCTGGACATTAGAATTACTGAATGACAAAAGAATGAATTTAAGAGTGGAACTATCAAGACAGAATAAATAAAAATCACTTCTCCAGCAACTGGTGCCGCATTGCCATCAACATTGTAAATCCTGCAAAGTTTTTTATATTTTTATTAAAAATATGTACATTTATATCACTATACTTTGTATTATATTACCTTTGCATCAAATTACAAAAAACTAGTTAACGCTGCTGTGAGAGTGTTTCTAATACAGAGACTGTAATACAGTGACGGTAAAGTTGACATCTTTCTCTCTTCTGACTGCTGTTATCAATCTCTCTCTCTATTGTTTTACTCTTTTTTTTCTTCTGCTATTTGAGCAAATGGGAACACAAAAAGTACATTTAATGTAGTCTCTCATTCACCAAGAGAAGTTTACCCAACTTTGATGACTTTTGCTTCTGAGAAACCTGGAAATGTGAAAAGGGTTCATAGTGAGTGAACATGTGCCGTGGAGAGTGAAAGTCTTGAGAGAGAGAGAGAGAGAGTGCTGCAGACAGTGCAGAATATAATTAGATATACTTTACAGATATCAAAACACATTATACACAATATAGATGATAAATAAACAAAAGGTACAGATTATACATATAAATACATCTGAGATGATTTGACAGATGCTAGATCTTCTAATCGTGATAACTGATCTCTGGCTAATTTGGTTCTTTGGTTCTAATTTGTGGAATGGATTAAAATATCAGGATTAAGTTATCTGAGATTACTGCGCGTTCTCGTGTTCCTTAAAAAGGGCAGATGTATCGATACTTGAAACCACAATCAACAATGCAGCGATTGGCTGGCGGCAAGACAGCAACGTAATGATATTGATAACGATATTGTTGATGAAATCCGATGGCCCTATTGAGAGCAAAGCCACTGAAACTCTCAGGGTCCATAAAGGTACTAAAAACATATTTGAAACAGTTCATGTGAGTTCAGTGGTTCTTAAAATCGTAATATTATAAAGCGACAAGAGTATAGTTTTAGTAGCACCTGTTAGTGGGTGGATGAATGACATTATTTTCATTTTTGGGTGAACTAACCCTTTAACAAGTTTACATTACCTTTGTACAAAAAAGCACAAAGCAGCAGACTGTGTTTACGAGGACCCTCTCATGACGGGCATTTTAACATAATCTTGTGCATTTATAAGCCGCGAAAATAAGCCATGAGCAGTTTGACAGGAGGCTTTATATGAGTGTGCACTCTGGGAATACCGTCTTTTAAAGAGCGTGCGAGTTCTGAATGCATTGAAATGACAAGTCGTGCAATTGATATAATGATGCAGCTTTGGCCTGAGTAGGAAAGTGAAGGTCCTGTATCGCAGCGTGCTGCTTGCTTGTACAGACGCGATGTGATAATGTGAAGCCATTTGCGCATTTTCAAAGAGAGAATCTCTTGTCGCCATTTGTAAAAATACGTTGACAGAAAGAATTACTGATCACATTACTGCTCTGATCATCTGTGTTGGTTCATTTCCTCATTCAGCCCACAAGCTATAATTTCCCGCATTATAAGCGCAAAACTTGCGGGAATGAGTAAAAATATGCGCAATACCCAGATCCCGCGCAGATATTGTGTCACTGATGTTGACAAGATTAATCCCTTAGGTATCGAAATTTGGTACCAAACGACAAGATATTTTTTGATATTTGATGGTATCGAGGCAATTCGGTCAGTGCCTAAAAAGTATCGAACTTGACACGCACCCCTATTAACAGTATACATCAGGTGTGCCGCACACGTCCTGAAAAGTGAAGCCAAAATCTTTCGATCGCCCCCAGGTGGCTGGATGCAGTACAGGTCATAAACCCCACCTTCTCAATGTAATCTAATGGGACGTGAGACAAACTAAACAATCAAATTACACTTCAAATAATGTTTTTTACAAAGATGGTTTCTGTCATTTCAGGCAGTTTTTATCACGCTGATGTTAGTTCAAGTGTTCGTTTTTTAAATAAGTTTGTTTTTAGTTAGTTATTTGATGCTGTAAAACGGGGGGTGTGACGTCATGATTGACAGTTTCTCTGAGCGAAGTAGTCACTGAGGCACCAAAAAGCTTGTTAGTAGTTTATTTTACCTTATTTAATAAGACTTCAGTTGTGCTACAATCAGCAGACATCAAAATTGGAGCAGTCGGGCTACTTAAAAAAAGTTCAGAGGCATGTGCTTGCAATCGATCCTGCAGGAGTGTGGGCGAGATCTTGATACCGCAGCTCCACTTCACACTCAATACTGCACTGACTCCGGCTTCAAACAACATAATCAGCGCAAGACGTCAGCGCCATCTTGGGGCGTTGGCGGCTTCACTTTTCTACAATGGAAGAGAGTGAAGGTGCGACATCACACAGTCATGTGAATACTATTCTTGTTGCATTTTGCCATCAAATACCTAAATACACACGGTCTAACCCAGTGTCAGTCCTGTTCCTGGAGGAACATCAAGGGTGCGTCTCAATCAGCTCCCTAGCTCGAGAATCAGTGTATCATGTTCATGAATTCAGGCACTGGTAGAGACCCTGACTCTCTACTGACAACAGCTCCATTTCTGGTGACATGGTAACATCCTCAATGTACAACATCACTGGTACTGGTCACTACTGTCCTCTCAAGGATGTCTCATTTTAGAAATGTAACCATTATAAAATTAAGCGTTATCCTTGTAAAATTATAAATTTGGAGCTGAACTCTGCAGGACAGCGGCCCTCCATGACCAAATCTGCACATCCCTGTTCCAAGGCCTGAAATGGATGGGTCGTGCAAGAGAGACATTCAAAATGTGTGCTGTCGGTGTGCCTCCAGGAACAGGGTTGGGAAACACTGGTCTAGCCAGTGGAAGTGTGCTCTCAAACAGAATGAGTCTGTTCCCATCAGAGTTTCTAACGCAAACATACAAGACACAAGTTCAAAAAAGCAGGATCACCCACCTCAACGACCACATGAAAAAGCATTTCTCTGGCACCATATGGGGCGTTCCAAACAAACACTATTTTCTAAACATCATGACTTACAGTAACTTCACTTAATACAGACTGTACATCCTATGAGTGCAGACAATTAATACTTGAGAAATATATTTATACTGTATTTTAATCAGGAAGACATTTGCTGTAAAGCTACAACAGAATGTAAGGATAACAAAGACTTGAAATTTGCTTTTCACACTGAATATGCTGTTACCTGTACCAGTTCTGCACTTCTCTTGTCTGGTTGTTTTGCCTTTGCCCTGAATCCTTCTGCAACAAATGCACACTGTATCTTCTTAAAAAAAAAAAATTGTTAATTACTAATAGTCAAAAAGTCAAAACTGCTTTTATTCACATATACACCGATCAGGCATAACATTATGAGCCTGACAGAAGTGAATAACGCTGATTATCTCTTCATCACGGCACCTGTTAGTGGGTGGATATATTAGGCAGCAAGTGAACATTTTGTCCTCAAAGTTGATGTGTTAGAAGCAGGAAAATTGTGATGGCTAGACGACTGGGTCAGAGCATCTCCAAAACTGCAGCTCTTCTGGGGTGTTTAAATTAATCTGGACTCCAAACCTCATAACAAGTGACAAAGCTAAACCCAGATTTGTGATAATTGGAATTAAAAAAAAAAAAAAAAAGAAAAAGAAATTGAAATATCACATTGACACAAATATAAATGTCAGAGTCATGAAAAACAGCAGAGCTGATATCTTTCGGACATTACTTGTTATTTAAATACTTTGCTTGTTACATATCCGTGCAACATTTCAGCCGTAAATAAATTATAAATGTTAGCTAGATTATGTTCATTGCCTGTCTACTCAGAAAACGTCAGATCAAGTTTTCAAATAGGTGATATCTTTATAAATAAACCACAGATTTGAGCTTTAAACAGCTACATTCTCACCTGAAACCTTTAAAAACTACATTTCATGACCATAACAGTGTTATTTTTAAATTAACTTCCTGCTGGTATGTGCAAAATGCATTCTGGGATACCTGGCTGTCTCAAGTCCGCACAAGTCACCTCTCGATGCATCCTCTATAAGAGGGGCGGAGCAAAACTACATCTGGGGATTTGAACTGTACTTGGCTAGATGTGAAGAGGCCATTTTTTAATGGATATCATGGATATAACAGCTTTTGTGAGGATATGGCTTATCAATTAATGAATCAACAGCCTTTTCGCTAATATTCAAAAAGTTTCACTGGGGTGGGGGTGAAGTTTTTTTTTTCTTAAATCAAACACAATTATCTGCCAATGGGGTAAGGAAAATAAGGAAAACAAGATTATTTTCTTACCCCATTGGCAGATAATTTTGCTTATTTTAAGCAAAAACTTAACTTGTGTTTCCCAGAAAACAAGAAAAATGTCATGTCATTTTACTTGTCTAGTAAAAGCATCTGGATGTAAGAATTAGATATTTGGACTGGAAACAAGACAAAAATACTAAGTAAGAAAAGCATCTTTTGCAGTGTTTACACTAAACACTACTTTTGTTGGGAACTATATGTAGATTTTATCATGATGAAAAGGCTATTTTATAAGAGAGCGCAGAGAAGGGAAATGTCATGACATGTCGCTAACTTTCATTTGTGAAATAACACAAATCGAAAATTAATAGTTAGTTATATATCTTCAATCTCCCCTCGAAGCTCTGACAGTCCTCAGAGAAGCTGTCAGTCACAACTGTCAATCATGACGACACGCCCCGTTTAATCAAATTGCTAGCTAAAATCAAACTTATCACAAAAACGAACAATTGAATATATATCAGCGTGATAACAACTACTTTAAATGACCAAAACCATCTTTCGGAAAATGTTATTTGAAGCGTAATTTATTTATTGTCTTGACTCAAGTCCCGTTCGCTTGAATGGAGAGGGCGAGGTTTATGACCTGTACTGCATCCAGCCACCAGGGGGCGATCAAAGAGCCCGCAGCTTCACTTTTTTTCAGGACTCATGAGCCACACCCGCTCCACACGCAAACACACGCAGACACGCACCACGTGAGTGATTTCAGCCTATCCTAGATTACCTCCAGAAGTTGCGCGCAACAGCAGTCAATCTCACAGCAATTGTTTAAAAAAAATACAAAGAGAGCGAGAGAGAGAGAAAAAAATAACGCAGTCAGCGCTGTACAGTCCTCTGAGAGACAATGGCAAATAAAAAGAGTCAAACAAGTCTTCTTTATTTTTGGCAGAACACGAAGAAAGGTAACTTTTAACTGTTCTGAAACTCTGTTTGGTGAAAACTACGTTTACCTGCTTAAATTAAACGATGCAGTGGTACAGTTATTATGGTCTAATTTTCCACTGTGGGGTTTATAACGGCCGCTCTTTGGAATGTAATACAGAAGCGTCAGTAGTTGCCTTGGTAACACAACGGTTTACTGATAATATGAGATGTAAATATCGACCGCGTTATGGAGGATGATCATCAGATACTTCTTTTAAAATTATTAATTTGTGTTTATGGCGCTTAAATCACAAGTCACATATCGCGTCTAAAAACGCGTGGAAAGCGCGGCTGCGCCGCTTTCTCCTCCTTTCCACAAGCGCTACGCTCCCGTGGCATCTGCCGTTGCTATGCAACCATCAACCGCGCTCTCCACGATGACCAAGAAGTATCAGCAAATGATTAATAATTTCTAGCCCTTGCATTAACTTTAATACTAGATATATTCTTGGACTTGAGTGCCGTAAAGTATCGTTTCCATAAAGCAATCCTCACCCAGAGAAATTACACTGGTAATACACAACCAGAAGTTGTATAGTCCCAGAAGCAGTTAAACTTCTCTGGAACATCTCTCACCATCAACTTACTTTGTAAGTATATTTATCTACACTGTGTTCCAAATTATTATGCAAGTTACATATCAGTAAGATTTCAGTACAATTCAGATTTGACTTTTTCAAAGAAAGTGTTTGTTTGTTTTATTTTCCATATCTTTTTAGATAACTGTATCAATCTCAGACAGGTTTGTTGAGTAGTTTGCCAGTTTAGGTAAATGGAAACCCTATTTAAAGAGGATATATGGGGATGCAATAAGGGGAGGAAGAAAGATCTTACTGCAGATGAAAAGCATGAAATAGTGCAATGTTAAAGGCATGAAAACAAATGGAGCTTGAGTGACCGAATGGAATTCAAGCGTAGTTCAGGCAGACCACTGATTGATAACTACATCAGCTGACGCTCAGCTGATCAATTACTCCACCTACTCTGATCAGCCGTATTTAAACCAGTCAAACGTCGCATAGACATCTGCACCCACCACCACCCCTTCAGAAAATGGCCAGTTATGAACTCCACATATCTTGCAGAAGTCATTTTGACACCATCAGAGACCTTCCATCTCACTTCCCAATACTCCAGCCCAAATCATCACCCGCCAGCTCCCTGCTGACGTCACAGTCTTGTTGGAGCGTGGTGGCCATTCACCAACCATCCAGAAATCCATCCATTTAGACCATCCATTGTAGTACGGCATTCATCAGGGAATAAAGCTATTTAAAAATGAGTCTTCATGTATTTGTACACCCACTGTAAATGTTCCTCTTTGTGAGGTTTGGTTAGTGGCTGAAATACAACTTTAATCACAGCCTGCGTGGAGTGCTTCTCGAGACTCCAGAGACACCAGTAGCTCCAAATACCTGTTTGCTGCTCAACACAGGCTTTTTTATAGCTGTGCTTTTAATAAAAAAAATTTTTTGACAGGAACTTTCATTAATAAGCCTTTATCTGACCGAGTTCTCTTGTGCTGTAAATTACTCACAAATCTTATGATAGTTCAATAATCACCATTCAGTTTCACACAATATTAGTTGTTTTCATTCCTTTTGCACAACATTGTGCCATTTCATGCTTTTCATCTTCAGTAAGATCTTTCTTCCTCCTCATATTGCATGAGAACTGTGACTTGCTTAATAATGTGGATCAACATCTTGGTTTCCATTTACCTGGCAAACTACTCAACAAACCTGTCTGAGATCGATACAAGTTATCTAAAAAGATATGGAAAATAAAACAAACAAACACTTTCTTTGAAAAAGAAAAATCTTAATGTTTATTGTACTGAAATCTACTGATATGTAACTTGCATAATAAACACAGTGTAATCATTATTTTTTCTTTGTTTTGCAAACTTTGTTTTGTACTTTTTTAATGTGGTTACTGACAACATGCCTGATTTGCTGTTCACAGAACTGAGGTTGTGTTTCATTTAGGCTGCGTCTGTAATAATCTGGATACATTTGAAGCATTTTAAAACCCCTTCTGTTTTGACCTTTCGTCCACACTGACATGCCATTTGTGTCCTGTGAAAACTGAGCTTTTTGAAGACGCTGTTTGTAGTGTGGACTGTAAAAACAATATATAAATCTATAATTAGACACGCACACGCAACATTTTTCCAGCACTTCAAATGTTATTTTTAATGTGATGACCACAAACATTATTTGTTCATCCTTCTGAGATTGTCCCCGTTTGTAAAACCAAATGTTTTAAGATGTAGCAAATCCAACATTTGATAGAAAACACTCATTTAAAAATAAAAAATACATTAATTACCACTATAACCAGCAGATGGCGGCAGAGTAGCATTTATTGGCTCATATTAGCCATTTCCTGCAATAGTTTCGGTTTTAAATAAATATTAAACATTATTAAATCAATAGGTTTAAAAATACATTTTGTCTAGGTGAAGTATGAAGTACTCACAAAATCATGAAAAACAATAAGACAGAAAGTGAGCACTGCGCTTTCTTTATAATCACAGCAGCTGTCAGTCAGTGCAGCACAAGATCAATGATTTCAGCACACTTGTGAAAACTCACATTTTATTCAATGAATCTAACTAAAGTGCACAATAAATCTTCAATTGTTGACGCTTTTTTTTCACACAAAAGTGTAAAAACTGATGGTCGAATTGAATTTAGCGAGGAGTTCTAAAGAACGCTCTGTGCATGTAGTTCATTGCTGTCCTGTTTAGAAATGAAAACGCAGTTTTTAAATGTATCCAGATTAATGTAGACGCAGCCTTAGGTGTTTAATTGGCTGATTTGTTAATGTGCTCTCGTTAATTGTTGATTGATGTGGCAGGTTGGCCCGAATCATACCTGTCAACACTCCCGTTTTTCCCGGGAGTCTCCCGTATTTCACACCCATCTCCCGCCCCCCTCCCGTTTTGTTATTTCTCCCGGGAAATTCCCGTAATTTGTATGGCCCTACCTCGTTATATGAATAATCACATCAATACATTATTCCAAGGTTGTCCAGTTGCCAGATCTTGTACGAAACGCAATCCTACTCACACAATAGATACATCATACAATTTTGAACCCATTTGTGACCTCAACCTGGCAACCTACAACTCGGTTGAGCTGTTGATATCTGCGCAGGTAGACGGGGGAGTTTGAATCAAGCGTCACTATTAAAAATGGCATTAGAAAGCTCAGGTGGTGCTACGACGAAAAAAACTAAATATAGCTGCAAATATAACAACAGCTGGACGGAGGAATTTAATTTCTTATCACGAAGCAGCATCGACAATTCCCACGCTTTTTGCAAAGAATGTCGCACTGATTTCAGTATCGGACACGGTGGGAAAAAAGACGTAACGCAGCACAATAAATCACAACTGCACAATCGCGCTGTGGAGGCACAAAGGGGCACACCGGCGATTTCAAACTTTATCACTAAGGGACGGACGGAGGCAGAAACCGTATTACAGAGTGAACTAAAAATGGCAATGTTGATTGCAAAAAAAAAAAAAAAAAAACCATTTCATTTTCTTTTTGCGATGAATTCAATGCTAGTGTGGCAGGCATGTTCCCGGATTCTGCCATAGCTAGAAAATACTCCTCTGGAAACTCCTCAACAAACTAAAACAACTCAGCTTCTTAAAGGTAAGTTCATCTGTCTACGTTAATTAATGTTTACTAATAAAACCTATTGTAAAGTGTTACCATGGTATTTATATGCTGTACAGTTTTTTTTTTTTTTTTTTTTTAAATGGCAACATTTTATGTTTCACATTATTTCCATCTTATTTAACTATATTATTAAACCTTATGATAGTAAAATCTATATATTTAAGCTGTCGCTTAGCATAAATGTGCGCTATTCATTCTGAAACGTTGCGCGTGCCTGTAGAATGCGCAACAGCGCCATCTTTCGACTTTGAAATGTACAGAACTCACATTTATTTAATCAAATCATAGCCTTTTGTAGTTTAATAATCAGGCAGTATTGCGATTTAAGACTCCTTATAACGATAATTAGGACGCGTGTTATTAAGGTATTGAAGACTTATTTCCTTAAATTTAGGAAAGCTGATTCTCGGGCATGTTAATTCGCACATATAAGTGCTCCTAAATACATTTTGCAAGTCGCACACATGTATTTTTAGTCACAAATGCACGTGAAATGTTCGCATACTATAAATAACAGCCGCATGAACCTCTGAGAGCAGGAGTAACACTAAATAACACAGCGATTTACTTCTGCCTTTAGAGCAGCACTGGGCCAGGAGATATATCATTTTGACGGATGAAATGTCGCGGAGATTTGAACAAGTTTTGGAAAAAAAGCAATGGAAGCATTGGAATAGCATGTTTTACTTCAGTTAAACCATAAGCAGCTTTGGTGTGGTTGAGTGATGAAGCGATCGAATCAAAATTATATAATAGTGTATTTAGACGATGATTATTAGTTCTGTGCATTTGTAATGTTCGCTAAATTTCTTATTAAACGTTAGAGGATGTTGAATTTTAACACAATATACAGTAAATTCACTTGCCTTGCAATAAATGCATTTTGTCACGGACAGCAATAACGGCTCTGTCTGAAGGATTCCTACCACAGGATCCAAACGCTTAACCCCGCCTCTGCTTCAATTTCATTTGATGAATCTGTAAACCAATCATTTTCCTTTCTGCCCTCAGAACATGTTTGAGTAAGTAAAACTCCTATCTGCGGACAGGTACTGTCGGCTCTCAGTGGCAGCAACTTCCTGCACCCACTTTCGCTGTGATCACTAACTTGTGTTTTCTGAAAGAACAGACGTGAAATTACTCTATAGTCTACCAGCTGGTAAGTAGTTTTTAGTATTTTATTAAAAAGGAAAACCTGCAGCTTTAAACTACTAAATAATCACGGCACACAACAGGCTTTTGTTGTCTGTATATTAAAGGCAGTCGACAACTGACCAATTAATGGCTCCCTTTAGGCTATCTTTTATAAGTCGATTTGATCCAAAAGGCCTATACGTGTTATTTATAAGTTTCATTCACATTTTGACTAAAGTTCTAAAGTGAAAGTGGATTTTCGATCAGTGAGTGTATGCATATACACTTTTGGTTTCGCTTTATGCCAGTGATTGACAGAGAAAGCCGAAATGATGATCTTATAGTTGTTTATAGAATCTGTTATATCACTTAAAATACAAGAAGATATATAGTACAATCACAAGAGCCAATGGCATTTACATGCATGCATGGGTTAGATTAAAGAACTCATGGTGCATACACTCTTAAAACAGATGTGTTAAAAACAACACATCCTGTCTTAGATCTTAACACACCCGTGTGTCTAGTTAAGGACAACACATTCTGTGTTACTTTTAACTCAAACGTGTTATTCCTGCTCGTTTTCTACACACTAATGTGTTATATTTACACAATTTGTGTCAATTATGTACACAAAATGACACAAAATGTGTCACAAAAAATAACACAAATGTGTTATTAATTAACACATCTTTTTTGAGAGTGTAGGCATATACAATGACAATAATGCCTGTATAACTAGAGTTGTCTGCACAAAATGCCTTGTGAATTTAACACGTTTGCCCTGTGATAAATTTATTTCCATAAATACTATTTTCTCAATTCTGCATATATATTTTCGCTTACCTACATCAATTGCTCCATCAATATGATCATATTTTACGATTTCTTTGCATCAATTATCTTTTTAGATAAAAACAAGGATTAGATAAGATTGCGATTAATTTACATTTTTAACTGTCGCACAAAGTACACGATCTTTGACTTTCAAAAAAAAAAAGTATCTCGTTGAATTACCACACAGAGGTAACATTACACAATAATATAACAAGGATGTTTTCTTTCGTTTCTGATAGACCACCATCTTCTCTTTAATTAAAAAAGAAAAAAAAAAAAATTATATCTAGCCAAGTTTTATATTTAAGTTTCTTCTTGCACCAAATGCAAGCGTCGCTAAGATCGGAAGGGCATGAGCGGAAGTATCCATGCGCACAGTCGCATCGCCGCAGCTCACCGGCGCCATCTTGTGCACCTAGTCCATTCCTGACTAGCCTACTGCGTTTCGAATAGGCATGTGAGGGTATCAAATTTTCATGTTGCGATTAATTGCTGAAGCTTTTATCACGGTATACGGTATTATCACGATATTGAAATAAGTTGCAAAAAAAAAGTGTTGTCATAGTATAACAGGTTGAAGAACTCTTTTTGTAATAACAAAAAAAAAAAAAAAAAAAACTGAATGTTTAAATACAATAATACAATACACAAAAATATATATATATTAAGTAAAATGTTCAAACAGATTAAAGTGCAAAAGAATTAGGCTATAAAGAACAACAGGTAACACTTTACAAAAAGGTCTCATTATTTAATGCATTAACTAAGATTGAGCAATAGCTAGCCTACATTTGTTACAGAAAGTATTATGTTTTGTTAATGTTAGTTAAGAAATACAACTGATCATTGTTAGTTTTATCTCAGGTCCATTAAATAAGTTCTTTTGATTTTAGTAATGTTATTAAACAGTAACTAAGAAATTAACATTAATTAAGAATAATTAATGCTTTATAAGTATTTTTCATTGTCAGTTTGGTAATAATGAATTAACTAATGAAGCCGTATGTCTCAAAGTTTTACTGAACAATAACAAATAATCAGAACATTTCTAATCATTAGGGCATGTTGTAGTCGAGATTAAAATATAAAAATGTTTAAGTTTGAAAATAAATAGCCTATTAAGTCTGTAAGTATTTGGTGCTGTGATGAACAACACTAAGATTACAAAAAATTGAATGGCTGTTTAAAGCATTTTAAAAACTTCACTAGCACAGTTGCTTTGTTTGTGGAGTTTCCGGGGTAACCGCTGCATTCTGCTGCTCCATCAGCGCCCTCTGCTGTCAGAGAGTGAACGTCACTTTCATTCAGCGCGTTTCCTTCACTCTTTCCGCCATGTGCTTCTCATGCACGTTGGGCTTGTTTACATCTGAGTGCGTGTCCCTTTGACACAGAATACAGCGGTGTTGTGCATTTTATATGGTTGATGGGGAAAGTATTCTTAAATGCATTATAAAAATTTTAATAATTGGTAATAAATTATTATTTACGTTATTTTGAAGTGCCCACGATAGCAATATTGTGCATATTCATTATCGCGATATATCGCATTACCGAATATCGGCACAAGTCTAGTTTCGAATGATGGGTTGCACTTCCGGTTTGGGGAACTTCCATTTAAAAAGACTGAAATTAATCGTTTCAAATCATAAGGTTGCCCTACAAATAAACTTATCCGTCAGTTTGCCTGAATGAGCTGTCAATTTTTCTTTCATGTTTTATTTTCAGACATCGTGAGAATAACGTAATGCTTGGTATTTTAACGTAACATGTTATAACAAGAATATCTATGGCAAGAGCTCTTATCAGTCGCTTATTAGTCTGCTTTCTATCCTCGTGATTATTTTCTTTTCTCCCTTTGCATACCGCTGTAATAGTATGAAAAAGGACAACATATACTGCACATTTGTGGTCTGTTCTCCTGATATAATTTACGATATTTCCCATTAATAATTCACTGGACTTCATGAAGAATCTCTCGTTTTTCTCCTCAAAGCCTCACGTCTCTTTCCAGGTTTGTGTTCAAAGGTAAATACAATTTATTATCTGTAAAAATGATGGAAATCACTTTGAAATAGTATCACGCAATGCTGAAGTTCATGAACATTTTTTATTAAGGCAACGTATATTACATAATACAGATATATATCACTATAGTTATATTTAACCCGTCCGTTATTGCTGTGGAAAGAATCGCGCTTTTTCATGTCCTGTTGAAAGTACCTTGTTGATGCTTTTACACTTTTAAATGTCCTTTTAATGTTCGTTGGTTGAAGGGTGAGTAGAATAATGTCATCTCATTGTACCCAGTTTAAAAAAACACGTATTATTGCGTTTGTAACCCCTCACCCGGGTCCTGCGCGGACCTCGAACCTGGGTCTCCGGCGTGGGAGTCAAACACTCTAACAAGGAGGCTAAAGGCTGCAACCGCTAGAGTAAGTCGCTAGAGCATCTCTTGAGATCAGAGGAGAGAGGTTTATTGGCACAGCGACTACTAGCTGTCCTCTGTTACACGTTTATAGAGCGAGCCTTTCACTGTCTGTTTACAGCTTAACGGAAGTTACACCTATAATTCGCGCAAAGCGTCATGGGGCTTAGGAATAGGGTGGATAAAATCTTTATTAAAAATAATAAATGCATGAAATATTGTACACAAAATGTGTTTATTTTTGTTTGCAGTTTTTTATAGTATTTAATGATTATGAGCACATATTAAGCATGACAACCAACAATCGATGAAACTACAAAGCTGGCACAGAGGTAGACCTATGTATGATTACAAAATAAAGTCATTAAGATTGTTATTGTTATTAATATTATTTTATAAAGTAAGTAACATGTAGGATAAAAGTAGGCTATAGTTTTATCAAGTGTCAATCCGTTTCTGCGACAGCTCCAGCTCTCCAACGCACAGTGTATGTCAGCGTCCGAATTCACTCACTTCATTTCGTTCACTCTTTGCAGAGAGAGCGCACTCAAATGACATACACTATATAGGGATTAGTAAATGAGTGAACAAGTGAGCGGTTAAAGACACAGCTAATGTCTCACCATTACTGAGAGTTAATTTCTTAATATAATCGGCGTAGTTCGTGCTTCCTAGACTTCCAAAGTAATTGATGCTAGCCACTTCCTCACTGTCACACACCTAGCTAGCTGTCATACGTCTCATGTCTTGTACAGTATGTTTACAGTATCAATTTTCTTTCAAATGTGGCGGATCGTGCATAGCCTTGTCGTAAACATTTAGGATAGAAAGGTTCAACAACCAACAAAACCAGATAACCTGACATACTCTATGAATTTATGAACTTTTTATGATTAGCAAACTTATTTGGACAATTTAATTTGAGACCTGATGACTAACATTATAAATTGGCCTACCAGTCAACTGTTGTTAGCTAACGTTTTACATAATGATATATTAATATGCAAATGAAACACAAACAAACAGATCCCTGAAATGGAAGTTTATTATTGAGTCAACAAGAATTTACAAACAATGCGAAATCTACTTTAATTACAATGGTTGATTAACGTTACAATCTTCTACAGGTGTTATGCCGAGTTCTGCATTACGTTACATGCCAAGAATTGCATGCTCCTCCAAGTACTGTATATAATATAATATTCTTTGTGGGGTTCATCAATGGTGATCAATAATTCGGCAGAACAGATGTTGTATAGACTACCTGCAGAGATTTGCATCCACCTCTTCTCAGCATAAATGACTGTTTCCTCCCGTGAGGTGCGTGCAGAACTCGCCATAACGGGACGTTCTAAAACGTTTAACGTGAAAACGCTTAACGTGGCTTAATTTACTAAGTTATTAACAAACCGAACACCATACCAATGAAGCATACTATGTACAGAAAAGCAGATGAGCCCAGAATATGAACGCAACTCGTTTAATAAGCATAAAGAAAACGCTTAACATGGCTTGTACTAAAGACAGTGACATTAAAAGATCAAACGTAGTAAACACTATACTAATAAAAAAATACTATACAGAAAAATTGGTTTGTGCAGAATTTTATCTTTTAATATAACTTCGTAGGCTACATTAAGCGATGTTAAGCTTTTTCTTTTTTTCTATGGGAGGAAAACGTGTAATTAAATGAATTGCGTTCATATTCTGGGCTCATCTACTTTGCTGTACATAGTATGGTTTATTAGCATGATGTTTAGTGAGTTTGGTCTGTTAATATCAGTCTTAGCACATTTAGCCACGTTAAGCGTTTTTCCAGCATGGTTTTGCCCCCTGAATGCCGCATCCAGTATTGTTTGTATACAAGAAACCCGTCTATTTCGTCCTTTTGCTCCTCCCACGTGTTTTCAGGGTTTAATTTCTATTAAAATGTTTTTTTGCTTTTTATGTGCAGTTTTTTAAAAAACATTTTTATTGATTTGGTGATTTACTTCATTTACATTTTGAATATGAATATACATGATAACAAAATATTAATTAATATGTTTCCGTATTCGTATTTATTATGTAAAAAAAGTGATTTTTTTTTTTTAAATGACTACATTCCCTCTGCATTTACTGTACCTAAAACAACGAGTCATCTATTTTATTCCCAAAAATGTTTACTAATGTACATTTTGCAACCATCATTTCCATCACAAAATGCTATTGAACAGTTTATTTGATTTATTTAGTGGAAATGACGCTGTGGTGGAAATATTTTTTTGTTTTAAGGAAAGTGTTAAAAATGACGGAATTTGATGTAGCGTCTGGACCAATCAGACACACAATTATTCATTATATTTTATGAATAATCCAGAAAACTCTCCTAATAAAGTTCTGTGAACACGTTACATGTTACTAACTCTGTGACACATTAGTATTATAAGAATCTAGAAGTTTCTTCTCTCAAACATCCAGTCCAATGTCTTATGCTAATATCCTGCTAGAGCTTAAATGATCGTAAATTTCCTTTCAAAGACTTGGGTATGATTGGCCCAGAGGAGGAGAGACCAGCACCATAGGTTAAAAGCCAGCGCACAATCTCCTCCCTCTCTCGCTTGTATCTTTGACTGTCCTTCGACTGCTTCTCAGGCCTCGACCTGCCCCCACCATGTGCTTAACCCGGAGAGAAAGAACTCTTTCCCACTACAAGAGTCAAATTAACAGCTTAAGTTGTTTCATATTTCTTCATCCAACGCAGAAGATATTGATTACAACTTCAGACCGAATCATCAAGAATTTCTCCTCAGCCTGCAGATCTGGACACTCCTCAACAGCTAAGGCATTGTGCAAGTATCGTACGTTTGAACATTTAATAGCGATTTAGTAATAATTTGTGAACCCCCTTTGTTAGCAAAGGTGCTTTATTACTGAGAAAACTGCTGGTTTCCCTAAGCATGTTTTTGACTTTTCTCCATAGCGCCATTACCTGTTCCCACTTCAGTTTCCACTCTATCATTTCTCATTTTACCCATGTACGTGTGACTTGTGTGCATGTACAGTATGTGTTTGTTAGTTTAGTTATGTGTGTTTGTGATTTAGTTAATAAAACTTGTGCACAATACATATTTGGTTCTGACTTCCTGTCTGCTCATAGTTGTCACTGAAATGATTTAGATCAAACTCTAAGAGCTGTAAATGCTAAGAAAGAATTATTTTTCTGTGGCCATGAAAGATACCCTTCTCCTAGAATTAATTAATAATCAATACTGAGTGTTCACAGAATTAACTGATTGATTGATTGATTGTAATTTTAATACAGGAGCAGACAGGAAGTCAGAACCAAATATGTATTGTGCACAAGTTTCATTAACTAAATCACAAACACACATAACTAAACTAACAAACACATACTGTACATACACACAAATCAGGTAACCAATTGGACCTCATCTACACACACCGTGGCTCCACCGACAATACACTGGTTACTCCACTACACACCTCAGACCACTTTCTCATCACTTTTAATCTCAACCTGACCCCTATCTCATCATCTTGCTACTGGGGTACCTCAGGGCTCTGTGCTTGGACCACTTCTCTTCTCCATCTACATGTCATCACTAGGATCAGTCATTCAGGATCATGGTTTCTCCTATCACTGTTATGCTGATGACACACAACTCTACTGCTCATTCCAACCAGATGATCCGACGGTTGCTGGTTGTATCGCAGCCTGCCTGACAGCCATTTCTGCCTGGATGAAGGACCACCACCTTCAACTCAACCTTGCAAAAACGGAACTGCTTGTGGTCGGTGCCAACCCAACACTTCATCATAACCTTTCCATTCAACTTGGGTCATCAACCATTACTGCTTCCAGGTCAGCCAAGAACTTTGGAGTGGTGATGGATGATCATTTAAGCTTCACAGATCATGTTGCTACAACGGCCTGATCCTGCAGATTTGCCTTGTACAACATCAGGAAGATTAGACCCTTCCTATCAGAGCATTCCACACAAATTCTTGTCCAAGCGCTTGTTCTATCCAGACTGGACTATTGTAATGCTCTCTTGGCTGGCCTTCCAGCATGCACTGTCAAGCCTCTACAACTGATCCAGAATGCTGCGGCAAGACTGGTCTTTAAGGAGCCTAAGAGAGCGCATGTAACACCTCTCTTCATCAGTTTGCATTGGCTGCCAATAGCTGCTCGCATCCAATTCAAGGCTCTGATGTTTGCCTACAGAAAGACCGCTGGCTCTGCACCGCCAGACCTAAACTCACTACTTCAGACTTATGCGCCCTCCAGAAACTTGCGTTCTGCAAGTGAACGGCGGCTTGTGGTACCATCACAAAGGGGCACAAAATCACTCTCGCAGACCTTCTCCGGGTCTGTTCCTGGCCGGTGGAATGACCTGCCATGCTCTACCTGAGCAGCTGAGTCTTTAGCCATTTTCAAAAAAATGCTAAAGACGTATCTTTTTCGTCAGCACTTGACCCAGTAATAGTAGCACTTACTACTTTATCTGTTTTAATATTTTTTCAATTTCTATTCTTTTTCCATCTTTGTGTATTTATTTAAAATAAAATAAAAAAAAAATTCCTTGCTACGAGCACTTTATTGACGAAACTGTGACTTTACACAGCACTTACATACTGTTGTACTCATGTTGACTTGATTGCTTCTACTACTCTCATTTGTAAGTCGCTTTGGAGAAAAGCGTCTGCTAAATGACTAAATGTAATGTAGCTACATCAAGTTAATCTGATTAACTGATTCAAATATTCATAATTAATCATAATTAATAATCATAATGAGTTATGAATAATTAATAATATTTCCCCTTTGAGCTAATTCGCAACATTGATGCAGGTCCACAGCAGACAATTAAGTAAACTAATGAGAATGTGAAACGTGTTTTCAGAGATTTATTTCCTAAATATTCTTAAGACAAAAGTGCAGTTTTACTTGAAGAACAACCCAAATGTACAGTATAGGCAAGAAAGTTCACAGTCAGCTGATTCTTTTCTTCTTCTCTCTTTGTTTTTTCAGTTTGTTTGACAAATAATGGAAATATCTGCAAGATGCTTGTGGAAATACAACCTGCACAAGATCTGATTTTTGAACTGTCTTCGTGTCTCCCAGTTTTCAACAAAATCCCCCTATACTGTTATCTGCTGTAAAGACATCCATCAGATCATCAACTAATGGCACAGCGAGCTGAAGAAGTGTTTCATCACTGCTCATATCAGCTGATGAGACTCCACTGACATTTATGTGACATGTTCACTTTAAAGATTATTGTTCTCATTACTGTTATGGTTCAACTTCACTATGATTTTTGCTGGTGTCGATGTGCTGATGCTGAATATGAGATAGGTGGGGAATGCTGCCCAATGTGTGCTGCTGGTAAGACTGCTAATGAAAAGTTATACCATATAGTTTACATATTTAACACAATTTGTATAATTTCAAAGTTCCTAACTTTTGATGTTTTTTATTTTTCAGGTTTGTTAAATATATTACTTCAGTGATGATAATCTGCTTTATTCTCCATTAATGAATATATTTTTTTCTGCATAAAAGCATTTGTTTGGTTAGAGGAAAAAAAAAAAAAAAAAAATTAGAAAGTCAGTATATCATGACTGCATTTTGCATCACATTGCCAAAGTGGTTTCTGTTGAAATTAAATAACTTTTATGTGCTGCTTTTTAGGAAATCGTGTTTATAGGCACTGCACAGAAGATACCAGCACATCTTGTGCTCCATGCCCTGAATTCACTTACATTGATGAACCCAGCGGCTTAACAAAATGCTTTCCCTGTACTGTGTGTGATGCAAGTGAGTGTTTCACCCTTTAAATATGTTCATCTGGAAATTAAGAAGTTGTTATAGATTTTATCAATTTGAATCTGTTTGATCTTTTAATGCAGGTGATTTAGCATCTGAAGAGATACAAGCTAGTTGCTCTGGGGTAGTTGTTCCTAACAGTACTGTATGTAATATGGTTTCTGCTGACTCATTTCTATCTTAGGTCGAGGGTTAAGAGTGAATAAAGCCTGTACTCGAGGGTCAGATACTGTTTGTGAGCCACTGGAACAATTCTACTGCACTGAAAAAAATAAAGGTAGCTGCAGAAACGCTGTGAAACACTCTGAATGCAAACCTGGACAATATATCAAACAAGCGGGTAAATTATAAAATTATATAAATATGCATGTTTATTGTTATCTGTGCTGCATTAGTTACAGTTAAAAAACACAATATCTTTCATGTAACTGTATGTCATTGTCTTTACAGGAACTCCCTCCACAGATACAGTATGTGCAGATTGTGAAGCTGACACATATTCAAACGGCTCTTTTTCATCCTGTTTACTTCACACAAAGTAAGTGTTCACTTATACTGTTAGTGTGTGCTGTTGGTCATCATTTTTCATCTGATCCTGGATATTATTCACAGATGTGAAGCACTGGGACTTATTGAAACAACTCCAGGAACACAGTCATCTGACAGTGAATGTGGAAATACCACTTCTGCTTTATCAATTGTTATTAGTGTTATAGTTATTTTAATAATAATTGCAGTAGTAAGTTTTACAATTGTACATATTCAAAAGAAGAAACGATCTGGTACAGGTAAGCTTTATTCAGTTTGTTCAGAATGTTTTTGTAGTATGAGATATACAGTTGTTTTTCATATAATTGTTTTTTCTATGCAAATTAAAGAAATATATACAGTCATGGAGCTGGAATACTTTTTGACAATCACTCATATACACTATATATTTGCTACAATGAGAAAAAAAAGATGGTGATGCAGTGAGGAATATACTAATGATTAAATTACTATTTTGTCTTCCTTCTGTTCATGCAGGAATACAGGTATAATGAAAGTTTATTTCTTTTTCACATTAAAGAGAAAAACATAAAATACATTTCTTTTATTGTGTTTTAAATAACAAGATGTATGTCTATTTGTTTTTTGTTAAAAGGAAACAGGAAATGATGTCAATGAAGTAGTCAGTATGGGTAAGTGTAGTAAATCATATAGACACAACACAGTTAATCAGCTCATGTACATGATGAGAAACTTCAGTCACATAATATTAGATTTCAGTTGTGATTTATTTAATAATATTTCAATCTTCTGTTGTTTGACTGTGAGAAAGCAAAACATTCTCTGCAAAACATTCTCTGTGCTTGTTCAAGCTGAAAAGTAGCTAATGATTTCCTTCACTGTGTTTTCAGTTGATGATGGCTGTATAAATGCTGAGCCAAACAGAATGGAAGAAGAAGTGAATTTGGGAATCAGTATCGATGTCTCCACATCAGGGAGAAAATCGAATGAGCTAAACCTGAAAGTCCAATGGAGCAAAAAGTAGATAAAAACAAACATTATTATCTGGACATTAGAATTACTGAATGACAAAAGAATGAATTTAAGAGTGGAACTATCGAGACAGAATAAATAAATATCACTTCTCCAGCAACTGGTGCCGCATTGCCATCAACATTGTAAATCCTGCAAAGTTTTTTATATTTTCATTAAAAATAAGTATATACACTTATATCACTATACTTTGTATTATATTACCTTTGCATCAAATTACAAAAAACTAGTTAATGCTGCTGTGAGAGTGTTTCTAATACAGAGACTGTAATACAGTGACGGTAAAGTTGACATCTTTCTCTCTTCTGACCGCCGTTATCAATCTCTCTCTCTATTGTTTTACACTTTTTTTCTTTTGTTATTTGAGCAAATGGGAACACAAAAAGTACATTTAATGTAGTCTCTCATTCACCAAGAGAAGTTTGCCCAACTTTGATGACTTTTGCTTCTGAGAAACCTGGAAATGTGAAAAGGGTTCATAGTGAATGAACATGTGCCGTGGAGAGTGAAAGTCTTGAGAGAGAGAGAGAGAGAGAGAGAGAGAGAGTGCTGTAGACAGTGCAGAATATAATTAGATATACTTTACAGATATCAAAACACATTATACACAATATAAATGATAAATAAACAAAAGGTACAGATTATACATATAATACACAATTATACACATAATATATTGATCATTCATATATAGGGAAATATATTTTCTTTACATAAGGGTTTGCTGTTGCCAGTGATGCTGTGTCTGTAGCAGGCAGTGATGCAGCCAGTCACAGTGCAGATGTAGGCTGATCTGAGATGTTGAGGCTCATTCCAAACTTCCTCAGGCTCCTGAGTTAAAAAAGGCGCTGAAGTGTCTTCCTCAGCACTCTAAGCGGAACTCGAACCCGGGTCCACCAGCATGTGAGTCAGACGCTCTAACAAGGAAGCTAAAGATCGCAGTCTCTTACCAGCCTACGTCTGTTACACTAACACCAGTGTTTCTGACTGGAAGCATCTCTCTCCATTTTCCTCTTCCAGTGTAGCCTAGAGGATTCACAAGAAAACTGTTACACAGTATTTAAATTACCTTATTAACAGTAAACATCAGGTGTGCCGCACACGTCCTGAAAAGTGAAACCAAAACGTTTCGATCGCCCCCAGGTGGCTGGATGCAGTACAGGTCATAAACCCCACCTTCTCAATGTAATCTAATGGGACGTGAGACAAACTAAACAATCAAATTACACTTCAAATATTTTTTTTTCCAAAGATGGTTTCTGTCATTTTAGTCAGTTTTTATCACGCTGATGTTAGTTCAAGTGTTCGTTTTTTAAATAAGTTTGTTTTTAGTTAGTTATTTGATGCTGTAAAACGGGGGGTGTGACGTCATGATTGACAGTTTCTCTGAACGAAGTAGTCACTGAGGCACCAAAAAGCTTGTTAGTAGTTTATTTTACCTTATTTTAATAAGACTTCAGTTGTGCTACAATCAGCAGACATCAAAATTGGAGCAGTCAGGCAAAATTGGAGCAGTCACTCCATGCGTGAGTGTGGGCGGGATCTTGATACCGCAGCTTCACTTCACACTCAATACTGCACTGACTCCGGCTCCAAACAACATAATCAGCGCAAGACGTCAGCGCCATCTTGGGGCGTTGGTGGCTTCACTTTTCTACAATGGAAGAGAGTGAAGGTGCGACATCACACACAGTCATGTGAATACTATTCTTGTTGCATTTTGCCATCAAATACCTAAATACACACGGTCTAACCCAGTGTCAGTCCTGTTCCTGGAGGAACATCAAGGGTGCGTCTCAATCAGCTCCCTAGCTTGAGAATCAGTGTATCATGTTCATGAATTCAGGCACTGGTAGACACCCTGACTCTCTACTGACAACAGCTCCATTTCTGGTGACAGCAATATTCTCAATATACAACATCACTGGTACTGGTCACTACTGTCCTCTCAAGGATGTCTCATTTCAGAAATGTAACCATTATAAAATTAACCTTTATCCTTGTGAAATGTAAATTGTTGTAATTTCTTTATGACTTTGGAATGTAATGGTTACTGTACTGAAATGAGGCAGCCTCAAAGACGACCTGTATTCTGCTGACAAATGCGACCTGCAGAGTACACAGCCTCTGAAATGACACACAGCTCCTGATAAAACTCTCCTGCCTGTAGCCTTAGTACTGCTGAAGACACTGATCAGCTGGTTCAGGTGTTTGATCAGGGTTGGAGCTGAACTCTGCAGGACAGTGGCCCTCCATGACCGAATCTGCACATCCCTGTTCCAAGGCCTGAAATGAATGGGTCGTGTAAGAGAGACATTCAAAATGTGTGCTGTTGGTGTGCCTCCAGGAACAGGGTTGGGAAACACCGATCAGGAATAACATTATGATCACAGACAGGTGAAGTGAATAACACTGATTATCTCTTCATCACGGCACCTGTTAGTGGGTGGATATATATGGCAGCAAGTGAAGATTTTGTCCTCAAAGTTGATGTGTTAGAAGCAGGAAAAATGGGCAAGTGTAAGGATTTGAGCGAGTTTGACAAGGACCAAATTGTGATGGCTAGACGACTGGGTCAGAGCATCTCCAAAACTGCAGCTCTTGTGGGGTGTTCCCAGGTCTGCAGTGGTCAGTATCTATCAAAAGTGCTCCAAACAAGGAACAGTGGTGAACCGGCGACAGGGTCATGGGGGGCCAAGGCTCATTGATGCACGTGGGGAGCGAAGGCTGGCCCGTGTGGTCCGATCCAACAGACGAGCTACTGTAGCTCAAATTGCTCAAGAAGTTAATGCTGGTTCTGATAGAAAGGTGTCAGAATACACAGTGCATCACAGTTTGTTGCGTATGGAGCTGCATAGCTGCAGACCAGTCAGGGTGCCCATGCGGACCCCTGTCCACTGCCGAAAGAGCCAACAGTGGACACGTGGACATCAGAACTGAACCATGGAGCAATGGAAGAAGGTGGCCTGGTCTGATGAATCACGTGGATGTCCGGGTGTGTGTGCGTCTCTTACCTGGGGAACACATGGCACCAGGATGCACTATGGGAAGAAGGCAAGCTGGCGGAGGCAGTATGATACTTTGGACAATGTTCTGCTGGGAAACCTTGGGTCCTGCCATCCATGTGGATGTTACTTTGACACGTACCACCTACCTAAGCATTGTTTCAAATCATGTACACCCTTTCATGGAAATGGTATTCTCTGGTGGCTGTGGCCTCTTTCAGCAGGATAATGTGTCCTGCCACAAAGCAAAAATGTTTCAGGAATGGTTTGAGGAGCACAACAATGAGTTTGAGGTGTTGACTTGGCCTCCAAATTCCCCAGATCTCAATCCAATCGAGCATCTGAGGGATGTGCTGAACAAACAAGTCCGATCCATGGAGGCTCCACATCACAACAGGACTTATAGGATCTGCTGCTAACATCTTGGTCCAGATCCCACAGCACACCTTCAGAGGTCTAGTGGAGTCCATGCCTCGACAGGTCAGGGCTGTTTTAGCAGCAAAAGGGGGACCAACACAATATTAGGAAGGTGGTCATAATGTTATGCCTGATCAGTGTATATATATTTATGTTTATAACAGTATGTGCCTGCTATGTGCTGCCTACTTTCACAGTTTTGCTAAAGATAAATGTCACTTTGTACAATCTTCATATTACATTCCTGCATGACAGAAAATTTACTCTCAATTGCTGTCCTGCATGAGGGTGATTGTGTTTTAGACCGGACATGGAGTGGTGATTGAGTGTGACCTGAACACACCAGTGAGTGATGGGATATTTCGCTAATAAAATGATCGTGGCTGAAGAATAATGTTAGAACTTTATAATGTCTGGTCTCTCATATCATCTCAGTGAGCTTTTATTATGTTTTACACATGCGCAATAAGATGATTTCAGTGTGGATGAGAAACTTTTGGCAAACGTTTGAAAACAACGGAGTGTTTTGAAATGAAAATGCCCTTTTCAAATGTATCCAGATTAATGTAGACGCAGCCTTAGGTGTTTAATTGGCTGATTTGTTAGTATGCTCTCGCTAATTGCTGATTGATGTGGCAGGTTGGCCCGAATCCTGTTGCGTTTACCAGCGCTGCTGTTACGGTGTGCAGGTTGCAGAGACGAGGCGTTCATGGAGATCCACAATAAATGGGTTTTTATTAAACAAAAGGAGAGAATAGCAGCTACACACACATCTAGACAACAATAAGAACAGACAGGGAGTGCAGGGAGTGAATCCATTATAAAGGTAGTGCAGATGATGAGGTCCAGGTGCAGGTGATCGGTGATGATGGGGAGATGACGAGGAAGTGAGTGCAGGTGTGGAAACAGGAGGATCATGGGAAATGGAGTCCGGGAACGAAGGGAACTGTGACAGCTGCGGTTGATGAGTTCCAATATAACTGAGGAGCTGTTTTTCACCGGCCTTATTGGCAATGTACCGATCGACAGTATCATCCCATATATCCTTAAAATGGAGACTGCAGACTACAACAGCCAAATGACAGGCCCGGCTGTGTGAGACTGAAGTCATGCGACTCCCATCATCCCTCACTCTCACGGTGACTCAAATATCACATTATATTGAACCGACCAACAAGCTCTACCTCAAGAGGAGCTGCAACAGTGAAAGCCTTTCAGTATGTGACCGTTACCCTAGAAATATTGTGTTGTAGTTTACAGAAAGATGCATTATGGGACTTTGAGTTCCAAAGACATTTGCCTGAAAAATGCCTTTCTTTTTTTAAACCATAATTTAAAAACATTTGAGCACTTCATGATGATTCCAATGGATACAATCCAAGATGACATTTTAAACCTCCAAATTCTCTCAATTTTTTTATTACTTATGAGGACAATATCTACAGCATTGAACGATCCTTTCCCATGGAAGACGCGATCCTTGATCGAATGTAACAGCTGATATCAAGACAGTCTCTGGATCCCTGAATCTAGACTCCAACAAAAACATGTCCGGGTCACATTTATGAATTCCATTCGGATCTGGTTTAATACTTCTCCCTGATAATGCAGTTATTGATATGAATGGGAATATTCTGGTTCCCACAGCTCATTATTGCAGTCATGACAATCAGCTTCTCCTCAATATCCTTTATTTATTATTTCATTGAGTCCAACTCTAAAGTCCATACACATGTAGATGATCTGATCTGCTTGATTTCAAAAATCATCTGTTATTAAATGACATATTTGATCTGTATCTTCATAGCATTGGACCGCTGCTGCAATGTACAAAAGGTGTCGTTTCAGATGTAATATATGCACAACCATGATGGTTTAATGCAGTTCGATTACTAACATGCTTTAATTTGCAGATCTGTGCACAGTTAGAGTTTTTTTGTAAATTTCATCATCATTTCAAAACAACAGAATATCTCATTTCGTCCCAGTTTTAGCAACTGACATGCACTTATTTAACAGGATATATTCACCTAGGCTGTATTTATTTGGGTTTAAAATTAGTATCTTGAAAAGAAAAAGTAAATATACTTGAACTTCCAGACTATGTTGGGCTGACACATTATTGGTTAGCCATTGCTTTTTATGTCCAAACTATAAAATAATAAACCTCACACTGTAACATGGTAAAGCATGTCAAGTCAGTGTATATTTAACCATTAATGCCACACTTGTGAGGTGAGCAGAAGCATTTGAATGCTCTGAATTCATTTCAGGTTCAGTTCTCACCACCGACTGTAAGATCTGCCCAAAATGAGCCTCATGTATTTGAAAACCTTCAAACTAACTCACAAAACTGGTGATTTTGCTTTTGACCATTTTGGGATGAACTCTGAACATGTTTGAGTCTAAATAAATTTCTTGTGAATCAAGTAAAACGACATTACTATGCTGTTGAATTGATGCCATTGACAAATATATATATTATATTTAAGAGAGTATATTCAGTTTGCAAATGGGTGTACAAACACTGACATCAACTTTAATCATCAGCAATGTCAAAATTAATCTTTATAGTAGTTGCTCAAACCCTGTCTAACAGACCTCGAGAGAGAGTTTCTGTTTCCCGTAAGGTTTATCATTTTTACAATTCAACCCTACTTGGTCTCATTGACTGTCAAAAAACACTATTTATTGTTTGAAAAGCATGACCCCATACAAACTGTTCTTTTATATGCTTTTAACACTGGCAGACAACTGTTTTAAACAAAATTGTGTATGTATTTTAAGATGCCTAAAGTTTTTGATTTCAGTCCGTCTGTGACTGGTTTATAGGTGTTGTAATGCCATGTTGTGATTCTCTGTTTTCATCTGTCTGTGAGACGATAAGAAAAGCTGTGCATGAACTAGCTTATAAATTTTATTAAATTATATACTGATGTGGAGTTTAAATATTGTGGCTGGAGAAAAACAGAAGAGATATTTACAGTGCATTTTAGGACGTATTCAGACCTTTTTATTTTGTTTTCTTACATTTTGTTATGCTGCAAGCTTACGCTAAAATGCTTTAAATTAATCTGGATATATACCTCCATACCTCATAACAAGTGACAAACCTAAACCCAGGTTTGTGATAACATCGCAATTTAAAAAAAAAAATAGAAAGAAAAGAAAGAAAGAAATTGAAATATGACATTGACACAAATATAAATATCAGAGTCATGAAAAACAGCAGAGCTGATATCTTTCGGACATTACTTGTTATTTAAATACTTTGCTTGTTACATATCCGTGCAACATTTCAGCCGTAAATAAATTATAAATGTTAGCTAGTGTTACGGTTGGTTGCAGGAAGGAGCACAGACGAAGAGAATAAATCCAAATACTAGTTTAATGACGTTAGTCACAGGGAAACAGGCATGGAAATACAACACAACTTGCTCAAACGGTGAACGGACAAAGACTGAGTGAACAGGGGGAAACTAAATAACAAACATAACAAGGATGATTAATAAGACACAGGTGATACTAATGAACTAATAATGAAGGCGGGAAACAGAACATGTGATCAAGGAAACAAACAGAAAGTCCATAAACTGAAACTGAAACTAAACAGACTGTGACAGCTAGATTATGTTCATTACCTGTCTAGTGTCACAACTCAGAAAACGGGGAGGATATCATGGATATAACAGTTTTTGTGAGGAAATAGCTTATCAATTAATGAATCAACAGCCTTTTTGCTAATATTTGCTAATTATCTTATTTAGTATTTAGGGCCCGAGCACCGATGGTGTGAGGACCTATTGTAATTGCTCAGTCAATGATTTTTGAGGGCCTAAACATGCTCGAAAACTCTTTGCACACGCATGAAAATGTATGTCTGTTATGGGTTTCAGAATTGGGTGTGCCAAAATGGCTCTATAGCGCCACCTACAAAATTTCAATTAATCGCCCTTCGCCCTACGTTTCACGTACAGGTATGAAATTCGGCAGACACATGTAACAGCCCAATACCTACAAAAAAGCCTGTGGGTGCAAAATCTGTAAACCCAACAGGAAGTGAGATATTTTGAATTTTCTCTGCACAGTTTTTGCCACTTCCAGACGTTGTACTTTAACAAACTCTTCCTACAGATTTTATCAGATAAACATCATATTTGGTCAGTCTAATCTAAAGGTCTTTGCGATGTTAAATTGTGAAGATCTAGAGTTTTCACTGAAGGGCGTGTCCGTGGTGGCCTGAAGAAATTCGATGTTTTACCATGAAATAGGAAGTTGTTGTGACCCAACATGACCCAAACTTCATGTTTGATAAGAGTCCTGACCTGAAGACATCTTCATGGCAATATTCAGTTAGTCATAGCGCCACCTGCTGGCAACAGGAAATATCATGCCTTGCACTGTAATTTATTCCCTGAAACACATTTAAATATGCCATGAAGTACCAAACATACTAGAAACACCTTAAATCAGTGGTTTTCAACCTGTGGGCCACGGGGTCCTCAGTGATCCTCCAGGGGGGCCGCGAGATAACTTAAAATTAATTTAAATATATTAATATAATTCATTAATTTAATTATTAATATGTTACATTAAAAAAGATAAATTCAATTAATTAAAAATACATAATAAGGCACCACCTCTCGTACGTATTTTGTGATTGTTTTGAACAGCCCAGGCTGTTTCTCATCGTGCTGCTGTGAAATACAGACTGAACGGTGGCTCAATTTAAGGTGGGCCTTGCAGTATTGATCCGGAGAGGAGGGGGGCCTTGGCGTAAAAATGGTTGGGAACCACTGCATTAAATCATGCAACACTTGACTAAGTGCTATGTGATTAACACCACGAAACAGGACGTTGTTGTAACTCAAGCATACATGTCCAATCTGCCTCAAACTTCACGTTTGATAATAGTCCTGGCCTGAAGACATCTACACGCCAAAATTACCTTATAGTCATATCGCCACCAGCTGGTAGCAGGAAGTGTGGCAAATACAAATGACTGACATTATCCTCCTATATTTATGTACTTAAATGCATATTGCCCACCGTGCGCTTTTCCCTAAAGCCACCAGGTGGCGGTGACACAGGTGCGAAGGCCCTTTCATCGCTGCTTGCTGCTTTATTTTTGTCTTGTTTTCAGTCCAAATATATAAAAATTCTTAAATTCAGATGCGTTTACTAGATATGTAAAATTACATAAGATATTTTTTCATAAGTGAGTTTTTTCTTAAAACAAGCAAAATTATCTACCAATGGGGTAAGGAAAATGATCTTGTTTCGGTTTGGGACAGAAACAAGATTATTTTTCTTACCCCATTTTCCCAGAACACAAGAAAAATGTCATGTCATTTTACTTGTCTAGTAAAAGCATCTGGATTTAAGAATTAGATATTTGGACTGGAAACAAGACAAAAACACTAAGTAAGAAAAGCATCTTTTGCAGTGTTTACACTAAACACTACTTTTGTTGGGAACTATATGTAGATTTTATCATGATAAAAAGGCTATTTTATAAGAGAAGGCAGAGAAGGGAAATGTCATGACATGTCGCTAACGCTGGGGCTGCAAATTAGCCTTTGGCTAGAAGCCTGTATGTGGAGCATCGCTGCTTGAAATTGTAGCATGTTATTCTGCATTATCCCTGTTAAATAAACAAATTAATTAATTAATTAAAAGTCTGAGTCAAAAACAGTATTACTGTGAAATGTTTACCATTTAAAGCTACAGTCGTAAGTTTTGCCTCTTTGTCGCCATCTCTGTTTGAAACCTGCAAATGACCCTTCGCCGGGAGTTTGATTGACAAGCGATCTAACCAATTATAACGCCGAATCCGCCATTTTGTCTGACAAAGCAGTCTGGAGTTAGAAGATTAACCTTGGTGGACTTGAACTTGAAAAATGGTGTGTACTGACGTCTTTCTGCGTTTGAAACAACATTCCTTCTCATGTTCATTCATGTTTATTTGATTCTATAAATTAACTAGTAGGAAGAGATGATCGGTTCACGAGCCGCTTGATCTGAGACGCTACAGCGATCTGTCACGACACAAAACGGTTTTTATTGTACGAATTTCATAAAAAATTACAGTTTGAAAGCTGGGACTGTTTAATATCATAAGTAACCTGCTCTGTCGACGTGTTGTCAGTGTCCTCTTTGCTCCGCGATGTATTTTTCATTCTGTGTGGCGTGACAGCAGAGGTGGCGCCAGAGAATTTTGAACGCAGGTGCTGAGGGGGCGCTAGATCATTGACAGGGGGAGCTGGGCAATTACTTGTGAATATGTGCAAAAATGTTTAGTTTTTTATACGAATAATAAAATAAATATGAGGAAAACTCACATTTAACATTTTATTACATGATTATTTGACTCAAACAAATTTAAATACAATTTTCTTTTTATTTTATGAAATTAGACAAGCACATAGATCAGTCAGTTCCCAAAAATTTAAAAAGAAAAAATAATAATAATAATAAATAGGCAGATGTTCACTGAACAAGCATTTCGGAATTTCAGTCAATGGCAATATGACAACAAAAAGCATTGGGATATATTTATTTGCTATTTAAAGTCTCAAACCAGCCTTCGCTCTCTGTGAAGGATAACCAAATGTGCCAAGCTGCTGTTTCGGGCATTTCCAGATTCCCCACAGTTGCTAAATAGCCTATGTCTTCAAATCTCGGAGACAAGACAAAGACAGAAATGAGCTTGTACAAGTCAATAAACGCATCATTATATGGTCCAAAAGGTAAATTAGTGTTAATGCGGAGGAGTGTGTTTGTTTTTGTTTGTTTGTTTTTTTGGGTCAGCGTCGGCAACTTCATCTTTGCAGCTGACACCGACTCAGAAAGCACTATAGTTTAAATACGTTTTAGATAGTTTAAAATGTGTTCTTTTCCCCCAACACATTCATAATCGTTGCTTTGCAGCAAGATTTATGCGCGAGCTTAAGCGCAGAACGTGCTATATCACGCCTATATCTATATAGATAGGTTATTAAAGGATGGTTTATATTATATTAATTAATTATAAACGTGCGAGTCGACTAAACGATTAATGGCCTAAATGAACGACTACTAGAAAAATCTTTAGTCGGGGGTAGCTCTTGTCACAGGGAACCACTCCACTTTAAAATAAAATGCTATGACATTACGAAAAGTGCAGTAGCTGCAAATCACGACATGAATGCGTAATGAGTTAAATGTTTTTATTTTATTTTATTTGTTGTTTTAATTATCAACTTATTTATTAAATATAACACACAACCTGTGTATATAATTGCTGAAAAAAATTGTGGGGGTGCTTTGGTCTTTCTTTCGCCGCCCATGAGTGACAGCGACATGGCTTGTCGGACAAAGCAACAGTAACTAAGGTGGGCGGGTCTTAGTGAAGGGTTAGTTGCAGTTATTTAGGGAATTACCATCTTCACTTGGGTTGTGCATCGGCAAGACTCCTCAGCGTGGATGAATCTAATGTTTGGAGGCGAATGTGTGGCTGTCAGTCACTGCACCGGTGTGGATACTGTACTTCAGAATCTCAGATCGTAGTCTTGGAAGTATGACCAAAATAAGAATTTTCACCGGAAAAAGTCATCTGAACAGGTAAGTATAGCTAACATTTCTGCCACTTTTGTTCTGACCAACTGAGGAAAAAAGCATTAGCCAACAATAAATCGCTTTGGCCAATGGTGATTAAATCTAACGATCATATCAACCGTGCAAATTATTATTATTGTTATACTTTGTTCTCAAATTGTTAATGTTAACAACATCAGCACTGGTGTGGTTGTAGACATTATTTCAGTCATTGCCAGAGAGATGACAGTTTTAAAGTTTCATAAGGTAAGGTAACAGAAGAGCAATAAATAATATATTACTTACTTATAAACTACATTGGAGGGGAACGTATTCGGCGACAGGTGAAATAATTCTTTGACATGGTTATAAATAATGAATGGTTTGTTTTTGTTTGTTTGTTTAGCATATGTTGTCGCCGATTACGTTCCTCTCCAGTATATATCTTATAGTAATATAAGAATATGCGCTCTGTCTCACTGCCTGTATCCACTTTTGTGTCTTTAAACATTCGTTTTTTGGGGTCGACAGCTTATAAAAACTTATTTCTGGGAGTTTTTTTTTTTTTTTAGCTTGTTAGCTGTACACCTTGTCTTAGAAATTGTTCTGTTTTTTTTTTTTTGTAATAAGTCAGAAATGACCTCACGCAATACAAAGTCAATGGAGACGGTTGGATTGTAGGCTCTCTGGAGCTCACGTCACCGTCTCGAGTGCAGGCAAGACAGACAGGACAGTTCCGGAGTGATTTGACTGTACATACATGATTTGACTGTACATACATGGACATAATAAAATGATGCGTGGAAAAGAAACTGTCGGCAGTCTTGTGAGTTTGATTCATACATTTTGTGTTGTTAATTATATGATGCTGTGAACAGTTTAGCACTGCTGCAGTTCATTACAGTTTCCCCTGCATTGTGTCGATTATTAGGGACAAGAAAATTGATCATTTGTCAAATTCGAATAACGTTTTAGTATTTTTTGACAGTATGAGTGAGTTTAATTTGTTAATAGATCGATAGTTAATCTAGTTAATGATTTAATGCACTGAGCTCTGCAGTCACAACACTCTACAACAGGAGAATGTTACTTTTAATTCTTCAGAAGCCTAATTCCTAGTCAAATTAGAATGATTTTTTAGTTTTATATATTATTTGTGATTGTATTTTCTATAGATATGGCCAGACGTCTACCAATAACATTAGAGCGACAGCACTAGGAACGCCCACAAGCGACTTCACAGTACAGAGACTAGCGACATGCAGCGAAAAAGTCGCTGGCGGCGTGAATGGGGCTTTAGGCTACAGGTTTATTTCAGACGTATTCAGCAAATGATAACAACTAATAAAATACACAGTTTAAAGCATCGCTAGGTACAAAGGAAAAGCACAAAGAAATGAAATTGATGCGACTAGTTGAAGTTTGCTGTGCTTTATCCAAACATTACACGAATCCAGCAATCATACAGTCAGGGACGACTACACAAAACTAATAATAATAAAAAAAACATTATAAACTGTTAAGAAAAGATAAACAATTGTAGTTTAAGTTCGCGGTGGAACTATAGCTATTTAGTTTTAAATAATCTATTAAACCTGCTGAGAAACAAAGAACGTGGAATAAAATTCTCGGTTCCTCAGAAACTCATTAATATTCATGGATGCTCTGTCCACTGAAACTACGACACGAGTTTGTCTCCACACACACACACACCTGTCACTGTCGGCTGTCAGTGCTGCAACTTTCTGCTGTCAGCTCCCGATTTTTCGTTGTAGTCACTGACCAGTGTTTTGTGAAAGAAACAGACGTGAAATTACTATAGCCTATCAGCTGGTAAGTAGTTTTAGTGTTTTATTAAAAAGGAAAACCTTTAAACTACTAAATGATCACGGCACACAACAGGCTTTTGTTGTCCGTATTTTAAAGGCAGTTGACAAATGTCTCCGTTTATCTTTTATGAGTCGCTTTGATCTATACGTGTTATTTCCAAGTTTCATTCACATTTTGACTAAAGTTTTAAAGTGAAAGAATGTTTTCCGTATTTCCTGCTTTTGCTCCTCCCACTTGTTTGCATTGTTTAATCTCTATTAAAATGCTTTTTTTTTTTTTGCTTTTTTTTTTTTGCTTTTTATGTGGTTTTATAAAAAAAATTATGTGATTTACTTAATTTACACTTTCAATATAAAACCCATGATAATAAAATATGAATGTTTATTTATTCCATATTAGTATTTATGTTTTTATTTTTTTAAATGACTACATTCCCTCTGCATTTACTGTACCTAAAACAAAGAGTCATCTATTTTATTCCTAAAAATGTAAATTTTGCAACCACCATTTCCAGTTTATTTGATTTATTTAGTGGAAATGACGCTGTGGTGGAAATATTTTTGGTGTTTTAAGGAAAGTGTTAAAAATGACAGAATTTGTTGTAGCGTCTGGACCAATCAGACACACAATTATTCATTATATTTTATGAATAATCCAGAAAACTCTCCTAACAAAGCTCTGTGAACACATCCCCCTAAACTGAAACTAACATCCCAAATGAAACTAACACACAGGCAGAACCAGGTGTCCTGTTACAGGAAGACTGAAAATTTATGATCAAAAAGAATTTGCAGAGACATGTGACTCTGACTTAATACTTGTTGAGAAGGACAAATCCTTTTAATCCATTCTGTAGATAACCACCTGAGAAATGTATAAACATGTAACCGATTTTCCCCTCCCATGATTTTCCTTTTATAGGGTTTGGCTTATGTATTACTTCTCTATTTTGAACTATTTTGGTATTAATGTTTCAGTTTGCATACTACTGTATGGTTCACTAAAATCACATGGTTAGCATGTTTGGTATCAGTGGACTCCAACTTTTGTTTTCTCATTTGGTAATTTATGTTACATGTTACTAACTCTGTGACACATTAGTATTATAAGAATCTAGAAGGTTCTTCTCTCAAACATCCAGTCCAATGTCTTATGCTAATATCCTGCTAGAGCTTAAATGATCATAAATTTCCTTTCAAAGACTTGGGTATGATTGGGCCAGAGGAGGAGAGACCAGCACCATAGGTTAAAAGCCAGCGCACAATCTCCTCCCTCTCTCGCTTGTATCTTCGACTGTCCTTCGACTGCTTCTCAGGCCTCGACCTGCCCCCACCATGTGCTTAACCCGGAGAGAAAGAACTCTTTCCCACTACAAGAGTCAAATTAACAGCTTAAGTTGTTTCATATTTCTTCATCCAACGCAGAAGATATTGATTACAACTTCAGACCGAACCATCAAGAATTTCTCCTCAGCCTGCAGATCTGGACACTCCTCAACAGCTAAGGCATTGTGCAAGTATCGTACGTTTGAACATTTAATAGTGATTTAGTAATAATGGTAATAGTAATAGTAATGGTTTCCCTAAGCATGTTTTTGACTTTTCTCCATAGCTCCATTTCCTGTTCCCACTTCAGTTTCCACTCTTTCATTTCTCATTTTACCCATGTACGTGTGACTTGTGTGTATGTATGTGTTTGTTAGTTTAGTTATGTGTGTTTGTGATTTAGTTAATAAAACTTGTGCACAATACATATTTGGTTCTGACTTCCTGTCTGCTCATAGTTGTCACTTAAATGATTTAGATGAAGCTCTAAGAGCTGTAAATGCTAAGAAAGAATTATTTTTCTGTGGCCATGAAAGATACCCTTCTCTTAGAATTAATTAATAATCAATACTGAGTGTTCACAGAATTAACTGATTGATTGATTGATTGATTGTAATTTTAATGTAGCTACATCAAGTTAATCAGATTAACTGAATTAAATATTCATAATTAATCATAATGAATAATCATAATGAGTTATGAATAATTATTAATATTTCCCCTTGGAGCTAATTCGCAACATTGATGCAGGTCCACAGCAGACAATTAAGTAAACTAATGAGAATGTGAAACGTGTTTTCAGAGATTTATTTCCTAAATATTCTTAAGACAAAAGTGCCGTTTTATTTGAAGAATAACCCAAATGTACAGTATAGGCAAGAAAGTTCAACGTGAGCTGATTCTTTTCTTCTTCTCTCTTTCTTTTTTCAGTTTGTTTGACAAAGAATGGAAATATCTGCAAGATGCTTGTGGAAATACAACCTGCACAAGATCTGATTTTTGAACTGTCTTCGTGTCTCTCAGTTTTCAACAAAATCACCCTATACTGTTATCTGCTGTAAAGACATCCATCAGATCATCAACTAATGGCACAGCGAGCTGAAGAAGTGTTTCATCACTGCTCATATCAGCTGATGAGACTCCACTGACATTTATGTGACATGTTCACTTTAAAGATTATTGTTCTCTTTACTGTTATTGTTCAACTTCACTATGATTTTTGCTGGTGTCGATGTGCTGATGCTGAATATGAGATGAATGGGCAATGCTGCCCAATGTGTGCTCCTGGTAAGACTGCTAATGAAAAGTTATACCATATAGTTTACATATTTAACACAATTTGAATAATTTCAAAGCTCTTAACTTTTGATGTTTTTTATTTTTCAGGTTTGTTAAATATATTACTTCAGTGATGATAATCTGCTTTATTCTGCATCAATGAATATATATGTTTTCTGCATAAAACCATTTGTTTGGTTAGAGAGAGAGAAAAATTAGAAAGTCAGTGTACCATGACATTGCCAAAGTGGTTTCTGTTGAAGTTAAATAACTCTTATGTGCTGCTTTTTAGGAAATCATGTTTATAGGCACTGCACAGAAGATACCAGCACAACTTGTGCTCCATGCCCTGAATCCACTTACATTGATGAACCCAGCGGCCTCTCAAAATGCTTCATCTGTACTGTGTGTGATGCAAGTGAGTGTTTCCCCCTTTAAATACACTTTATTGCCAAAAGTATTGGGACACCCCTCCAAATCATTGAATTCAGGTGTTCCAATTACTTCCACGGCCACAGGTGTATAAAATCAAGCACCTAGGCATGCAGACTGCTTCTACAAACATTTGTGAAAGAATGGGTCATTCTCCGGAGCTCAGTGAATTCAAGCGTGGTACCGTGATAGGTGTGCATTAAGTCAATTTGTGAAATTTCCTCACTACTAAATATTCCACAGTCAACTGTTAGCGGTATCATAAAGTGGAAGCAATTGGGAACAACAGCAACTCAGCCACGAAGTGGTAGGCCACGTAAAATCACAGAGCGGGATCAGGGCATGCTGAGGCGCACAGTGCGCAGAAGTCGCCAACTTTCTGCAGAGTCAATAGCTACAGACCTCCAAACTTCGTGTAGCCTTTAGATTAGCTCAAGAACAGTGTGTAGAGAGCTTCATGGAATGGGTTTCCATGGCCGAGCAGCTGCATCCAAGCCTTACATCACCAAGTGCAACGCAAAGCGTCAGATGCAGTGGTGTAAAGCACGCCGCCACTGGACTCTAGGGCAGTGGTGATGCGTTCTCTGGAGTGACAAATCAAGCTTCTCCGTCTGGCAATTCGATGGACTAGTTTGGGTTTGGCAGTTACCAGGAGAACAGTACTTGCCTGACTGCATTGTGCCAAGTGTAAAGTTTGGTGGAGGGGGGATTATGGTGTGGGGTTGTTTTTCAGGGGTTGGGCTTGGCCCCTTAGTTCCAGAGAAAGGAACACTTAATGCTTCAGCATACCAAGACATTTTGGACAATTTCATGCTCCCAACTTTTGGTGTGGAGGAACTTGACTGGCCTGCACAGAGTCCTGACCTCAACCTGATAGAACACCTTTGGGATGAATTAGAGCAGAGACTGTGAGCCAGGCCTTCTCGCCAACATCAGTGCCTGACCTCACAAATGTGCTTCTAGAGAATGGTCAAAAGTTCCCATAAACACACTCCTAAACCTTGTGGAAAGCCTTCCCAGAAGAGCTGAAGCTGTTATAGCTGCAAAAGGTGGGCCAACTCCATATTAAACCCTACGGATTAAGAATGGGATGTCATTGAAGTTCATGTGCATGTAAAGGTAGGCGTCCCAAAACTTTTGGCAATATAGTGTATGTTCACCTGGAAATTAAATAGTTGTTATAGATTTTATCAATTTGAATCTGTTTGAACTTTTAATGCAGGTGATTTAGCATCTGAAGAGATACAAGCTAGTTGCTCTGGGGTAGTTGTTCCTAACAGTACTGTATGTAATATGGTTTCTGTTGACTCATTTCTATCTTAGGTCGAGGGTTAAGAGTGAATAAAGCCTGTACTCGAGGGTCAGATACTGTTTGTGAGCCGCTGGAACAATTCTACTGCATTGGAAAAAATAAAGGTAGCTGCAGAAACGCTGTGAAACACTCTGAATGCAAACCTGGACAATATATCAAACAAGCAGGTAAATGATAAAATTATATAAATGTGCATGTTTATTGTTATCTGTGCTGCATTAGTTACAGTTAAAAAACACAATATCTTTCATGTAACTGTATGTCATTGTCTTTACAGGAACTCCCTCCACAGATACAGTATGTGCAGATTGTGAAGCTCACACATATTCAAACGGCTCTTTTTCATCCTGTTTACCTCACACAAAGTAAGTGTTCACTTATACTGTTAGTGTGTGCTGTTGGTCATCATTTTTCATCTGATCCTGGATATTATTCACAGATGTGAAGCACTGGGACTTACTGAAACAACTCCAGGAACACGATCATCTGACAGTGAATGTGGAAATACCACTTCTGCTTTATCAATTGTTATTAGTGTTATAGTTATTTTAATAATAATTGCAGTAGTAAGTTTTACAATTGTACATATTCAAAAGAAGAAACGATCTGGTACAGGTAAGCTTTATTCAGTTTGTTCAGAATGTTTTTGTAGTATGAGAAATGTAGTTGTTTTTCATATAATTGTTTTTTCTATGCAAACTCAGCCAGATTAATAAAATATATACAGTCATGGAGCTGGAATACTTTTTGACAGTCACTCATATACACTATATATTTCCTACAATGAGGAAAAAGATGGTGATGCAGTGAGGAATATACTAATGATTCAATTACTATTTTGTCTTCCTTCTGTTCATGCAGGAATACAGGTATAATGAAAGTTTATTTCTTTTCACATTAAAGAGAAAAACATAATATATTTCTTTTATTGTTTTTTAAATTACAAAATGTATGTCTATTTGTTTTTTGTTAAAAGGAATCGGTACATTATCTCAAGGAAAAAGCCAGTATGGGTAAGTGTAGTAAATCATATCGACACAACACAGTTAATCAGCTCATGTACATGATGAGAAACTTCAGTCACATAATATTAGATTTCAGTTGTGATTTATTTAATATTTCAATCTTCTGTTGTTTGACTGTGAGACACAAAACATTCTCTGTGTTTGTTCAAGCTGAAAAGTAGCTAATGATTTCCTTCACTGTGTTTTCAGTTGATGATGCTGTATAAATGCTGAGCCAAACAGAATTGGAAGAAGAAGTGAAACTGGGAATCAGTATCTATTCCAGTCTAGAGACTCAGAACTGTCTCCACATCAGGGAGAAAATCAAATGAGCTAAACCTGAAATTCCAATGGAACAAAAAGTAGATTAAAAACAAGCATTATTATCTTGACATTAGAATTACATCTTTATGAATTAGTGGACAGAAATGGATGGTATAAGTATTCAAGCTGTATTTTTCTTATACTGATCAGAATAAACATTCAGCAAACTTCTATGTAATGCAAGACTTATTTAGACTTTGTCTGAATGACAAAAGAATGAATTTAAGAGTGGAACTATCAAGACAGAATAAAAAAATAAATAAAAAAAAAAAAAAAAAATCACTTCTCCAGCAACTGATGGCGCGTTTTAATGGTTATCAACATCGTAAATCCTGCAAAGTTTTTTTATATTTTCATTAAAAAAAAAAATATGTATGTACATTTATAACACTATACTTTGTATTATAGAATGGAGGTAGATTTGTAGCTCATCTCCAAATAAATAGATTATGATCCACAAATAAATGTAAAGATATTCACAAAAATAATTGTATGCACAAATGAATAGAATGAGATCCACAAATATAGGTTAGGAGTATCACTGTTACAAACCCTTTTTTAAATTGTCTAGGGAAAACAAGGGTGCAACATTAAAACACTGAACGTGTACTGGAAAATAATTACACACCATTAAGTCAGCAACGTTTTTGTTTATTATAGTGAAACCAATACCAATTAATCCAGAATATAGTTTTTACATAAATTATATTATAAATTATATACATTCGTTAACAAAGCCAAAAATAATTCACAAAAGAACGGGGAAAGAGAAAAGAACGCGACCGTGCCAAATCAAGGAAAGAAAAATATAACCAGTCTTACTAAGCAGAAAACAAAACTTCTAGTCTAACTCAACCATCAATGTTCACAAAAAAAAAAAAAAAAAAAAAACCTACATTGAACAAAAAGAAAAGTCTTCAGCGTCCAGGACGCCCTAAATACACTACCCTTACTAAAACCAAAAATACAAAAAACGGCACATGTCACTAAACTAGTGTTCTGTAGAAGAATTGATAGCTCAGTGTGGACATGTATATCACGTGATATCTTACCTGTTCTTTATCTCTTTCCCCGTTTAGTAATGTCGTTTTATCAACCAGATAACAGAAACGGCGAAAAACACCAGAGAGTAAAGATCCAATGGGCCAATTACACTGACTTAACTAACAAAGATTAACACAAAGATGGTACAGGGCAAAACAAGCACGCGATTTGACCACTCAGGTACCCGCATCACCCTGCTGAAACGAAAGTAAAGACAAGGGGAAAAAAAGAGGGAAGAAAACAAAAACAAAATATCATTCCCAAAACAAAATAACATGGGACGTAACAATCACAAAAAGTAATTAAATTCACAAATAAATAAAATGAGATTTGCTAATAAAAAACATATTCACAAATATGTTTTTATGTCACAAGCACAACTCTGCCTGCATTTATTCGTGAATCACCACCTGTACATTTGTGAATTGCTTTCTGTACATTTGTGGATTCTGAAACAATCACAACTGCAGACAAATCCACAAATAGGTCGACTCCACCCACCGACTACTCAAGCCAATCAGATGTCAGATGCCAATCTGACCAACTCTCACTACAACCAATCACGTTTTGCTTTACAATCGGGGGCGGTCTCGCCCTGCATTGGCTTGGAAAGGCAGTAGAGGGTTCTTAAACAGTAAAAAGAGGTTTAAAATTTATATTTCGTTAGACCATTAGACTGTGTGTCAAGCCAAGCCAAACTATTATATTTTATGCGCCCGAGAAACAGTGCTCTCTGTTATGGGAACAACAACGGTTTATTGGATACAGATGCGTTATGGAAGCGTCACGTTATTCAAGATTGAACAGAAAGCCTCAATAATTAGCTCTTAACTTATCTAACAGATTTAACCTTGTGATAAACATGCGAGTTTGCAAAAAAGATTAATCTGTCGTCACATCACAACAGCATTTCCCAGTTTATCAATCAAACATCGACGGATATGAGCAGCAAACCAACTATTAAACGGCCCTTAAATAATATTTTAAACATTTAACATTACCATTGTTTGTAGAGAAGATACAGACTTTTTAAATGTGACAGGTTATTGAAGTACATAGCCTATAGATTATGTATTTCATTTAAAAGTAAAATGTCCAGCAGTCAAACACTTGATCACGCAAACATTTCAGATGAATCAGACTTAATAGTTTTTTATTGTAAAAGTTATTTACAGCATCCAAAATTAATTAAAAAAATATATATTTTCAGCATTGCAACCTCTTTATTTGCATTATCCAAAACCATAGCTGCAGTGATGCCGAGGCTCGTTCTGTTACATCACGGATGCTCATTCAGGCTCATATTTGGTATTATATATAATAATCATATTTTGTTGATCCTGGAACAACATTCCAGTCTGAAAATTTAGTCTTAACCCTATTCCTACCCCTAAACCTAATCCTACCCATAACTTATCCCTAAAATCAGAGGGGAAAGATAGGTGAATAACATTGATGTAGAAGCACCTAACCCTGGTTGCAAGCCTAAACTTGACATAAACGGTAAACTTGTCCCTCAAATCTGATTGGTTGATTGGAATGTTGTTCCAGGATCAACAAAGATGTTGATCCAGGAACATGTCGTAGTTGGCAAAATCACGGTGACCGGTTCGGGTTCTCCCTCTCGTGGCGTTTCCATCAATTTTTCTTCCAAGCCGGTGTACAATATCCACATCTTGTTGTATTTTGCTGGTAAGCTATGGAAGAACTGCACAACAAATATCCACGACCTGTGCCTTTACGTCTTCACCCGACTGCTCCGCCAGACCATACAATCTCAAATTCCATCTTCTTTTGTAGCCTCGTTGAGCCTAGAGTCGATCTCGGACATTTTCTTACCATGTGCATCGCTGACTTCATGGATCACCTTCATGTCCTTTTTCAAATGTTTCATGTCATCTTTGACATCTTTTACTTCGTTGAAGAGGAATTCCGTCGTTTTCTTTAAAGCTTCAATGCTCACCGTATTTACCCTTAAGAGCTCCTCTAATCCGTTGACTCTTTCATTTATGCATCGCATAATGTTTTCTTGAATTTCAGACAGGGACGGTTCACCTCTACTTTTCTTCGGATCAGGGGTGCAGGGGGTTGAATCCGGTAAAGGAACTGTGGCGCCGCTACATATGCTGCATTGTTTCAATGTCAGTGGCACAAATGTGCACTTCATCGTCTTTTGTTCTTCATCTTTGTCAGCGGCTTTATTAGGCTTTTTTCCTTGCCTTTACTCTCCCTCTCTTTTCGTTTTTCCACCATTCGATGCAGTCTCTATTTAGTCGTCCAATTGGTCAATTTATTAAACAAAAAAGAACAATATGAGGTGAAGGAAGAAACTTTTCTCCTCAGCTTCTCAAAACTACCTCCTTAACGGTCGCCATCTTGCGCGCCCTCGGATTTGTCTGCAGTCGTGATTGTTTCAGAATCCACAAATGCGTGCACAAATGTACAGAAAGCAATTTACAAATGTACAGGTGGTGATTCACAAATAAATGCAGGCAGAGTTGTGCTTGTGACATAAAAACATATTTGTGAATATGTTTTTTATTAGCAAATCTCATTTTATTTATTTGTGAATTTAATTAATTTTCGTGAATTTCCTAACATATATTTGTGGATCTCATTCTATTCATTTGTGCATACGATTATTTTTTGTGAATATCTTTACATTTATTTGTGGATCATAATCTATTTATTTAGAGATTAGCTCTATCTCCATATTAAAGTACCTTTGCATCAAATTACAAAAAAATTAGTTAACGCTGCTGTGAGAGTGTTTCTAATACAGCCACTGTGAGAGTGACGGTAAATCTATTGTTTTACACTTTTTTTTCTTTTGTTATTTGAGTAAATGGGAACACAAAAATACTTTTAATGTAGTCTCTCATTCACCAAGAGAAGTTTACCCAACTTTGATGACTTCTGCTTCTGAGAAACCTGGAAATGTGAAAAGGGTTCATAGTGAGTGAACATGTGCCGTGGAGAGTGAAAGTCTTGAGAGAGAGAGAGAGAGAGAGAGAGAGAGAGAGAGAGTGCTGCAGACAGTGCAGAATATAATTAGATATACTTTACAGATATCAAAACACATTATACACAATATAGATGATAAATATTCAAAAGGTACAGATTATACATATAAAACACAATTATACACATAATAAAGTTGCAGATGTGCAGTGGGATGATAAGCAGGTGATGGCAGAGTTTCTTGTGTTAAAGTGCAGTGAGTGCAACATTAGAGTCCAGTTTAGTAGAAACTGTATTGATGGAGTTTAAAGTGCAGTGCATGGCATAGGATTGGAGCGTATCAGTTCTGAGTGTTCAGCAGCCTGATAGCCTGAGAGATAAAGCTGTCACTCAGTCACTCGGGTGCTGCTGGACCGCCTGTCTGAGGACAGCAGAGAGAGCAGACCATGATGATCTTTCCTCACACACCGCCTGGTGTAGATGTCCTGGATGGAGGGAAGCTCACCTCCTACAATGAGCTTTGCTGTTGCCAGTGATGCTGTGTCTGTAGCAGGCAGTGATGCAGCCAGTCACAGTGCAGATGTAGATTGATCTGAGATGTTGAGGCTCATTCCAAACTTCCTCAGGCTCCTGAGTTAAAAGAGGCGCTGAAGTGTCTTCCTCAGCACTCTAAGCGGAACTCGAACCCGGGTCCGCCGGCATGTGAGTCAGACGCTCTAACAAGGAGGCTAAAGATCGGAGTCTCTTACCAGCCTACGTCTGTTACACTAACACCAGTGTTTCTGACTGGAAGCATCTCTCTCCATTTTCCTCTTCCAGTGTAGCCTAGAGGATTCATAAGAAAACTGCTACACAATATTTAAATTACCTTATTAACAGTATTCATCAGGTGTGCCGCACACGTCCTGAAAAGTGAAACCAAAACGTTTCAATCGCCCCCAGGTGGCTGGATGCAGTACAGGTCATAAACCCCACCTTCTCAATGTAATCTAATGTGACGTGAGACAAACTAAACAATCAAATTACACTTCAAATATTTTTTTTTCCAAAGATGGTTTCTGTCATTTCAGGCAGTTTTTATCACGCTGATGTTAGTTCAAGTGTTCGTTTTTTAAATAAGTTTGTTTTTAGTTAGTTATTTGATGCTGTAAAACAGGGGTGAGATTCTCTGAGCGAAGTAGTCACTGAGGCACCAAAAAGCTTAGTTAGTTGTTAGTAGTTTATTTTACCTTATTTTAATAAGACTTCAGTTGTGCTACAATCAGCAGACATCAAAATTGGAGCAGTCAGGCAAAATTGGAGCAGTCACTCCATGCGTGAGTGTGGGCGGGATCTTGATACCGCAGCTCAACTTCACGCTCAATACTGCACAGACTCCGGCTCCAAACAACATAATCAGCGCAAGACGTCAGCGCCATCTTGGGGCGTTGGCGGCTTCACTTTTCTACAATGGAAGAGAGTGAAGGTGCGACATCACACAGTCATGTGAATACTATTCTTGTTGCATTTTGCCATCAAATACCTAAATACACACGGTCTAACCCAGTGTCAGTCCTGTTCCTGGAGGAACATCAAGGGTGCGTCTCAATCAGCTCCCTAGCTTGAGAATCAGTGTATCATGTTCATGAATTTGGGCACTGGTAGAGACCCTGACTCTCTACTGACAACAGCTCCATTTCTGGTGACATGGTAACATCCTCAATGTACAACATCACTGGTACTGGTCACTACTGTCCTCTCAAGGATGTCTCATTTCAGAAATGTAACCATTATAAAATTAACTGTTATCCTTGTGAAATGTAAATTGTTGTAATTTCTTTATGACATTGGAATGTAATGGTTACTGTACTGAAATGAGGCAGCCTCAAAGACGACCTGTATTCTGCTGACAAATGCGACCTGCAGAGGACACAGCCTCTGAAATGACACACAGCTCCTGATAAAACTCTCCTGCCTGTAGCCTTAGTACTCCTGAAGACACTGATCAGCTGGTTCAGGTGTTTGATCAGGGTTGGAGCTGAACTCTGCAGGACAGTGGCCCTCCATGACCTAAACTGCACATCCCTGTTCCAAGGCCTGAAATGGATGGGTCGTGTAAGAGAGACATTCAAAATGTGTGCTGTTGGTGTGCCTCCAGGAACAGGGTTGGGAAACACAGATCAGGCATAACATTATGACACTGACAGGTGAAGTGAATAACACTGATTATCTCTTCATCACGGCACCTGTTAGTGGGTGGATATATTAGGCAGCAAGTGAAGATTTTGTCCTCAAAGTTGATGTGTTAGAAGCAGAAAAAAATGGACAAGTGTAAGGATTTGAGCGAGTTTGACAAGGGCCAAATTGTGATGGCTAGACGACTGGGTCAGAGCATCTCCAAAACTGCAGCTCTTGTGGGGTGTTCCCGGTCTGCAGTGGTCAGTATCTATCAAAAGTGGTCCAAAGAAGGAAGAGTGGTGAACCGGCGACAGGGTCATGGGCGGCCAAGACTCATTAATGCACGTGGGGAGCGAAGGCTGGCCCGTGTGGTCCGATCCAACAGATGAGCTACTGTAGCTCAAACTGCTCAAGAAGTTAATACTGGTTCTGACAGATAGGTGTCAGAATACACAGTGCATCACAGTTTGTTGCGTATGGAGCTGCATAGCTGCAGACCAGTCAGGGTGCCCATGCTGACCCCTGTCCACCGCCGAAAGAGCCAACAGTGGACACGTGAGCATCAGAACTGGACCACGGAGCAATGGAAGAAGGTGGCCTGGTCTGATGAATCAAGTTTTCTTTTACATCACATGGATGGCCGGGCTCGTGTGTAGCTCCCCAGTGCCGGCAGCACTCATGCAGCCCCAGACCATGACACTCCCACCACCATGTTTGACTGTAGGCAAGACACACTTGACTTTGTACTCCTCACCTGGTTGCCGCCACACACGCTTGACACCATCTGAACCAAATAAGTTTATCTTGGTCTCATCAGACCACAGGACATGGTTCCAGTAATCCATGTCCTTAGTCTGCTTGTCTTCAGCAAACTGTTTGCAGGCTTTCTTGTGCATCATCTTTAGAAGAGGCTTCCTTCTGGGATGACAGCCATGCAGACCAATTTGATGCAGTGTGCGGCGTATGGTCTGAGCACTGACAGGCTGACCCTCCACCCCTTCAACCTCTGCAGCAATGCTGGCAGCACTGATACGTCTATTTCCCAAACACAATCTCTGGATATGATGCTGAGCACGTGCACTCAACTTCTTTGGTCGACCATGGCGAGGCCTGTTCTGAGTGGAACCTGTCCTGTTAAACCGCTGTATGGTCTTGGCCACCGTGCTGCAGCTCAGTTTCAGGGTCTTGGCAATCTTCTTATAGCCTACGCCATCTTTATGTAGAGCAACAATTCTTTTTTTCAGATCCTCAGAGAGTTCTTTGCCATGAGGTGCCATGTTGAACTTCCAGTGACCAGTATGAGAAAGTGAGAGTGATAACACCAAATTTAACACACCTGCTCCCCATTCACACCTGAGACCTTGTAACACTAACGAGTCACATGACACAGAAAATGGATAATTTGGCCCAATTTGGACATTTTGACTTAGGGGTGTACTTACTTTTGTGGCCAGCGGTTTAGACATTAATGGCTGTGTGTTGAGTTATTTTGAGGGGACAGCAAATTTACACTGTTATACAAGCTGTACACTCACTACTTTACATTGTAGCAAAGTGTCATTTCTTCAGTGTTGTCACATGAAAAGATATGATAAAATATTTACAAAAATGTATTCACTTCTGTGAGATACTGTAAGTAAGAAAAGCACTTTTTGCAGTGTTTACACTAATCACTACTTTTGTTGGGAACTATATGTAGATTTTATCATGATAAAAAGGCTATTTTATAAGAGAAGGCAGAGAAGGGAAATGACGTCGCTAACTCTGGAAATTAGCCTTTGGCTAGAAGCCTGTATGTGGAGCATCGGCTGCTTGAAATTGTAGCATGTTATTCTGCATCGTCCCTGTTAAATAAACAAATGAATTACTTAATTAAAAGTCAAAATCAGTAATACTGTGAAATGTTTACCATTTAAAGCTGCAGTCCGTAAGTTTTTCCTCTTTGTCGCCATCTCTGTTTGAAACCTGCAATTGCAGTTATTTGTGGAATTATCATCGTTACGTGGGTTGTGCGTCGGCACGACTCCTCAGCATGGATGAATCTAATGTTTGCTGTCAGTCACCGCATCGGTGTGGATACTGTACTACTGAATCACAGATTCAACGTCTTGAAGTAAGAATTTTCACCGGAAAATGTCATCTGAACAAGTAACATGTCTGCCTCTTTTGTTCTGACCATCTTAGAAAAAAGCATTACAATAAATCACGCTGCCAATGGTGATTAAATCTAACGATCGCTTAGCTTGGATCACGTCAAACTGTGCAAATTATTATTATTGTTATACTTTGTTCTCAAATTGTTAATGTTAACAACATCAGCACTGGTGTGGTTGTAGAAATTATTTCAGTCATTGGCAGAGGGATTACACAGTTTTAAAGCTTCATAAGGTAAGGTATCAGAAGAGCATAGAAATAAATAAATTAAATGGTAGTTAATTCATATATTTAAGAATATTCTACATTAGCTCTTCTATTGGAAATCAGTGTAGCTGTAATCATTCACGTGTACAGAGATTTTTGGGTTCACTGTGCAAATAAAACCTTGAACCTTATTGTGATCATTTTAAATTATAAATTTATATTTTGTTAAAAATTTTAATATTTTTTTATTCGAAACATAAAAAATATGAAATTTCAGTAACAATTTTTAGCACTGTATGACTTTTACAACCAGTCAGTACCCAACCAGAGAACATGGAGGATGTTGAATAGTCTGGCTCGTAAATTAACGCATCATATGGATCACCACAACATTAACCACAGGTTACAAAAAATATTATGTCCACAAATACATTTACAGGTTTATTTAAGCTGTTACGGGAAGTGACGTATTCAGCAAATGATAACAACTAATAAAATACACAGTTTAAAGCATCGCTAGGTACAAAGGAAAAGCACAAAGAAATGAAACTGATGCGACTAGTTGACGTTTGCTGTGCTTTATCCAAACATTACACGAATCCAGCAATCATACAGTCAGGGACGACTGCACAAAACTAATAAAAAAAAACATTATAAACTAAAAGAAATTATAAAATTATAAAAGAAAAGATATACAATTGTAGTTTAAGTTCGCGGTAAAACTATATTTACCTTTGTTTTAAATAATCCATTGAACCTGCTGAGAAACAAAGAGCGTTCCCCAGAAACTCAAAATATTCATGTTTATGCTCAGTCCACTGAAACCAAAAATCTCAGAAATCTCGTAACACGAGTTTGTCTCCACACACACACACACACACACACACACACCTGTCACTGTCGACTGTCAGTGCTGCAACTTTCTGCTGTCAGCTCCAGATTTTTCGCTGTGACCAATGACCAGTGTTTTGTGAAAGAAACAGACGTGAAATTAATATAACCTATCAGCTGGTAAGTAGTTTTAGTGTTTTATTAAAAAGGAAAACCTTTAAACTACTAAATGATCACGGCACACAACAGGCTTTTGTTGTCCGTATTTTAAAGGCAGTCGATAACTGACCAATTTATTTAAATGTCTCCGTTTATCTTTTATGAGTCGCTTTGAACTATACGTGTTATTCGATCTATAAGTTTCATTCACATTTTGACTAAAGTTCTAAAGTGAAATAGTTTTTGCCTTATTTCCTCTTTTGGCTCCTCCCACTTGTTTTCGGGGTTTAATTTCTTTTAAAATGCTTTTTTGCTTTTTATGTGCAGTTTTATAAAAAAAAAATAATAATAATAAAAAAAAAGAATAAATTTTGATTTGGTGATTTATTTGATTTACACTTTCAATATGAAAATCCATGATAATAAAATATGAATTAATATGTTTATTTATTCCATATTAGTATTTATTATGTAAAAAAGTTTTTTTTAAATGACTACATTCCCTCTGCATTTACTGTATCTAAAACAAAGAGTCATCTATTTTATTCCCAAAAATGTTTACTAATGTAAATTTTGCAAACATCATTTCCATCATAAAATGCTATTGAACAATATATTTTATTTATTTAGTGGAAATGACGCTGTGGTGTAAATATTTTTGATGTTTTAAGGAAAATGTTAAAAAATATGGAATTTGATTTGATTAGCATCTGGACCAATCAGACACACAATTATTCATTATGTTTTATGAATAATCCAGAAAACTCTCCCAAAGTTCTGTGAACACATCCCCCTAAACTGCAACTAACATCCAAAATGAAACTAACACACAGGCAGAACCAGGTGTCCTGTTACAGGAAGACTGAAAATTTATGATCAGAAAGAATTTGCAGAGACATGTGACTCTGACTTAATTCTTGTTGAGAAGGACAAATAAACCCTTTTAATCTATTCTATATATAACCACCTGAGAAATGTATAAACATGTATCCAACTTTCCCCTCTCATGATTTTCCCTGTTATAGGGTTTGGCTTATGTATTACTTCTCTATTTTGAACTATTTTGGTATTAATGTTTCAGTTTTGTATACTACTGTATGGTTCACTACAATCACATGGTTAGCATGTTTGGTATCAGTGGACTCCAACTTTTGTTTTCTCATTTGGTAATTTATGTTACATGTTACTAACTCTGTGACACATTAGTATTATAAGAATCTAGAAGGTTCTTCTCTCAAACATCCAGTCCAATGTCTTATGCTAATATCCTGCTAGAGCTTAAATGATCATAAATTTCCTTTCAAAGACTTGGGTATGATTGGCCCAGAGGAGGAGAGACCAGCACCATAGGTTAAAAGCCAGCGCACAATCTCCTCCCTCTCTCTCTTGCATCTTCGACTGTCCTTCGACTGCTTCTCAGGCCTCGACCTGCCCCCACCATGTGCTTAACCCGGAGAGAAAGAACTCTTTCCCACTACAAGAGTCAAATTAACAGCTTAAGTTGTTTCATATTTCTTCATCCAACGCAGAAGATATTGATTACAACTTCAGACCGAACCATCAAGAATTTCTCCTCAGCCTGCAGATCTGGACACTCCTCAACAGCTAAGGCATTGTGCAAGTATCGTACGTTTGAACATTTAATAGTGATTTAGTAATAATGGTAATAGTAATAGTAATGGTTTCCCTAAGCATGTTTTTGACTTTTCTCCATAGTGCCATTACCTGTTCCCACTTCAGTTTCCACTCTTTCATTTCTCATTTTACCCATGTACGTGTGACTGGTGTGTATGTATGTGTTTGTTAGTTTAGTTATGTGTTTGTGATTTAGTTAATAAAACTTGTGCACAATACATATTTGGTTCTGACTTCCTGTCTGCTCATAGTTGTCACTGAAATGATTTAGATCAAGCTCTAAGAGCTGTAAATGCTAAGAAAGAATTATTTTTCTGTGGCCATGAAAGATACCCTTCTCCTAGAATTAATTAATAATCAATACTGAGTGTTCACAGAATGAACTGATTGATTGTAATTTTAATGTAGTTACATCAAGTTAATCGAATTAACTGATTCAAATATTTATAATTAATAATCATAATTAGTTATGAATAATTATTAATATTTCCCCTTTGAGCTAATTCGCAACATTGATGCAGGTCCACAGCAGACAATTAAGTAAACTAATGAGAATATGAAACGTGTTTTCAGAGATTTATTTCCTAAATATTCTTAACACAAAAGTGCAGTTTTATTTGAAGAATAACCCAAATGTACAGTATAGGCAAGAAAGTTCACAGTGAGCTGATTCTTTTCTTCTTCTCTCTTTCTTTTTTCAGTTTGTTTGACAAAGAATGGAAATATCTACAAGATGCTTGTGGAAATACAACCTGCACAAGATCTGATTTTTGAACTGTCTTCGTGTCTCCCAGTTTTCAACAAAAACCCCCTATACTGTTATCTGCTGTAAAGGCAACCATCAGATCATCAACTAATGGCACAGCGAGCTGAAGAAGTGTTTCATCACTGCTCATATTAGCTGATGAGACTCCACTGACATTTATGTGACATGTTCACTTTAAAGATTATTGTTCTCTTTACTGTTATGGTTCAACTTCACTATGATTTTTGCTGGTGTCGATGTGCTGATGCTGAATATGAGATGAATGGGCAATGCTGCCCAATGTGTGCTGCTGGTAAGACTGCTAATGAAAAGTTATACCATATAGTTTACATATTTAACACAATTTGAATAATTTCAAAGTTTGTTTGGTTAGAGAAAAAAAAATTAAATTAGAAAGTCAATATATCATGACATTGCCAAAGTGGTTTCTGTTGAAATTAAATAACTTTTATGTGCTGCTTTTTAGGAAATCGTGTTTTTAGCCACTGCACAGAAGATACCAGCACAACTTGTGCTCCATGCCCTGAATCCACTTACATTGATGAACCCAGCGGCTTAACAAAATGCTTTCCCTGTACTGTGTGTGATGCAAGTGAGTGTTTCACCCTTTAAATATGTTCATCTGGAAATTAAGAAGTTGTTATAGATTTTATTCATTTGAATCTGTTTGATCTTTTAATGCAGGTGATTTAGCATCTGAAGAGGTACAAGCTAGTTGCTCTGGGGTAGTTGTTCCTAACAGTACTGTATGTAATATGGTTTCTGTTGACTCATTTCTATCTTAGGTCGAGGGTTAAGAGTGAATAAAGCCTGTACTCGAGGGTCAGATACTGTTTGTGAACCACTGGAACAATTCTACTGCACTGAAAAAAATAAAGGTAGCTGCAGATTCGCTGTGAAACACTCTGAATGCAAACCTGGACAATATATCAAACAAGCAGGTAAATGAAGAAATTATATAAATATGCATGTTTATTGTTATCTGTGCTGCATTAGTTACAGTTAAAAAACACAATATCTTTCATGTAACTGTATGTCATTGTCTTTACAGGAACTCCCTCCACAGATACAGTATGTGCAGATTGTGAAGCTCACACATATTCAAACGGCTCTTTTTCATCCTGTTTACCTCACACAAAGTAAGTGTTCACTTATACTGTTAGTGTGTGCTGTTGGTCATCATTTTTCATCTGATCCTGGATATTATTCACAGATGTGAAGCACTGGGACTTATTGAAACAACTCCAGGAACACGATCATCTGACAGTGAATGTGGAAATACCACTACTGCACCCATTGTTCTTTGTGTTATAGTTACTTTAATAATAATTGCAGTAGTAAGTTTTACAATTGTACATATTCAAAAGAAGAAACGATCTGGTACAGGTAAGCTTTATTCAGTTTGTTCAGAATGTTTTTGTAGTATGAGTTATACAGTTGTTTTTCATATAATTGTTTTTTCTATGCAAATTAAAGAAATATATACAGTCATGGAGCTGGAATACTTTTTGACAATCACTCATATACACTATATATTTACTACAATGAGAAAAAAAGATGGTGATGCAGTGAGGAATATACTAATGATTAAATTACTATTTTGTCTTCCTTCTGTTCATGCAGGAATACAGGTATAATGAAAATTTATTTCTTTTTTCACATTAAAGAGAAAAAAATAAAATACATTTCTTTTATTGTGTTTTAAATAACAAGATGTATGTCTATTTGTTTTTTGTTAAAAGGACACAGGAAATGATTTCAATGAAATAGTCAGTATTGGTAAGTGTAGTAAATCATATAGACACAACACAGTTAATCAGATCATGTACATGATGAGAAACTTCACTAATGTTAGATTTCAGTTGTGATTGAAATAATATTTCTGTCTTCTGTGGTTTGACTGTGAGAAAGCAATGCAAAATATTCTTTGTGCTTGTGCAAGCTGAAAAGTAACCAATGCTTTCCTTCACTGTGGTTTCAGTTGTTGGTGGTTGTATAAAGAGAATCGGATTGTCCTAACAGAAGTCCTAACAAACTTGGAATCACTACAGAATCCAATTCCAGAACAGAGACTACATCAACCCTCCCATCCATATCCACTTCATACACTTAATATGGATACTGAGAAGTTTATGGTTCTTTCTTACCGTAGAGATTATTACATGTTTCACATTAAAAGCTAATACTTTGTAAATTGTAAATCATTAAACTGTTACTCATTCATGTTTATTAAACTGGTATATAAACCAAGAAACGAGCCATTGCTTGTATAATTCTGCCTACAATGAAAAAGAACATCTCTAGCACTGATCAGAGAGCCATTATAAACACGTCCTTTCTATCGAGATACATCGAGTATGTGCTAGTCATGCAATGAGATCCAGGTAGAGCAGCAATGATTATGCCAGAGATCAAATTTGAATAAGGAATAATAAATTTATTCTTATATGTAAAAAATAAATAAATAAAAAAAGTTGATCACAAAAAAAGGAATAATACATTTAAGTAAAAAGTAAAATTATAGAGACAAACAAATGAATCATGTAAACAGTAGTTCCAGAGTATTGTATCTAACAGATTCTGAAGATCAGAGTATAGAGAAAGAGCAAAAGAAGTCAGATATTTGCAGAATGAGAGATAGAAGAGACAAAGCAGAAGTAGAAGCAGAAGAAGTGAAAAGCAAATTAAGAGCAATGAATAAATATGCAGGAAACTTGCACCCTTTTAAACGTATGTTTTGGTCTAATAAAAAAATGTTCAAACAGACTTATCCATTATGTCATAGTTGGTGTAACAGCTAGGTCAGAGTGTCTGGTCAAATGTCAAAGATAGATGAAAATAGATACTGAAGGTGTTGTTTTGATTAAGACCTTTAAAAGAAAACTGCAGATCTTGCATTATCTCATGTCTGCAGAGATGCAAACAGACATATTTTGATACCAAGTGTCACTGTTGGTTTTGATTGTGTTCATGTCTTTTATTTTGTATTCATGTTCTCTGTCATGGTTCTTGTTGTCATGTGTTTCCCTTGCTACTCATGTAATCTTGCCATGTGCTCCCCATGTGAATAGGCTTGTTCGACTTCATGCGGTGCCAAAACGATCGGCTGCCGTCTGACAAAAGCAATGTATTCTGGTTGCAGCCGCCTTACGATCACATGCCATCAAAGTACCGCGAGAGCAAAACAAGACCAGCCACCTAGGTCTGGCGCTGCAGTAGCTCAAAATCAGCTCAAAATCACTTTATTCTCATTGGTCAGATTCTGTGATGACGGTTGACGTGATGTGTCAGGCTTGTTTGAGATGCATCGTTGCTGCACAGACCGATCAGCATATGACATCAAAGTACTCCGAGAGCAATTCAAAAGCATAAGGAGTTGTTTGCTCTCTAAACGCTCTTTTGGTACATTGATGTCATACGACGATCGGTCTGCACAGTGCCGATGCATCTCGGTGTGACGTCATGATTGACAGCTTCTCTGAGCAAAGTAGTCATGGAGGCACCAAAAAGCGGTTAGTAATTGTGTTTACCTTATTTTAACAAGCCTTCAGTTGTACTACATTCAGCAGACATCCAAATTGGAACAGTCAGGCTGCTTAAACATTCCGTGCTTGTGATCGATCCTGCGGGAGTGTGGGCGGGACCTTGATACCGCGGCTCCACTTCATGCTCAATACTGTGCAGATTGTACATTGGCGGCTTCACTTTTCTGCAATGGAAGACAGTGAAGGTGTGTCATCACACAGCCATGTGAATACTATTCTTGTTGCATTTTACCATCAAATACCTAAATACACTGTCTAGCCCAGTGTCAGCCTGACTCTCTACTGTTAACAGCTCCATTTCTGGTGACATGGTAACATCCTCAATGTACAACATCACTGGTACTGGTCACTACTGTCCTCTCATGGTCGCATTTGTCAGCCACATACGTCAAGGATGTCTCATTTCAGAAATGTAACCATTACAGAATTAACTGTTATCCTTGTGAAGCATACATTGTTGTAATTTCTTCATGATATTGGAATGTAATGGTTACTGTACTGAAATGAGGCAGCCTCAAAGACGACCTGTATTCTGCTGACAAATGCGACCTGCAGAGTACACAACCTCTGAAATGACACACAGCTCCTGATAAAACTCTCCTGCCTGTAGCCTTAGTACTCCTGAAGACACTGATCAGCTGGTTCAGGTGTTTGATCAGGGTTGGAGCTGAACTCTGCAGGACAGTGGCCCTCCATGACCGAATCTGCACATCCCTGTTCCAAGGCCGAGAGTTTCTGTTTCTCGTAAGGATTTATTGTTGTTTTACAATTCAATCCTACTTGGTCTTATGTCAAAAAAAGATTTATTGTTTGAAAAGCATGACCCCATACAAACTGTTCTTTTATATGCTTTTAACACTGGCAGACAATTGTTTTAAACAAAATTGTGTATGTATTTTAAGATGCCTAAAGTTTTTGATTTCAGTCCGTCTGTGACTGGTTTATAGGTGTTGTAATGCCATGTTGTGATTCTCTGTTTTCATCTGTCTGTGAGACGATAAGAAAAGCTGTGCATGAACTAGCTTATAAATTTTATTAAATTATATACTGATGTGGAGTTTAAATATTGTGGCTGGAGAAAAAAAAAAAGATAATTACAGTGCATTTAGGATGTATTCAGACCTTTTTATTTTATTACATTTTGTTATGCTGCAAGTTTACACTAAAATGCTTTAAATGAATCTGGACTCCAAACCTCATAACAAGTGACAAAACTAAACCCAGATTTTTGATAACACTGCAATTTAAAAAAAAAAAAAAGAAAGAAAAGAAAGAAACTGAAATATCACATAAATATTCAGAGTCAGACCCTTTGCTGTGACATCTGAAATATATCCCACAGGTTAATCACATTTCTGGATCATCTTTGATATGTTTCTACATTTTAAAGTTTATAAATATTCAGTTGATTTTTCATGATTTGGAAAGGCACACTAGGCTGGAGCTAAACTCGGCTGAAGGCGGCCCTCCATGAACCGGTAAATAAATTTAATAAAGTGGTTAAAAAAAAGGACCATTTTTCCAAGTTCACACAAACAACCAATAAAACACAGACCTGCAACACATTCATTTTACAGACATGAATATTAAAATATGAGCGGAGGGGGAAAAAAATAGGAGGGCACCTTGATGTGTTTTGAAAATGTAATCCTATGACAACAAACAAGGGAGAAACAGAAGATAATAATTCGTCATGCCGTCCTCATTTGCACATATATATTTTATTTGAAGACATGATGAAATATGCGTGCATACAGGGTGCTCAGTCAACTCAGTCTCTCTCTGTCTTTATGACTGGAATAGCATTTAGAAGAGTGTCCACTGTCCTACTTTTAGCCATTTTTGTATATTATGTATATTCAAATACTGATGCAAATGAACAAAGTGTCACACCTTGTCCCTTTATCAAGATCATATTTCAGAATGCTACTGTTTGTTGCGTGACTCGTACCTTTCCTTAGGGAGGGGCAACTGTCTATAAAATTCTCATTCTAATGGTTAAATGAATCTTGTCAACAACTTAGTGACATCGTACAACTCCATCCTTAATCTTTTATACAGAGTTTCGTACAACTACCCAGCTTCAAGGTGAGTGTGAGATATTTTATAATATGTAAGTTTGCAGTATGTGATCACACACAAAACGCTGTTGTTTGTTTTTTCAGTAAAGTTTTAACACATCAATCCGTATAATGTGAACTCAACCCAGAGGAAACCATTACTGCTTTATACACACTCTTTTGCTTCTGTCTGTTTTTAAGTGTATAGGGTAGGTGGACATCCTTGTATTTAACATCAAATCATAAAGTGTGCTTTAGAACAGTGTTTCTCAACTGATGAATCACAACCAGTTCCAAGTGGGTCGCGGAGTACCTGAGAAAAATGTGTTGTCCTGATTCAGTATCTGTGGTCAAATGACATGTTGTCAGGCTATATGTCAGTGTCATTATTCTAACGCTATTTTAATGCTATGCTTTAAATAGCTAATTAAGAATCACTGCTTTAGAATCACACAAGATTTAAAGTAGACAGATACTCTGATTGATCTAAGACCAAAACTCTGCTTGTGACATCTCTAATTAAAAATGCTGTTATGAGTCATAGTCAACTGATTTCTCAAAAATTACTTGAGGCATTTTAATCATTTAAGACTGAACTGTTCTTGTTTGTTTGTTTTGTAACGACGCAGAATTCTTTAAATTATTTGATGGATACATAGAGTCCAAAATGATTTCCCATTCATTATTATGTCAGTATGAAATATATAAATACATTATTAATGTGTTTTTCATTAAATTCTCAATAAGACAGTTTAAACAAATATGCTGGTTGTGATTTGTGGTCTTTTAGGTAATTTTCAAGATGAGCAAACACAAGAAGCTTCGTTTTGTCTCTTGGAACACAATGGGAATCAGGTTCACAAAAGAAAAAAGCTCCAAGCTCCAACTTGTGTTAGATGAACTCATCACATTGAAGGCTGATGTTGTCTTTGTACAAGAGACACACATTGGACCTCAGTCTTACAAAGTTCTAGAGAACATAAAAGGCTGGAGGTCTTTCTTCACTGTCCACCATCCTCGCAGCAAAGGAGTTGCTATCTTGATAAAGAATGAAACAATATTTCGCTACATATGCCATGATGAGGATTACAGTGGTGGCTATATTGTCCTTTTCTGTCGCATCCATTGTCAGTTGTATACTCTTGTTAATGTGTACAACCACAAGGCAGACAGACATATGCTGTACAGATTGGGAGACTATTTGAGAGCTATTAACACTAAAGGTGTGCTTGTGGTTGGTGGGGACTTCAACACTGTACTGGACCCAACTATTGATAGGATATCATCAGCAGATCAAACGTACCATTCCTCACTTAGAAGCATTCTTGAAGATTTCACAGAATCTCTGAGTCTTAAAGATGTATTTGCATTAAAGCATCCAATGGAAGAAGGCTTCACACGATCTCAGAATCAGAGTCATTCAAGATTGGATATGTTTTTCATGCCAAACAACAGAGAAACTCTTGTCAAAAACTGTGAAATTTACAAAGCAAAAACGAGAAAATCTACAAATGGGAACAAGAGAATTTCTGATCATGATCCTCTAGTTTTAGATATAGAATTTCCATCACCGCAAAGTATCGCAGTGCCGGAAGTTTCCACAATGTTACTTGTATTTAGACAGAAAATGGGGGGAACCAGTCTAAAACCAGACAGAAGTGTAGGGAAAATAAATGGTGCAGAAATACTAAGTGCCATCAGATCTTTGCCTGACTCACAAGAAAAAACTCCTGATAATCTCAGAGTTTGTGACTACAAGAAGAAGGTCCTTCCAATAACAGAAATATTAAAGATAATCTACAACATAATGCTGAAGTCTAAATATGTTCCTAAACGTTTTGTGAAATCATTGCTTACTTCAGACGGAATGCATTCTTTCAATGTTGACTATTTGATATTGGCTCAGATTTTAGCCAAACGCCTTAAAGTGTTTCTAACACCATCTTTTAGGAAAAGAAAAAGGATAGTACGCAGTGATCGCATTTGTGTGACTTTTGCAAAATGCCCCCCAAAAATCAAGATGTCTTTCCTCGAGCAAAGTCTCTCATCACTTATGTCTCTTAAACATATTACTCCTTCACCACCAAAGGACTTCAGCATTCTGAAAAATTTGCTCGCTAAGGCCAGCCACTCCAATGATGACTACAGAAAACTCCGTCAAGGCTGCCCTCTGACCACAACCATTCACACAATGGCACTGAAACAACTGGAAAGTGACATAACGGCAACAAGCAAAAACTCTGACAACACTAGCGTCTGCTGCTTCAGACAGTCTCTGGTCATTTGTACAGACAGTCAGACAATTAAAAGGATTATTGTATTGTTCAAACAATTTGAGAAAAATTCTGGGATTAGAATATGCTTCAAAAAAATTGACAGTCTCAGGCCCCGTTTACACTAGTGGGTTTTCGTTCTAAAACAGTTGTAAAAAGTTTTGCTACAGCTACGCCTGTCGTTTATAATACTCCGGCATTTTCGACCTTCGAAAACAGAGACTTTCGAAAACGCTGCAGACCCTGTTTTAGTTTGAAAATGCCGGGGTTGTGTTTCAATATGAACGGACCAAAACAGAGACTTTTGAAAACGATGCCGTGGCTGCCCACGTTTGCTCTGCATATCCATATAACATCTATAGTATAGTATAACGTCTGACGGGACAGGAAAGTTCGGTTTTCTGAGGTGAAGGCACTTTTTATTTTGTAACAAGCTATGAAAGTAGCATGACTGCTGGCTTTTTAGTAGCCATTAAATTCTGCATTTTTTTTAATACTGCAGCTGCCTATATGCGAAAGAGGCAACTGTTTACACTTGTACGCGCATACCCAGTGGACGTGAATGGTCATGTGACATGCGTTTTCAGCCGTGTAGAGTAGACGGAGATCGTTTCAGAAACACTGTGGAAACGTCAGTGTAGACGAGGATCGTTTTCATTTTGAAACACCGTTTTAAAATGAAAACGCACTAGTGTAAACGGGGCCTCAGACTTTTGTATGCTTTTTGTCTACTTAAATATTTTTTTTTTTTGTAATTAATCAATTTTAAGTTATTAATGTTAAATGGGACCTATTATGGTTTTCTTATGTTAACTTTCTGTTAATGTGTAATATAACTGCATGTAAACAATCTGCCAAGTTACAAAGGAAAGTCATTAGTAAACATTAACAAGCACATTATCTCATATTTCTAGCTTTTTGAATAAATATGAACTAATCCGTTATATGTTTGTTAATGATTTATAAATGAAAGTTATTATAAAGTGTTACCGATCCATTTTGAAAAAGTCTACATAAACTATGAATCAAACCATCTAATCCAGTGGTGGAGCCAATATTTTTTCATGGGTTTGGATGGGCAGGGGCCAGCAATCACTCTGGGGTGGCACAGAAAACATCATTATACAAACACATGATGTATAACTTATGTATAATTATGTATTATAAACACGAAATGAAATTGATGTATGCAACTAGTTGAAGTTTGCTGTGTTTTATCCAAACATTACACAAAGTGAATCCCGCAATCATACAGTCAGGGAGGACTGCACAAAATGTGCAAACTAATACAAACATTATAAACTGTTACGAAACGATAAACAATTTTAGTTTAAATTTGCGGTGAAACTATATTTACCTTTGTTTTCGATGATCCATTAAACCTGCTGAGAAACAAAGAGCGTGAACTAAAATCTTCAGATCCACGCGCATGTCTGGGAAACTCATTAATATTCATGAATGCTCCGTCCACTGAAATCAAACATCCCAGAATCTCGTAGAACAGGAGTTGTGTCGAAATCGGTGAACTATCGAAAACTGTGACCAGGGGTCGCTGTTCAGCAAATGTTCACGCAAAAGCGCGATGACCTGCAGAGAGTTTGTTCCCTTGGTTACCCTGATTTAGTTCATTAGTCCCATGCTGTGTCTTGTTCATTAGCCTTGTTTGCCCCTCTGTTTACCCTGTATATATTCCCTGTATTCTCCCTCAGTCTCTGTCGGTTCTCGTCAGTACTATACGTCTATGTTTTACGTCAGAATTTTATGTTAGTGTTTGATGGTGTTTCTCTTTTCCTGGATGTTAATTAAAGTCTTCCTTTCTGCATTCCTCCTCATCGTTTATCCACCATGGCACATGACAGTTTTGGAGTGATTTTTTTTTGTCCCCCTATATGCCACTTTTGTCTGATTACATAAACACATTTTAACACTAACTTGTTTCTTATTTTTCTTGTAAAATTAAAACAATCTCTAGTAGGAAAACTCTTTGTGTGCAGAAAAGCCTCCTGAGGAAATATCAGTAAAATATAATTGAAATGGTTTCAAATTCTTGATATGGGAAAATAAATGTAAAATAAAAAAACAGAGATATTTTCAGACCAAGACAAGACCAAGATTTTGAGGGGTTGAGACCAAGAAAAGACCTACAACACTCCTTACGTTTATCTGAAAGCTCCACATGTCCTGCATGAGAAATGTCTCAGTTTTAATCAATATTTACAACTATAATAACAAGACACTATTTAGAGCTGTTACCAATCAAAGGAAATACCTGACAACAAAATTAAATTTTGCTCTGCAGAGGTGGCACAGAACTTGCACCTGACTTTGTACAATTGCAAATGTGTAAATAATTTTTTATTTATATCAATATCTGATCAATATGCTTAATAAAACGTGATATATATATATATATATATATATATATATATATATATATATATATATATATATATATATATATATAGTGATAAGAATAAAGATAAGCCTAACTGTTACGTGTATCAGACAACGAGAATTTGTTATAAGCCTACAAACCGAAACAATTCTTTGTATAAAGTCCATCATCAGTCAATAACAACGCAGCATTAATGTTTAATTTCTTCTCTATACAAGCATTTCTATGCTCGCCACAATATCCAGCTTGAAAGTTTTTTACATAAAACATCTTTTCCAGTATTATTCCGCTTCAGCGTCTGCTCTCTGCACGTCATCACGCTCTCGCGCGAACATTTGCTGAACAATGTGGTCACAGTTTTCGATAGTTCACCGATTTCGACACAACACCTGTCTGTCTCCACACCTGTCAGTGCTGCAATTTTCTGCTATCAGCTCTCGATTTTTCGCTGTAACCACTGACCAGTGTTTTGTGAAAGAAAAAGACGTGAAATTACTCAGCTGGTAAGTCGTTTTTGGTGTTTTATTAAAAAGGAAAACCTGCAGCTGACCTGGAGCTTTAAAATAATCACGGCACACAACAGGCTTTTGTTGTCCGTATTTTAAGGAAGTCGACAACTGACCAATTTATATTATGGCTCCGTTTATCTTTCGCTTTGTCGCTTTGATCTATTATTCTAAGTTGATCTGTTATTTCTAAGTTTAATTTACATTTTGACTAAAGTTCTAAAGTGAAAGTATTTTTGCTTTATTTGCTGCTTTTGCTCCTCCCACTTGTTTTCAGGGTTTAATTTCTATTAAAATGTTTTTTTGATGCTTTTAGTCAGTATTATTCTGTTTTCCTTGCAAATATGCACTGATATTGTGAGCACCATCGGCTCTGACAGACTGCATCCTGCCTTCCCATCTCATGAATGAAATGTTCAAGGTGTCTGAATAAATCTTTGTTTGACTGTATATATATATATATATATATATATATATATATATATATATATATATATATATATATATATGTTAATATATATAATTAACATATCTTATATATATATATATATATATATATATATATAAGATATGTTAATTATATATATTAACATATATATATATATATATATATATATATATATATATATATATATATACAGTCAAACAAAGATTTATTCAGACACCTTGAACATTTCATTCATTAATTCAGTTTATTCACTATAGTTTAAAAAATGGTAATAAAAATATGACAAGATCTCAGAGTTAAACTGTGTCAGAAAAAAAATAATCTTAATTATGTCAGATAACACTTAAGCAAAACATGGTCAGGTCAAAGTGTCTGAATAATTTTTGGTTCCAAATTTTTATCCATTTTACTGGTAATACACTGTATGAAGAATTTTTGGGTATAATATGTCACAGTTTACTTTATTTTGCTATCCTCACTTACAGAAATGAACTACAGTGTCCTGCACCCACTAGTGAAAATATATCAAAAATATCAAAATTTTCCATGCTCGACCCTGATCAAACCCCTCCGATTGATGAGATCAATTATTTCTTCCATCTCTCACTTTCGGATCAAATCTCGGTTGCTTTGTATTATAGCCTTTACTTTATCTACGGTTCCTAGCCCTTCTTTGAATCTCCCTACTTTCCTTCTTCTAGTGATAATTACCTGATCACCAGGTTGGAATTTCGGATTTTCCTTTACTTCCCTCTCTTTCGGTTCCACTTTAATGCACCTGTTGAGATCCAAGAGACACCTATCAATAATAGTATCCCATTCTCCCAGTGCCTGATTTTTACAGAACCATTCTTTCACCTCACGGATCGCTCTCTCAGCTATCCCGTTAGTCTGAGGCCGGTACGGTATGCTTTTAGTCAGTATTATTCTGTTTTCCTTGCAAAAATTTTCCACTAATCTTCCACTGATATTGTGAGCACCATCGGCTCTGACAGACTGCATCCTGCCTTCCCATCTCATCCATTGCTTCAAACATTCAATTACGTTTTCATCCTTCGCAGAGCGCATGGGCCACACCATTTCCTTTTTGGTGTGGTTATCAATGGCTAGTAGGAAATAACAATTTCCTAGTTTGGGTTTAGGCCTTATAGGACCTGCAAAATCTATGCTAACTTCCTGTCCAGGAAATTCTTTTGGTAGTTCACTGTCTTGAGCCCCTTTAGCTGTCATAAATTTCCGACATATGTTACACTCTTTCTTGACTTCTCGATAATGAACTAACTCTTTAAATAAACTAATGAGAATGTGAAACGTGTTTTCAGAGATTTATTTCCTAAATATTCTCAAGACAAAAGTGCCTTTTTATTTTAAGAATAACCGAAAAGTATAGGCAAGAAAGTTCACAGTGAGCTGATTCTTTTCTTCTTCTTCTTTTTTTTTTTTTTTTCAGTTTGTTTGACAAAGAATGGAAATATCTGCAAGATGCTTGTGGAAATACAACCTGCACAAGATCTGATTTTTGAACTGTCTTCGTGTCTCCCAGTTTTCAACAAAATCACCCTATACTGTTATCTGCTGTAAAGACATCAATCAGATCATCAACTAATGGCACAGCGAGCTGAAGAAGTGTTTCATCACTGCTCATATTAGCTGATGAGACTCCACTGACATTTATGTGACATGTTCACTTTAAAGATTATTGTTGTCATTATTGTTATTGTTCAACTTCACTATGATTTTTGCTGGTGTCGATGTGCTGATGCTGAATATGAGATAGATGGGGAATGCTGCCCAATGTGTGCTGCTGGTAAGACTGCTAATGAAAAGTTATACCATATAGTTTACATATTTAACACAATTTGTATAATTTCAAAGCTCCTAACATTTAATTATTATTCTTTCAGATTTTTTTTTTAAATATATTACTTCAGTGATGATAATCTGCTTTATTCTGCATTAATGAATATATTTTTTCTGCATAAAAGCATTTGTTTGGTTAGAGAGGGGAAAAAATAAATAAATTAGAAAGTCAGTATATCATGACAGTGCATTTTTCATAACATTGCTAAAGTGGTTTCTGTTGAAATTAAAAACTTTTATGTGCTGCTTTTTAGGAAATCGTGTTTATAGGCACTGCACAGAAGATACCAGCACAACTTGTGCTCCATGCCTTGAATCCACTTACATTGATAAACCCAGCGGCTTAACAAAATGCTTTCCCTGTACTGTGTGTGATGCAAGTGAGTGTTTCCCCTTTAAATATGTTCATCTGGAAATTAAGAAGTTGTTATAGATTTTATTCATTTGAATCTGTTTGATCTTTTAATGCAGGTGATTTAGCATCTGAAGAGGTACAAGCTAGTTGCTCTGGGGTACTTGTTCCTAACAGTACTGTATGTAATATGGTTTCTGTTGACTCATTTCTATCTTAGGTCGAGGGTTAAGAGTGAATAAAGCCTGTACTTGGTGGTCAGATACTGTTTGTGAGCCACTGGAACAATTCTGCTGCACTGAACGAAATAAAGGTAGCTGCAGAAACGCTGTGAAACACTCTGAATGCAAACCTGGACAATATATCAAACAAGCAGGTAAATGATGAAATTTGTTTAGTGTTATTTGTGCTGCCTTAGTTACAGTTAAGGAAATAGAGCATATTTAAAAAAAAAAAACACACAATATCTTTCATTTCATGTAACTGTATGTCATTGTCTTTACAGGAACTCCCTCCACAGATACAGTATGTGCAGATTGTGAAGCTCACACATATTCAAACGGCTCTTTTTCATCCTGTTTACCTCACACAAAGTAAGTGTTCACTTATACTGTTAGTGTGTGCTGTTGGTCATCATTTTTCATCTGATCCTGGATATTATTCACAGATGTGAAGCACTGGGACTTACTGAAACAACTCCAGGAACACGATCGTCTGACAGTGAATGTGGAGATACCACTACTCGTTTATTAATTGTTGTCCCTAGTGTTTTAGTTACTTTAATAATAATTGGAATAGTAAGTGTTTTTATAGTTATTCAGAAGAAGAGATGATCTAATCATTCAGGTAAGCTTTCAATTTGTTCAGAATGTTTTTGTAGTATGAGATATATAGTTTTTTGAAAAACTTCAGTCACATAATATTAGATTTCAGATTTATTTAATAATATTTCGTGGTTTGACTGTGAGAAAGCAATGCAAAACATTCTCTGCTTGTGCAAGCTGAAGTAGCTAATGATTTCTCTCACTGTGTTTTCAGCTGATGATGGCTGTATAAAAGCTGAGCCAAACGGATTAGAAGAAGAAGTCCTAACAAATTCAGAATCACTACTGTTTTCAGTGTAGAGACTACTCAGAATTGTCTCCATCAGGGCAGACGCCAAGACTACAATATTTAACAACAATACTTTTAAATAAAGTCACTTTTCTGTTCATATAATATGGATAAAATATCATGATGTAGGCTACAATAAGCAAAATTTTAAAACATAGCCTATTGATAATGTTTAATGTCAATGAGTGGATACAAACACAGTAGTTTATACTTCAAGGATATAGGCTATAAATATATTTTGTTTCATTCTATCCACTATAATAAATAGAATGGACGGTTAACACCAATATAGTTGCGTACACTATTGAACACAACAAACCCAGTCTGTACTATCAGATGTAAACAACATAAGACGACTGGTGTCACACTGAATACAGTCCATGCTGCAACAACAACCATCCCAAAATCCTTTCTCTCTCTCTCTCTCTTTTTTTTTTTTTCTTCCAACTTACAACCTGAAAGACAATTTGATCACTTAAGAACTTCATGGAATGTAACTCAGAACAGCATGTATACATTCACATATACTTTGTATTGAAAATTACACAATACAAAATTCTTAATGTATTAATATTGCAATTTCAGTAAGACGGTATTTGTAATGTCTTATTAATGCATTCTAATACATATTCCCTTCAATTAATAAACTCTTATAACAAAATAAAGTGTTGTCTTTACTGTTGATCTCGCGATGATCCCTTGCGATGGTGTGTTTCTCTGATCAAGCATGGCGAGGTATGGATCCTTCCCATCAGCTTTTTTTCAACAGCCGTTTTGCAGTCTTTACTGCTGATTCTGTCATCCTGTTGCTTTGTGGGTAGGCTGGTAAGGATGTCTTGTGTTTAAATTCCCACTGTCTGCTGAACTTTTGAAATCTTCTGATGCGTATTGTGGGCCGTTATCCGAGATAACAACATCTGGGATACTGTGTCTTGCGAAATGGGATTTCAGCTTATGGATGACCATGGTGGATCGTGTGTCAGGTAAGTAGTCCAGCTCCCAGAAATTAGAGAGGTAATCAACAGTGATCAGGTAGTTTCTGTTGTCTAAAGTAAATATATTTGTCCCCACCTTAGACCATGGGTTACTTGGTAGTTTGTGAGGCCACAAAGTCTTCTCCTGCTGTTTCACATCCATAGATCTGCAGATGTCACATTTTTCTATGAATGTCTTTATCTGATCATTCATCCCCAACCAATAAACACATTCTCTTGCCCTTCTTAGGCATCCCTCCATGCCCAAATGTGAGGAGTGAATGCGCTGAACAATGTCACCTCTGGATGCGTCAGGGATTACAACTCTCTCCCCCCTGAAGACAATTCCTCTCTGCGCACTCAGTTCCTCCTGAAAAGAGTGGTAATGTGCAGTGTCATTTGGCAAGTCTTTTTTGTACATTGGCCAACCTTCCTGGATGAATCTGATCAATTTTCTGTCTTTACTTGTTTCCTCTCTGATGGCCTGGAGTCTTTCTTCTGCTATCTCTCTGTAGTCTAAGTAACATTCTTTGCAGGCGTTTTGGGGTGTTTAGCAGGGGTTTTCTTACTATGTTTTCCAGTGGTCAGAGTGTACAGTTACTTCGCGCCTGTACGTATACTGATGGAATTTTTCCATATTGAAGACAATGGCCAAACATTCTTTCTTCTCTATCTGGGCATAACTCCTCTCTGTCTGAGTCAATGCCCGACTTCCATAAGCAACTTGCACCCCCTCCTGAAATAAAGCGGCCCCTAACCCAGTCTCCGACGCGTCACACTGAAGTGTCAGTGGTTCATCTGGGTTGTAATATTTGAGAATTGGGGCTTTGGTGATGGCATCTTTGAGCCGTGTGAATGCTTGTTCATGCACATCTGACCATTCCCAGATACTGTCTTTATGAGTTAGCTGCCTCAGTATCTCACAGCCATCTGACAGTTGGTCACAGAATTTCGAGAGATAGTTTACCATGCCCAGGAGCCTTTGGACACCCTTGACATCTGTTGGACGTGGCATGTCTCTGACCGCTCGTGCCTTCTCAGGATCCACTCTGAGCCCATCTGCAGTAAGTAAATGTCCGATGTATGGAACCTCGCTTTTTCTCAGTTGCAACTTCTCTGCATTAAGTTTGATGTTCTTTTCTCTACATCTTTTGTCTATTTATGCACGTCATGCCTTGTAAGTGTACTGTTTGGCATATATACCAAAAGACTTTCACCTATCACTACACTTTTTGTGTTTTGGTAGTGTGACAATAAAGGTGATTTGATTTTATTTAAGCTCTGCAGCAATATGATTGTTTGTATCGCTAATCGGTCCGTGTACTTTTGCGTCCATTCCTTTTTCGTTTTTTAACCACGTCAAGAAAAACAAAAAACGAACGGTTTTTAAATGCTATGGTGAATACAAACATTCAAATTAAAACCGAATACACACATTTCATGTGCACAAAATAAATATTGACTTCTTTTCAGATTTTTGTTTATTACGTTTTGCATCTTTATAAACAAAAATTAATTAATCATTTAGGCAGGCTCTTGAAGCGAGCCATTCTATTGACGCCAGAGGAAAAGGCACTTTAGCGTCTGTGTGTATGACGCAAAACACTGGAAATTAAATTTAGCATTTTTACATATTAAAACAACAAGTGTATATCATTTATAATATTTTTAACAAAATAATAATCTTGCATAAGGAAAATTAGCTTGTATCTGCTAATTCTATTCATCAGTGTTAAAATAAAAAAAAATAAAAAAACGCATTTTCCATATTTTATTTCTGGTTTAAAAAAAGGAAAAAGGAATGGACGCAAAAGTACACAGACAACAATCAGGGCATCTTCCGTTCATTCGTTTTTTGATTTAATATTGAAATCAGAAAAAACGAGAAAACCGCACTTTTTTCGTTTTTCATTTTTAAAATGAAAACGAAAAACAAAAAGTTGGCTTGATTTTTCGTTTTTTCGTTCTGGGGTTGGAAACGAATAATCAGCTTGAATATTCGATCTCTACTTGTGGCGGGAATGAAACGCCTCTTTCCGCTGATTGGTCAACCAGACGTCAAACCATGTCGTCATCAGTTGTTCATCGGTTCCGCTCAACAGAATAAAAGTCCCTCGCTCTACAGCTGTACGGATTCTTAACACATAGCAACTACATTTAATCTCTTTCTCATAAATATTAGTTTACTTTGTAGCTGCACACAACTACCCCCAGCCTACAACTCTGGCACACTGCCTGTTTTATTTAACTGACCAACTATAAAAATCTAGCGGAGCTGCTCGACGCACCTGGCAGCGCGGAGCGAATGTACAATACATCGAAGTAAAGCGCAAATCAGTATCCCATCAATTTAAGTGTAAATATGCATCAGTCAAAACTTTTGTTTTAGACAACATCCTGAGTTTTGGACATGGGATGAATTTGAAATATGACAGATATGAAAAGATATTACAAGTTATTAGTTCCTCAAAGCGGTGCTATTAGTTCAGAGATGGACTATTGAAATGGGAATTGGACGTCATGATTTGATGAAGAAGGTGAACTCGTTTGAGATGCCAATTTGAAATAAGCTATCACACATGTAAAAAAAAAAAAGTTAATAAATAAATAAATACAGGGGTAATGTTAAATAAATATAGTTTAAAATACAGCCATTATAGTGCTCTCTTAGTTATAAGAAGATATCAAAACCCTGAAATAACACTAACAATAAAGAGATGAAGAGTATTTTTTATAGCCTATTTATTGCCATCTGTCAGTGTCAGAAATGAACTTTACCATAAGGGGCAATTGATTTTCAGGGGGGTTTTTTTTTACCTTTATAGGATTTTTCCCTAATCTTATTAAATATGTAGGTATGCCATCTTTAATGTTAAGTTCTTAAATTTAGTCAATTAAATTAGAATAATATGACTCTATAGGTTGTTACCAATTAAATCAGTATCAACCAAAGGCTTGCAGGCTTGTTAAAGAAGCAGCATCTGAAGTTGCTTTCAGATCTATGAGATGAGATGTTAGATAGTGTTGCTCAGAGAGGGCAGTAAATGTGTAGCAATTACAACTGCATAATGTAATGAGATTAATGATTTAAACAACATTTTGAATACAGAAATATTGAATTAATGACAAAATGAAACGATATTTGGATTATGAAATTAATGTCGCCAGTAGGTGGCGGCAAGTCACTGTGTTAATGAATGAGTCATTTATTCAACCGATTCGTTCAAAACACTGATTCATTCTGGAATAAATACCAAGTGGATCTCTATAACCCATTGGGCCATTGAATCATTCGGTCAACTGATTTGTTCAAAGACTCTGATTCATTCAGGAATGAAACACTGCTCTGTGCGCTACGAGTCAGTCGCACAATGCTTCTGATTTACATTGGAAGTTTAGTTGGCAGGGAAAATAAAACATTTTGCCTAAAACAAAAGTTATTACTTTAAGAAAAGGAAAAAATAGAATGTAGCCTATTATATACTGTATATTTGACATCATACGCCAGTGATAACCTATATTTCCTACACTTCTCTATGGAAAAAAAAACAAAAAAAAAACTCAAAATATAATAGGCCTAATAGATATGCTGTGACTGTAAAATACACTTAAATAAATATCTTTTCATAGCCTATCTGTCATATCACTTCAAATTCATCCCATGTTGTCTAAAACAAAAGACTTATTTACATATGTGCATATTTACACTTGTTAGTACTTTGCGCTTTACTTCAATGTTGTACATTCGCTCCGCGCTGCCTAGATTTGTATAGTTGGTCAGTTAAATAAAACGGACAGTGTGCCAAAGTTGTAGGCTAGGGGGTAGTTGTGTGCAGCTGCAAAGTAAATTAATATTTATAAGATAAACTAATATTTCACGTGTAGATGAATTTATGTCTACACAGAATTAAGCCCTGACTCTGATCCGGTACGTTTGTGTCAAGCCATTCACTAGTTTGGTTGTTTGATGAGAAAGAGATGAAATGTAGAATAAACGCGTTAAGAATCCGTACAGCTGTAGAGCGAGGGACTTTTATTCTGTTGAGCGGAACCGTTGAACAACTGATGACGACATGGTTTGATTTCTGCTTGACCAATCAGTGGAAAGAGACGTTTTATTCCCGCCCATGTGTATAGATCGAATATTTAAGCTGATTATTCGTTTCCAACCGCAGAATGAAAAAATGAAAAATCAAGCCAATTTTTTTGCTTTTTCGTTTTCATTTTAAAAAAAGTTTATCGTTTTTCTGATTTCAATATTAAAACAAAAAACGAATGAACGGAAGATACCCTGATTGTTGCTCATCATCCGATTGGTTGCTGTCACTCTAGTGATTGGAGATCGCGAATCCTGCTGCCGATTTTTTTCTGAAGCCCACCTTTTTTTTTTTTTTTGCAACAAATCATGACGTATTTAATGAAACTGTCTATGAATGAAATTATTGTTTCATTTAGTCTGTTAAATCCCTCCACTGTGTGTGACAAGTGAGTGTTCGCTTCTCCAGTCCTCTAGGTGGCGCCCGATGGCGCGTGTAGCGGACGTCATCAATAAGCGCGAGGCAGGAGCAGCATGAGCTGATGTATTTGGATCACAATCATTCAGTGTCATAATTTACACAAATTAATCATATAATCATGCCGATGAAGGGAAGATTCCCCATACGCAGGACGCTGGAGTATCTGCAGAAAGGAGAAATTGTGTTTAAAAAGACGGTGAAGATTATGACTGTCAATTATAACACTCATGGAGACCTGAGTGAAGGAGCAAGGTCAGAAAAACAACATCACTGCTGCCTGTGTTTGCCATCTTTAAAGAGATGTCTTATTGAAGGAATGTTTTCACTGTCAATGTGTCGTCGTGCAGATAAAAATATAATTTGTGTTGTCAGAAAAAGAAAAATTGATATTACAAAAACACTCGTGTATGAGAAGGATGTTGATGTATAATGTTATTTGACAGGAAGTTTGTATTCTTCAACATTCCTCAAATCCAGTACAAAAATCCCTGGGTTCAAATAATGATGTTCAAAAACATGACTCCATCACCTTTCCTCCGGTTTTACCTCGGTAAGTGTTTTATTCTAATGTTTTCCCTCGCTGTGATAGTCCTGATCATCTAACTTCTGACTCTGTGTTCAGATGATGGAGAGCAAGTGCTGGTGGATGTAGAAGGAAAACACCATAAAGAAATTACACAGCATGTGAAGAAGATCCTTGGCAAGTCAGAGTAAGTAGTGCATAATGTGCTTTAAAGTCCCATTAGATCAAATATGGGTCACACTTTATATTAGGTGTCTTTCACTACTGAACACTTACAGATTTTAATGTTAGTACTAGAGATGCACCAACACTAAATTCCTCCACCGAAACGATAGGCGATTAATCAGAGTGATATCTGCTGATACCAATAGTTTGGGGGTTCTGCTTTAAAATTAATGATAATTTTATTATAATTAATAATTAATCATATTTTTAATTCTATTTTGAAAGAAATGCTATTATATACTTTCTCTCCATTTTATCAAATTGTTTCAGAGTAACTGGTATCAGAGTATCAGTTTTAAACACATTACTCAAATTAATATTAACACTTCTGAAGATTAAAATAACATTTAACTTTCTGAAAGTTATTAATTCGTATAATTACTGTATTTAATATCAAACTGGTTTCTTAGCATTTTCTTTACACAAAGCACAAATTCAATGCCCTCTTTTGATTGACAGGATATATCGGCTGTTTTTAAACTACCAATTATTGGCCGATATATTGGTGCATCTCTAGTTAGTACATAGTTGTTATTAAGACACTTAATTTAAAGTGGGACCAAAAATTGACCACATCTACTTGGTGAGCGATAGCGGAGGTGCTTCAGCTGCCGGTGAGTCCTGGAATTAGCATTAAGCAAACACGCCGCTTCAGTAGCCATCGTTTACCTCTCGTTTCCAGAAGTCAGTCTCTAGTTCAGCCTTTTCAGTGACATCACGCACTTCATTAAACATGGCAAACGATGATTGGTCGGGAAACAATGTGTAGTCTGACATGTTTCTTGATGAAACGACAAGAATTTAGGAGTCAAAATCGCATAAAAATGTATTGTAGTCTGAACCCGGCATAAAAACGACAAAAAAATACACAAATGTTTGTGACAACTGCATCTGTCTTGGAAAAAAAAATCAGCAGTGATTGATATGTTTTCATCTCAATCATGATATGATTGAGATGTTTTCAAAGCTTATTAGCACAGTGTATTTTATTATAAAAAGAACATTGACCTGTTTTGTCGAAACCGCTAAATATGTGGCATATACACAGTTCCTCAATTTTTCCAAACAGGCGCTATTCTGATGCTGTTTCTTCATTTTTTGTTGAACTACTCCTTTAAGTGTGTAAAGTTATAATTTCATTTCCTTTATTTTTCAGTTTCATTTTAATCTGGAGTAAAAAATAAATAAATAATTCAAAGTTTAGGATGGATCTGCCTTGTGTAGTTGTAGTAAAACTTACCTAATAGCACCACCTAGCGGCAAACCAGTGCTAATACCAACATTCCCTGGTTGAACGTGCATCCCATCCTGATCACAGTGAGATTTGAGAGATAATGTGCCTGTGCTCTGTCTCTTTCTGCCCACAGTAAAGTTCTTGAAGCTGAAGCTCTGGCTAAAATGGAGCTGTCAAACCCCGCTAACTTTGGGCCCAAGAAATATTTCCTGCGGGAGTGTATGAGTGAAGTGGAGGGTCAAGTTCCTCATCCCGGTCTGGTCCCGCTTCCCAAAGAGATGACTGGCAAATACAGGGCCAAACTGGCTGCGGTCTCTGATGATTAAAAACTGTTATGGTGAATTTGAGAAACACTTTGGACTCTTTACAGTAAAAAAAAAAAATTTTTTTTTTTTTTTGGTGAGTGAACAAGATTTTGTGTAAACTGTGATGGACTATGTAAAGCAGACTTATTTTATAAACTTACAATTGATTTATTCTTGGGTTAAAAATGAATACTTCCTGACCACATTTTCATTCAGTCCGTTTTATTAATTATTAGTGTTACATTTATGATACCTGATATTGCTCAATGTAAACACACAACATTATCCAAAGGCTAATGGACAGGTTGTTAATATTGTTGCTCTGTTGACAAAAACATGAATAATTACAATTGCAAAAAGCATTTCATTCAGCCACAATATGCTGTGTTTCACTGTATTCTAATGGAATACTGCTTAAATTCATAAGAAATAAATCTGTTGAAACTTCAGCTCTTCAAATACAGTATATATTCTGTACGGGAAAGCCTTGATGAGTTCATGTAAGTTAATACAAGTCAGTCTGTTTGTGATGGGTACAATTAAATGAAGAATTACTAAAACATGCAATCAAAACTGAGGAGATTCAAGCAGAGCAGGACGCAATTCTGAGAACTTTAAGCACAGGTTCAACACTTGGATTCCATCGCACTGGATGTGTGTGTATAAGTGCGAAATCATTTTGCTGCAACAGAAAATCAGTATATAAATAGAAAAAAAAGTGATATATACAGATCTAAATTACATACACTACAACATCCGACATTGATTAGACTAATACAATTTTGTGTTTCAAACAAGAAAAATACATAAAGGTTTGGTAAACAGAATTTTCATGTTTGAGTGAACAATCACTTTGATGTTTCCGAGATAAAAACACAGGACATCAGGATTTCTATCTAGCGAAATGCTGCTTATCCATTAGATTAATATCATAAGAAAATTATTCAAAGCTGCAGGTGTGTATTCATTAGGACTGGGACAATAAAGCATTGAATCGAGAAATGATTCTGGTTCGATTCTGAGATTTTCCGAATCCATTGCGATTCTCTCTCGAATCGATTCTGAGCTTATGCCCAGTTCACACTACAGGATTTCAAGTCCGATTTGCACGTTAACGAGCTCGCCGTCAGGTCGGGCTGTGATCGGGGGCAAATCAGCGCTTGACAATCGTGATGTTAACAACGCATCAAAATCACTCGCTGATGCCTCGCCGACGCCAGACAAATACATAGCATGCTAAATATCTGGAGCTGACGGCCACCTCGACATCCTGTGGCATCACGTCACGACGAGAGCATAGGAAAACCATGAGATATTCTTCATTCATTTTAACCAATAGCAAAAAAAAAAAAACGCTTTTAGACACAACTTTATTCTCATTTTCATAGTTAATTTGAGGCCGTCCCTATGGCGTTATTTTAATGACAATTGACCGTTCGCAAAGACCCGCCCTCTTTAGTTACTGTTGCTATGTCCGACAAGCCACGCCACACATCAAAAATACATCGCGGAGCAAAAAGGACGCTGACAACGCGTCGACAGACAAGACAAGGCAGTTTACTACTAGTTAATTTATAGCATCAAATAAACATGCATGAACATCAGAAGGAATGTTGTTTCAACCGCGGAAAGGAGTCAGTACACACCATTTTTCAAGTTTAAGTCCACCGACGTTAATCTACAAGTCCCCTGACTGCTTTGTCGGACAAAATGCTGAATTGGGTGTTATGATTGGTTAGATCGCCTGTCAATCAAACTCCCAGCGAAGGGTCAATTGTCGAGAGTGCGTTATTGTTATGTGAAAACAATATATATGTATAATATTTCAGTTATCATTTGCTCATGGAAACCGAGGTGAATAAAAATGTGTTTTATATGTGTGTTTCGGTGTGTGTGGGGGAGGGGCATTGTTTCATGTCATTTCCTGTTCCACTTCTCGCGTGTTTTTTTGTTTCAAAATGTGGTTTGGGGAGTGGATAGAGTCATTGGGTGTTGTTGTCAGCTCGTGTAGTGTGTAACCCCCTGTTGCAGATCATTTACGTAGTGTGAACACGACAGCGACTCCACAGCAAGTCATGTAGTCTGAACAGCACAGCGATCTGCCGACGTTTAAAGTCGTGTAGTCTGAACTAGATAGTTTTTAACAGCAGATTGCACTGTGTTCCTTACACCACTGGAACCTTCTCTAAAATAACCATTCATAAAGTTCGAAAAGGTTGAAGCGAATTACAAGGGTGTTTACAGTGGGCTGTTTACATTAATCTCACGTCATAAAAGCATTCTGAGGTGCTCTTCTTTGTGAGCATTTTAGTATGCGGTTAAAAACTAGCCTAGAGCGCCATTTTCTGTTAAAAACTAATTCGGAAAATCTCAGAATCAATCCATGAATCGATTTATTCCCCAGTCCTAGTGTTCATGCTACACTCCGCAAGAAAAAAGTGATTCAGAATAAATTTTGCTAACAAAATCTAAAAGTAGCTTTGTGCACGAAATACTGACTTTGTTGAACAAAAGCTTTACTTCAGATATTTCAAACGCTTTGCATAAAAACCTACCCATTTATATGACTTGAAACAACCTATTAAAAGGAAAATAACACTAAGGTTTTGTTCACATAAAACATGAATTTGAATATCTACAATGCTTTTTTTTTAGAATTTATTAAATTGCAAATTTAAGTCAATGCAATTTGATTACAATTCTCTGTCTTTGTGTTTCTACGACTATTCTTGCACAGAAAATTCTCATTTGTGTTACATTTTTGTCTAGTGCATCAATGTATGTTTGTAACTGAAAACAAGCCTTGTCAGTTGCAAAAACGAGTTTGCATCGGCTGCTATTTTTTTCTTTTCTGCTCTTGTAGTGTGCGTTGCAGCTCTTTCAGGTTCTCCGACAAAAGCTCCACTTCATCAGAACGTCCGCTTAGCTTGGCGTCAAAGATATACGCCCGGATATTATCAATCTGTTGTAGCAGCAGCTCTTCCTCAATCGTGTCGTCAACTGCCGTGCCATCCTCATCATCATCTTCATCAAACGGATTGGTTGACGCAGCTGGAATCTCATCGGAAACCTCTTTAAAAGGGTTCCCGCCATCTTCACAATCTTCATCTTCAAAGGGATTTCTAGGCGACTTCGTTTTACCTGTATCTGGACCTTCAGTTTCGTCATCCTCTTCCTCAAATGGGTTGTACTCTTTCTTTCCATTGGTCGTCTGAGAGTTTGTTGGTTTCTCCTCAACTGGAGAGAAGTGCTCCTCTTCAAAGGGGTTTCTGGCTGGTGGAGTCGGTGCATGTTTTTCTCTCTGTCTGTCCAAGGGAGGAGAGTTTCCTAACAGACGTGGGAAAGACTCGGGGCTTCCGATCAAACGTTCACCTTCCTCCTCTTCTCTCTTTTGTTCTCTTAAGTCTGAGGAGGAGGTTTTAGTGTGGGCTCTGTGCTCCAGCTCTCTTTGCTGTAGATGTTCGATCTGGCTCTTCTGAAGGTCCGTCTCCTCGGCCAACCTCTGTGAAAGCCGGATGGCTCGACTTGTCTGTTGAGCGTCAAACTCGTCCTGAAGCTGCCGCAGGTTCTCCTCCAGCATGGCCACTTCATCGGTGCGGTTGGCGGAGCGCGCCTGCCGTAAGAAAGACTCGATGTTTTTGATCTGCTGCAGCAGAGGGTCGTCCAGCTCCGAGCGAGTATGAAGAGAGTCTGATTGTGGCAGCCAGCCTGCAGCTTTGGTCACGCGTGGACCGGGAATATCCCCGTTTGCACTGAGGGTCGGTCGGTTCTTTTCATTTTCCAATCGACGTTTTTGTGACTCCAGGCCTGCCTAAGTTACGCAAGACAAGAAAAGAGTTACAATAGGCTTTTATGCCAAATGTCACACAGACAGGAAAACAGGTCTCATCAATTTTTTTTTTATTGTTGCCATTATTTTATTCAATTTTAATATGTTAGTGAAAGGAAAAATAAAACATTTTTAGATATCAATCCACATATGAGATGGACATCGATTAAGCTCGCTCATTTGAAGGTATCTTAAAGGATTAGTTCACTTCAGAATTCAGATTTCCTAATAATTTACTCACTCATCCAAGATGTTCATGTCTTTCTTTCTTCAGTGGAAAAGAAATGAAGGTTTTTGAGGAAAACATTCCAGGATTTTTCTCCATATAGTGGACTTCACTGGGGTTCAACGGGTTGAAGGTCCAAATGTCAGTTTCAGTGCAGCTTCAAAGAGCTCTACATGATCCCAGACGAGGAATAAGAGTCTTATCTAGAGAAACAATCGGTCATTTTATTAAAAAAATAAAAACATATATACTTTTTAACCACAAATGCTCATCTTGCACTGCTCTGTGATGCGCCACACATTACGTAATCATGTTGGAAAGGTCATGCGTGACGTAGGCGGAAGTACCGCGGTAGGGCAAAAAACTCCATCTCATTTTTTTTCCAACATCGTTGTTTTACCTTTTTTTGTGAAGGGTGTTTGACTTAGTCTTTGCGTGTTCACTTTGTAAACACTGGATCGGTACTTCCACCTGTCACGCGTGACCTTTCCAACGTGATTACGTAATGCGTGACGCATCACAGAGCAGTGCAAGATGAGCATTTGTGGTTAAAAAGTACATATATATATATATATATTTTTTTTTTTATATATTTTTTTTTATAAAATGGCCGATGGTTTCTCTAGATAAGACTCTTATTCCTCGTCTGGGATCATGTAGAGCTCTTTGAAGCTGCACTGAAACTGACATTTGGACCTTCAACCCGTTGAACCCCAGTGAAGTCCACTATATGGAGAAAAATCCTGAAATGTTTTCCTCAAAAACCTTCATTTCTTTTCGACTGAAGAAAGAAAGACAAACATCTTGGATGACATGGAGATGAGTAAATTATCAGGAAATTTTAATTCTGAAGTGAACTAATCTTTTAAGTAAAACGGTTCTATTTTTAATGAAGCACATACAAAAAACCTGAACCTGATGCAATGCAACCCGTTTTACATAACCCGTATATGACCCTCAAAATAATGAATGCATCAGACCAGCCTTTTATCCAGCTATTTCACCAGTGTTATTGTACAAGAATGAAAGTAAGATTATTTATTAGAAATTCATACGTAGAGTTCAGAATAATCAATCAAGCTCATCATTGATTCACTGATATGATTGTTCAAATAAATTCACTGAATTAATTAACTGAAATTGGATCATCTCATAGGAACCTGACTGACCAAAGCTGAGAAATATGTCGACACTTGTGGACTTTATTTTATAAATTATTTCTCAGTGCACATCATTTTTTAAGAATCATGTTCCTCGTAATCTTGAATCATAATATCTTCTCCTCCCTCTTGCAGCATCTCTTCTCTTCTCTGATGATGAGGGCGGGGCAACCTGTCACTCACATGAGATCCACCAATAGCAAACCACAACCATCCAATCAATTCCCCACGGACAAAATCAAGCTCCTGCCCTATATTTGTTCTTGTCCCAGAAGCTGTTTCACTCACAACAGAGAACAAAAGACTAGCGCAACTTCCGTTTCTTGCTGACTTTAAAGTTTACCATGATATGATATCAGAAACAGAATATGATCATGTTGCTGTTCTTTCACCTGTCTCTCCTGCTGAGCTCTTTTCTCCAGCTCCTCTCTTCTCTTCTCTTTAAGCTCCTCGTGTTTCTCCTTGGTGGGGAGGGACGTCAGACCCAGCAGTTTCTCCTATGGGATGTAAGAAAGCAAGTGTTGAATGTGAGCTTCTACAGTTGCACCCATACGTTTGTAAACCTGCAAGATCTTTAACATTTAAAAATATATAGGAGAGATCATGAAAATTTAATTAGTTTTTTTTTTTCAGTACTGCCATAGCTAAGCTATTTCACATAACAAATGTTTTTGTCTTCTGGGAAATATGTAAACATCCTACTACCCTTCAGAAGTCAAATAAGATGTTGTTTGCATCACCTGTATAAAGAGCGTAGCTGTGTAGCGCACCATCCTCTGCAGCTGCAGGGCTTTCGGGTGAGGCTGGACCTCATCTTTCATTCCGAGTGTGAGTATCTTCTTACTAATGCCAATAGAAACCCACAGCAATGCATTCTGAGAATCCTGATTTAGATATTTCCATCACATCAGTCAGTATATGAGTCTTTAATTTACCTCAGAACATCAATGAGCTCATAGTATTTCTGTATCTCCATCCTCAGTCCAGCAGCATTCTCTAGACTATAGGTTGTCTCCCCAGCACTATAGAGGAAAAGAGAATAAATTATATATAACCACTGTATATATACACATTTTCTGTATATATAAAGCAAAACTTTGAGTCTGGCAATGTTTGGGATGTACCACCAGGCATTAAAAGATCATTAAATAAGTGAACAAATGCACATTAGTAGTGCTTTGCTTATAGCTGAAGTCGAGGGCTTACTTGAGCGACTCTGCCATGCGCGTGTATTCTGGAGCCTTCGCTTCAACCTTCTCCATACACGTCCTTAACCTCTGCACAGCAAACACAAACAATACTGTGGTAAAGCCTATGCTGTATATTAAGAGATACAACCACAACAATACATATAGCTGCACGGGGAATCATCAGGGTCCAAGCACCCATGTGGACGATTAGATAAATTACATATAAACCTAAAAAGGACTCAAAGGGATAGCTCACCCAAAAATGAAAATTATCCCATGATTTACTCATCCTCAAGCCATCCTAGGTGTATATGACAATCTTCTTTCAGACGAACACAATCAGAGATGTATTTAAAAATATCCTGGCTCTACCAAGCTTTATAATGCTAGTGAATGGTGCTCGAGATTTTGAAGCCCAAAAAAGCACATCCATCCATCATAAAAGTAATCTATACGGCTCCAAGGGGTTAATAAAGTTCTTCTTAAGCGAAGTGATGTGTTTTTGTAAGAAAAATATCCATATTTAAAACTTTTTTAACTATAATTAAGCTTGGAGTAGCCAGGATATTTTTAAATATATCTCTGATTGTGTTTATCAGAAAGAAGATAGTCATATACACCTAAAATGGCTTGAGGGTGAGTAAATCATGGGATAATTTTCATTTTTGGATGAACTAACCCTTTTAAGCAAGGATTCAGAAGAAATGCGCATTCTGATTCTATCATTCATGGTTGTGGAGTTATTACAGCGCCATCTACTGGACGATTTTCACAAAATTTGGTACACTTACTCATTTTTGCTTGATGTATGAATATGTCCATTTTCATAACATAGGCCATTCAAATTTTAAGTTATTAGCTACTAAAATTTGATTGGCCTGCTGACGGCCATGTTTTTTATGTAGCCAAGTCATATTTGAGGATACGACATGACGTCCACCAAAGAAGATATATACCAATTTTTTTCCAGTTGTAGCGCCCCCTATAGGTGCAATTTGGTGCTCATTGGTGTGTGTTCTCAGGATGTCCTGTGGTCTATGTGGTTCAAGTTTTATTAAGTTTGGACATTGCTTTCAAAAGTTATAGGGCAATTAGTGACGCCAGACCATTTAATACGCTTATATCTTCATAACGCTTTGACAAACAACCCTCTATGCACACACTGACTATATAGTCAATGTCGTTTCTACTGCCATTGTGTGCGAAGAGGGTTGTTTGAGCAATAGATGCTATTTACACAGTAATTGAAATAAACATAAATAGCAGATGCAATTTATACTTAGTGCAAGGTCAATCAAACTTTTTTATGATTGAACTAAAATGTGGGTGGTGATGCTTGATATTGATGGTGATTCAATGATTAATAATATCAATATAAAACACTAAGGTCTTAGAAACTGTTGGCCTCATGAATATTAATCACATCTTTAACACTGAAGTTTGTACCTCATAGAGTTTGACGATATCAGGCACGTGATCTTTTTCTTCCAGTTTGCGCTGGTGCCGGAGCAGTGCGTCCATGCAGTGACGGCAACAGCGCACACGGTCCTCATCTTTCTCCTCCAACACAGAGGTGACAGACGAGATGCTGCTAATGGAGCCGCGGCGAAGAGTCTGCTGCACCACCGGGCCTGCGCTTCCTGGAGAGCCACTCTGACCCGGAGCCCACAGCGCCTCCCTGGTTCCACTGGTTAATTTGTCTGAAAGCACAGTACAGTACGTTCTGAAAATCTGACCTACCTGCTCAGGATGACCTACCAGTAGTTAAAGTACTAACTGACTCAGCAGTTGATCAATTAACTGGTGTCTAATGTGTCTAACACTTTGACTTGAAAGGTAGAGTCATTTATTCTAAAGTCTAGTGATGTCTGCTTTTGCCAACTCTTTTGTTCCAGCCAGTTTGCAAATCGGATAGATGCAGTTCTTGTGTCACAAAACACTGAACAAGCCTAAGTGACCCACCACCACAGTCTAATCTGTCCTGCAACAGTTTCACAATAAATCAAAAATAAGTTTACTTACAATAACATAAAAAGATCTCTAAAGTTGTGTTTTGTGCATTGCTTTGGCAAAGCATCTGTCAATTGAAATATAGCTTAAGGCGCTAAAGGTTGCAATTTAAGTACAGTAAATAGTCTATTGTAATTCAGTGGGTTAAATGCTCTTGATCAACTCATGGTTTAATCCAGAGTTTATGATTAACTCTGCAAAAGACAGACAATTTGGCATCTAAAATGCTTTCACTATGAACTGCTTAAATTTGGGCAAGTGATACAGGGGCAGTGACTCTATTGAGTCAGATATATGTGACTTTACTCACATGTGAAACGAACTGCCTGAAAGAACCGATTCATGGAAGTCAATTGGACCTCCCATCACTACTATATAGACTTTCAAATCAGTATCATGTCAGTTAGAATGCTGTATTATATCTTAAAATGCAGGCAGAGACAGAAAGGCAACTCACTATTTCTGGAAAAAAAAAAAAGAAAGAAAAGTCTTAATGTATAATCCTTTCCATTTAACCCTCTGGTGCTCTTTGGTCATTTTTGACTGAAAAATTTCACGTTTTAATTTTTTAAATGTTTTACTTCATCAGAATGGTACATGTAGTGACTTTTGTGGCACCTGATATGTGAACACACACACAAAAAAATTGTGGACATGATTCGAAAAGGTTGCATGGTCCTAAAAATAGTCACACTTGTACTCTCGAAAAATGAACGCCATAAAAATGAATGGGAATTTTTTTTTTTTTAAATACAGAATGGGAGGTACAGTCAACAGATCAGCCACGATGCAGAAAACAAGCAAACAGCAATGAAGGGGTTAATCGAAAAATATTTTTTAAAAATTAGAAAAAAATATATAGTATTGTAAAAACTGTAGGAAAAATGGATCATAATTATTACATAAATATTGTATTACTTGGTACCATAAAATTTCCTCAAAATATTAAACAAATTTTATTGAACAACAATATATTACATTCATTTTAAAGGGTAAAAAAGCTCAATAAGGTGTTGGACCACTTTTGACTAAGAAGAGTATGAGTGTGTCCCTTAAATGAGGAGCACCAGAGGGTTTGATCTAACATATCTATACGTGTGTAACTCACATGCCAGTGGCAGGGGCACAAACTCTGTGCACTTTCTGCACATAATGGAACCACAGAGTCGGCAATGGTGGCGGCGGTTACGGATGTTGAATTTGCCCCCACAATCAGGGCAAAATGGCACATCCTGGTCATTCACCCACGATACCACTGATTTCTCAAGTGCTGAGAAAACAAAGAAGCATAGTAGTCACATTTTAACTTATTACTTAAGTGGTACAGAGCACATTTTTGAGATTTTGTTCACATACATCTTATTTGTGCTGCATCCATGCTGGTTCTGTCAAAGGAGGTTAGCTGAAAATGAAAAGCAAAAGTAGTAATGTGAAACAACTTGATTAAATAGACTGTTCTATTTAAGATTTAACCCATTATCTGAATTTATCAGACTGTAAAAACTTAAGCTAAAAAAAAATCTACTTCCAGAATCCAGACACTTCTAGCTTTGCAAGCTCACGTGTTACAAAACACATTTAGTATTTGTTGCATTTCCAGCTTTAGGTGCCACTGCATGAGCGTAAACTGAAACTACTGTCTGACACGGCAAGTTTATAGAGAATTTAGCCAAGCAAGTCAGTTAAGGTTAGTTAAACTGTTTTGTTTATAGTTAGCTTCTTGAAAAATAACATCCGGTTTAATGTTCCTTTAGGGCTTTTCACACTGCATTTAACCGTGGGTTGTCGTTCTAAACCCAGCTTTTAACCCTGTGTTATTGTCATTCTTAACCCAGCTTTTAACCCTGTGTTATTGTCATTCTAAACCCAGCCTTTAACCCCGTGTTACTGTCATTCTTAACCCAGCTTTTAACCCCGGGTTACTGTCGTTCTTAACCCAGCTTTTAACCCCAGGTTAGTGTCGTTCTAAACACAGCTTTTAACCTGATGTTACTGTCGTTCTAAACCCATCTTTTAACCCCGGGTTACTGTCGTTCTAAATCCAGCTTTTAACCCTGTGTTACTGTCATTCTAAACCCAGCTTCTAATCCTGTGTTATTGTCATTCTAAACCCAGTTTTTAACCCCGGGTTACTGTCGTTCTAAACACAGCTTTTAACCTGATGTTATTGTCGTTCTAAACCCATCTTTTAACCCCGGGTTACTGTCGTTCTAAATCCAGCTTTTAACCCCGTGTTACTGTCATTCTAAACCCAGCTTCTAATCCTGTGTTATTGTCATTCTAAACCCATCTTTTAACCCCGGGTTACTGTCGTTCTAAATCCAGCTTTTAACCCCGGGTTACTGTCGTTCTTAACCCAGCTTTTAACCCCGGGTTAGTGTCGTTCTAAACACAACTTTTAGCCTGATGTTATTGTCATTCTAAACCCATCTTTTAACCCTGGGTTACTGTTGTTCTAAACCCAGCTTCTAATCCTGTGTTATTGTCATTCTAAACCCAGCTTTTAACCCCGTGTTACTGTCGTTCTAAATCCAGCTTTTAACCCCGGGTTACTGTCGTTCTTAACCCAGCTTTTAACCCCGGGTTAGTGTCGTTCTAAACACAGCTTTTAACCTGATGTTATTGTCGTTCTAAACCCATCTTTTAACCCCGGGTTACTGTCGTTCTAAATCCAGCTTTTAACCCCGTGTTACTGTCATTCTAAACCCAGCTTCTAATCCTGTGTTATTGTCATTCTAAACCCATCTTTTAACCCCGGGTTACTGTCGTTCTAAATCCAGCTTTTAATCCTGTGTTACTGTCATTCTAAATCCAGCTTCTAATCCTGTGTTATTGTCATTCTATACCCAGCTTTTAACCCCGGGTTACTGTCGTTCTTAACCCAGCTTTTAACCCCGGGTTAGTGTCGTTCTAAACACAACTTTTAGCCTGATGTTATTGTCATTCTAAACCCATCTTTTAACCCCGGGTTACTGTTGTTCTAAACCCAGCTTTTAACCCAGTGTTATTGTCATTCTAGACCAGCTTTTAACCCGGTGTTATTGTCTTTCTAAACCCAGCTTTTAACCCCGGGTTACTGTCATTCTAAACCAGCTTTTAACCCGGTGTCATTGTCTTTCTAAACCCAGCTTTTAACTTGGTGATATTGTCTTTCTGAACCCAGCATTTAACCCTGTGTTACTGTCATTCTAAACCTAGATTTTAACCCTATGTTATTGTTATTCTAAACCCAGCTTTTAACCCTGGGTTACTGTCATTCTAAACCCAGTTTTTAACCCTGTGTTATTGTCGTTCTAAACCCAGCTTTTAACCCCATGTTATTGTCATTCTTAACCCAGATTTTAACCCAGTGTTATTGTCTTTCTAAACCCAGATTTTAACCCCGGGTTACTGTCGTTCTAAACCCAGATTTTAAGTAACCCCGGGTTATTGTCATTCTAAACACAGCTTTTAACCCTTGATTATTGACATTCTTAACCCAGCTTTTAACCCTGTGTTACTGTCTTTCTAAACCCAGCTTTTAACCCCGGGTAGAAGAACGTTTCACACTTGTCATTTTGGAGCAGCTGGGTTAGCACCACTTTTGCAAGTCACCATGAAATCAAAATGGACAAGTCTTATTTTTTAATGGAATACTGCAGTATTTATTATACGTGTACATCATTATTTATTTAAATTCATATTCCTCATAATCTTGAATCAGAATAACTTCCCCTCCCTCTTGCAGCATCTCTTCTCTGATTATGAGGGCGGGGCAACCTGTCACTCACATGAGATCCACCAACAGCAAACCACAACCATCCAATCAATTCCCCAGACAAAATCAAGCCCCGCCCTACATTTGGTCTTGTTCCAGAAGCCATTTCATTCGGATATACAGCACAATAGGGAAGAAAAGACTACCACAACTAATGTTTCATGCTGCATTGTGTTGCCAAACGTGTGCAGTGTGAAACAACTGAGTGTTAGAATGTTACAGTTAAGACGCTTAGCAAAAGACAACCAATCGCATACCTCACGTTAACCCAGGGATAAGGAATGTACAGTGTGAAACATCAGTGTATGAATACAAAGGATTAATTGTTAAAATATGAGCAGTGTAAAATGTGAAGCCAGATAACCCAGGATTCTGTTAACACAGGGTTTTGAATGACCCAGGGTTAACTAGTTCAAGTGTAATAAGGCCTTTTGAGTACTGAGGATTGTTACAGTAACACAAGAACATACATTAAAGTGCCCCTATTATGCTTTTTCAAATATTATCTTTCACGCAGTGTGTAATAGCTGTTTGTGAATTTAAAAGCTCTGCAAAGTTTCAAAGATCAAAGTGCATGACAACTCAAGTTGTCTCCTGAAAGAAAGAAGTGATTCTGAACTGCCTGAAACGAGTCGTCAGCAATTCCAGTCTCACCTCCTGTTATAAACCTATGTAACAATGTAACAGATTTGAATAATGTCAGCCTATGGTCTTCATTGGACTTGCTTGTGAACAGCTGAGTCTGGAAGAGTTTGGTTTGTGGTGATCATGTTTAGAAGACACTGTTTTCAGGGCTGCGAATCCATTTTGCTGCAATTCCAAAGGATGAGGATTTGTGCTGGAATTAACACGGAAAATTAATACTGTTCGTATCACTGTGTATCAAGTACTGAGGAAGAGCTGAAATTCAGATATGGTAATGGGCGTTTTGTTTCTGACGCGCTGTAGGCGGTCGACCAATCACAGATCAGAGCAGAGGAGGCTCACGGAAAGGGTGGGTTTAGAGAGACCGAATCTTACGAACCGTTTTCAGACTCTTTCTGTAGGAGACTCCAAAATAAAATTAGGAACCTTCAAAATAGCATAATAGGGGCACTTTAAGCATCTTCAACAGAGCCTTCACTTGCAATGTGATGCTGGCAAAGCATTCGTGTCTGATTTTGCATACCTGCCAAGAGTACATCAACAATCACATAAGATGAAATTACTAGGAGAGCAATGCTCAAACATTCACCTTTTCCAGTCGTATAATGCATTTGTTGATCTCAATAACATAATGGTCGATTCTTGCAGCTCTTTGCTTCTTGAAAGAATCCAAGTGACTGCGGGTGGCTCCTATTTTAACAGAAGACATATTACAGTCTGACAATGACAGCTGGTTGTAGTCAACACCCAATGATCCAGGAACAGCTTGAATGTGTGTACAGTAGCACTACCGACATTTAACTGAAAAGCACTGAAAGCAATGTGAATGACTTCTTGCTGAAGAATGTTATCCATCTGTCTTTGGCAGTAAGAGTCTTACCGAGCTCCTGCGGCTCCCACATGTACGGGTCCACTCCTCCATAATAAAATGACTCATAGCTGCTGTCTGTCCGCTCATCTCCATCCCGCTTTAACAGCTTGTCTTTGGCTTTCTTTGCCTTTTGCACCAGGCCTGAGAAACAATGTGAAAAATACATCAATTCCTCCACTTACTAGGATGTAAACTAACATGGTGCTCTAGAAGAATCAGTGTACTCAACCTAAATGCATGAGCTTTTGCATTGGTTTAGGACCTTTATCTTTGTCTGTATATAAAACAAGATCATGGCATGTCCACATTTAGATGGAGAGTAAACAAAAAAAGCTGCCAAATTCAGGAACAACAAAAGCGACAATGCAAATACCAGTTACAAATTGTGAGCATTAATTTCATCAATTTGTTATCCCCAAAAAAAATTGCTTCACTAATACAAACTCTGGAACTGGAGTTACTACTTTCCGTGCTCCGATAACATATTGCTCAATTTAACAGAAAACATAAATCATTTCACATTCATGTCTGAGTACTAGCCAACTACTCTTCCTCGTTGCAGACCGATGTCGATCTCAGTTACAAAGTGCTGTCTCCATCTTTTAAACGCATCTCCAATATTTATCCGCATTTTATTATGCCTCTGGTCATGAAGCTTTTTAAATGGATGCAGAGGCTTTTTAGGTTGTGTTGAATCTGCTATCTCTATCCAGTTTATGCTGCTTTCATGTCTGCAGCATGCGGTTTGCGCCCACCAACTGGAAACGCTGGGTGTCGAAAGACTAATGAGAAAAATGGCAGCTGTGGGATCACACAGGCCTTGGCTATTTATTGATGACAGAGTTTGGCCTTTGGTGAAAACTAATTGAGGAATCGTGTTAGACTTTAAAAAAAAAAAACAATAAGCATGACTTGTGCCCCTATTATGCTATTTTAAAGGTTCCTGATTTTGTTTCGGAGTCTCCTGCAATAGGTTTACATGCATCTAAGGTCAAAAATACTTTAATTTCTCATCAGCTCTTTTCTCACAGTGTCTGAAATGGTTCGATCAAGGATTCAGTCTCTCTAAACTCCGCCTTTCCGAGAGTATGCTCTGCTCTGATTGGTCAGATGCCCCAGTCTGTTGTGATTGGTCAGAAACCAAACACTCATCAGCATATCTGAATTTCAGCTCTTCTTCTGCACTTGATTCACAGTGATACGAACAGTAACGATGGTGTCGGTTTTTGATGTCTCAATCTCATTCTTTGGAAGAGCAAAAGTGGATTTGCTTTGGCAGCAGAAAACAGCGTCTTTTCAACATGAACAACACAAAACAAACTCTTCTAGTCTCAGATACAACTACAGTGATTGAGGGCGGGGCAAAGCAGACGCTGTTCGCATGACCATAGGCGGGCATTACACAAATTTGTAACAACCCTACATAGGTTTGTGCGGGAAATAAGACTGGAATTACTAACGACTCGTTTGAGCAGTTCAGAATTTTTTTTCTTCTTTTAGGACACACTAACTTTATTTATCTGCACTTTAATCTTTAAAACTTTGCAGACCTTTTACATTCACAAACAGCTTTATTACACACTACATGAAAAGTAATATCTGAAAATGCATAATAGGGGCACTTTAATAAACAAGGAAATCCCTAGAAAGGATAACAATATATGACATTATTTTTCCTCTGTTTTATAAAACATTATTACCAAAATGGATTTGATAGTTACACCATGTCTACACCAGACGCGAGCGGCGCAACGTGACAAATGCAAATATAACCCATTATAATCAGTGATGCTGTCTACACTGGATGCGACACGACATTCCCGATGCTCTGTTCTATTTCTGATGTTCTTCAGCACTCAAGCTACTTCTGACGCAAAGAACAAATGGATTTGCAAACCTGTACTCTGACTCATCAAAGCCTTTTCAGTAAACATTTCTACTGGTCAATATGTCTTCTAAACTAAAGACTGACAAATTGCATTAATTTTGAACACCCTGCAGCGTCGTTACACACTTGAGTCACACATAAGAGAGGAGTCTGAAGTAAGATGGCTTAATATACTTCATTTAAAAAGTGCAATATAAATTACCATACTTTTATTTAATATACACGTTGTATATAATGCATCCATGTGTGTATAAATATTAAGCTATCATTAATTTAATTTAAATAAACTGTCATTTGAAAGAGCTAAACTGAGTGAGTTGTGATTTTTAATATGAAACGGTTTTATTAGATGTGTATTTTATGTAATTATGATACTTGCACTGTAACAGTCATATCTTGTGCATGAATACAAACCACATCCAGGACTAATTATACTAAATAAAGACGCTAGCACCTTATTTTCACAGTGTTATTGCAGTACTAAGTGGTGCTAACGTGTTCTCTTATTCCCTTTTTCCATTCATCAATCTCATCTAAGATAGCGGAAGTCCACTAATGATGGAATGGAACACACCTTGTTATACGTTTATCAATGTAACACAAGAGACAACTCTATTCTTGTTGGATTGTAAGAAATGACAATCAAACAGACTTAATTACAACTTACTTTTCAGCTGGCCACTGACGTGCCGGTTGTCTCCAGAGTGTTCCTCTTCATAATGGTCTTGTAGCTGGTAGAACGACTGAAGGTCTTTCAAACAGAGTGGGCACAGGAAGCCCTCCTTCACCTCAGCTGATTCCTCTAATGATGGCGGGTACATGGAGGCCATAAGGTGGGTTTGGATGTGAGAGGCTGGATCCAACGCTTCTGAGATTACGCTGCACCTGTCTGACAGCACCGGCCACCCCAGACCCTCTCCATCACTTAAACAATAAAAAATATTAATATTACATAAACAACTGTGATATCTCAAGATAAAACATGTGTTAAATGTCTGCAAACAGTGACGTTTCAACCACTAATCAGGCAAAAATCACTTTATCAACTGAACACCATTTATAAAGAGGCAATTAATAACAACATCTACAGTACCTGTGTAAATGAACATTACTGCAGTACACGATAGAGGGAATATGAATTTTTGTAGGTTTGGTATCTACATGTTAGCAAAAATTCATAACAAGACTACTTCAAAGACCCATTGTTAGTGATTTAACAGCTTTTTCTTAGCTTAGCATCTCTCTTATGTGAATTTTTACATCAAACCCTTTTATCTCCGCAGAAAAAATACTTTCTTCTTATTATTGTGTGTTAACTAGCTTCGACTAAATAAATGTGCAATTTGTCCTCTATTGTAAATATCCTTGCCAGTGTATAACAGTTTGTAAACAGGCCTAACCCAAACACACTGACAGATGAGAAAGGAACACGTTCATCTACCTTATTCCTTAGCGACAAGCCTTCAGTTTATTCAACATCTTATTAAGAGTGAATGCTTAAAGATATCAAGAATAAATGCGCTGAAAATGGAGAGTAAAGCGGTGATCGTACAGATGATCGTGTGACTCTCGGTTCACTAGGCGTGATCACAGGAACACTGAGCTGCGCGTGCGCGTCACATCAGCGTGTCAAAATAAAAGTCCCATCTGAAATTAATACAAAATTGTCTGGATAGAGCATGCAGGTACTGACAGAACACAACACGTCCAGCTGAATATTCTTTTAAACAGCTTGTTACACTTTTATATGCCATGTATAACGCGAGTTCACGTAACAAAGTGTCAACGCAACACGCATGCGTGGTGGTGCTCTCGCGAACGCACGTTGGAGATTAATGTTTTGTAATTAAATTTATAAATTATGTTTTTTTTTTCTTTAAACCACTGGAGTCACATGGATTACTTTAATGGTGCCTTTGCTAGCTTTCTGGGCCTCGAAAGTGTCAAGGAGAGAAAGCTCTCAGATTTCATTAGATGAATAAAAGTCTCACGGGTGTGGAACGACATGAGGGTAAGTAATTAATGACAGAATTTAAATTTTTGGGTGAACTAACCCTTTAATACGAATTTGCATCACTTACCACAAACATCCAGTGGTTGGTATAATTGATAAATGAGATGATTCCACCAAATTACCTGTATAACGTAATGCATGTGTTGGTTCATATGTACATTATAAATATTATACATTTTATAATACATTTACTTATTATGTATTTTCTAATAATTTTGTAATATAGCATACATGGTATCTCTGCCTATGCAAAATCACACCAGTGGAGTAGAGCTTTGTCAAACTTTAGATTTAGCCTAACGAATGTAGGCCTAACAATTCATAACCTTAGTGATTTGACAATACATCAATATAAGATTTGTTGAAATTCCTTAATTAAATTAAGATCCATTAATTGCAATTATTTAATTCATTTTCAGAGTCTTTGTAACAATTTAATCACATTGTTCAGTGACCTTAATGCAGTTCTTAATGCCCATTATTCCAAAGAACCAAGTTACATTTTTGGAATATTTTAAATGGAACACTTTTCCACATAATCTCTCATATGACAGATGCACAGTAATTACAGAAATAATTTTAAATCTCACACTTTAAATTACCTCTCGAGCAACACCTTCTTCAGAGACATCATTTTCTTGTTTTGTGGCACTGCCTTGAACCGGTGGTGTCTATTTTGTCATTTGTATTTTTGAATGTGATCTGTATTAGGATAAGGGACCTAATTGTTTGTTAGGGTCACAGTCATTAAAGAATATTTTTACTTAAACTTTTCCCACTACCATTTCAGCAACACCTCCTTCTGGAACAGCAGGAACATTAAAAATGGTAGATGAGGTCTTGGGCAATTTTTGGTGTTGGGATTTCAAGTGGTTAAAAGTGTGATATTTGGCTTCTCTCTTAGTTCAACACTCCTCTGAAAAGATCACATGGCTTTCGAGATGTGATTAAAAGATGTTAATCCCTTTAAAGATGAGAACATTATGAATACTGCTGACCTGAGATATCGTTTTTGAAAAGTATATGGATAATTTTATGATTCTAAACCATTTTTCTACGAGTTTGTGTCCTTTGGGTTGCTGTCTGGAGATGAAGAACGCGCCTGTGCCTTTTCACTAGAATATCTTTTTAGATTCCCCAGTAGAATCCCGTGCCAAAGGGGGTGGATAGACATCATATACTTTTCCAGAAGGAATGTGATGAGACAGTAATACAGATTTTCATCACTATTTTGGTATTTCAATACTCTCCTTTTCTAGGTCAGATCACCACAAACTTCCCTGAAAGCTTTGGTGTACAGAACTGCTAACAATTGTTTTTGCTGTACTCTCATTCCCTTCTCCAAGACATCATCTTCCAAGAAGTCACAATGAATGGTGTCTTTATTCCTGATAAGACTCTTCAAATTAGTGAGACTGCACACTCTTGCTGGCATGTGTTGCAAGGAAAGTCTTTCAGTTGTGCCTAAAATCAGCAAGGGCATCATCAATTTTGCAACCAGTACTTAATTGTCAGGTTTATGGACTTGTTTTGGCCACTAGAGGCCCTCATGGTTTCATTTTCAGTTTTCCCACCATTGTATTATGTTTTCACCTCTGCCTTGTTTCCTGTGAGGGTATTTAAGTTCCACAATTCTTTGCTCAGTGTTTAATGTGTGTTACTAGTGTCTTTAATTATTTGTGGATTAGTTGCCCTGTTTGGACTTTCAGATTTTTTTTTTTTTTTTTTTTTTTTTTTTTTTTTGCCTTTTGGGGTTGGGTAGAACATTGAAGCCACTTAAAGCTTTAAGGTTTTTCTCTGTTTCGTAAAAAGAGTCGAAGCATCAGGAGTGTTGAAGACTGCCATCTTGTGGTAGATAAAATTTATAGCAGCCATGAACCCGAGTGCGCAGCTCCTGTTTTATTCATTAAGCACAAATAAAAGCCTGACGATGCTAAATGCATTCAGTTGTGTGGCAATAAATTCAGTGAAATAACAACAAAGATCACATTACTCATAAATATTTTTTTTTATTTGGCTTTTGTGTAGCCATAACTCATTGGGCCTACTCAGTTTTATTTGTCATTATACCAAATGTAGTTATTTAGATCTACTAAAAACGTTTTACTTACATTTACTCAGTTCATAAGGTAAATTTCATTGATTTCACAGCTTTAAATTGTACATGTACAAAGTTGAGTACATCATAGCTTAAGTTTTCAGTGTCTGTGTGCAAAAACATCTTAAATATCCTCTATGTGAAAACAGAAGAGCAGCAGTTACATTTACATTTTACATTTACATTTATTCATTTGGCAGACGCTTTTATCCAAAGCGACTTACAAGTGAGGAATACAGTAAGCGAGTCATCATGACGAGGCAAATAGGGACAAGAAGTGCTCACAATACAAGTTTTAGGCAGTGCTCAGAGTATCATAAGCTACAATAGAGAGGGATTAAAGGAAGTGAAGGAAGCAAGGAAAGGTAGGATAGAAAGGTATAGAATTTTTTTTTTTTTTTTTTTAAGATGAGGATAAGTGCTCACGAAAGAGATGTTAACCTTCTGCCAGACAGCTGATTCTGGTGTAAGATCTAGAACTGGAATATTAAATCTCAGTGCGGAACTTGACAGTGGTTTTCTTCATCTTCTGTTTGTAGACCTCTTCAAACTCTTCATTTTGTGCCACTGTGAAATGACGTTTCCAGTCTCCAACTTTACCTTTTGTAACACAAATAACAAGAAGATAATAAAATCAAGTGAAAGTACAGAACTCAGAAAGACATCATTAGATGATTCAGCGGTTTATTAACCTTTCCGCATGAAGGGTGAGATCTTGAAGTCCATGAAAGGGATTGAGACATGGTTGGTCATGTTGTTCTGTTTCATGGCATCAAACTGAACCCCTTTGGTTATTTTCTCCCTTTCTTCGACTGAGGTGGACAAACCCAAGAAGGAGCACAAACGTTCCACCTCACGTCCAGTGTCCTGGAAAACACAAGGAAAATTCACACTTTAGACACATTTAATTTACACTTCAAATGGTCACTTAGTGAATCTAACTTACCTCAACCAAATCCTCATAGAACAAGTACAGTAGGTTAGAATACGTCTGTTTTTTCTCCCACCATCCACTGACATGATCGTACCAAGGACCGAACACGTCTGGCGGGAAATTACTGATGTTAAAACGAAACCTCCATACCAAAGTTCTTGATTGATAATGTAATTGAGAAATGAAATACATTCTCAGTGTTTTAATATTTATAAAATCCCTTTTAAATCATGACATTAAAATTATGGATTGCATCCAAGCCGCGATTGATTAATCTACTTACTTTTCCCTTTCATAAATTTCTCTAAGAAGTTGTTCCAATCTCCTGGTTCAGGCTGTACCATGTTCATTCGGTCAAAATGAAAATAGGAAACGGCATTGTCTTTTGCATTACGTGCTACATACACAATCTGGAATAAGTGGAAGAAAAATAATATGACAATAAAATCTTATGCAATATTATTCAGAGAGTTACAATTTCATTATTTATTTCAGAACTACAATAGAATACTTCACTTTTATTAATGCAATTTCTGGTCCATTAGCAGAACCAAACTTAATTCCATGCATAGTGACTATTTCCAAACAGCTTTCACAAACATGTCCCACACCGCCCATTTGAATTTAAAGTGGCCCATTAGTTAAGGCTATATTGAAACTTAACAAAACAGAGCAACATTTACACTTTTCAAATTTCAAACTCAAGTTTCAAATTAGTTGCTTGTTGTCTTTGAACATTAAACTGAGATATAAGTATTTTAACATTCATTTCCAATAGGAAATTATTAGGAACTTCAAAATGTAAACAAACCCTCATACCCCTTTTCCACCAAGGCAGTTTGAGTGCTGGTTCAGAGCCAGAGCCTAGTTTCAAATCAGTTCTTTGTCTTTCGACAGCCAAAGCACCACCTCTGAACCAGGAAAAGTGGTTCGTAAGTAGCACCAAAACATTGCTGGTCTAGAAGTAAGAACCGCTTGCTTCAGGGGCTGGGGGCGGGTGACCAACAAGAAACTTGTGACCACCATTTTTGAAATAGCAGCTAATCGAGCTAATAGCAGCTCAATTGTAATCTCCATCTATACAAATTGGATTCGCTGTGTTTGGATGCCGATGTAGATTCGCACAGCCATGAGCATCAATAGTAATGCAGTCCGCCATTGTTGATGGGAGGCTTGTTCGAGATGCATCGGAGCTGCGTGGACCGATCGCATGTGACATCAGAGTGCGGGAGCGTTTGTAAAGCATGCAACATACGACTCCTTGTGCTTTTGGATCGTTCTCGCGGTGCTTCGGAGTCGTGCACTGATCGGACCGATTGTGGCTCGGATGCATCTCGAACAAGCTTGGTGTGTTTGTGTTTGGCGCTGCTGCGGTAGCGTTGCTGTGAAAGATGAGGCGTATACAGTGACGTAAGACCTGGCTTTGTGTTTGCTCTCTAGCCTGTGGAAAGGCAAACTGGTTCTTAGAAGGCTTGTCAGTTGAACCAACTCCAAACTGGCAATAGCACTAGCTCTGAACTAGCACCCGGCTCGTATTGGTGGAAAAGGGGTATCATTGATAATTGATCACTTATTGAAAAGCTCATCTTTTAAATATAAGTTAGAAAACAGTGAAGTCAGTATGCAAATAGAATGTCAGACTTTGGCAGATTCGAATACATTTTATCATCACATAGTCAAAAGGATCCGCAGCACTTTACCCTTGAGTTCTGCTCCCAGAAGGACTTGGGTATAAGCTGAACAGGTAAATGAGTTTTGATGAGACGAGGAGAGGTGGGCAGATGATCAGCCATTTCTGTCCCTGTAACTGATAATTATGATGTTGTGTAAAGCGTCCCTTTTCCAGCTTTACAAATTTTGCCTTACAAAAAAAAGGCAACAGTTCTGAAAATTAATAAAAATAATAATAAAAAAAAAAACATAAAAACTGGAACAACATGGTTGGAAAAGTCATCACTCCCCTGATTTAATACTTCATAGAGCCACCTTTGCTTTAATTACAGCCTTTAATCTCTTTGGATATGTCTGTACTAGCTTTTGCACACTTAGATTGGGGAATATTTGTCCATTCTTCCTTGCAGAATTGCTCAAGTTCAGTCAAATTCCATGGTGAGCGGTGATGGAAAAGTCCATCCACAGATATTCTCGGATTAAAGTCAGGGCTCTGACTTGGGCACTCAAGGACATTCACCTTCCTATCCTTGAGCCATTGCATTATTCTTTTGGCGGTATGTTTGGTATCATTGTCGATCATTGCCCATCTTCAGCTGTCTAGCAGAGGGATGCAGGTTTTCTTCAAGAATTTGGATATACTTAGTAGCATCCATTTCCCCTTCAATCCAGTCCCCACTGAAGAGAAACACCCCCACAACATAATGCTGTCACCACCATGCTTCACAGGAGGTATGGTGTGTTTTGGGTGGTGTGCTGTGTTTGCTTTTAGCCAAACATAACACTTGGACTTCTGTCCAAAAAGGTCAATTTTGGTCTCAGAGCACCTTTTGCCAGATGGCATCAGGGTCATCCAGGTGTGTTTTGGCATAGCGCAAATGAGACTGAGTGTGGCACTTTTTTTTTCAGGAAAGGCTTCTTTCTTGCCACCCTGCCATACAGGCCAGTTTTGTGTAAAGTTTTTGAGATAGTTGTCACATGCACAGATGACTTTCAGTAGGCACTGTATATATGGAGAGTTTGCCATGCTGAATCTGTTGAACTAATTCAAAGGTTAAAGCCCACGGATCAGGCAATTTGGCAAAATTCCAATAAATTAAACACCATCTAAGGAACAAGGACAATGGCGAAGATCTAACTTGTATGGAGGCCAAGAGGCATTGATAGGGCCATTGAAAGTCACTACAAAACTGTTATAGCCTTTAAGGGATAGTTCACCCAAAAATTTAAATTTGGTCATCAACTCGCCCTCAAGTTGTTCCAAACCTGTATAAATTTCTGTATAAACTTTCTTCTGCTAAACACAAAAGAAGATATTTTGAAGAATGTAACCAAACAGTTGATGGACCCCATTGACTTCCATAGTATTTTTTTTTTTCATGCTAGAGAAGTCAATTGGGCCCATCAACTGTTTGGTTTGGCAAGTTCAAGCTGTTTAATCCAAGTCTTCTGAAGAGACATGATCACTTTATATGATGAACAGATTTAATTTATTTTATTTTTCACATATAAACATTGATCAGCGAACAAAGAGCACATCAAACATGGTCAACGGCAGCTCAATCACACTTGAGCGAAAACAAACCTTGTTGGTTCTTGCTTAAATGTGCTGGTGTGACACACAAGAACTCACGTTTGAGCTTCTGTTTACCATATTTGATGTGCTTTATATATGTACGTTCATCAATGTTTAGATGTGAATAAAAGCCTAAATTAAAGCTGTTTATTATAAAAAGGGATCATGTCTCTTCAGAAGATTTGTATGATTCATATGGATTGATTTTACAATGTCTTTATGAACTTTCTGAAGCTTGAAAGATTTAATATCCGGTTTTGGCAGTCTTTGAAGGGTGCCTGAAGCCTATCCTAGGTTGTTGTCTGTAACATTGTAAGTTTTATTTCTTGTTTTTGTTAATTCTTGTTATTTATTTATTTTTATAATTTTTTTTTTTTTTTTTTTGAAGACTTTTAGCTCTTCCTGTGTCTGTCCTCTTTTTGTTTTTCCTGTTTCTCCTTCCTTTTTTCTGCAAACATTTGTTAACTTCCCTAAGCAGCAACCACATGGAAGTCTGTTCTTCTTCATTTCTGCTGACAAACCCTCAACTCATTGATTCTGACCAAGAGAGTGAACATACACTACCAGTCAGAAGTTTGGACATGGTAAGATTTTTAATGTTTTTAAAAGAAGTTTCGTCTGCTCATCAAGGCTGCATTTATTTAATTAAAAATACAGTAAAAACAGTAATATTGTGAAATATTATTACAATTTAAAATAACTGTTTTCTGTTTGAATATATTTTATAAAGTAATTTATTCCTGTGATCAAAGCTGAATTTTCAGCATCATTACTCCAGTCTTCAGTGTCACATGATCCTTCAGAAATCATTCTAATATGATGATCTGCTGCTCATGAAACATTTATTGTGTACAATTATACAAAATATATTTTTTTTTCAGAATTCTTTGATGAATAGAAAGTTCAAAAGAACAGCATTTATTTGAAATATAATCTTTTGTAACATTATAAATGTCTTTACTGTCACTTTTGATCGATTTAACGCATCCTTGCTGAATAAAAGTATTAATTTCTTTTCAAAAAAAATAAAAATAAAAATTCTTACTGACCCCAAACTTTTGAACAGTAGTGTATAATGTTACAAAAGCTTTGTATTTCAGATAAATGCTGTTCTTTTGAACTTTCTATTCATCAAGAAATCCTGAAAAAAAAAAAAAGTACACAACTGTTTTCAACATTGATAATAATCATAAATGTTTCTTGAGCAGCAGATCATCATATTAGAATGATTTCTGAAGGATCATGTGACACTGAAGACTGGAGTAATGATGCTGAAAATTCAGCTTTGATCACAGGAATAAATTACTTTATAAAATATATTCAAACAGAAAACAGTTATTTTAAATTGTAATAATATTTCACAATATTACTGTTTTTACTGTATTTTTAATTAAATAAATGCAGCCTTGGTGAGCAGACGAAACTTCTTTTTAAAACATTAAAAATCTTATCGTGTCCAAACTTTTGACTGGTAGTGTGTGTATGTAGCCTTCATACAGCACCATGTCCCAAAATGCAAATACTTGATTGTGACATCACAGCAAATCACACCTAACCAACCCACAAAGATTTAACAATCTTTTAACAATCAAATACACAATGATGTGTAACCTGCACCTGTAAACATCTAAAAATGTATTTTATTGTTTAATGACCTTTAAAATGAAAAATAACTATTTTTTACTTTTTTTTTATTAAATAATCAAATAATTTAATTTATGGGTAAAATGTAGTTAACTGTAACAATAAAATGATTGACTTTACTGATTTGTAAGTCACTGACCTGTTGAAAACTCTTGAAAGCATGCTTCCAGGCATGGGACTCTCTCATAGATAGGCTGGGAAGTCTGACGCTCTAGATCATCCTTACCAAAATACAGAAGGTCCAGTATATAAGAAACCCATGTGGTACCTAGCAAAATAATGGAAAGGGAGATTTAAAATAAATGTTTTAAATGTCAGTTTGGAAAGATTATACATGTTTCATAGTGTTATCTAATAGTTAACTTGTATATGCAATTAAGAGTCAAGTCAGCATGCTTGCCAAATTGAATTAAACAAAAACTTAATGCAGTAGTCTCACCTGCTTTAGGATAAGTGGCGATAAGAATGTCATCAGGTCTTGCTTGAAAGTTTTTCACCTTTTCCCAGTTGTCAGTGAAAAAGTGAGTCATAGAAACACCCTCAAAATCAAACAACTCTGGCCGACTGTGTAGTTTCAGCTGCAGAAAAGTTTCAATTTAATGCTGAAGTTTTTGAATCTTTAGAGATTCATCACTGGCAGTAAGCAAACAGTGTCAAATACTGTTAACAGCAAGATTTCAGAAACATTTGCATTACCAGTGACAATATTATTTCAACTATGTAGAGTATGTACATACTGTACTGTATTCTAATATTTTTTTATTTAATGCAAAACATATAATGTTGAATATTGGTCAGGGTATTCCACAGATAAGCCATGATAATTGGAGAAATTTGCAAATACTTGTTGCGTGTGGTCTAGTGTATGTCACAGTGCACCTGCAATTGTGTATCAAGACCTCACAATTGTTCTTTAAAAAGTACAATACATTAATGTTTATACATTTTAATTTACTGTATAACTTGCCAATCCTCATTCCTAACTGTTCACATCTTTAACTGGTATTAAACAGAGATATTCATTTTTATACTATCGTAAAACACTTCAGAGAGAATTGTGTACTCACTGAAGGCATGTCAGAGATTTCCATTATGGTGAAAAAGTGTTTTAATTTTCTGTCTTCTCCTCCACTGTCCTAGAATGATTCTGGCAGCTCTCTCGTGTTCCTCAAAATGCAAATAGGACTTCAGATTATTGCTGTTCAGTGCTGTCTCTAATATTCTGTTCACAGCTCAGCCCCACCCTTTTCTCTGTGCTTTTCACTCAGCCGTATAACATTACACACGTTCGAACTGCCCTCCCCACGGGAAAGAAATGTTCCTGAGGGGGGGAAAAAACTAGTAATATCACATGTGTCTTCTTTAGCATTCCAGAAGAGATCTCAACATTTCCTCAAACCCTCATTTTGTTGATTATTTTTTAACTGTGTTAGGAGATAATATGTCACTATAACTTGATGTTGATTTATCTGTGTGATACAACTGCATTGGTTTGTCAGTGTACACTTTGTCTTTACTAAGGGAACATCTTGAATGCTGTGGTAACGCTGTGTTCTTATGACAGGGATGTCTAATCCTGCTCCTGGTGGGTCAATGTCCTGCCCTTAAACACACTTGCCTGGAAGTTTCTGGCAAAGCCGCATGAAGGCAAGCCTGCAAGGTTAGCAAAAAAAAGCATAATGCTTCGGTACAGGGAAGGAGACCAGAGGTTTTGAGAATGGATGTCAATGGAGGAGAGGCTTCAGTATGCTGAATAAATGTTTTGGTTACGACTATAACCCTGGTTCCCTGAGAAGGGAATGAGACGCTGAGGATGACGCTGTGGCAGGGGTTTCCAAACTCGATCCTGGAGGGCCACTGTCCTTCAAAGTTTAGCTCCAACTTGCCTCAACACACCTGCCTGGAAGGAGCCGTATTCTCTGAGGTCTAGATCCTTTTCATGCTTATGTTTCATGATTCTTCCTGTACATTTTATTGATTTCTTGCATGATGTGTCATGGTATCAAAGTGCGTGTGTTCTCATATCTGCAGACATGAGATTATGCAGGATCTGCTATATTACAAGAACATGGTGATCTAATCAGATCTGCTAGGTACATCTTGTCTCGAGTTCATCCTTAAATGGTTGCAAAAGAAGTAATTTTTTTTTTTTTTTTTTTTTTTAAGAAAAATTAAATTTGTACCAAGGGGGCGCTTCCCACAGGTGGTGTAAATGCCCCCACTCTGACAATACATAAAGCAGTTTTAGCTTAAAATGACAAAAAAAAAAAAAAAGCTGAAATAACAGTAGATAAATATGAATGTTTATTGATAACCATGCTGAAAATCAGTCAATATTGTTAGCTGATGCTAACTGTCTAGCCAACTGGTTAGCTTTTGGCATTTTACCACACAGACTAGGTTTGTGGGGGGAAAAAGTTATTACATTTTCCTTTAAATAAAATGTACTCCCTAACTACAGGCCTTATTCTCATATCATATATAACTGTGATGTTCTGCAAAACAACAAGCTTTAAAACACTTATTTTTTCTTACTGCTTGTTACGGCTGGCTCATATACCGCAACATAAAAGAGGCAAACAACAAATGGTTCAAACAATAAACCAATTTATTTACAGAACAAGAAAACAATTATTAAACAATCAAAAGAAAACCAACGTCTAGGGAAAAAAAAACATGCGTGTGTGGTGACTAAATATACATATTCTCTGACACAAACAATCAATAAAGGAAAGAAATATTAAGAAAAAATATATATATATATATAAACGAGAGAAAAATTGAGAGAGACTTACTCTAAGGCGCACAGATCTTTCATATTAGAGGGTTAATTACTAATAAAATGCACCTGTTACCCAACTAACGTCTGCACTGTCTAGCAGAGCCAGCAGGGGGCAACAGGCAGGCGTAACACTGCTGAAAATCACTTATGGTAAAATCTGTTTTCTCTCAGGTACATTACCAGTGTAAGCTTCATAGTGAATGCTTCTACATAACTCTTGTCAACGTATTCCATAGCAACAACAAAAATGTATCTTGACACCATATAGTGGTTAATTTGGGAAAAACCCAGGTATTTTGAGCTGTAGGATTATATCAAATATATAAATTTAAATTAGGTAGTCTATTTAAAAATCACAAAATAAACATTCATCAATCAGTTCTTTTTACTTAAGTACATTACAAAGCAAGTAGTTCTGTACTTTTACTCAAGTAAAATTGAAAAGTACTTTACTTTTACTGGAGTAATATTTTATTATACATATCTGTGCTGTAGTGTCTGGACCAAATTATTTCTTAAATAAATTATTTCTTGTGGATTATGTATTATTTTATTGGCTCAGACACCTCAAGAGGTCTTCACCCTTTAAAATCACTGATCACAAGACCACAGTCTCTTCCCCCTCTCTTTTCCTTTACTGAAAAACACTGATGTGAAGATGATGCTGTACTAGAAGCTTCTAAGGAACCCCAGGCTTGTGCCAGGCTTCGGCCTTGTCCTTCCATTCACCAAAGATCCTCTGAATCCAACTGGTTCTCTCTCATCAAGACAACATCAGCGAGGATCAACTGGAGCCTCCACAAATTGCATCAGGACAGTTTTAATTCAAATTGGCGAGACATGCAAGTATCAAACTTAGTCTCATTATTCGATACATTAAGTATCCTTATCCTTTTAAAGAAGAGCGTGTTAAAACTAAACTGATGGTTTGCTCAAGGCTGTTGATCTGCTGAATTTCAAACAATGCTGTAACTTCTTGCTTTCCTGTATTCTGCTTCAGCTCTCTCTTTCCCTTGGTAAACTGTATGCATGTATGTGTGTGAATGTTAGAGTAGTGAAGTGTTTAGTTAATAAAGTCTTGTTCATGTCACACGTAAAGTTGTCCGTGTTTTCATGCAGATTCAGACTACATGCTCTGAGTAGTACTGTACATAAGATTGTTATTTCCCATAACCTGGAAATTAACATTTCTTAGAATTAATAAACAATTAACACTGAGTGTTCATTGGCCAAACAGGTTAATTGATTGTAATATTAATTTTATTACATTAAGTTAATTTTATTAACTGATCCAGATCCAAATATTTATAATTAATTATAACTAGTTATTTATTTTGAGCTAATTTGCTACAGTACTTTTACTCAAGTACTTGATTTGTGTACTTTATCCACCACTGCCACTACACAGTACCATATAGAAATTCATAATATAAATCTCTAATATATGCATATATACTAATTTTACGTTATGATCATATGTGGTCTAAAACTATAAACATCCATATAAAATCCTATATAATAATACTGAATGTTTGCATACATGTTGTTTAAATAAACGTGCATATATAAATTTAAATAACATCTGTTTAACTTGTAACATGAAAGTAAGGTTAATAATATAACTTAGAGAACACATTTTTCAGTTTTACTCAAATTAGGGTGATGCAAAAATGAGTACACCCCACAACAAAAACTGTTAAATCTAGTAGGAGGTGTACTCTTTTACGCTGAGCACTTTAGGGACATATATTACATTTCTGTATGGGAATGTTGCACAGCGCCAATCTGGACCTGGAGCCGATTTCGGTACTTGGTTTTCAAGGCAGTCAATTTTGAAAACCTCGCACAGATAAGTTGGCTGAGAGCAAGAGCTATAGGGTCATTACGTGTCAAATCAACCAAATTTCAGAAACTTCCCTGGTAATCCACTGTTTTGTAGAGGGGGTCAAAATGACCATTTTCACCTGAGATTTGGAGCCAAATTAGAGGGATGTAAAAATGACTTTATAAAGATGGCAGCATCATTATTTTATTTTCACACAGAGATTGGTAGGTCTATTAGTAAAATCTGTTGACTTTAGCAATCTTTGTTTCATTATATGCCAACAGTGACCGTTCAAAAATGGAAAAAAGCACTTCTTGTGTTTTTTACCTCAAGTTCACATGCCTGTAACTCTAAAAGTAATATTTTTCTAGATTCTCATTCTTAATAAACTTTCTTTTGAAATTATAATTTTCAAGGCCCTATATAGTTCAGTCCTATAAATAAGGGGATCTTTTGAACTTTACCCATTTTCTGTCGTGATTGTGAAAAATGTCGCCATTGTAGGTCATTTATGCTGAATCGAGAATTGCAACAGGAACTCACATCATCGTTCAGGGAAAAAACTGGACGGTGTAATACAATTTTCGCCATATCTGTTTGAACCAGAATACACTGAAGTCTGCTTGCTGCCCTTCTAAGTCAAAGTAATCTGCAAGTGCACATCATTGAGCATTAATTGTGTGAAAATCTTTAATGATCAATAAATGTATTTTCATCTCATAAACATGAAATCACATGAAAACACAGATACTAGAAAAAATTTTTGTAATGTCAAATGTTTATCATACATGTATAAAAATGTCTCTTGGATTATAACATTTTCCAAATCTAGCATGTGGAAATGTTGTGGTAAACTCCAGTAGCAGGTGAAGTTGTGAGTCTTGTTTTGTATCAAGAATCAGTTTGATAGTCAAATGGTCAAATGAGTGTGAATCCAGTGCAGTACGTTCATCTCACCACCAGAGGTCTCTGGCACTGCTTATTGAATTTAACTCTTAATAAGCACCCACAATTCAATACAGGCTCGGCACCATGACATATGACATACTGTTTCCATGAAATAGTTTCAAGATAAGCTACTTGTAGCTAAAACCTACACGTCCCAGCATAAATGATCCAGAAAAATTATTTGTTATTAAAATTTGTTCACAAACCACTGTTAATTATAACAGAAAAGCAAGCATAGTGAATGTGTTATTTGGCATGGTAGCCAATACAAATAATAAGTAACAACAACTGTTTTTCATTATAGTTACATTTTAAATGGGTGGTAATCAAATTACAGTTACATAAGAAATGTATTTTAGATTACCAAAGTGATTACTTTACTCATTTATTTCATTTAAACATTAATGTAAACTGTAACAGGCAATAAATGTAAATAGCAATTGGCGACTCTGACGCTGAAAAGCATTCTATGCTACAGTTCTGCTCATATTCATACCCCTGGCAGAACATGCAAACATATTTACATATACTTTACAAGATTTACATATACTTTACATTTTATATATACTCCACAAGACAAAATAACTGAATTTATAAAAATGTACATACCCTTGAATCTTAACTGTCTGTCGTTACCTGAATGATCCATGACTGTTTTCATGTTTTGTGATAGTTTGTGAGTCCCTTGTTTGTCCTGAGCAGTTAAACTGCCCGCTGTTCTTCAGAAAAATCCTCCAGGTCCGGCACATTCTCAAGTTTTCCAGCATCTTCTGCATATTTGACATATATCCACTAACATGAAAAGAATGAAAACAGGAAAGGATAGAACAAAACACCCCCCAAACAAGCTGATCTATCGCCAAGACATATGTACTGCTACTGCTCCAAAGAGCCATACGAACCGCATGTATTACTATCCATGTGTCTCTGGTCTACCATGCCGATCGGATGCTTTCAGACGCTTTCTGAAGCAACTGCTACAGCAAGCACTAGCCGAGTATTTGAGTGTTGAGCAGCAAGTTCATTGGCTGCTGATACGAAAAGAAACCAATCATCTCCGCCATGAGAATAATGATGTCATGATGTCAGATTGAGTAAGAACCTATTGGCCTGCGCCATCTAGAGTTTAATGACAGAACTAAAATGAAAAATATATGGCAGAAATATGCTGACAAAATCCTTTTCGGATAGTTTCTCTCTGAAGACAAATAACCAGAAACCTCTGTCCAGATTAGTGATGTGTTGTTCATGAACGATTCGTTCATTTTGAACGAATCTTTATTATGATTCGGGAACAACGAGTTGTCTCAGAGAGTGATTCGTTCATTTTGTGTTGACCACATGTGCAACATCCCATAGGTTCTGTACAGGAAACAGAAATGATTAGTTCACCTCTTTCTGGAAACAGAAATTAGTTAAAGGTGCAGTATGTAAGAATTCTGTCCGCTAGAAGCCTATTCAAAACAAAAGCGTAGCTTGATGTCGCCAAGTCTGAGAGGGGAATCTTGGGACATGTGGTCTTCACCTCCCAGCCGGTGGAAAAAATCGGGATAGGACTCGGGAAGAAATCATGTTCATGGATGCGTTTATTAACGTTACTGTAGTATGAAGCAGAGCAGGAGCGAGTGTTGTGGAGCTGAACGAGGACGCTGGAGCGATTGAGCAACACACGCCTCACGAGCAGCGGGACTTTTATTATGACACAGTCGCCGGCGCCGCTTCCGCTTTTCCGGTCATGAGTATGAGGTAACGCAGCTCTGTTTATCATATTAGATACATTTGAGAGTGTTGAAAATGATGTTATAACGTTACTCTGTGCGTTCACTCGGCGGCTGCTGTGAGACACTTGTTTGAGACACACTGCAGTAAGATAGATCGATTTTACAATATCATATTAAATGCTGGATGGCTTGTGTTGATAAATGGCATGAAATTAATTTTAACGTATTGTATGATGGAGAAAATGCTGTATTACTGTTACTAAAAATAAAGCAGTATCTGATTATGCTATGTTAACTACTTCACAAAATAGTGTTTTTCTCTGAGGCATGGTAAAGCATGGTACTCGCAAAAAATCAAGAAAATTAGATTTAAACAATAAGACTAAACGTGTTGAGCTATATAACAACAATTAGTTTTCTGTCTATAAACGTAACCAAACAGTTGTTCCCTTGTCTATTAAAACTTAATATATTAAAGCGTCTTTGGTGTTTCCATGGTTTCTGCAAAATAAAACCGGAAACCAAGGGTAACGCGGGTATGATGCAATTGACAGGCGACTCCTCACACGTCCCGGAGCCTTGGTTAAAATTGCAATTTTCTCACGATTTACAAATAGTTGCAAACATTTGGGATATTGTAAGTACTCAAGTGAACAAAATATATATCACTGGCCTAGTGGTTTTTGGATATTTTACTGCAAAAATATTACATATTACACCTTTAATTCACAACCTTCCTTACAAACAATTGCGTAGTTAGTTTTTTTTTTAGTTTTTTTAGCTAGTATAATAATTGAATTTCCTATGAAGACTGGACATATTGGTCTAATATTTGTATTAAAAAGATTGGTCAGAAGGGACATAGTGGCATAACATAAATGTTTATTGCACATACCTTTTGATAATTATGATAATTCCTAAATATAATACAACATACATGTAATGTTGTATTTGTTGCAAGACACTGAGTCGGGAAGTGATCACGTGACAAAAGAAGGAAGGACTCAGACTCGAAGACTCAAAAGATGAACTAATCATTTCTGTTTCTGCATTCAGCCTATGGGGCTGTGACGGGAACAACTCGAACCCAAAGACTCAAGAGGCGAACTAATCTTTTCTGTTTCCGGTACTGCAATTGCATATGGAGCTGTCACAGCCCAGTTCAGACACTGACGGAACGAACGACTCGAACCCAAAGACACGAGAGGTATCTAATCTTTCTGGAGAACAGACGTGATAAATGTGAGGTGACAAAAGAAAGAATGACTCGGATCAGGAGGTGAGGTGAACTAACAGACTGCACAGCCTGAAGATTCAAAGATCCGAGTCAGTAAAATGATCCGAACTTCCTGCTGCTAGTCCAGATGTTGCAGGTGTCACCGCATCTTTTTGATGATAGCAGCAATCAGAATCACAACTGGCAGAGCAAACACAGCCAACACAAACAGTCCCGCAGACCCGAACAAAACCCAGTGATCTATCGCAGGAAGGTGGGAAGAAACAACATTTATTAATTTATTTTTAAGCTCACAGTTTAAAGATTCTATAAAGTTCCTGTTTTACTTACTACGTTTTTTGTCTTCATCCGTGTTCTTCAGTTTTCCTTTTGATTCTGTAAAAGATATTGAATGGTTTAGCATCAAAACATGATGAATAAACCTCAGCTGTCTACTTTAAAAATAATATTTCTAAACCTCTACTGAGTTTCACACCTGTGACTGTCACTGTAATCAAGATTTCATCATCAAAGTCCAAAACTCTGTATGTTCCTTCATCATCGGACGTAAACGGTTTAATGGTCAGAGTCCTATAACTGTCATTAACTCTTGACTTGCTTTCTCTTATCCACACCTTCTTCCATTCTGTGCTGCTTTTGTTTTGATGCATAACTTGATAAGCATCTGGCAACAGAACATCCAACTTTAGCCTTTCACCTATTTTCACAGAAATATCACCTGAGGAGAAACAGAGTTATAGTGAATCATTGTTATAATGGTATTGTAATCATTGGAAAAAGATTTTAGGATTAAGCCTGTCCCATTCAGTGTCTCTGCAGGTTACATGCAATATCACACAATTATTACTAAAGGAAAACTTTACCATGAATATGAAGTTGGTACGTCCTGATTTGTGGCTCCAGCGCTGACTTGGCATTAATGTCATAAACATTCAAAATGTATTTCCCAGCGTCACTCAGTCTCAGATCCTTGATGACAACATCACATGCTCCTTTTAAACATACTCGTTTATTACAGTATTTCCTTTGATGAACAAGGATGTTTTTTGAATGTCTGATTAAATTAATATGAAAAATCTCATTGGCCTTAAATTCACATGGCAGGATGACGTCGCCTCCCTTTTTCCCCATCACATGTATAGGGATGGTTTCTGCAAATACAGACAGCAGTCAATCAATACAGAGAATGGATATTAAAAATAATTAAAAAAAAAAAAACATGCTTTTTCTCTCTATTATCAATAAGGATAAGCAATAAGGAGCCAACAATATGTGGCAGCAGTGCCACATTTTAAGGCTATATATCAATCTGTTCCCATGAGATCACCTGGAAGTTTGGTTTGGTGTGACCCATTAAATATAACTATAAATAATAATAATAATAATAGAATTATTGCACTTTAGAAAGAAAATAATAAAGTTTGATAATACTAAATTTAAAAATAAAAAGTAAAAAATTAAAAAATTAAAATAAAAAATGACCAAAATCTTATATCACTATATTAGTAATTTATTTCACAATTTCAATATCACAATATAGTTACTTTATCGCTACAGTGTTTTTATACATTATACAATTAATGTAGTATGTCTTATTTTAAGTGCTTTAATTCAAATCAGTTTATTCAAAATAATTAAATATACATTTATTCTTATTAAAATTACTAAAGTGATTCAGTCAAGAGCAGTAAGTGAATTTCTCTTTGTCTTTTGTTGTTGATTAACGTTAATGACTCAGACAGCAGCAGGTAAATTAGGCTGCTGTCCCTTTAAGACTGAATGAATGGATGTAGCCTACTGATTCCAACTGTTTCCGTTCACTTAAGACAGGGGTACTCAACAGGCGGCCCGTCAGCATTAAATTTGTGGCCCGCATCATGCTACATATAAATGTATTTTTATTATAATTTGCGTTCAAAATTAGCGTGAATATTACTTCGTTTTTTTACACGTACACTAGGGTAGGCGTACAGTGCGCGTGACCGTTCGCAAAGACCCGCCCCCTTTAGATAGGCTACTGTTGCTATGTCCGACAATTTGTGGTCTCGTTTCAAATGCACTGATCAATATGCTTGCGTCAACTTCACTGTAGCCTATATGTGCGCTGGTTCAATCCTTTCCATCTTCTGACCGGTGTCCGAATCTCATTCAAACGCAAGCCCATTCATTCAAATGATTAATAATGGGAAATAACAAGCGCTGCCATTTCAGAGTCCCTGTTATCAGATCATATTCGCCAGCGCAGGACATTTTACAAATCCAGACCAGATGATGTTCTACGGCCATGTCCGGAATAAAGAGTAGCCTATCCATGTCACACACTCGCCTACTCTGAGCTCGACTGCTATGTCTGAGGTAAACCGCGCCCTCCTCATTACCCTACGGACAAAGAAATGTAAAAATAAAGAAATATAGAAATGAATAAATGTGGGAATGAACAAATATGTAAATAAATAAATAAAAATCGAAATGAATAAATGTATAAATAAATAAAAGAAAAAATAAATAAATGTGGAAAAAAATAAATATATACATAAATGTATAAATAGTTATTTTTTGTTGTTGTTTTGCTTTTCTGTGTATATTTATTTATATATTTATTTATTTATTTTTCCTTTTTTTTACATTTATTTATTTATTTATTTTTAATTTTGGCAGGCTTGGGATTCCATATGCGCGAGCCTCAACAGCACAACCTTGTTGTCGTGTATCAGTCGCCACTTACATTGAATGCAATTAGATCAGAAACATTGTCGCGTTTTGGTTATTCTCTGACGTTTTAATCAGACAATTTGTCCGATCGAGAAAATAAAATTCTCTTTCACTTGCCCCTTCAAATAAATCCACTTGTCCTGGCAAGCGTTAATGTGTACTCAAGTGTGTAATATATGACATTTATAAGGTTATTTTGTCATTTTAAACTCCCACTCCTAAGAACGTCAAATACAGTCACTTGGCTGTGGATCAACAGAAAAAGAATCAACTAGAATAACTACCTGGAACTGAAAATTTGTTACAATTTATAAACGAAAAAAATACTATATACTGACCACTGTAATTGAAAACCGATAACAGCAGCAGAAGTTTCAACCTGATGGGAACACAGAAGAGCTGGTTATGCATACACTGTAGAGAGTTACACAAAACACATTTATAAGGATAAATGCTTGCCTTTCCTGAGATGATAATATAAATAATAATAAAAACTTTCGCTTACGTTTTGCCTGACTATTTAACACATGGATGTTGCAGATAGTTTTACACAATACATTTGCTTTCCTGAGATAATAATAATATAAAAACTTTCACTTTCGTGTAGCCTGAATATTTAACACATGGATGTTGCATGATAAAAATGTCCGATTTAAATATATCTAACAATAGTCTAATTATTAAATTATTCCAGTGTAATCTTCAGTCTCAAATGTTCGTTCAAACCCACAAACAACAGGTTGCTCCCACCAATGTCACAATCTACCACGAATGAAAACCTTTCATAATCATCGCTGATCATCATAATCACATTAATGGATACCTTGGCAGGTTTATTTTTTCCACAAAACGAAACAAAACTATTAGTATAATAACACAAAATTAAATGAGATTGATCTATATTTAAAAATGAGAACTTACATGGTAAGACGTATGCATGTCTTTTGTTGAACGTTAAACAGGTTATGCAGCCTTCACGTGCTCTCGGATTTATCATAAATACGCGTTTCCTAGGGGAAAATGCGCATGGACTCCCTCGAAATCGAAACTTGAATGCGATGAGCTCAAACTCACGACTTCAGAAGTGGGAATTATCATATTTCCGATAGCACGTGAAGGCAGCATTAAGCACGCACACACACATAGCGCTTTCAGAGAGTATTTAATCATTTTAATTGAATAATAACTTTAACTGACTTTTATTTTGAAAGAACGCCAGCTCCTGTATCAAAGCTTGTATTTCAGGCTGGACGAGCTCATAGACTAAAACACATGTAAATGAGGGTGCTGCGGTTTTTCTGGATAAAACACAATAACGTTTACATTTATCAACTCATTTCAGTAGTTTGTGCAACACTGAGTACAAAAAAATCTGTCTTCAGTTAGGCTACTTAGCATTTTGATAGGCTAGTTAAGGTCCTTGGTTCTTGCACATTTTCGTATGTTTTTTTCGTATTCGTCATCCTAAAAATTCGTCACGCACAGGCTTGCACACTGAGTCAACGACCAAAGTGAACCCGATCCGTTCCGATTTTTATTTATTTATTTATTTTTATGACGGACGAAATTTTCGGAGGCAGTGTGTAAACGTGATTGACACGAAGTGAGGTCGTATTTATTCGCACTCAGTGTGCAAGGACCTTAAAATTGGAAGAAAAAAAAAAGTTCGTAAGGAAAGCCTAAAGGTCTTTGCACACTGAGTCCGAAATTCGTGTCTGAAACTTTCGCACGTTAAAAAATAAATACGACCTCACGTTGTGTCAATCATGTTTACACACTGCCTCCGAAACTTTAGTCCGTCATAAAAATATTCGGATCAGGTTCGATTTTCTATGTTTTTCGCATTCGTGGCACGCATTTTAAGAGACGTTTTGACAGTTCAGAGCCACCGTATGTGAACGCCAAAATCGAATGCCATATGACAAGTTGATCCACATCATCTACAGCACAAAGCAGCAGCACTGTATGGCAAAGTGCGGAATATAAAGTCAGATTGTGCCAGTATCGCTAGCAAAGCATCAAACTGAGCCACTGACATCCTGAAGTAAACTTTGAAACGCTCGGGATAATCACGCAACTCCTGGATGAGGTGAACTCTCCTTTCTCTCTATAGTCTCGGGATTGGATGGACCCAATATTTCCTCTTTCTTTTCCTCTTTTTAAGAAGAGAGAGGACAACTAAATCATGCACACTGCTTGAAGACTCCATTTTGTATTGTTTTCCGAATTGTTTCGCAACGGATTCATTAATGCGCATCGGACTCAGTGTGCACGGTCTCTGTGCGTGACGAATTTCTAGGATCACGAATACGAAAAAAACGCATACGAAAATTTCGGACTCAGTATGCAAAGGCCTTAATTGGCTCATTCTCTTGGTTAACAATTGTAATATTAATGTTATATACCTGTTATATAACATTGTGGAAATGGCTTGTCCTATCTTCAACACCAACATTTGAGCTTTTCTTGTGCTTCAGCTCAGAACACAGCTTGTTTCCTTTGAAATACTGGGAAAAAAATATAAATAATACATCTTTAAGTACTAATAATTGACCATCAGTGAGAAAATGGAACAAAATCAGCAACACAAATCAAAAAGTGACACACTGGCAGTCTGCTTTCTATATTTTACAGCACAACAACAACAAAACAATGAAAAATGTAATTTATGGATCAGGTAAAACAGTTGCAGTGGTAAAACATTATGCATTGCTACAGTGCAGTGTAATATAGTCTAATTGTCAAATAATGAAGTCAATAGTATAATAATAATTTCATAAAGTAATAACAGGTGTAGAATAACATAGTCTAATAATCTATGCCTAACAACTGACCGAGAACAAGTGCTATTTATATACGGAGCAAACAAGATTAACAAGTAACAAAACACACCTGGGGAAGACTAATCAACAGGGAAAACCCATCACAGGAACATGACACAGGAATGAACACAGAAACAATATGAACATAAAATCCTTTTAACATAAAAGTCCACACAAAACAGACAACACCGGGATCATGACAAATACAGTTCCATTAGTTAACTATATTAGTTCACATGAACTAACCATGAAAAACACTTTTAAGCATTTATTATTCTCAGTTAATATTAATTACAGCATTTACTAATGCATAAATCCAAAGTTCAATCTGTTAATATTAATTAAAGGTGAAATATGTAAGAATTTTGCTGTAAAATATCCAAAAACCACTAGGTCAGTGTTATATATTTTGTTCACTTGAGTACTTAAAATATCCTAAATGTTTCCAACTATTTGTAAATCGTTAGAAAATTGCAATTTTAACCAAGGCTCCGGGACGTGTGAGGAGTCGCCTGTCAACTGCGTCATACCCGCGTTACCCTCGGTTTCCGGTTTTATTTTGTAGAAACCATGGAAACACCAAAGACGCTTTAATATATTACATAGGCAAAGAAACAACTGTTTTGATATATTTATAGACAGAAAACTAATTGTTGTCGTCAACACGTTTAGTCTTATTGTTTAAATCTAATTTTCTAGATTTTTTGCGAGTACCATGCTTTACCATGCCTCAGAGAAAAACACTATTTTGTGAAGTAGCTAACATAGCATAATCAGATGCAGCTTTATTTTTAGTAACAGTAATACAGAATTTTCTCCATCATACAATACGTTTTAAAATTAATTGCATGTCATTTATCAACACAAGCCATCCAGCATTTAATATGATATTGTAAAATCGATCTATCTTACTGCAGTGTGTCTCAAACAAGAGTCTCACAGCAGCCGCCGAGCGAACGCACAGAGTAACATTATAACATCATTTTCAACACTCTCAAATGTATCTAATATGATAAACAGAGCTGTGTTACCTCATACTCATGACCGGAAAAGCGGTGAGATAAACTCACCTAAAACGTCAATCATACAAAAGAATAGTCATAATATTATATTTATAACAATAAAATTGTGTATTTCCGTGCAGCAAGAGTGATGGGGAACCCGTTACACTCTGCCAGCCACCAGCCCACCACTGACAGACCTGCCAGAATCAGACTGGCAGCTGCCACCAGGTCACGTGACCTGTCAGTGGCTGCTCCCGCCAGCCAGTTGAAGATTGAACCCCGACTCTATAATTCTATAAGCACCCATACGCTTGCTGCTTATGTGGAAATGAATGCAGTCAGTTTGACCGCAAAAGACGTGGTATTTTTATTGGATGTCATGTATTTACGGCATTGTGCCATGAAATGCATGCTCAGTTTTAATGTTATTTTAAGATGGGGAAGAATTAAATAGAACCACTGTTCTAATTTATCTATGTTCTAGGGGCTCTATATTCTAGTAGAGCCCCCAGAGTGAGTTTAAGGCGATTTCAGTACATTATTTTATAACATATTCTTTGGAGACGCGTCATGCAGCTGACAGATATTGCGTTTATTTAGTTTTTTTCCTTTTTTATTAAAAATATTCACAAACTTGTTAACTATATCATGAATTATATGATATATTCCGATTGTAAAATATGTGGAAGTGAATGTGTTTTGTCGCGCGATGAGTTTGCACCGCAATTCAGAAATGCATAATAATAAGTGGCTGGTGAACTGGGAGAAGAGTAGACTTTGTTTCATAAACAATGTGTGTCTTATATGAATAATACACTTTGTCAAATTATATAATTGACAGGATTATTATTGCAGCTTCCATAGACATCAGTGTATGGAATTTGAATTTAACAAACTATAAATTTGAATTTAGCAGTGATGCACTGAATGTTCTAATCACACCGGTGTGATTGTACGCATCAAAGAGTTAAAATCTACCCCGTTTTGGGGGCGGAGGGGGGACAAATTGAAACTGAGGGGGCAATGCCCCATTTCACCCCTTGTGTCTTTGATTTAGCACAACTATTCACTGTATCTCTGCCATAGCTTGACCAAATTCCCGACCACAATCATTCTTTTTAAATACTCCTAGACTCCTAAGCCTTTACCGCCTAATGGTTTGCCAGCTGATGTAGTATGCAGGGTTCCCACGCGGCCTTGAAAGGACCCTACTTGAAAGTACTTGGATTTCAAGGCCTGGAAAGTACTTGAAAACAAATATTGGTCCTTGAAAGTGCTTGAATTAAATTTGAAATAACTTTTGTGAAAATAACACACCCTTCTTAGTATAATCCTTAGTCCTATTTGTTTTGGAATATTATTTTACAATAAGTTTCCGAGTGTTTTCCATTGCAGTACTTCCCCTTGCTTGTTATTAGGTGGGGTTTGGACATTTGAGCTGTGACACTTGCTGCGTCTGAAATGAACGGTCTTATAGGTGTGTGCGATTTTGATCATGGACGATTAAAAGGTCTCCACGATCTGCTTTTGAAGAAATATCGTTGTATCGTGCTATAGTGCTTTCTGTCAGTTGCAGTCCTGGCACCTCTATCTCAACATACTGTGTAGTACAAAGCGACATTCAAATCACATGTTAACACAGCGGTAGAGTTATTCTCACGGAACAATGCAGTTATTCACAATCACAAAAGTTTATTATTTGCATGAGTTTTAAAGCCTTAACGGTTAAACATTTATCTGTGTGCTGGTCTGACACGTGCTTTTATAAGCAATACACCCGAAGCGCACACACTCTAAAAGCCTGTCAAACCTGCATTTGCTGGACAAAGTTATCATTCGCATCTTATTCTGCTAATACTGTCAAATACACACAAGGTTTACACCATCGGTTAAGTGTAAAGTTAAACATTTGAGAGAAAATCGAATGTGTGTCAATATATTAGATGCGCGCAAGAGCCTTAAAGGGACAGACAACAAATGCTGCGACTTGAGATAGTTCAACCAAAAATGAAAATTCTGTCTTTATTTACTCACTCTAAAGTTGTTCCAAACCTGTATTAATTTGTCTTGTGCTGAACACAAAAGAACATATTTTGAAGAACGTGGGTAATTAAACATTTGCTAGTACCCACTGACATCCATAGTATTTTCTTTCTGGAACTCACTGGGGACCAGCAACTGTTTAGTTACCCACATTCTTCAAAAAAAAACTTGTATGTTCAACAGAAGAAATTTATTTGGGTTTTGAACAACTTCTACGGTGAGTAAACGATGACAGAATTTCCTTTTCTTTTCAATTTCTTTAATATAGTAGCTTTAACAAGAAACTCATAAATTAGTATTTTTATCTTCATCCACTTTATCTAAAAGTCTGTCATTCTTTTTTCTTTTGTTACCTTGTAAGGCTACTTATTTATTATATAGGGAAATTAGTTTGACTGTACTGCTCAGTCACTGGCAAAATAGTAAAACCAACATGAAAAAGTTTTGCGATCAAATCATGAATCGTGATATTTTTGCCCACCCCTACTTATTAATAAGAATATTATGCATACTATGTAGAGTTAGTTTTCCCCCACTCTCCCCTAAATTCACAATTGTGAGTTAAAGGGATAGTTCTGTCATCATTTATTCACCCTCAGGTTGTTCCAAACCTGTTTGAATTTCATTGTTCTGCTGAACACAAAGAAAGATATTTGGAAGAATGTCAGTAATCAAACAGATCTCGCCCCCCATTGACTACCACAGTAGGAAAAATAATTACTATGGTAGTCAATAGGGGGCGAGATCTGTTTGGTTTGACTATCCCTTTAAAAAGTCAGAATTGCGTGATTATAAAGCCACAATTGTGTCTTATAAAGTCAGAAATGTGATATATATAAATTGCAATTCTGATTTTTTTTTCTCAGAAGTGCTCATTTATATCTCTCAATTCTGACTTTCTTTTCTCAGAATTGCAAGCTTATATTTATAATGTATTGTATATATTCTGAATTTAAGCCACAATTATGATCCATATAATCCTTTTTTTTTCCCAGTCAATTGCAAAATGTATTTTTATAATATCCTCTCTATATTATAATGTTTTTACTCAAGTAATGATTCATAAAAAATGAAAACCAAAACTAGTATGGAATAATTAACATTAGGAATAAGAAAGCTGCAAATGGTTTTAATATATTTCCAAAATTAATGTACAAATGATTCTGTACCTCTTCAGGGTTAAAATGGATGCAAATGCAATAGGAGGATTAAAATGTTAAGTACTGTAAGAGGTCTTTCATGACGCTCCATATGTGATGTGAATTTGATAGGTGCTTTATATAAAATAAACAGTGCTTTAAAAAGTCCTTGAATCTGGTGTTCATGAAAGAGTGGGAACCCTGAGTATGTATCTTTAGATAATATAATTAAAAAGCTTACAACCATCAGTGTAATGACAATTTTATTCTTTGCATGAATTAAAGGGTTAGTTCACCCAAAAATGAAACGTAAACAAGGAAGCCTGCCCTGAGTTCACTACATATGACAATAAAGTCATTATTTTTCTTTTTTTTGCGCAACAAAAAGTACTCTTGTCGCTTCATAACATTAAGGTTGGATCACTGTAGTCACGTTGACTATTTTAACCATGTTTTCAAGTACCTTTCTGGACATCAAAAGGTGCAATGACGTTGCAATGAAATGATGTGTGGATCAGATACACTCGGATTTCATCAAAAATATCTTAATTTGTGTTCTGAAGATGAACGAAGGTCTTAGGGGTGTGGAATGACATGAGGGTTAATAATTAATGACAGAAATTTCATTTTTGGGTGAACTAACCCTTTAAATGAGCAAATGAACACTAGTTTATTACAACTTCAGAATTATATTCCTATAGACTAAGATGTAAAGAAGCTTTTTGCACAGTGGTGTCCACTAGCGGAGTGAACCGTCAACAGTGATAAGGTATAGCTAAGAGTGGTCCAGACCAACCTTATGAACGAATGGCTTACAGAAGGTATAACAAATAACGTTTCGGGAAACACGTATTAATGTTAAAGTACAGCTTAAGGTATCATTTAAGAATAACGTAGAGTTAAAAAGGTTTCGGGAATTTTTTTGTGTTTTAATAGGACTTTTTAAATCCACTGTACAGTCAATGTCTCTATGGAGAAAAATAACAGACTTTGTTTCCAGAGCACTCGTTTATACTATATTTCAAGCTAATCTTTAGCTAAAGATTTAATAGTAAATCAACAATATCTTTGGTCTTTATCTTGACACTTTGTATATGAACTTTCAGTTCTTAGCATGAAACAATCCTTAAAAACAATTTTCCTGTGTCTCAATCACAAGACAGTGACAACCAAAAAAAGCAATCTAAAAATAATTCAGTGTCTTTGTAAATATACACAATAATAGATCATTAAAGTACCATAATATAGTACATTAATAATCTCTGAATTGATTGTTTGAGTTGGACATACCAAAATAAAAGTCTAAAATTTACAGCTATTATTTAAGTTTTTTCATGAAAAGAAATTATATTTTTACGATATACTTACCAGGAAGATATTTTGAATAATGTTTGTAACCGAACAGTTGATGGGCTTCATTGACTTCCATAGTATGGAGGGGAAAAAATACTATGGAAGTCAATGGTGCCCCAAAATCGTTTGGTTACAAACATTCTTCAAAATATCTTCCTTTGTGTTCAGTAGAACAAAAAAAAAATTCTACAGGTTTGGAACAACTTGAGGGTGAGTAATTGATGACAAAATTTTCATTTTTGGGTGAACTATCCCTTTAAGTGTTCAGTGTCTGTGTGCAAAAACATCTTAAATATCCTCTATGTGAAAGCAGAAGAGCAGCAGTTAACCTTCTGCCAGACAGCTGATTCTGGTGTAAGATCTAGAACTGGAATATTAAATCTCAGTGCGGAACTTGACAGTGGTTTTCTTCATCTTCTGTTTGTAGACCTCTTCAAACTCTTCATTTTGTGCCACTGTGAAATGACGTTTCCAGTCTCCAACTTTACCTTTTGTAACACAAATAACAAGAAGATAATAAAATCAAGTGAAAGTACAGAACTCAGAAAGACATCATTAGATGATTCAGCGGTTTATTAACCTTTCCGCATGAAGGGTGAGATCTTGAAGTCCATGAAAGGGATTGAGACATGGTTGGTCATGTTGTTCTGTTTCATGGCATCAAACTGAACCCCTTTGGTTATTTTCTCCCTTTCTTCGACTGAGGTGGACAAACCCAAGAAGGAGCACAAACGTTCCACCTCACGTCCAGTGTCCTGGAAAACACAAGGAAAATTCACACTTTAGACACATTTAATTTACACTTCAAATGGTCACTTAGTGAATCTAACTTACCTCAACCAAATCCTCATAGAACAAGTACAGTAGGTTAGAATACGTCTGTTTTTTCTCCCACCATCCACTGACATGATCGTACCAAGGACCGAACACGTCTGGCGGGAAATTACTGATGTTAAAACGAAACCTCCATACCAAAGTTCTTGATTGATAATGTAATTGAGAAATGAAATACATTCTCAGTGTTTTAATATTTATAAAATCCCTTTTAAATCATGACATTAAAATTATGGATTGCATCCAAGCCGCGATTGATTAATCTACTTACTTTTCCCTTTCATAAATTTCTCTAAGAAGTTGTTCCAATCTCCTGGTTCAGGCTGTACCATGTTCATTCGGTCAAAATGAAAATAGGAAACGGCATTGTCTTTTGCATTACGTGCTACATACACAATCTGGAATAAGTGGAAGAAAAATAATATGACAATGAAAGCTTATGCTGTTTTATTTAGAGAGTTACAATTTCATTATTTATTTCAGAACTACAATAGAATACTTCACTTTTATTAATGCAATTTCTGGTCCATTAGCAGAACCAAACTTAATTCCATGCATAGTGACTATTTCCAAACAGCTTTCACAAACATGTCCCACACCGCCCATTTGAATTTAAAGTGGCCCATTGGTTTAGGCTATGTTGACACTTGGATCACATTTATTGTTTCAAAAGCTCATCTTTTAAATATAAGTTAGAAAACAGTGAAGTCAGTATGCAAGTAGAATGTCAGACTTTGGCAGATTCGAATACATTTTATCATCACATAGTCAAAAGGATCCGCAGCACTTTACCCTTGAGTTCTGCTCCCAGAAGGACTTGGGTATAAGCTGAACAGGTAAATGAGTTTTGATGAGACGAGGAGAGGTGGGCAGATGATCAGCCATTTCTGTCCCTGTAACTGATAATTATGATGTTGTGTAAAGTGTCATTATCATCATTATGCTTATGCCAAAAACCCATTTGAGGCCTTGGAACAATTTATAATTTACATTCCAACAATGTAGGAACAGATGAATAGGTGAAATGTTATATATATATATATATATATATATATATATATATATATATGGAGTGTTTGTCAAGCTGGAATTCCTACCTGATCTCATGGTAATATGTATTTTACAAGGTGGCTAATTTGTACGAATTTTCAAAAAAAAAAAGTCACCAGGACATTTTTTTTTTCTTTGAAAAAAGATTTCTGACTTCCACTGAAAGTCTATTGCACCACAACTTTCAAACTGCAAAAGTTCATAAAAACATTGTAAAATTAGTCTATGAAACAAGCGGTTTAATCCAAGACTTCTAAAGAGACACAATCACTTTATATGAACAGAATTAATTTAGGATTTTATTCCATATATATTGGATTTGGGTGGAACGAAAGGAATGAAATCGCCACCCAAATCCATGAAGTGGCACAAATGTGCTGGGAAAGACAAAGTCGGGAAGGTGATTCATCAACACGGTGACTTGGTGGTGGACAGAGGAAATCCAAGCGGCAATTAAAGGGCATATTGCAGGTTAAAAAAATTTTTCGAGATGAATATATAACCTTGTACGAAAATACCATATGAAAAGGTAGTGCAGGATTTAAAAATGTTTTGCAGGACATAAAGGCACAAATTTAGTAGATAAAGTGACGGTCTCTGTAAAAAACGCTTTTTTTTACGTCACAATTGGGAGTCATTCGCAGAGCTCTGTGTTGACTCAGTGCAGAGTAGGTATTCAGTAGGAGCAGTCGTGAATCAGTGTGTTTTTGGTAGTTTTTGTATTCTATTTATCATCGTCTTTGTAAATTATTGTGTTTGTGGAGGTTGCACAAACTCCAGCCTGTCAGGACATCGAGTCCAGAGGTTTACTAACAAGAAAAAGGACGGTGCTATCCTCCGTGTCGGGGTGTGTTTTTGTGCAGGTGAAGAGACGGGACTTCACTTCTGCATCTGCTTCGGAAAATGCGTTCATTTTAGACCGGAGGATTATCACCCCGGCGATGTGATGGAGTTCAACATTGTAATACTACTGTAAATGATGATATTAAATGAATAAACTTACACACGTGATGCCTCTTCACCGTTTTTACGTGAATCATTTTCAACACTGATGAATACAAATTATGTTCACAAATACATACAGTCTCACACTCACACAAAACAGTTTTGAATTATGTGCTGGGAATGTAACTCCAATTTGATTCATGCCATGTACATTAGCTAATGTGTATATATCTACGAGCTAACATTCTCCTCACACAATAACTCAATTTGTCTCTTTTGACCGTTGTTCTGTCTAATCCTGGCCTGTTCCTGCTCTCTTGGCTGCATAGCAGGCTAATTGTATGGCTGTAATCTGTCATATGAGTATGAATAAACATTTACAATTTCCTCAGTGTCCGAACTGTCATTGCAATCCATTGTTTTCCTATTGTTTATATTGACTGCACTCCCTCCCATTACGTCACTTCCGATTTGGCATTTTTCAGATGCAGAAGTAAAATTTCCTCACAAAAAATGACTCCAGGAGCCTAAGTAGCGTATTTATGTGTATTGTGAAGAAAATCTAGTTCCTACATTATTTTTCTATACACTGAATCACTGAAGCTCCAACCTGCAATATGCACTTTAAGGCCAAGATGATGGCCTATAAGGCCTGGTTCCAATCATGTCTGTAGCAATAGCTAAGGCAAGACACTACAATGACCTGTATGACCAACTAGATATGCTGGAAGGGGTGAACAAGATCTATTGTCTTGCCAGCTCTCTCCACAATGCTCCCAAGCCATTATCCAGGTGATGCACATCAAGGACGCAAACCATCAGCTCCTCATTGACACGGCAGTCATCCTCCAACGATGGTGCGACTACTTCTCGCAGATCTCCAATGAAGAGTTCCCGCATCCATCAATTCCCAGTCTCTGGACCCGTCCTGCCAATCTTTGTAGCCGAAGTACTGGCAGTCATCAAGAAAATGAAGAACGGCAATCGGATGAAAACAGGCTACCCAAAGCCTGGATGACCAGTGTCACTGTGTCAATCTGGAAGGGAATAAGCAATGTGAGTGAATGTACCAACTACAGACCCATACATCTCCTGTGCCATACAATGAAGATTTTTAAAAGGATTCCCGATAGGCGCCTCTGAAGCATCGCCAGCACCACCCCAAATCAATGCGTTTTTTCCAAGGGATGCGGCTACTCATGGAGAAACATCGAGAGAAAAACAAGAAAGTCCACATGGCGTTCCTGGACCTGGAGAAGGCATTTGACCGGGTCTCCCATGAACTGATCTGGAGTGCCCTTCGATCGCACCAGGTCTCTGAGGCCTGTGTCCGATGGACTCAACTCCTCTACCAGGATGCTACCAGTGTAGTCCACTTTCCTGCTGGAATCGTGCCAGCTTTCATCATTAGCGTTGGAGTTCACCAAGAACTGGCCCTCTCACCCTTCTATTCATCCTAGGCATGGATACGGCAATGGCGGACATCCAATCGCCACACCCGTGGACGCTCCTGTATGCTGACGATGTTCTTCTCGCCAATGGAGAGCACCAGACCCTCAATGACCAAGCGCAACTGTGAAAAGACTGGCTGAACGAGAATGGACTGCGGCTCAATCTCACGAAGACTGAGTATATTGAATGCAGCCCACAAACCATAGGCACTATCATCATAGATGGTCAAAACCTGAAGACAGTGGATTGCTTTAAATACCTTGGCTCCACTCTCTCGGCAGATGGAGACAGCCTCCCAGACGCACATGTTCATGTCAACACCGCCTGGTTAAAGTGCCGCCAAGTCACGGGTTTCCTGTCACTCTATGGATCGGAGTGTTGGCCTGCATCCATCAAACACCAGCAGGCCCTCCACACTATGGAGATGCGTATGCTCCGATGGTCGCTTGGGCTGACCCGACTGGACCAAGTCATGAACAAGGATGTGCGGAAAGTATTAGGAGTGGCCCCAATCATAGAGAAGATGAGGGAAGCACATCTCCATTGGTATGGCCATGTTGTTCGCAGAGGGGAAGAATCAGTTGCCAGACGAGCATTGGGCCTTAGCCCTGATGGACGGCAGCCACATGGTCAACCAAAGAAGAGATGGATGGACCGGATCAAAGAAGATATGAAACAAATCAACGCTGCCCCCGAGGACGCCCTGGACCAGAAGAAGTAAAGAGTGACGTGTCGAAAAGCAGACCCTGCGCCAGTGCAGAACAAACACTAGGAAAGAGAGATTCACATATAAACATTTATCAGCGAACATACATAGAGCACATCCAACATGGTCAATGGCAGCTCAACCATACTTGCATGAGAACAAACCTTATTGGTTCTTGCTCAAATGTGCGCACATTTGAGCTTCTGTTTACCATATTCAGTGTGCTTTATGTGTGGTTATGTGTGTTTCAATGTTTATATTTGAATAAAAGCCTAAATTAAAGCTGTTTATCATAAAAAAAACAATCATTTCTCTTCAGAAGACTTGGTTGATTCATATGGATTCATTTTACAATGTCTTTATGAACTGAAGCTTGAAAGATTCAGAAATCTGTCAGATTTCATAAAAATATCCTCATTTGAGTTTCAAAGATGAACAAAAGTCTTATGGGTTTGGAATGACATTAGGGTGAGAAATTGATAGCAGAGTTTTCATTTTTGGGTGAACCCTTGTGTTTTCATTTTTAAACCCTTTAAAAGTCTGTAAAGTAGATGCATGCCAATTTTGGCAGTTTTTGAAGAGAACATAAAACCTTTGTTTTCTGTAACACTGAGTAGCAAAAAAAAAAGGTTGGCTTTACTGAATTGTAAGTATCTGACCTTTCAAGTCTTGAAAGCATGACTCCAGGAATGGGACTCTCTCATAGATAGGCTGGGAAGTCTGACGCTCTAGATCATCCTTACCAAAATACAGAAGGTCCAGTATATAAGAAACCCATGTGGTACCTAGCAAAATAATGGAAAGGGAGATTTAAAATAAATGTTTTAAAGGTCAGTTTGGAAAGATTATACATGTTTCATAGTGTTATCTAATAGTTAACTTATGTATGCAATTAAGAGTCAAGTCAGCATGCTTGCCAAATTGAATTAAACAAAAACTTAATGCAGTAGTCTCACCTGCTTTGGGATAAGTGGCGATAAGAATGTCATCAGGTCTTGCTTGAAAGTTTTTCACCTTTTCCCAGTTGTCAGTGAAAAAGTGAGTCATAGAAATACCCTCAAAATCAAACAACTCTGGCCGACTGTGTAGTTTCAGCTGCAGTATAGAAAAGTTTCAGTTTAATGCTGAAGTCTCACTGCACTGACATTTGCATTACCAGTAACAATATTATTGAACTATGTATAGAATATGTTTTTATTTTCAACTACTGTATTCACTTTTAGGAATAAAAAATTTTATTTAATGCATTACATATAATGTTGAATATTGGTGAGGGTATTCCACAGATTGGAGAAATTTGCAAATACTTGGTCAACTGTATGTCACAGTGCACCTGCAATTATCAAGACCTCACAATTGTTCTTTAAAAACTACAATATTCTAGTGTTTATGAATTCTAATGTATAACTGTTCATATCTTTAATACATAACTGATATTAAACAGACATATTATATTATATTATACTATCGTAAAACACTTCAAAGATAATTATTTACTCACTGAAGCGATGTCCAGGATTTCCATTATGGCGAAAAAGTGTTTTAATTTTCTGTCTTCTCTTCCACTGTCCTAGAATGTTTTTGGCAGCTCTCTCGTGTTCCTCAAAATGCAAACCGGGCTTCTACTCAATGCTATTCAGTGCTGTCAGTGCTATTCTGTTCACCCTTTTCTCTGCGCTTTGCACTCAGCTTTAAAACATGTTACGCAAGTTCAAACAGCCCTCCCCACAGAAAAGAACTGAGAAAGAAAAAAAAACTGTCTTCTTTTGCATTCCAGAAGAGATCTCAACATTGTCTCAAACCCTGTTTGGTCATTTTGTTGAGTATTTTTTTAACTGTGTTGGGAGCTATCATGTTACTATAAATTATCTGTTGATTTTTCTGTGTGAAACTTGATAAAACTGTTTGTCAGTTTGCACTTTGCCTTTACTAAGGGAAATCTTCATAAATGCTGTGGTAACACTGTTCCTGGGTCAATGTCCAGAGTTTAGCTACAACCCTGCTTAAACACACGCACCTGGAAGTTTCTAGTTATCTTAAAACCTTGATTAGCTTGTTCAGGTGTATTTAATTAGGATTAGACCTAACCTCTATAGGATATGTGCATTCACTCCCTGTCATAATTACCATAAATACGAGATTCCTACTTGTAAAAAGCATTCAAGTCCTCGTGGAACTTGTAATTGCTTATAACTTATAAACTGCAGCAGACAGTACAGGTAATATCCAGGTAAACAGGCAAAGGGTCAATTGGGCAGGCAGCAGAACATCAAAACAGGGTAATCAATCCAAGGCCATACATGAGAGAACAATAAACATGGGGAAAACGCTCAGAAATGTCAGCCGTGGAAAAACAAGACTTCGCAGTGTGTGTGTTTGTGTGTGCATTCTGGATGATGATCAGGTGAGAGTGTGATCAGCGCCAGGCACGGGGTGATGGGAAATGAAGTGTTTTGTGAAGTTAGAACTCCGGTGAGGGAGCCCTCTGGTGGCGACTGGAGGGAGCCACAGAGGCTGAATTTGTGACAGTTTATTTGGACAATTCCTCCTTTTTGGACATTTTATGTTTATTTTTATGTTAATAAACACCTCTCTGAGGCTTGACGCCACACCCACTGCACAGAATAGACAAACATGAAAACGTACATGTGCACAGTCAGCACTGCCTGCAACATTATTAATAAAATAGTTTTGCAACTGAATAGCTACATGACATTTCTCAATATCGAGGTAGTAATGTCGCTGTTACTCAAGCAGTTAAACTTACAGCTTAGCTATAGAGATGCTGCTACCAAACACTGTTGAGAGATGCACAGACTTAATCAAACACACTAAATCAGTCAATATCTCTGTCTCTCTCTCTCTCTGTATGAACTGCATTAGTCTGCATATCAATGGCTCAAGCCTCCGTTACTAGCATTAAAATGACATTTTCGAATTAGCGATGAGATGCATAATTAGTCCTATGAATACTGCCATTAAAATTCCTTAGAGTGATCATTAAAATATTGTTGAATTTTCCAATAAATCTAATATATGTGCATTTCTTAATACAATATCAAGACATTTGGTGGCAAGAACAGTTTTATTTATCAACTTTGTCCCCAAGGACATTAATCATGTCATTAGCCTACCCTGCGGTACAGAGGCCTCTCTCTCAGACTTGGTTATACCACACAGTAGTGGCATTAATGTATTCACAAAGAAATCAAAATGTCAGAAAACAATAGATCACATGCTAATGTATGTGTTTGTTGTCATGAAAATGCAAGTTTTGTAGCAGTGTAATTTCAGAACAAAAGTAGCTTTAGAGCTGCCTCTAACAAAAGAAAAGGCAAAATAAAGAGAAAAGTTTCAAAAGAGGGATAAATCACCAGAATAACATCACTATCGTCATCAGCGATACTGATACAAACTCTCATGCATAACAACATTACTTGTGGGCAGGATTTGCATGAATCAGGTAGTATTTTTCAACAACACAAGGTAGTAATTGCTCGTATCTAAACCCCTGTGCTGGGAGAATGATAAACAGAATGCATACTGAAAATTTTCTGTTAATTTAGACTGCTCAGTTTTATTTGAGCACATTTTTAACGGCAATGTCTGCCACTGCAACAACAACAACAATAAAAAACTTTTCAGCCAGGAAAGATTTAAAGATGGAGAAGATAAGATAGAAGACAACAACAGAGTCATTCAATAAAGTTGTGCTTTAGTTCCTTCATACCAGAAGGCTATTCTGGTGCAAATATTATTAAAAAGCAAATAATGCAACTTCATTGTAAAGCATCAAAGACTTAACTGTAAAAATGCAGAGGTATGTATCAGTCTTCTTCAAATGCAACGCACCCCTCTCCTTCCAAATAATTTAATTCAACATAATGCATTTAACACATTCTAAAAGCCTGCCTTATCATTATATCGATAAGCATTTAATAATACAATAAATGATTCTTAGCTTAATAATCCAGATATTCTAATAATAATCTTATAATTACATTGATCAGTTTATTGATTTATATACATGCAGAACTCAAACTTTTATGAATCATTTACATTGTGTATGCCACCCAGTAGATGACATTGACCACAGCAAAAGTGAAAGGGAAGACGGCGCGAGCGTAGATATCGATGGTGTCGGCGTCAATGGGTTTACACTTGCAGCATTTCTTCTCTTCACTGCTTTCCTTCTGCGCCCGACGGGATTGAGTGCCACGAGCCTCGGTCTCTTCGCGCGGATCTCCAGAAGGGTCAGTGGTCCGCTGGGCCCTGCTTTGCCTGTTTGAGATGAGCAGGCCCTGGTTCATGCCAGTCACAGAGAGCGAAAAGAGAACCATGGCCTGCTTCCCATTTTTCACCATGGACTAAAAAAGAAGATGGGGGGGAAGTCACATTGTTTTAAACAATTTAATCATTCATAAAAAGTCATAGATAGGAATTAATTTTGAACTGTATTCCACTCTAAACTTGTTGACAGCCTGTTGTGGCCTTTCACCTTGACTTGGAAACTATTAAAATTAGGGTTGTCAATTTAACATGTTAATGTAATTAATTAGTTATGAAAAAATGACGCGAATAAAATGATTTAACGCACCCACCCCAGTCATAGGTCATCTTACATTTCATACAGTTGATTGGTGATGAACATAATGCAGGGCAACAACTCACTGCATGATGGAGCCTATATAATGCAGTTATAATGCCTCTAAAATTCAAGATATCAGGGGGAAAATGCCCCTGAATGAGGAATTTGTCTCATATTTATATCATATGATATAGTTAAGCAATATCACACAAGTAACAAGCCCAATATCACACGGGTAACAAGCGCAATATCACACGAGTAACAAGCGCAATATCACACGGGTAACAAGCGCAATATCACACGGGTAACAAGCGCAATATCACACGGGTAACAAGCGCAATATCACACGAGTAACAAGCGCAATATCACACGGGTAACAAGCGCAATATCACACGGGTAACAAGCGCAATATCACACGAGTAACAAGCGCAATATCACACGGGTAACAAGCGCAATATCACACGAGTGACAAGCGCAATATCACACGGGTAACAAGCGCAATATCACACGGGTAACAAGCGCAATATCACACGAGTAACAAGCGCAATATCACACGAGTAACAAGCGCAATATCACACGAGTAACAAGCGCAATATCACACGAGTAACAAGCGCAAAATCACACGGGTAACAAGCGCAATATCACACGAGTAACAAGCGCAATATCACACGAGTGACAAGCGCAATATCACACGAGTGACAAGTGCAATATCACACGAGTGACAAGCGCAATATCACACGGGTAACAAGCACAATATCACACGAGTAACAAGCGCAATATCACACGTGTAACAAGCGCAATATCACACGAGTAACAAGCGCAATATCACACGGGTAACAAGCGCAATATCACACGAGTAACAAGCGCAATATCACACGGGTAACAAGCGCAATATCACACGGGTAACAAGCGCAAAATCACACGGGTAACAAGCGCAATATCACACGAGTGACAAGCGCAATATCACACGGGTAACAAGCGCAAAATCACACGGGTAACAAGCGCAATATCACACGAGTAACAAGCGCAATATCACACGGGTAACAAGCGCAATATCACACGAGTAACAAGCGCAATATCACACGAGTAACAAGCGCAATATCACATGAGTGCAGTTTTTGTCCCGAATAGCTTGAGTACAAATGTGATATTGATTTTATACAACCGTTTAATAAATAATAAGTTAATATTGTGTTTTTACTCAGTTTTGCCCATTAAAACATTACCTATAAGCAGAACTGTTGTGCATCTCTGAGCAACACACAATGGTGTTTCTTTTCTGAATGAATCCATGTTTTGAGCGAATGAATTCGGTGAACCAATGATTAAATGGCCCATTCATAAAGAGAGCCATTTACTTACTTCTTTAATGAATCCGCCATTTGAACGAATTGAACGAATAACTGACTCAATGACTTACTCATTTAGACATATACCGCCACCTACTGGCAGTTTTAGTTATTTATTTAGAGTATCATTTCATTAAAAAAATTATTTCATATAATCTGGCATCCAGTGTGGAGTTTCATATAATTTGGCATCCAGATTGCAGAAAAATTAAAATTCGGTAATACTTTGGTATGGGGAACACATTCACAATTAACTACAACTTTGGCATCAATAAACTCTTAATTTACTGCTTATTAATAGTTAGTAAGGTAGTTTTTGTAGTTGTTAAGTTTAGGTATTGGGTAGGATTTAGGAATGTAGAATAAGGTCATGCAGAATAAGGCATTAATATGTGCTTTATAAGTACTAATAAACAGCCAATATGCAAGCTAATATGCAACTAGTTAAAAGTGAGAATTGTTCTCCATACTAAAGTGTTACCGAAAATTCTGTTTATTTACATTAACTCATGCTCATGTCGTTTCAGACCTGTATGACGAATGTTAGAAACCAAACTATTTTGGTCTGTAAATATATCTAAATACCAATTCAGATGCAGCTTTAAAAAAAAAAAAAAAAATCATGGCCGTTGTAACATAAGCATTAATGTGTAATAAATTCTAAATTTATAAAATATTTCATTCTAAACCTACTTTTTGTAATGTCTATTTGATGCAGAAAAGCATCTAACACAATAATGACTTTAAATTATATTTGGGTGTAATTTCTTAGCAAAATTTGATGTGCGATTAATTTGTGATTAATTTGATTAATTAATCAGCACATCATGTAAAAAAAAAAAATTAATTTCTTGAAAGCCCTATTTAAAATACTTGAGATTTTGAATCTAGACTTGCTCGAGACTTGGGGCCAGATTTACTAAACAAGGCAAATTAGCGAGTCCAATGCCATAAAAGCGCAAAAGCATGCTTTTTTTGAACGTTAAATAATGGCACAAATACCAGTAAATCAAACCTTAGTAAATCATGTTGCGTGATTTATTTAAATACTCTCCTCCCATGAATTTGTGTCTGAAAGGGAAACTCTTACAAATGCATATGCAATAAGGTCAGCTAAAAAAATAACTGTGCCATGTATTTTCAACGCTACTTTTTCACTTCATGTCTTTGGTAAATCCTGACAGTAGTTTTTTTCAGGCCAAAAGAGGGTTGTTAGTAAATCTGGCCCTTAGTGCTCTGAGATGGGTCAATTATAGCACAAAGTTAGTACACAGTTTCATCCTTCTAAGCAAAATAAATGTTCTTCTTGTACCTCTGTGTTTTTATTCGTCTTGACTTTGGCTTTCTCCTTCTTGCTGTAGTCTGCATTATAGTGAGCAAAAGCGTATTCGATCAAGGCAGCGAAGACAAAGACGTAGCAGATCCAGAAATACACGTCCAGAGCTTTAATGGCAGAAGCGCGGGGCAATGATGAACGAGCACTGACCATCAGCGTTGTCATGGTGAGCACCGTTGTGATTCCTAAGTTGAATGGACACACAGAACACCAACATTCATTTAACTTATTAGGTTCATTTGTGTGTGTGATTCTGTTAAACGTTCTCATTTAATTTTACTGATTTTTTAAAAATACTGTAAATGTTTATAATAAAAATTAGCACTATTCCCAGCTAACAAAAATATGTTCTAAGAATGTTTTGCTAACGTTCCTATTAAGTTATGAAAATTTAATTTCTGCATGTTCTCTGAACGTTTAAAACCTCCAGTTTTTTAATGTTTTAAAAATGTTTTTTCTTGGTTTACAAACGTTAAGGGACCATTCCATTTGATCATTCTTCAAACATTATCGGAACGTTACTTTTGAATGTTCTCTGAATGTTCTGAAACAAGTAGTAACATTTAAAAAATGTTACACGAATATCCAAATAAATGTTTAAAAAAAAACATTCCATGCATTTTTGTGCTAATGTTTTGAGTACATTCTTAAAGATCAGATATTGTCATTGAATGAATATTCTATTAATATTTCTGGAAGAATGTTTGTTTAATATTAAGAGAATCTTGCCAGAAAGTTTACTAAAGTTCTGAGAACGTTCCCTGTTAGCTGGGTTAACACTTAAACACAGACCTAACGACACTCTTGCAGGCACAGCTGATTGGCTGATCCAGAATGAAACCCATGACATGGCAACCAGTAGGATGGAGGGCATGTAGGACTGGATGATGTAAACTCCTCGGTTTCGCCTTAGTTGGAATCGTAAGCTGAGACGTGGAAATCTCCCCGCTGTTTCAAGAACGACAATACTTGGCTTTTAAATATGATATAACTTTTGAGTTAACAAAACTGATTAAAACCATTCAAAATGATAACAACAGTTGCCACAGCATTAGCAATTCATATTTTAGAGTTTAGTTAAATCAAATATATCAGACAATGTTGATGAAAAGCCTCAAAGCCTCACCGGATTTAAAGTTCAACAGCTCCGTGACAAAGCGATAATCTGTGATGGTGAACTGGGACAGCTCCAGTTTGTCCAGCCCATGAATGACTTTTTGACTCTCTGACCAGTGATACACAATGTCCTCTGAAGAGTAGCCGTCTGCAAACCCAACAACAGGAAAAAAACATCTCAGTTTGCCTACAGCTGTACATGACATTTCTATTTGTCTCTCAAACATGCTGTTCTTATAAAGTTATGTTCATATGAGAACAGGAAAGAAAGTACCACAATCTCCTCCCCTTACAAAAGATTACTGCAGTTTTTACATATAGAAAACTGAAAAAACTGCACTATTGCAGTATAGCTGCAATACGACTGCTGTTGAACTTCAATGTACTGCAGTTGTACTGTGATTATACTTCATTATACTGCAAATCTATGGTTGTGCTTAATTATACTGCAGTTATACTACTTTGTACTGCAGTTTTACTCTAGTTGTTTTTCAGTATACTGCAGTTGTTTTTTGTAAGGGTCATTTCTTGCTGAACTGGTGCAACTTTTATTAAGCAAACAAGTTAAGGTTGAATTGCTAGTATGTTAATTCTCTCAGGTTGCGGTCAAAGAAACGTGTTTAACACTAAACAATTGGGACTCCATTCATCCTCCGTTAACAATATCACAATTTCCTTGTCACTGTATGTATGAATGTATGTGTGTGTGTGTGTCTTCGTTAGATTAGTTTGTATGTATTTAGTTCAATAAAGTTTGATTTTTCACATATACAAGTGTCTTGTGCTGTGTGCTTGCAAGTTACTGCCTTAAACTGTCGATTTTTGTTACCTTGCTCATAATCAGTAATCATAACTTTATATTATTACCATTGGCCACGGGATAATATTCTGTCCAGAAACCTCAACTTAACCTCAACATAACCTCAACTTATCGGTGGGCGAATATTAATTATGAATCATTTACATATTAATTTGGTTCTTATTCACTGTAACTCAATCACCTTTGAGTTATATTGATCCAAGTTCCCTTACAAAGATTATAAAATGAGTTTAACTGAACAATGGCCACCTACGGTCTCTACGATCAACTTAGGCTTACGATGCTTTTGGGAAATCGTCGTGTTCTGGTAGCGTAATGTGGGCAGCCGCGCCTTCGTTTTCAAAAGTCTCTGAAGTCACTGAAACGCAATCCTGGAGTTTTCAACTAAAACGGAGACTGCAGCGTTTTTTAAAAGTCACCGTTTTTGAGGGCCGAAAATGGTGGAGTAGTGTAGATGACATGCATAACCGTAGGAAAAGTTATGTGTGTTAAAACACAAATGCACTAGTGTAAACAGTGTCCATGAAAACATCAGACTCATCATCACATCTGCTTTAAAAACACTTATTTAGCACATAATTATTTAGCTCAATCTCAAAACCATTAATTATTGTGTACATCAGTGGCCATTTGCATAAACTGCTTAGACTCTTACAAGACAGTCATCTATTTTTTTTTTTTCGTTAAGACTCAACTTAAACAGGTAGATTGGTCTTATTTGAATGGAAAAGTAAGGCTGTTTCTCCCTCCTAACTGCTTCAAAGTCTTGATAAATTCAAACTGTCGCATTTCTTTGTTGTTTTCAATCCAGTAGTCCTGTAATACTGTTGTCTTTTATGAGTTTAATGAAGAACTCTCATCTTCAGTCCAAACATACCGCGCCCTCTTTAAAGAATGATCGACTTTGACATACGGCAGGTGATCTGTAAATGCGAAAAAAAAATTTCCATTGCAGTTTTGCGAAATATTCCTTTTTTTGAATTGCCTGAAAAACCATCTAATGTAAGCGTAAAATTTTTTTGCGACAAATGGGGAGTTTTTGTAAAATTGACGCGTTTCCAATGGGTGTATTTTCAATTCGCAATTTCAGTTTGCACAATTTCTGGCCACTGATGGTAAACATAAACAAACACTATAAATTAAGACAAACTCACAGCTTTCCAAGTCTAGCATGCATTCCTGTTCATCCATGGGGTATTTGGTGAGGTCCATATCACATGCAACTGTAGATGTAATTCTGAAAGGGAAAACATCATGATAATCATTTCGAACATGGAGCAGGTCACAGAGGAGAAATAAACCATCTGTTAAGACACTGGAAAGCTTGTAAAATATGTGATATTGTTGGATAAATTCAATGTATTTTTACATATTTTGTCATGCTGTTGTTGCAGTTAGTTTGCTTTAATACACTGCTCTCAGAAATACCTGATTGTGATTGGTCAATGGTGGCCTTTATTTAAATATTTATTAAGTAGATAGGTAGATTTATTTGGCAATAAAATAATGAGCAGACCACTTTGCACATTATGGCTGTAATAATAACCATTGTGAATGTGATTTTATTTTTTTACTTACATTTTCTTCCTCTTTACAGTAAACTGTCAACATTCTAGCTTTGCTGTTCTGCCCATTATTGCCAATACAAAAACACAAACTAATCTGAAACACATTTAAATCAAGCCCACAAACCGACTGCTGTAGAGAATGACTCCATCAGGCTGCAGGCGTATGAGTTTGTTCTCCACAGTAACATCATGAAACCAGGCTGATTTGGCGTTAACAATGAATGTGTCTGGCACCCAGAGTTTGTCTACGAAGCGGCTGTCCAGGCCCAGAGTTTTGTTCGTGTGGTTGTAGGACAGACGGTCATCTCTCCAGCTCTGCCGCAGAAATACTGTCATGGTGTATTCCTGTCAACACAAATGCACACAAACAAAACATCTATGGTTTGATTTTGGGCCAAATGGTTGAAAACTATAAATACAATAGCTTATTACTTAGACAAAATGGGTGTGGCTTAGACAAAATCGATGTGGTCACACGGAGTTTGGTGTCAATATGCCAGAACATTGCAGAGATACAGCCTCACATTCAGTTTGCTATCATGCCATCAATTTAGTTGATGCATTAAATGATAATGGTTTGGTCTAGAAACATAAAAAATAACTTTTGCTGGCATGATCTGAAGATGGATTGACTAAGCAACTTGAATTCATTATCTTTTTAACAGTGTGATTTTAAGTTTGTGTTTTGTAGATTTTTTTTGTTGTTGTAATAATTAGAAGGAAATTTCACATTTTAATCATATGTGCACACATTTTTGTTTCAGTGATCACAGGTTTTGTAACTTGTATGTCAGTGATAACAGGTGTATTCATTTTTGTTGCTTCGAGTTGCTTAGGGTTTGTATTTTCATTATAGTCTGAAGTATTTGCTTTTAACTGTTCAGAGGAAGAAATGCTGTACTTGTCAACTAGAAATAATGCAATTAATAAGAAGTGATATAATGTTGAATCATTTGACATTTTTATTATATTGCACCGGACTCGCTCCTACTGTTAATTTTACTTTTTATTCTGGAATTGAATCCACTCCATTTGGAAAAGAAAATGCATATTCAAAGGATAATTTTAGCAAATGCTAAACTTGAGATCAGTTACATTAATGACAAAAATATAACTGTCCAATACAATAACCATACAAATCCAATATAATAAACCATAAATGTGAAATTTTCAAACATTACCATGTTGGCTTCTGAGATATGGTCAATACTGGCTACTTCAATAGCCATGGAGACATTCACTGGAGGTCCTGTGAAGAGACGTGTGAGAAAATAAAATATATTATCCATCTTCATCTAAATCAAATTTTTTTATAAAAAATGTCTCTCTCTACCCCTAAAACTTAAAAAAATAAAAAAATCCCCTCCCCCTCTTTCACCGTGTCTATACTTGATGCGAGTGGCACAACATGACGTGCCTAAATACAACAGTACCCATATTAATCTGTGATTCTGTTTGCATTGGATGCAGTGCGATGCAACATGACAAATCCCAGACAGTAAACTGATTTCCGTTCTATTTATGGCATACTGTCCCTCTGACACAAAGAACAAATGGATCTGCAACGGTCGCTTTGTCACGTCCATCTTATAAATATACGAGTCTTTTCCTTGTCTGGATGGGACTGTGTGAGAGGAGAGAAGATGCAAGAGTTGAACAGGGTCAGGAAAGGACCTTGAGTCAGGACTCGAACTAAGATCACCTCAAGCAATTTATGGCTCTGACATGAATGTCATGTCTGAAGGTGCCTCAATATAAAAATTTGGTATGTAGCTCCCAAAGCGACAGAGGACCTTTAATGCCCGGATTTTGCTTGATGCACATGGACGTTTAATTACGTATTAATATTTCACATTCATTGTTCTGGTTTGACTGATGAGCTCTTGCAATAATAGTCTTCAGTTTGAACGATATTGCATAGGCAATAAGTGCTAAATCATTTATAATTATAGTTTAATAATAAATAGCCAACAAAACAAAGGCTAAAAGGTCATGTTGAGTATCATGGGTAACAGTTGAGTATATTGTGAAGAGTCTGTCTGCTTTCTGCACTACTACAGTACAAAGCACAGCCCTAGAAGTTACACTAATCTCAAGTACATTCATTTTATGGTTTATGTATGAAATGTTTGTAAGGCAAAATCACATTAATGTTATGAAATAACAGCTATTAGTGGCACATACAATATATCATACAATCAAATACAAACCTATTGTATGGTAAATATAGCTACAAAACCTACCCCAACCCTAAACATAACCATTCCCCTTCAATAAAATTAAAAATAACATTTAAAAATAAACGTTCCAAAAAGGGTTTTTACGGCAATGCAATAATATAATTTTGGTTTCCCAAAGAATCTTTCAGTAAACACATTTTTATCTTCATGTAAAGAATATTTTAATAATCTAAAAAGCTTTTTTTCCACTATAACAAACCTTTTTCCATGGATTTTAAAGGTTCTTCATGTCAATAATGTAGTTCATGAGTAAAATACACTGCCAGTCAAAAGTTTGGACAAGATTTTTAATGTAATATAAAATATATCACACGTCCCGGAGCCTTGGTTAAAATTGCAATTTTCTCATGATTTACAAATAGTTGGAAACATTTGGGATATTGTAAGTATTCAAGTGAACAAAATATATAACACTGGCCTAGTGGTTTTTGGATATTTTACTGCAAAAATATTACATATTACACCTTTAAAGAAGCACCACAGTTTTAAAATTGTGTCTTCTGTTAGTTACATAGCGACCACTGAACAGACATTTAGAAGTGTATTTTAAAATGCAAAGTATTGAAAATAATCATTTTAAAAAAAGAAGAAGCTGTAAACGCTTGCATTTTTTGCAAGAATATAAGTGTGTCCCATCGGGTAACCAAAAGTTCTACACACACTTTCAGTCTTCACGCCTGCTTGAACACTTGAGCCAAATACAGGAAATCCGTCATGTAAGAAGACAAGTGAAAAAGAGCTGATGATCTGAATCAGGTGTGAAGAGCGCAGCTGAGAACCACTGATCTATTTAATATGACCGGTACGCCTTCTCACTAAAAATAGACTGTAGAAATTAGGGCGCTGTTGTTTTGGCAGAAACGCTTAGCGTGAGGTTTGTTCTGCAGAGAACAAAAAAGGCTAAATACTGATGCTAAGAACAGGTTGAGCAGTGTAGTGCAATGCAAAGTGATGAGCTGTAGATGTCAAACTCACCTCCGATCCCTGGCCGAAAGTTTCGAGCATAACCTTTCATTAGATCATCCAGATTAGGCAACCAGGATATTTCGATGTCTGTGCCTACATATTCACCAATATCACTCAGCATGGCCCTGTGGGACAAAACATAAACAAATGTTCTTCACTTTCGCTTGAAAACAGTTGTGTATAAATTTCTTTCAGGATTCTTTGATGAATAGAAAGTTCAAAAGAAATAGAAAGCTTTTGTAACATTATAAATGTCTTTACTGTCACTTTTGATCAATTTAATGCATCCTTGCTGACTAAAAGTATTAATTTCTTTAATTTCTTTCAAAAAAAAAAAATCTCTTTGTGTCAGGACGCATTATCCTGCTGAAAGAGGCCACAGCCACCAGGGAATACCGTTTCAATGAAAGGGTGTACATGGTCTGCTTAGGTAGGTGGTACGTGTCAAAGTAACATCCACATGGATGGCAGGACCCAAGCAGAACCCAGCAGAACATTGCCCAAAGCATCACACTGCCTCCGCCGGCTTGCCTTCTTCCCATAGTGCATCCTGGTGCCATGTGTTCCCCAGGTAAGAGACGCACACACACCCGGACATCCACGTGATTCATCAGACCAGGCCACCTTCTTCTCCGTGGTCCAGTTCTGATGCTCACGTGTCCACTGTTGGCTCTTTCGGCAGTGGACAGGGGTCAGCATGGTCACCTGACTGGTCTGCAGCTATGCAGCTCCATACGCAACAAACTGTGATGCTCTGTGTTTTCTGACACCTTTCTATCAGAACCATAATTAACTTCTTGAGCAGTTTGAGCTACAGTAGCTCATCTGTTGGATCGGACCACACGGACCAGCCTTCGCTCCCCACGCGCATCAATGAGCCTCGGCCGCCCATGACCCTGTCGCCGGTTCACCACTGTTCCTTCCTTGGAGCACTTTTGATAGATACTGACCACTACAGACCGGGAACACCCCACAAGAGCTGCAGTTTTGGAGATGCTCTGACCCAGTCATCTAGTCATCACAATTTGGTCCTTGTCAAACTCACTCAAATCCTTACGCTTGCCCATTTTTCCTGCTTCTAACACATCAACTTTAAGGACAAAATCTTCACTTGCTGCCTAATATATCCACCCACAGACAGGTGCCGTGATGAAAAGATAATGTTATGCCTGATCAGTGTGGTTTCATTCAACAATATTAAACAAGATTTAACATAATAAATTTGAAAAAGAAAGCTGCACGAACACACTCAAATAAGACGGATGTAATGAAACATTTGGAGTGTAATTCTCCCTAAAAAAAAATTAATAAATAATGATATAATTAAACAAAGAACATCATATGTATTGCTTGCCCAACACTATGTAAAGTATGCACTACTACAATAGCTAAGATACAAACTACTTGTACTACTAATACATTAAAACATTATTGAAGATTTATAAAAAAACAAAAAAAAACAAAACTATACATCAGAGAAAGTAGCATGTTATACCGTACTACAAGCTGCATGGAGAAATTATTTATTTATTTGATTGTGCAAAACACTAAAAACAGTAAAGCTGTAATCTGTTCAAATATCTCTAAAAGAGCTATTACAAATTCAATTATTTTGTCATTATTGTGTAAATCTTTTTGTGTGTTTTTATTATTTCTTGGATGAAACGGCAATGTAAGAGATAATCAGTGGTTAATTACCAGCATTGACAACATAAAGCTGTCACTTATTTGCAGCATATTCATTTGGTTAAACTTGAAAAAAATATGTAAAAATATATGTGAAATAAAAGGCGATGACTCCTGTTGTATCAGTAAGCCTTTAGTTATTCATAGTAAAACATTAAATTTATTAAAGATTTCTTTTATACCCATTATTTTTAATAATCATTTTATGTTACATTTTTGGTGTATTTTATGGTAATTTTTTGAGTCACAGCATATTGATAAAATGCCTTTTGTGTCCCATGGCACAATATTTTATTATATTTTAAGTGTAAAGGTTCCTTTAGAAGCCAGATCACATGGGCACATCATGTTTGAGTGTTTTGATGACAGCATACAGTAGTGTGATGACCACATGTTCCTGAAACATTGTAAAAATACAAATATATAGCCTGAAAAAACAGTCTGTCTTATTAGGAACACTAAATAAAACGTAAACATAATTTCTTTACAACTTAAAAAAAAAAAAAAAAAAAAGAGCCTACAACATAGTTGTGTTTGTTGGGATGGTCCTAAAATAGGCGTGTATAGATTGGGCCTATATCACATTTTTGATTTGAAGATGTGAACTACAGTCATGTTTTCGTTTGATTCATCCCAAAAAAAGAACAGAAAAGCTCCTAAGTAATAAAAGAGCAAAAGACCCTATAATGTGTTGACATGCATCTACAAGTGAGATGAACTGTGAACTGCACATCAGTCTAAAGACAGAGACGGGTATGTGCGTGTACAAATAAATACATGCACACTTTAGTCCGTAAGAAAAACAGCACCTCACTGAAATGTACAGAATGTTCATGATAGCATATTAAATCTATACATAACCACAACGATCTATTAATAAACCAAAGGACGCGCACGTGAAAAACTGCCCCATTTCCAAGCAACAACGTGAATATGAGATATAAGCTTACTGTATGTGAATATATAATGATAAGCAGGCGCTCTACAGATACAATAACCTATTAGCTACTCAATAATTTTTATGATGTCCACAAGAATTAAGACTTTTAACTAAAATTATAGTCTAATCTACATGTTTAACATTAAGATTGTCATTTAACAACGGGTATGCTCGTTTCTGTGTCAAGTTGGAGGCTTATGCATATGATGAAGCTCTGAGCCTCACTGTAAAAGATGGATGTTCACAGATCAGATGCGATTATTCACTGCTTAAAGCCTTTTGATAAAGATTTTACTCAATGAGCAATATATTGAAAATCAATTAAACTGCGCTCTGTACTCAGAGATGTGCGCGCGTGTATGAATGTGTCTGCAGCATCCTCATCCTCATCCTGACGTGAAGGACACGCGCATCTCACCTGCTCATTCTGTTCCCCCCGATGAACACAATCCAGAAGATCGTCACGGCGAAACTCAATGCATCCATTTTGCGCAAAGATGGTTCGGACTGAAAGCAGATCAGGCAGATTCAAATATCCCGGTTTTCACCGCCTCTTGGGAAAATCGCAGGCAAATTATGATCCCAAAAATTATCCATATTTTAGCCTGTGTCTTATCCCGACTGCGGAGAAAACGACACACAAATCTCGCTCTCAGAGATCTCTCTCACCCTCTCTAAAGTCTGAACCATCACGAGGTCCGTTAAACCGTCGACCGAATCGTTCTTATGAGTCGGTTCGTTTGAATGATTCTGTCGAATTGACCAACCGATTCGCCAAGCGTTCGTGAATCTCTCGACTAGCCTATAGGCACAATTGCTTAGTACTTACTGAATGCTGTACAGCTACGGTATACTGGCTATATATATATATATATATATATATATATATATATATATATATATATATATTCCCTTACACTTTGCAATTACATCTCTTCTCTGATGACAATAACCTCTCCCTACAAGCAACCTACCTGTCACATGACATCGCAGCAATACTATTTGGGTCATTCTACAGAATTGGTGCAAGCTGCTGTCGCACAGTCAAAAAACACATTTAAAAAGCATTTAAGCATTCAAATTTTAGATGTTTACTAAGATCCTTCTATTATAAAATATCAGCATGCTTAATATATATAAAATCATCATTTATTGGGTACTTTCAATTGGGAGGTGGCTTTCCTGAACCCTAACTCCTAAATTTCAACTTGTGAAAATGATATTGAAATAATTTTTTTTTTTTTTTTTTTTTTTAAAAAACCTTTTTAAATCATGAATCTATATTTAAACAAACGTGTCCCTCATTTTCATGTCACTACTGAAACAGTGTATGTTTGAGTCCATTGGCTGAGACTGATTTTAGCCACACTTCTATATTTTTGATCAGGCAATATTCCTGTGTCCCTCCCTCTCATAGCCTCTCTTTCATAATAGATAGGTCCATCATTTTGAGTTAAATGTGTTCAAAAGTCTGAAAATCTGTGTGCAACTTTAAGGAACGTCACTACCAAACACCTTTTTTTCTGCAATTAAGCAAGCTTTTTTGCGTGTTATTCCATTAAATTTAGTTTTTGTGTGTGTTCAGAACTGTGCTAGATAACCATGTGCTGATTAGCATCTCTGAGCGGCTCAAAAGTATCTAAAATTGTCACTACCGGAACAGTCATGACCACAACATGGTGAAGTTTCGGTAGTGACATCATTGTTTTGGTAGTGACAAAAGGGAACACATAATCGTTTATTTGGGGGAAATAAACAAAATTTTAGTACAGTTATGCAAATCATTAGTATTTTAATATGTTTTAGTAAGAGAGTTCAAATTCTATAAAGTGATGTGGTCACTACCAACACATTACTGTCACTACCGAAAATTTGCAGTCGCGACCGAAACATGGGATGTTTTGTCAAAAATAAAGTATATTGAATTATCAACTAAGATGTTATTATAGTGTTTGGTTCAATGTGTATTTAAACTAATTCAAATGTGTAATGAATCCTTAACTTTGAAATCAGTATGATAGACTTTATGCCTTTTACAAAGAAAGATTGGATTCAAAATACAACAAATCTCATTAAAAATATTCATAAAATTGTTATTGATTTAACTGTGAAAACTTTTTTTTTTTTTTTTTAAATAGCAAAAAATACATTTACAAGGTAGATGTAAACAAAATCTTAATAGGTCAATGTAACTCTTCTTATTAAGTTATTTATCATTGTGTTTCAGTAGTGACAAATTTGGGGAGAGGAAAAATATTCCAAAACTTTCTGAAAATACAATATGAGAATTAACTGCACAATTACTAGAAATGTGTACTTGGATATTATACAATTTGCATACATACAACATATGTGGAAAAAGACTTTTTTTTTCAAGACATTTCAACTCTGACTTTGATAATCAATCTGGGTTCATTTATTTCAAATACAATCAATAGGGAGGCTATATCAAAAATACAGGATATTAAATACACGACAAAGACAAATGTCAATGTACCAGCAAAAGAATGGAAAAAACATGCAATGCCAGTCCAACAGTTTTGACTGTTGATTTGAAAGAACCGGTTCAGCAAATCTAACCGGTCGAACGAACCGATTCATCTGAATGAATCAGATTTCCCAACATTACACTATAGCCGCGAGTCCGCGACTCCCTCCTCTTCGTTCACATCAGATTAAACCCCCCGCTCGCGGAGGCTGCGAGCACTCGCATGATAAAACAATGTTCTTATGTAACATCAACCCTGCTTTACAGTCATCTGTATCCGTGAATGCTTCTTATGAAGAGGTTTGTAAGGCATCAAACATTCTTACCCACGTTTATAGTATTTGTTCAATCATTTGCACTATACTCTTAGACTACTGTTTGTTTGTTTATATCCTGTCAGATGAGTTTTGTTGTGTTGTCTGACATATATAAGCTCATAGAACTGAAATGATGTAATGGTGTGTTCAGTGACGTTGCATAAGCTCTTCTAGTAAATGACTTACACATATTTAGTCACATCACCATAAGAAACCCTTCATGCAATAAACATGTTTGTGCTTAACTTTCAATCTGATTCAGAACAGTATAGTCAGCTGTATCAGCAAAACAGGCCAAGTGTTTAATAAGCTGTTGTTCTGGGAGTTTGTAGCTGCCGAGGGAAGAGAATAACAGAAGACAATAGAATAGAGATGGATTGAAATGGGTTAGTTAATGAAATGTGGTCCTCCGACACACGCGCGCGCAGGGTTTCAATGTTTTATGGGGACTTTCCATAGACATAATGGTTTTTATACTGTACAAACTGTATATATTATATCCCCTAAATCTACCCATCACAGACAAATTTCTGCATTTTTACATTTTCATAAAACATTGTTTATATGATAAGCTGTTTTCCTCATGGGGACCAAATAAACATCCTTACAAGGACAGGGATATTGCCACCTTTGTGGGCACATTTTGTCCCAATAATGTAGGCTTACCTGAACCACACATTTGTTCATTTTGTACCCCGCCCTACATTTGTTCTTGTTCCAGAAGCGTTTCACTCTGATATATGTCAGAATAGTGAAGAAAAGACTAGCACCACTTCTGTTTATGCCGACTTTAAGCAACAGGCACAAGGCTGTGCTATATTACTAATATAGTCACAGCAGACAGTCTTTTCTTCCCTGTTGTGACTTAAATCCAGGTGAAATGCTTCAGGAACAAGAACAAATGTAGGGCGGGGCTTGATTTTGCCTGTGGGGAATCATTGTATGTTTGTGGTTTGCTATTGGTGGATCTCATGTGAGTGACAGGTTGCCCCGCCCCCGCCCTCGTCATCAGAGAAGAGAAGAGATGTCACTGCAGTTATTCTGTTTCAAGATTACGATCCACATGAATTTAAAACAATAATGATGTGCACCGATAAATCATTTATAATAAACACTGCAATATTCCATAAAAACAAGAGTAGATTTGATTTCATGGTGACTTTAAGGAAACAGCTCTTTGACTCATAAAAGGTATTTAATTTGTGAATCGGACAACACAGGCATGTTGTTTACTTGAAGCCACTACATTTCCCAAGGTACAGCGCGAATCTGTTGCCATGGAAACACAACAACAGAAGGCTTGCTCTCTCTCACGCTGTCGGTTTGACACGCTGCGACTTCAGACAGAAAATTGACTGGAAAAAGTAGGTAATGTATGGAAATTCTGTAATACGAATAGCTTTTTAGGCAGTGGATATGGCGCGTGTGCATCGAATACTTTATTATAAGACAGAGAACCAGCCAGACAAATGCTAATAAACACGACTTCACGGGAAAGTTTAGTATCAGATACGACGGCTAACCTTCATACAGCCCGTTTTAATATTTTTTATTTTCTGATCTGCATATGGCGATTGATTATTAGGCCTAATGAATGTTAGTATATTCCCAGCTAACAGGAAACGTTCTCATAACGTTTTAGCGAGGTTCTCTCAAAGTTATGAACAAACGTTCTTCTTGTAATAACGTTAATAGAACGTTATGGTATTTAATAATGTTCTGAAAACATAAACAAAAACATTATTTATAATATACGTTTTTTTCCTGAAGTGTTTTAGTTGGACGTTCATCTATTTTTTAACGTTATACTTAATACTTTTGAGTTCTCCGAAACGTGATGTTTGCAAAATGGTCAAATGGTCATTTTGTTCCTTTAAAGGGATAGTTCACCCAAAAATGAAAATTATCCCATAATTTACTCACCATAATTTACTCCTCCATCCATCATAAAAGTAATCCATACGACTCCAGGGGGTTAATAAAGGCCTTCTGAAGTGAAGCTATGTGTATTTGTAAGAAAAATATCCATATTTATAACTTTACAAACTATAATAACTAGCTTCCGGCAAACGGCCGTATGCATCGAGTTACGGCGGAATGGAAGGTTAGCAAAACATTCTTAGATCATATTTTTGTTATCTGGGATACTCCTGCAGGTCACGTGGAGATGTGGATATGGCGAACAGTGCTGATCTCTCAACACCTACAACTGACCATGAGCCTCATAGTATTGGCACACACATGGAAGGTAAAGATGTACACACACACACACACACATTAAAGACCACCACAAGTTATTATTAGCGGGGCCATAACCACTATAGGCACTGAGAGGGACAAGTCCCCTAATAATTAGAAATGGCCAAATTGTTACCCCTCAATATTTGATATTCTTGATGCTGCACTCCATTACGCTGCGCTCTGTTTGATGTTCTTTCCTGTTGAGGCTTTCCTGTAGCTCAGTGGTTAGAGCATGGCATTAGCAATGCCAAGGTTGTGGGTTCGATCCCAGGGATTGCACGTACTCAGATACAAATGTATTGTATAATGCAATGTAAGTCGCTTTGGATAAAAGCGTCTGCCAAATGCATAAAAGTAAATGTAAATGTTCGGATGACAAAAAGTTTTAAAACCCACTTTTTAGGCTGCAATGTCAAAATGATTGCGATAGTCGATCAAACACAGAAGACGAGTGCGAATTTCAATGCAATGCTTTAGTTTTAAGTGTGAGAGTGCGTGGTAAGATGTAAATAGCTAAACATTTAATATTTGACAACATGTTTTATGATAGAAATGTCAAACCACCGACATTAATATCTAATGATGCAAACTACTTAACTTTTTAAAAAAAAATAAAATTTCACTGTTTTGAATGGAAAATTTACATGAATGTGAAGAGACAAAAAACGTTGCATTTTTTAAAATAAAACATTATTAGCAAATAGTTTACATTGATCCCCCCCCCCATGGTTACAGCCTTGATTATTAGTAGTAGTATATCATAACTCAAATATTAAATGTTTACTGTATTTTACAAGTTTTTTTATGCCTGATGTTTTATTTCCTCTAGAAGAAGGCACTGTGGATGACATCTTCAGGTTTGAGGATGACTTCCCTGATTGGTCCACAGGGTTTGACAGCTCTGAGTGGTAGGTGTTAAAATGCATGTGCGTTATTTATTTTGACTTCTTTTTCATCACGGAAGCTACAACTAGACGTGGAGACGTAAATGAATGTTTAAATTAATGAATTGAATCTAATGCATCCATCAACTTTTTTTGATTTTATAAACCATCAACATATTTGATTTAATTTTTTTACTTATTTGATTTATAAACACATTTTTATCACAAATTAATTTTCACCACAAAGATGAATGATATATAATATTCAAGTTCAAATATGGCAATATCAGGTTAACTGATGCATGCTGACATCCCTGAAGTAAATATGAAATGTACACAATCACTCAAAAGTTTGGGGTTGGTAAGAATCTTTAATATTCTTTCAAAAAAAGTCTCTTCTGCTGACCAAGGCTGCACTTTTTTTTGAGTAAAAATACAGTAAAACAGGTCCTAGCATCATAGGTCCTCTTTAATGTTAATTTTGCTATTTAACGCGTCTTTGCTGAATAAAATAATGAATTCTTTCTTTAAAAAAAACCCCTTACTTTTAATAAATATACAAACCTTTGAACAGTAGTGTTTATCTATTGCTGGATCTTGTCTATCTTAAGGGAAGTGAGTGACGGTGAAGATGAAACTGACACAGGTGAGGAGAAGCAATACACCGACAAGAAACGCATGTTCAAGCTAAAAGGGTTTCTGGGCCAACTGGACACCTTTTACCAGCAGAAGAAACTGAATTTGCTACAAGCCAGGTCTGTATCCTCATTTAATGTTATAACGTGGTTCTTCCCATAACCGTTAGCAGATAAATCTGCCTCAACCTCTGAGGGTGGGAAGGTTTTTACACTGAATCTCTGCCTCCCACTGTGTTTTCAAATGTACATCATGGTGTGAGCACATGCCATAGAAAAGCTGTTGAGTAGGTGAACTGAGCAGTTCAGAGCTGTCAAGCTGTAAACACAGGCTGAACGCCTTCTCCACTGAAAATAGTGCATTTGGGTAATCCTCAGAAAAACTGAATGAAATGTTTGGGTTATATTATGCTCAAAAACAGAAGAAACCAATCAGAAATTCTATTTTGAATCAGAATCAGAAAGAGCTTTATTGCTGGGTATGTTTACACATACTAGGAATTTGTTTTAGTGACAGAAGCTCCACAGTGCAACAGAGTGACAGCGACAAGACAAGACACAGATAATATTTTGTATAAAGAATGAAAGTTTAGTAACAAAAAGCACCCCTTCCTTTCCCAAATTCTCATTACTGTAATGAAAAAAAGATCTCATTCTCATTACCTTAAAAAATGTATAACTTTACAATTGTAAGTGCACATCATGATAGTGTTTTCTGTACTGATACGCTGTTTTACAGTTATGAGAATGAGATTTTTTTTGTAATTCAAGGATGCAAACTGTTCACTCCTCAGAGAAATAATATCACTTTCAAATTAAAAAATTAGCCCAAGCTTTACTCACCCTCAAGCCATCCTGGGTGTGTATGACTTTCTTCTTTCTGATGAACACAATCTGAGATATTTTAATAAATATCCTGACGCATCCGAGCTTTATAATGGCAGTGAGTGGAATCAATGAGTCAAATAAAAAGCGGGATCAAATCCATATTTAACAAGTTCATAGAAAAGAAAAAATATTCATTAATGGGGTGAGAAAAATAGATTTTAGATTTTGTATTGTTCATGTATTGTTTTTCTTGTTTTAAGGATGTTTAGATATTGTCCCTGAAAAACAAGACAATAAAAAACAAACAATGCTGATTAAGAATTTTTTTTTTTTTTTTGCAAGCGTGTGGATTTTTTCAGCCCAGTTTCATTAGAAGTCTTAAGAATTCATTCATTCAGATTTTAAAATCATATGTTTGGTTGTGCAAAAACATATGAGCCACATCTCAAATTAAGCATAAAGTCGAACCCCTAACCTAATCTCAATTATAAAAGACAATAAAAAACTATAAACGTGCATTTTCATATAGTCAAGTATGATGCTACATGATTTTGCCCTCTTGAGAGTGTGTTGATTGGTTTGAATGGTGACCTAAGGTCAATTCACACTGCACTAACACCGACAGTCACCAGATTACATCACTTCTCAGACATTCTGATTCAGCCTGTTCAATCAGAGAAAACAAGTTCTGACTGAATCCAACAGACTCAGATGGGTAACACACTGATCCGACAAAACCCGATAAAAGTGTCTGTCGGTGCGTTGTGAATTGGCCTCTAGAACGGATCTTCATAGTTTAATCGTTAATCTCACCATTCTCTATAATGGGAAATGTATTATTTTCTTGTTACCAAATGCAACATTTTCATTGACTTGTTAAATGAAGATAGTACTTAATTTTTATCTTCTGAAATAACACAAAAATGTATTTGGAAATCTGAATTTGTACAAAATGTATTTTCTTCAAGGGAGGAACTAAAAGCATTTCACCTTCATGTGGCTGAGCTGGAGGAAAATAGAGACAAGATTGAGTTGGATATAGAAAGAGAGAAACAAGCTGAGAACAGGTAAAAAACTATTAAAATTTTGTGAACGAAGGTCCCTGAAGAAGAGTAGTCTTTAATTCTGCATTGTTGTGTGCAGCGTGGCTCTGCTCCGGCTACGTGCTCAACACAAGCGTGTGTGCGCCGAGCTGCAGGTGGAAGAAGATCTGGGCGCTCATTTAGCCATGATCGTGAAAGAGCATGAGTGAGTTTCATATCTACAATAATGTTACACTTAATATTTGTTGATTTTATTGTATTTATTCTCCCTATCTTGATACTGTAACTTGCATTCTTGTCTTGATATTTGCTTTTATTGTGACTTTTTTTCTTTAACTCAGCTTTAAACTTCTGCAGATATAGTGGTTGTTTTGCTCATCAGCAAGCAATGGAGGAAATTCTCCTTTCATTTTGTAATTTCTAAATTGTTTACAATTTTAGATTCTTTTAAAGTGCCTCTATTATGCTATTTTTTCTCGTTTTGTTTTGTAGTCTCTTACAAGAGGTTTACATGCATCCAAGGTCAAAAAACAGTTAAATTTCACAATATACATTGCACATCACCTTATTTCTCTGAAAATGGTTTGTTTAAAGATTCGTGGTCAGACGGCCCAGTCTGTTGTGATTGGTCGGCCACTTACAGTGCGTGTCAGAAACAAAACGCCCATTACCATATACGAATTTCAGCTCTGGATCTTCCTCAGCGCTTATGTAATGATGGCGTCGGTCTTACCGTATCACTTCCAGCGCGAGTCCTCATCCTTTGGAAGTGCAGCAAAGTGGATTTACAGCGTTTTCTCAACATTTTGACAACACAAACATAAACTCTTCCATGCCTTAGCGACAACTGCAGTGTTTGAGGGCGGTTCAATGTTTGTGTATGTTTGTGTGGTCATGGGTTTGATGTTTTGTTTCAGTAAATGTTCTGAATGGATTGGGGAGGAAGTCTTGAGTTGTGTATGTTTACAGTAGTTTACAGTATTTATCAAACTCTCTTATTTCATTCAAACAAGAAAAATCCTGTTTTACACAGCATGATTTAATCTACAAATCATGGTTGTCTAACAGAAAGCCTTTAAAATGTTGTTGTTGGGGATGTAGAGTGTAATTGGCCCTTCGTTTCAGGCTGGAGCTGTGTCAGGTGGAGGTCGAACTGGGTCACTTCTTGACTCTTCGTCAGGAGCTTGAGCTGGAGGAGAAGAACGTCCAATCTCAGGACAAGAAGAAGCAAAAGCTCAGATTCCAGAGAGAGAAGAGCATTATCAAACAACGTAGACACAAAGCACAACACGACAAAATGTAAGAGTTTCATGTGAAATGTGTCACATAATTGCTTTTATCACATCCACTGCAGTTTTCTTGCCATTTAATGATACAGTAAACGCTTTCTGAGAAATGCTGTTGAAAATTGAAATCAATATCCAAACATACAATTTTGTGAATATTTGTTACATGTCTGAGAAAAAAAAAATTGTGTTTGCACATAGTCCTGGCTGTGTAAATAAGATAAACAACAAAGTGGATTGGTCCGATCCACCAAGCACCATAACACTCTTGTAGCCAATCAGCAATAAAGGGCGTATACACTCATGATGGGGGAGGAGAGAGAGTGAGCAGAAAGGCTGTAAAAAGAGAGATGACTATATTACCAAAGAGGAAATGGTCAGAGGAATATAATTGGAAAAAGAAGAGTGTTTATATTGGGGGCGGAGCAGTGAAGGGAGGGGTGTGTTTGTTCTGGTATCGATTTCAAATATCAACATTGTTTCTCAGAAATCGCATGCACCTTTAACAGTCTAAAGGCCCGTTCACACCAAGAACGATAACTATAAAGATAACTATTTGCATCCACATCAATGAACGAAGTTCACGCGCTGCAGTTTCAAAGTGTGTACAACATGTTTTTGCTGTTCTTGTTGCATTTACAGTCTTTAACCAGCAGATGTCCTCAGCATGCTATGTTTGGAGTGAATAGCTAGTGTAATCAATCTAATCTAACAGTGAATTTTGCTGACAAAGTCAATATAGTGGAATAAAAACAACACCTAGTCTTTTTCACTGCAACTTAAAAGGAAGCAAGACAATGTTGTCGAAACTAGCGCTGGATACCTGAGGTCATTTTAATGTTACACTGTTTGCTAGTCTGGCATAATGATCTTATTGTTAATATTTTTCACCGTTTATTCCAAGGGTATGACCGATTGTTTTCCATCTATCCATTTTCTTTAAAGTATCCTTGAAAAAGGGGGTTTGACTTGTCAAACAGTGGTGGCTTGTTCTGGACCTCAGTGATTAACTTCTCCGCAATGTCATCTGCCATTTTAAAAGCGCGAGCCCTTAAATTAGAATGGATTCTGATTGGCTGTCAGTGTTTTATCATTCAACAGCTAGAAAAAAAAAAAAAAGTTATTGTTGTAGCTGTGCTACAGTGCTACTCTTTTATCTTTACAACGATTTTTAGAATTATATATTTATATATATCGTTATCTTAATAGTTATCGTTCTTGGTGTGAAAAGGCCTTAAATCATATCACAATTAGACTTAACTGCTGATTTTTCACCTGATGGATGGTAAAATGGCTGAAAAAATCACATAGATTTTCAAAGAAGGCAATGCATTTGAACATATTTAGTATAAATAGTAGAAACAGTTTATTATTGTTCCTTGCCAAAAGAACAATTTAAGTAAAAATGGGTTCATCTTATCTGACTCTCTTTACTCAAAGTGATCTTAATAACTTGCTTGTTGTACATTGAGAAAGTAAAGAGTTTTTAACCTATTACCAGCAGGGAGAATGGTTTTCTAGTCAATATGTAGAAAAGCCTAGAAACCCAATAGACATTATGTAGCCACGCCCCTTTTTAGCCCTGCGCTCGTTGTTTTCTCTCTTCCAGTTTGTATTTCCATAGCATGAAGGTAAGATCTTTAGGATTTATGAATGAACCAAACATTTTTAAATCTTCCTGGTCTACTGACATTTGTTATGACATCAAACATTACAATCTTTCGTTAACTCTACAATAAGTAAGTCCACTTCACCAGCTAATTACTCTTCGACAGTGATGCCATAGGAATATACAGAGCTATCGCTAAAACCGCACGCTTGTTACAGCTATAGATCCCGGCATCATGGTGCCGAGTTGTACGTGGGCAAGCACCACTTAAAAAGCTTTGTTTTATTGAAAATCTTTCCTGTAGCTCAGTGGTTAGAGCATGGCACTAGCAATGCCAAGGTCGTGGGTTCGATCCCAGGGATTGCACATACTCAGATACAAATGTATAGTATAATGCAATGTAAGTCGCTTTGGATAAAAGTGTCTGCCAAATGCATAAATGTAAATGTAAAATCTCCTAATGTTTGTTTAAATTTTTTTAGACAACAGTGTTATTTGTGTAATCTTCTATGTGACAGTGAACGTGACAAGGTTTTGCAACAGCAGGCAGAAGTTCACAGAAAACAACAAGAACAGGCTCTTGCTAGCCATCTCAAAGCAGCTGTCTACCTCAAACAGACTCTACAGAGGTGATATACACACATGCAAGTTTTCAAATGAATTACAACTTATAATTTTCTGCTTTCATATTAGCTCCCAGTCTAATAAACTGTATTTAAAAGAAGATAATAAAGAACTTATTCTTAGAGCTCTTGTGTTGCAGGATGAAACAGAAAGAGGCTGAGGCTGAACAGAGGAGAAAGGAGCTAATAAAGAAGAGGCAGACAGCAGTGATGACACTTAAAGCCAGTTTTGCTGCCAGTCAGGTACAGTTAATCAGTCGTAAGGGATTTGAGTTGAGTTGGGAGGTGTGACATGTCTGTGAAAGCAGAAACTGGAATTCTGCATTATGAATAAAGCGTAATATGTGTGTAATTCTTCATGAGGCATGAGTCAGGCTCAGCCCAAACAAATAACATGGGGCCACCTCTCTGTGGGCTCACCACCTGCAAGGAGAAGCTTAGGTGACTGGTGCGATGCACAACTAACAGATATAGAGGGGGGCTCATGCGGACAGGACCTTGGTTGAGGAAACAAGTTTTTGATGCATAGAATGAGGGGAAGGAGCCAGAGTTGGTCTGAGGTTGAGTGATACTTGCTAGTTATAGTTTGCTTCACTTTCACACACAGCTCAGGTTCTAGAACCAAACTCCTGGATAAAGGACTGTGACTTTGTGTCGCAGGGGGAGAAGGCTCTGATTATATTACTCATATGTTATGAGTATTCAGACTTATTCTTGAATTCCTTGGGGGCGGCGAGTTGTATTGGCCGATTTTAACGATTAAGATGGTGATGACTGGGAAGAATGGCCTGTCTGTCTGAACCCGAGCTGTGTTCTGTTGTTGGACTTTGGTTCTTGTCATGGATTGGCCATAATGAACACTGTGTTCAAACATAAGGTGCTTCATAAGGGTACTAGGTACCAAACCACCTTAGGCCAAAGTTTGATGATTGACTTTGTTGTTATATCTTCGACCATATGTTTTGGACACTCGGGTAAAGAGAGGAGCTGAGCTAGAAGGACTGCAGCCACAGTGGTTGTGGAAGCAAAAACCTGGTTATGGGAAGAGCATGGTGAAGCCATGGAGAAGGACTTTTGGATGGAAACTTACTGACTTTGTAGGTGGAAGGAAAACTTTGAGGATCTTCTGAACCTGGAGGACATGCCCCACTTCACAAGAAGAGGCAGATTTAGAGGATTTGAGGAAGTTATCGCCCATTTCCTCAGCGGAAGTCACTGGGGGGGTTAAAAAGCTCAGAAGTGGCAAGGCATCAGGGGTGGATGAAATTCACCCTGAGATACTGAATACCCTGGATGTAGTCAGGCTGTCTACCACCGGTGTATCAAACACACGACGAGGAGATAGGAGTTAAGTAAGTCTTTACTTGATAATCCACAGGAGAATATAGAAACCAACAGGAACATACACCAATGTAGACACGAACAATACCTGACAACATACTGAAGACGAACAGGAACTTAAATACACTGATGAATGAACTCAAATTACAAACAGCTGTGATGAATGTGATTAGTGTCCATGGTTACTGATTGTGGCGGGAAACTAGAACAAAGGAACACGTGACCGATGACGACAAACAAACTGAAAGTCCGTTTGACTGTGACACAGGGACAGCGCCTGATGATTGGCAGATGGGTGTGGTGGTTCCCTTTTTTTTTTTTTTGAAACAGAGAGCGCGTTCCTATTATCGCATGTCATTGCGTGCCATCTAGTCCCTGTACAACCAGTGCAAGAGTTGTTAAAGGGCCAGTTCACCCAAAAATTAAAATTCTGTCATTATTTACTCCGTCGCATATCATGCCACCTCAAATGATTTCTTTCTTCTGAAGAATAGAGGTAGAAAATATGTAAAGAATGTTTCAGCTGCTTGTGTTGTTTGGACCCCAGTGTTCTCCAGAATATTTTCCTTTATGTTCTGTAGAAGAAAAAACGTAATTCAGGATGACAGATTTTTCTTTTTTTGGATGAAATATCCCTTTAGTAAGAATTAATTTAAAGGAGAATAAGATTTAAATATTACTGTAGTGAAAGAATGTTGATGGAGCAAACTGATTCAGGTAAGTGTAAATATGTACAGAATAAAGACAAAAGAATATTGATGCTGATAAATTGTATGTCTCAGACAGGGCAAACGTTTGATATGTGTATCCGCTGCAGCACTGGACAAGTGACCCGAAGAACTTTATTGCTGTGCTAATGTTTGCATCTGTATAAGCCATTGATGGATCTTCTCCATGTACTTAGGAAACTATGTTCACTAGAAAACAACGACAGAAAGCCTATGAACAGAAACAGAGAGAGCAAGAGCAACGCATGAAAGAGTCTCTGGAGGCCAAAGGATTGAACAGCATTGAATACATCCACCGACTGAGACTGCAGGAGCGCTTCAACAAGAAAAAAGCGTGAGAATTTCCCATAAACATTTGATGTGAATGCTCAAAAGGTTTAAGGACAGCTATTATACTTTATATCTTCTATCTTTTTTATTAAAGGGAATTTAAAGATACACAAAGAGTGGGAAAAATGGAGATTGTGGCTAAATTGCTCTCGGAAAGGAACATGAAGGAGAGGCGTAGAAAATCTCCTGTACTGAGCCATGAGAAAAAACGTGATGAGAAACTCTTACAGAACATACTGCCTCCAACTGCACACACAAGGACAGAGGTACGAGTGATTGCTAAGCGTGACACTCACCATATACGTTTATCATTAGAACAATGAATGAAATGATTGTATGTTCTGTGCTCTACAGAGAGAAAGTACAGTAAGCTTAAGAATGCTCCAAGTTTGTCTGCAGAAAGCGTGTTTCAGTGATACGATGTCATTTGGCCCTAATGAACATAGTTATATAGTAGGAATATAGTTTGAAATCAAGAAATAATCTTTTTGAGCTCCAATGAGCTGCCACGGGTAACTGTGTGGTGAGGTGTTGGAGATTGAAAGGAACCAGACTCATCTGAGGCCCAGCTGTCAAGGTTGGGTTAAGGGATGAAGCGAGGACTCTAGATGCAAGAACAATGCCCTTTTTATTTAATAAAAAAAAAATGAACCAAAACATAATCAGATAGCAAGAAGCGCATGGTTACACAATAGACATGCGAGCGAACACGATCACAAGCCATGTTCTCAAACAAAACAAGACACAAACACGCAGCTAATGAGAACACTCATAAGCCACATATTCACACACAAGATAACGAGAAAGCACACAGTTGATGTAAACATTAACTGCGTGCTACACAGAACATGACAACACATGCGGACAGAAGAGCGCACGGCCCAAGCGAACTCGAAACTGCTTACCTGATACCATTCTTCTCTGGCAACAAAATAAATGTTGTGTAACAATAATAATGCATTATTGGGGTGGTAAATACAGCTTGTGATCATAATATTTGCACTATAAGGATAATATTATGGCAGTCTTGTCTAAATTGGAGCTGGTGAAGTCTCTGGTATCCTCAGGATTTGCATCTCTAGATAGAAAAAGGTAAATAAAGGAGTAGCTGCTGTTCGTATTAGGCCGGGTTCACACTGTATGATTCTGGCCACAATTTGGCTATCTGAGAGAAATTTTGAGAATCCTAAAAGATTCCTTTGATCCTTAAGGCCAAAATCTAAAGTTTGACATGTTCACCGACAGCCGATTAATGACCATTGCAATCAGATTTTACGTCAGATGAAATTCTGGCAGTGTCAGAGGATTTGACACACAATCCTGCAGTGTGGCTTCTCCTGCGACGACCGTCAGATCAAAAACCAATAGGAGTGCAGAACCTGATGTCATAGTTAGTGCGACAACAGCTAACCACCTCTTGCTCCACACATTTCGCTTTCTTAATTTTTAAAAAAAAAATTTTTTTTTAAGACAAGCCATGACCAAAATTAACGCTAAAGATTGCTTTTCTTTGCTAACCACCATTTCAATCCCAAATGTAATGCAGCTCACAGTCACAGAACCTGTCACGGATTGACTCCAAATGAGTCTTCTTGATGTGATTTGCTGCTGAAAAAATATGGTGGATCCTGGCAGAAATTCTGCAGCAAAATACCCTTTTTTGTCTTTTTGGGAACAAAAATTAAGCTCTGTCTGTTCTGAACATTGTATATTTTTAACACTTGATGATTTTCCAAGCTAGCAAGCAGCCAAAGAATTGGTCAAATCTGTGGCAGCTTTTGCCATTATGAAGAAGTAACATCCCACTCACTCATTTGATGCTTTGTCATCAACTTTTCAGTTAATTGCATTACCTAATCAAACATAACTTTTGGTATCCTCTTGCTCTGGTTTTGATTTTATGCTCATCAGCCAAAACAGCATAGTAACTGAACAGACATTTGTCGTCAGTTTCTCTGACGTCCTATTTTGTGTCCATCATGACAATGTCTAGTAACAGTTTCTTTCAGTGAAAGACACATTAGCAGCATCCATATGCAACTGGTTAAATAAAGTTCCACAACTGTCAGGCTCATGGCTTACTCTGTAAGCCTCTACCTCGGAAAGTGTTGAATGTTCCTGGTGCTGTTCCTGGTGCAAAACATCATGGAATCATCCTGTACTACAGTCATAAAGCCATATTGTATATACCCTATTTGACTAAATATACAACTGACTCACTAACAATCACTTTTTTCCACTTGTTGTGTTTAATTCAGCAAAAGCATGTATTGTCAAGTCCCAGAGCATCTTGCGTCAGGTCCTACAGTGACAGTGATGTCAGTTCCTCTTCAGACTCTGCAGAGCTGAAGTTGGGAGAGTGTGTAGAAATGGAGGATGAAGATAAAAGAGAGATGAGCCTGGCCCAGCCTGAGTTCACTGGCCTTTGGGAACACAAACACAAAGATGATATGGTAACAATTTCAGTAAAATACATAAGCATGTGACACTTAAGGGACTACAGAGCATGTTTTTTAATCTCTTTGCACTGCTTTTCCATTGTTTTTCTATGCTAGATGGACGTGCTTGAGTGTTTTGCAACATTTTATTCATGACACGGCATTCTAAAAATGGGCCACTAAAGTTAAAAGAAGTTAAACTTTTAAAAAACACAAAAAAAAGTGCATTTTTTCATTCATTTTTTCATGCATCTCACGTTTTTAACATATTCTGTGTGAATGGCCCCTAATTCATTCAGAACTCGTGTACTTGAGACTGATGTGAGTTGTTTTTTTCAGTACAAAAAAAATCCTGATTTGATTTCGACAACAAATTGAAACATCCTGACCAGTACTATGTTTCCCAAAATCATTGTAAACCTAAGTGGATCATTGAGATCATTGGCACCAATAATCTCTATGTATGTAATGCTTTTGGGAAACACAGCCCAGTTCATCAAACAATGGCGCAACAAATAAAGTTACAACAAGTTGACAAGTTAATCTTTTTTTCTTCAAGACCGGTCATAACTTTAAATCAGTTACATAAAATGGTAGATTGGTCTAATTTGAATCTGAAAAAGTAAGACTGATTACCCCTTAACTAACTGCTAGCTGGTCAGACTAGCTCTTAAGACATACTGAACATAGTGGCTATGTTTATACAACTGGCCCCTAGTTTTACTACACATAGTAATCACTCATTTTTATTTTACTCTTCCCTCAATGCTGATTTTATTACGCTATAATAAAAAAAATCTTTCATTTACAGCTATAAATTCATTGTTTTTTGTCATATCTTTCCCCCTAGGCCACATCAGATGAAAATATTTATCTTGAAACATCTTACACCACCATGAAGACTGACATGAACAAAGGTTTGGTTTCAAAAGCAGCAAAAAAGAAGGATAGAGAAACGAAAGGACCACCATTTATCAGCAAACCAGAGATTATTCTGTTTAAGGTACCGACTGCAGACTTTTTTATCATAATAGCTGTGTTCAAAACTTAGTGAGCTGCCTATCTAGACATGTTTCTCAGAAATGATAGGTCCACTCTCAATGAACAGAATGTGTCAAATTATAGGAACCGAAGTCATGATGCCTGTTAAAAAATTGCACATATTCTTCATTGATAATACAATACTATAATGCATTGCAATGAGGGCGGCAAAGAATTTCCATTTAAGGTGGACGACAGTGCTGATATATTGTATATTAATAAGCAGTTTGCATAGGGCATTTGAGTCACTTAAAGTACGGAGCCCCTAAATTTGAGATTGGAGGAAAAAATATATTTCTAAACTTTTGCGTTCACTCACAAAACTTTTGCATTCCCCCTTTTGCATTCCCTTTGCGTTCACTCGCAAAGAACTCTAAAACTCTAAAAAGTTTCTCGGGGAACACAAAACATTTGCGAGAGAACGCAAAAGCATTGACTTATAATTTTTCATCATCGTGTCTCTTTATGGGCTCCGTACTTAAAGTAATAAGATCTCTTTTTTGTATCTGCCTACTTATGCAGTACACACTATCAGCTCACTAAACTTTTAGACACAGCCATCATCTGTGAGCTCAGTGCATTTTAAACCACGCCTCTAAAGTACAAAACTTTAATGCATTATATTACATGTAATAAATTTAAATCAGAAGAACTATAGAAATGAATAAATTGCATGTTGCTTCTGAACTGTATCTGCAGGATTGCGATGTTGGGAAGGTCTACAAGAAGAAAGTCACACTCACTAATGTCACATACACGACTAATTACTGTAAGCTGTTGGGAGTGTCACAGAATCTTAAAGATCATGTGTCAGTGAGGTAGGCTGATTTTTTAGCACGTCACATAAACATCTTACATTTAGGGGTTTGCTTATCAGTCTCAGTTTGATAGAAGAGATGTTCTTTTGAAGCCAGAGCAGTTTGGCACATGGTATTGGCATCCTTTGCTGGCTCTCTGTTTGTCTTGAAAAGATTTATCATCAACATTTTATCATCATTTCCAAACCTGTATGACTTTTATCTGTGGAACAGAAGATATATATATTTTTTTCAATCAGGTCTTATGTTGTTTGGACTCAAATGTTCTTCAAAATAATGTCTTTTGTGTTTCACAGAAGAAAAAACAAAACATGCAGGTTTTAAATGACATGAGAGTGAGTAAATGATGACAGAATTTTTTAGCTTTGGCTGAATTATGTCTGTGGGAGTGAGATTTCTTTTGCATAAGCCAGATTTGAGCCAGATTGACACAAATACACATGTATACATTTGTATTTCTATCATGATGGGGACTTTACAGTGACTTTTTTATCCCCTAACCCTCACAGAAACTTTTCCAAATTTTTACTGTATTAGGGCTGCAGATAGATTTAAAAAATAACCATATAATTGCACAGATTTCTGTAATTAGTTCTAATCGCATTAGCATTAAAATGTGTAATCATAAATATTATATTCAATCTATGAATGAATGTGGAAACAACATAAAGACAGTATTTTAAATACTGTATTTGATATTTTAGATATATTTGTTTAATGACATATTTTACTAAGTATTATGAATGGATGCAAGTATCACTTTTTTTTTATCAGTTATTAACAATTACAGAACATACAAATATTACAACAGCGTTTAATGTAAGTGAATGTAAAACAATATTCACATAAATGTCTAGGTAACCCTGGTTCCCTGAGTGGGAAGAAGACTCTTCGTCATGACACGTTGGGAACATGTCAGTGCTCACATGGTCTAAGCTCTATAAATCATGCCAGTTCATTGGCTGATGGAGCAAAAGCCCAAATGCGGTCTCAAGACAACCGTAGAAAAGGAGTCCATACACACAGGACTGACCAACAAGACATTCAAGTCACCAACCCTCTTAAATAAGACCAATGTCTAAAGCGGGGCAACCTTAAGAGACAACATCTTCAGATAGCGTTAAAAGAGGCTCAAACGGTGGACCTCTAATACCAGGGACAGATCCCTGAAAGGCACATGAGTTGGGCGGAAAGGTCTAATTCTGTGCGCCCCATGCATGAAGCGAGAATCCTACCAGTAGACATGCCCTAGAACGTGCTGTGCCACAATCATAGCTATATACACTTTGAGCATTCAAAATGCTTCAAAATGCTTAGTTTACCAAAACAGACTACTTAGCTTTTGTCTTTTTTAATTAGTTTGTGCTAATTAAAAAAAAAAAAAAAAATCTTATGTCACCCCATTTTTTATTTCAATATCATCAACTTATGCTAACATCAAAGTTTGATGCAGATGCAGGGTGAATCTCTCATGCTGTCAATCTGTAGTTGTTGCAAAGAATTTCAAGTCAGTCACTATCAAGCCGTGTCCTTTTATTTACTAATTTAATAAGTGTGTGACCTCTTTTCTTGCAGTTTCGAGCCACCAGGGCCCATGTCTGCAGGCATGGCTTGTGAACTGGAGGCTATATTTAGACCTTTGGTAAGGTTTTTCCCTACTCCATACTTGCATCACATCTGGTGTTTGTCACAGGAAAAATATATCTTTGCTTCACTCTGTGGGTCCCATGAGATGCTTTGGCAGACAAAATAAGATAAATTCTGTTTTAACATGTTTTTATTATATCCCTGCATGTCAAGTCAAGTCACCTTTATTTATATAGCGCTTTTTACAATGCAGATTGTGTCAAAGCAGCTTTACATTGATAACTGGTATATAATTTTGGCTGCACAGCAGCTCTTAAAGAATAGTGTCAATGTCGGCAGATCAAAGCACTGTTGAATATCAAATGTCAAGTGTCCCCAACTAAGCAAGCCAAAGGCGACAGCGGCAAGGAACCCAAACTCCAACAGGTGACATCAGATGGCAAACAGGTGGCAAATAGACTTCTGTGTTAAAATGGAGAAAAAAACCTTGGGAGAAACCAGGCTTAGTCGGGGGGCCAGTTCTCCTCTGGCGAACAGTGCTTTGTTACGATTCAGGTAACAGGCATGTGGGTAAAGATAAATCATAGAGAACAGTGAAATGCTCACAGGAACATGGGACGGATCACATGAGCTCCGCTAATTTTACTCTCATTGGTAGTTGCTTTGTCACAATCAGTTATTTGTATAGCACTTTTCACAATAGACATCATTTCAGAAAATCATAGTATTGTGTCTATAGTGCCTTAATGCTAAACACCAAGCAGTTTTAGGGCTAAGAAGTTTAATCAGTAATTTTTTTTTTTAATACAATGGTTTTTTACCCTCTTTAAATATAATGAAAATGATCAGGGAATGCTCCATAGTAATAAATATTCAATATTTATCATAGCTCAATGTGGATTTGGATGGTGAGATTCACTTTCAGTCAGCTGCTGGACCTTTTTCCGTGGCCATAAAGTGCTCCAAGAAAAAGTGTGAGGTAGGAGTTTTTGTATAGTAATTTATGACATGTTTCACATGATTAATTTCACAACAAATAAGCATTTTTGAGGTTTTGATGGGTTGTTATTGTGTTTTCTCGAAAATCCAATTATCTCCTTTTTTTCCCAGATGGTTGTTGATCACTGTCTTGTGGACTTTGGCACTCATGTGGTCGGACAGACAGTTTCACGAGTAATCACCATGACCAACAGAGGAGCTTTAGGCACTCGTTACACGCTGACACCCGTCTCCACTCGTCCCCTTCAGCAAACCTTCATGAGCACACTGGTGAATAACACTGATACGTCTACAGACAGTTTCCTCCAGTAGCGCCTCTGTGGTCATAAATGAACTGAGTGAGGGAAATAGTCCTGTTATTTGATATCTAGTTATTCTGGTTATGTTAACTCTTCTAAAAGGGTGAATCTCACAAAGGGTTGCCAAATTTGTACCCTCAAAATTTGCTACAGGAGGTGGAATAATATGGCAGTACGCTTTCATCATGATTTCAGCCTACATCTAATGGATCCCCGTGATACATGATGTGAGTTTAGTAATCTAAAAAATACAATCTGTAACGGTGGCTTATCTGATTGCAGTTTATTTGTTGTTTTTGTCGAACGAAAGATGAATCACACGAGACAGTGGTCCATGCCATCATGTAACAAACAGTAGGTATGGAAAATGCATGAGCTTTTTTAGCAAATATAAAGAGAGATCATACAAACACAAATTTTGAGGGTGTTGAGATAAAATGTAGAGGGACTGAAGCCAACCTAAATAGGGTCTAACAATGTGTATGCTTGGTACTCATATTGTGTGCTCAAGTGTTACATATTTGACTTTGAAAAAAGAAAACAAGACGTTCACTGATTGTTATGACAAGTAAAGTTTACACAGGATTTAATTTACACATAGTGGGGGATATGAGACTCTAATTATGATAAAATCATTTTGGCCAAAAAAAAAATCCCAGCTTACACAAGACAGTTGGCAACCTTATGATCAGGTCACATTTTACCAAGAAACCAAGAGCCAGATTTACTAACAGCTTGCGCCAGCGTAAACCCTCTTTTGGTGTTAAAAAACTACTGTCGGGATTTACTAAAGACACGCAGTGAGAAATTAGCGCTGAAAAGGCGTAGACTGAGTTGTTTTTGCGGCTGACTTTATTGGATATGCATTTGTAGGAGTTTCCCTTTCAGACGCAAAATTTATGGGAGGAGAGTATTTAAATAAATCACGCAATGCGATTTACTAATGTTTGTGCTCGTCAATGGTATTTGCGCCATTATTTAACCCCCCCAAAAAAGCATAATAGTGTAATAGAAGGGAAAAAATATTTTCCACTTGTATTAATTTCTTTGGAATGCCAGAGAAAGACGTTATCCATATATTACATGTAATAAGTTGCGCTTGTGTCGACCCGCACCTGATGAGCATCAGCTCTGCTTATTTGTGACCCAGTGCTAATTTGCGGTGCTAGATTGTGTTGGCCATTATGAAAATGATTTGACTGTGTCTGTGTTCTTTAATTTGCGTGTCAACAGTAGATCAAGCGCAAAACTTGCCACTCCCATCGGCACATTTGTGGAATTGCACTCTCACGCTAATTTGCCCCGTTTAGTAAATCTGGCCCCAAAAGTAAAAATAAGAAATTATATTACATTACACTGTGACATTACTTTCATGACAGTTAATGTGATATAATACAGAAAAATACGTATTGTCGTTACTGTAACTGTGACCAGGCGTTTTATTGTAATTCTCAATATTTTTAATTGTGATTCTGATTAGATTATCATTATTGTAATGCAATCTTTTTTACTGCCTAAAGGCCAATTCACACCTCACCGACAGACGGCAAAAGACACTTCGTCGGGTTTTGTTGGATCAGTGTTTTTTCGTCTGTCGGCAACTGTTGGTGTTTGTCGGTGCTTGTTTTCTTCAACTGAACATGTTCAATCGCCGTTTGTCATCTGGTGATTGTTCGCGTTTGTCAGCATTTGTCGGTGCTGTGTGAATTGGCCTTTAGACAAAAAAAAACAACAACTTTCTTGTAATGTCACATTGCAAACATATCATCAGACAGTTCTTGGCAGGTTTCGTGAGATTCACCAGGATGCTACAATGTAACTTGTGTGTTATTCAGTTTTATTCATTAAAGGCCTAGTTAAACAGACAAACTTTGGTACTTAAAGTGATAGTTCACCCAAAAATGAAAATTCTGTCATCATTTACTCTCCCTCGTGTCGTTTCAAACCTGTATGACTTTCTTTCTTCTGTGGAACACAAAAGATAATTTGAGAAATGTCTCAGTATTTTGTTTGTTCATTCAATGGAAGTCAGTGGTAACCAAACAGGTTACCAACATTCTATCAACATTCTTCAGAATATCTTCTTTTATGTTCAGCAAAAGAAAGTAAGTCATAAAAGTTTGAAACGACACAAGGGAGAGTAAATGATGACAGAATTTTAATTTTTAGGTGAACTATCCCTTTAACACTGATTAACAGTTGTGCAAAGTGCAGGTAAGATTTTGGCCAATCTCTCTCCGCCCAGGATTCTGGTAAAACCGGTACTTTAGAGATGCCGAGTCTGAACGCAGAGAACACAGCAGAAATCCCATCAGCCATAGATCTCGGACCAGGTAACACAATGCTTTTCTCCTGTGATACAGTGCTTTTTGAAATGTGTATACATTTGAAATGTGTAATTTTAGTTGCAAACATGTAAAAACAATAACTATGCCAACATGTACTCAGTGTTGACATGACTATTTCATTTCAAAAAGGACCTGGGTTTTTACTAGGCTCTTTGAACAATGACTTCATCCCTTCTGCATCCGGCATCCAAAACATAATCAGCATAATTACACTGTCTTTTACGACACCGTTTTGACAGAGAAGACAATTACAGAATGCATTGTGAAAACTTGACGAGTCTATAGAAATGGCGAATATAAAGCATACTTATATTTTATTAAATTTGAAAAGTACTGATAGAAAAAGTTTAGTCTAATGAAAAATAAAGATGTACAACTTTTTCGTGCTGCTTAGCTTTGACGATTGACTTATTTCTATAAAAAGAAACAGAATTGTATCTTAATTGGACATAATTGTATATATACAGTATGTATGTATGTATGTGTATGTAAATTGTCCTTGTCTGTAATGTCAGGTGTGTCTCCTGTCAGCAGTCACAGTCCTGAGGAGGTTTTGACCGCTGATCTAGGATCAGTGGATACTAAAGTGGAGCAGAGCACCTATGAACCTACTGAGTTTAGTATTGAGGAGGTATGAACACACTGACCTGTTTACACACATTTAAGAAATCAAATCTAGAAAGGCAAAAATCTAATCTGGTTCTCAAAGTTAATATTTATTTATTGTGCAGACACATTTATCCAAATTGACTTAGTGTAACGTTCAGGTCCAGTAGAGAGTGAAGCTAGTGTAACAATCTCTGTCTGTTTAGGTTCATTGTATTTTGGTTTCGTTTGCTACTTAATTCCCTTAGTTAATGATTACGTTCACCTGTTGTTCATTTAGTTCCCTCGTTATCTCTGTATATTTAAGTCCTCAGTTTCCTCTGTTCTGGGTTCAGTGTGAGTTTATTTGGTTGTGTTATTCACCTGGTGAATCTCCTACGTTGTCCATTTTGGATTTATTCAAGTTTCTGTCATCTATTCTTTTTCATGCGTTTCATCATAGCTACCAACTGTTACAGATAGAAAACACAAAGACAATAACCGACCATGAACTGAAGAAACCAAGGAGTATAAATACACAGGATAATAATGAATCAAACTAGAAACATGTGGAGAACATAATCAGTAACTATAGTAACAAACAAGGGAATACTTGGTAACTTTGGTTGTGCCCAAAATTGCATACCATCTTGAGTAGGTACTTATTTTGAATAAGAACTTACTTTGCGACTGCTAAAAAAGTACATTCTATATAGTATGGATGTGTGTAGTATGAAAGTAATCCAGACTACATTCACCTGACCTACCAGCGTCAGTTGCATCGCTTCAGTGCCAATCACAAATCCTCTCTCGTTTAATGAGTTCTGAGTACTAAACACAGGAACTGTGAAATGAAAATCAAAATAAGAGTCCTTGAACAGAAATAGTTGTGACACTTGCAAATGAGTAATACAACAAAAAACTTTACCTGAAAGGGGGCAGAACCATGAGAAGTGTGGTTAAATGGAAATGTGACATACAGGTCTTCTCTTTGCAGGCTTATAAAGGTGATGTCGGCCCATTTATGAGTGTCAAAATACCCATCATCTTCACACCAACCATTCCAGGAGAGGCAAAACTGGATTTCCAAATCATGTTTTCTCAACCTGGTTGTGAACCGGTAGAGTTTTCACATAATTATAAACAATGTTTTATATTTACATACTTTATATTTGCTTTAACGGCACAAAATATTAACTTGACTTTTCTCCTTGTTTTCTGAATGCATAGATTGTGGTTTCAGTTTGTGGGGTGGCCGAGAGCGCACCTGTGTGGGTGACCAAGCCAAATATTGACCTGAAAATCTGCATGTATGATCGCCTTTATCAGGACAGCATCGAAGTTCAAAGCAGGTGAATTGCATCAGTTAGATTTTTATCAACATGATCCACATTAGCCACTGAATTCTATATATCACTGGATTACTGACTGAATACTAAATTCCAGTGGGAGGTGGAGTCACAGAGTATCCCGTAGGTATTCCCAACCATCAGGGCATCACAGACTGACAGATAAAACCTTGACTTAAGAAGACCTGTTGTGCTGCCTATCAGTAGGATGACATTACTGCCTGTGTAAAGTAATTGTTACTGCTCATGCCAGTAATATTTATTGTCAGTTCAAGCAGGATAAATGATAAAAAGCTAGAGTTTCTGTCAGGACCACTACTGTCAAAGATGATTGACAACAAGAGCAGGGAGCGCAGTGATAACCCCCTTTGGGTTAAACGGAACAGAACCATCATAAATTTATTACAAATATCATTGACGTTCTTAATGACAATAAATTGATGTAACAACATAAATCAAAATATATAGTGACAGTCTGATTTGAAGAGGAATATGAAGCCCTGACTGTAGAGGGATAGAGGAGTGTATTTAGCTCCTGAGCAGCGATAAAGCTGAAGGAAAGGAGTGAGACACAGGTTATTCTGTAGGGAATTGCACCCTTGTGCAACGTAACCTTGGATCCTGAGAAGAAGGAACGAGATATTGTGTATCTCAGCTCAGAGTCTTTCTCGAGCTTCGCTCTACTTCAGTCGTTCAATGTCACCTTAAATATCGGATCCAGCCTATTTTTTACGCTACACTGGCGTGATCCAATAAGGCTTCAGTATTTCCGGAGAAAGGTGGTTTCCTCGTAGCGTCAGCTACTGATGCGGGTATGTGGCTAGCAGGGTGGGGCCAAGAGCTGTGGGAACGGAGCGAGGTCCATGGCGCGAGTGCTAATGAGCATCACCTGCGCACCACATGGTCTCGAGTATCAAGGAGGAGCTCCAGAAAGATGAAATGAGGAGGGACAACAGTGAAGGACGAGAGAGGACCGGGCCTGGACTTTATGTTGTTGATTTATGTTTATATGCGGCAGTCGTCCGTGAGGGGCTGCCACTTTACTTTCGTTTTGTTTTTTGTTTGTTCTGCCAGTTACCGTCTCCTTCTTCCCTGAACACAAATCTTGTTACAAATATAAATATTTTTTTGATGCCTGATGGCTTGGGCATTTATTCATTGATCAGTTGATCTGAAGCTGCTTCACTAAATGCGAGTAGAATGTCGCAAATGTTGCGATCCTATCGGACATATGATAGCAACCTGAATCGAAACAAAGCACTGTTCGCCAAAGGAGAACTGGCCCCCCGACTAAGCCTGGTTTCTCCCAAGGTTTTTTTTCTCCATTTTAACACAGAAGTCTATTTGCCACCTGTTTGCCATCTGATGTCACCTGTTGGAGTTTGGGTTCCTTGCCGCTGTCGCCTTTGGCTTGCTTAGTTGGGGACACTTGACATTTGACTTGACATTTGATATTCAACAGTGCTTTGATCTGACGGCATTGACACTATTCTTTAAGAGCTGCTGTGCAGCCAAAATTATATACCAGTTATCAATGTAAAGCTGCTTTACACAATTTGCATTGTAAAAAGCGCTATATAAATAAAGGTGACTTGACTTGACTTGACTAGAACCTCCTCGAAACACCAGCTCACATCTTGCAAGCATCAGTTGAATGGTCTGATGCTCTCAATGTAGCTCTGCATAGTCTGATTATTTAAAGAATTCCCAGGATGAACTTCCATTATATCTGCTGTTCTGGAAGCTTCTTGCTGCAGGCAACATTGGGGAAAATGGGTCATCTGTTCTAGATTCATATACATAGTGGGGTACTGCATATTTTACAGCCCTGTTGATGTGGATTTGAATGAGTGGCATACACAGATCTCATCTGCTTCTCATATTTTATATTTTTATTTTGTTGGTTGTGCTTTTATGCTTTGTGTTGCTGAGAATGTTTGGTTGGGATTACACATACACCATGGATATTACATTGTACAATGCTGTGTAATTGTGTTTGACTTTAAATTGAGAATGAGTCCTCTTTTAGATATAAATATATTGGTTCTTTCTGTTTAACCAATGTCTTCTTTCAGTCTGTTTTCTTGACTATTGAGAATTTTAATATTTGGTGATGGTGTTTTTTCTTTTTCCAGGGCCAGCTCAGCTCTCAGATTGACATTCAAGGTGTGTAAAGAGATGAGGAACCACATGTCTGTCCTGCCTAAAACAGGATTTATCCAGGCCAAATCCAGCTTCAGTGCTCAGCTGAAATTTCTGCCCAGGTAGACCTCAATAACAACACTTAATTTGATAAATAATACTAGACTTAAATCTTTGCTTGATGCTTTCATGCTGTTTTTTCTGTTAATTTCTCATTATTATTTAAATAAAGTTCGAAAAATGGTTGGCGCGCCCGGCGCATGGTCTAAAAGGGTTGTCCCTATTCTCTTAATGAGTAATGGGTGTGTTTTGGGTGTAACGTGCAGTAAACCAACCAGAGTCTCATCTCTCATTCCCTTTAAAAGCCAGTTTAAAAGCAGACCATCTACTGGAAAAGCCAGATTACATTATCTTTATGTACCCAATAATAATCTTTTACATTATAATTCTTTTATTTTGAATATTTGGCATGTTTGTGTGCTGCTGCGCTTCCCTGTGTGTGTAATAAGCAGAATATGTGCGCGTTGTGCACCTGCCTATAGGTGCATATTACTAAAGCGCTCTTTAAATAACAAAAAATAAATAAATACTGTGCCATAGACATTAGAGCAGGTTTCAGTTGGTCAATGGCGCAGTCGTTTTTAGTTGCCTCAAAATAGTAACACGCCAACAGCATGCCTGAACAAACTTCGTTTTCAGACCAGCACGCCCATGGCTGAACAGATGGGCGCAAAAACGTTTGCGTTGCGCCGGGTGTATGATAGGGCCCGAAGTGAATTTACAGGCCCTGGACAAGAACCTGGGACAATTCCACCAGGTGGTGGCATTCTGCAGGTATAAATGCATTGCAATCGCATGCTCCAGCTGTGGAACCAATGTATATCCCCTGGCCGCCCCACCGTCAAGGGTAGAGAGGGTGGAAGAGCTCATGAAATGGGCCCTGGCAGTAAAAGTTGCCTTCCACGGCTTTACAAGCTCCTTATGCACTTCCTGAAACCTAACATGTACATGTTACTTTATTACATATAATGTTAATCTCATTACGTAAGGCCTGTTATTTGTAACATAATAACCCCAACCCTGTTTAATTTCAAATTTCTGCTGATTACCACTAAATGCTTCATACATCATAAAATTATGATTGCTGCAAACATTACTATGATGGATTAAGGATGGATCTAGTGATTTAAAAAAACAAACAACAAACATCAAATGAACCATTCCCTTCCTTGAAAAATGTAACTTGTATCACAGGAACATCTCGCAGCATAAAACCCTCGCACCATCAATAAAAGCTCCCGAGAGAAGCATGTGGACATTTAGGAGGAGCTGAATTTGAATGAGGCTGCTGAGGTATTTTTAAACCTGAACTGTAACACGCTGTGCTGCAGTGCCGTCGGATCCTGAGAGCGAGGCTGAGAAGCGTGTGTGGTGCCTTCTCCTCGCCCACATTTATCATCTGACAGAGCGTCATATTGATAGCTAAGCTGATTTGAGGTCAGATGCAGCTGCATTACATGATAAAAGTTAATGGAGCATTTCGTGGGCCTGACGTGCTGCAGTGAAAGAAGTGAAACTGCATTAATCTGCTTTAGAGGGCTTAAAATGCAGATTAAAACTGCATTAATAGCGTCTGCACCATTTCACTCATCTCTCTCTTTCTCTCCTGTGATCCAAACCCACAGATCTGTCTTGACTCCTGCTTATGTAATGCTCTTCACATGGCTCATTCTCAGTGGAGCCTTTTGTGGGCCGTTATTTTAGGATATTATTGCACGGGTCTCTGGAATACTTGATTGTGATTGATTGGCAGGACGCTGTGGTCAAATAAACAAGGGATAACATGCAGTCAGCCTGCCATTTTTGCTAATTAAACACTGACAGAGTGATCTCTCTAAAGAGGTTTATTTTGTGATAATGTCTGGATCACTGTATACACCATCTCTATCATTCTATATTATTTCATATTTCATGCAATTACATCCATCCATGTATCAAAGGTTTTATGATCAGTATATATTAAAATTAATAATGTCTTTTAAAGGCCTATTTTTATTACAATCATTTGCAATAGTAAAGTCAACAATGATGCAGAGTTATATGAGATATAAGAAAATAATATTATGTTGGTAAAAAATTTCAAAAATATGTGACAGTTCAATACCAAGACTGACCAATCAGAATCAAGTGGAGATGTGTAATAGTAATGTAAAATAACTGTATTATGATTTTTCTTATTTTAAGCGTAACTCAAGGACCTTACAATAAGTTTTCATTTGTTAACATTAGTTATTGCATCAGCTCACATAAACTGACATAAGCAATATTTATGTTCAGAACAGAATAATCTTTGTTAATGTTAGTTACAATTGTTCTTTGTTCATGTAAGTTCACAGTGCATTAACTGTAAACAGATACAAATACAAATTGTGTTTTGAAATTCATTTAGTAATTGATTTCAGTAATTGTTGACATTAATTAAGATTAATAAATGCTGTAGAAGTATTGTTCATCGTTAGTTCATGTTACTGTCAGTCGTTGTGACTGTTAACACTCCCCCGCTGAGAGACGCACACACCGACTTTATGTAAACAAGGCTTAAAGGATTAGTTCACTTTCAAATGAAAATTAGCCCAAGCTTTACTCACCCTCAAGCCATCTTAGGTGTATATGACTTTCTTCTTTCTGATTAACACAATCTGAGTTATATTAATAAATATCCTGACGCATCCGAGCTTTATAATGGCAGTATACATTACCAAACGAGTATAAGCTGAAGAAAGTGTCTCCATCCATCATAAACATATTTCACACGGCTCCGGAGGGTTAATAAAGGCCTTCTGAAGCGAAGTGATGCGTTTGTGTAAAAAAAAATATTTAAAGCTGCAGTCCAGAACTTTTTTTGGTTAAAAATGATCCAAAATCAATTTTTGAGCAAGTACATATCCAGCCAGTGTTCAAAACTATCTCCTTATCTTAGCCCGATTCACAACAGTAAGCTTGTAATAATGTTTTACAATAAGAGCGACCTGGTGGATTTCCGCAGGGAAATTCGAGCAAGCAGCAGTTCGTCTTTGTGTCATTACGTCACGTCTGTAAACAGAAAGAAGGAGTCCAGGCTAGTCGGCTTTATCATGTGAGGATGCTGCTGTAGAGGATCATTTATAGCCTGTTCTCACAGCAGCTGAAATAATTAAACGTATCATTTTGATGGCGGATTGTAATCCAGAAAGTTCCAAATGACAATCATCAGTGACAACTGGAGTAACGTTAATCAAAAGCAAAAGACTTCAGACTGTGGAGTGGATGCAGAAATTGAAATCTACAGGTAACGACAGTACACACTAAATACACACAGTCACGCAATGCTGATGTTGTTATTATTAACAATTTGAGAACAAAGTATAACAGTAATAATAATTTGCAAGGTTTGGCGTGATCCGAGCTAAACGATCGTTAGATTTAATCATCATTGACATCACGATTTATTGTAGGCCTAATGCTTTTTTCCACAGTTGGTCAGAACAAAAGTGGCAGAAATGTTACTTACTTGTTGAGCTGATATTTTCCAGTGAAAATTCTTATATTGGTCATATTTTCAAGATTACTATCTGTGATTCTGAAGTACAGTATCCACACCGGTGTAGTGATCGACAGCAAACCTTAGATTCATCCGCTGAGGAGTCGTGCCGAAGCACAACGCACGTAACGATAACAATTCCACATATGACTGCAATTGCAGGTTTCAAACAGAGATGGAGACAAAAAGGAAAAATGCCGGACTGCAGCTTTAACAAGTTATGAAGTAAAATATCTAGCTTCTGCCAGACCGCCTTCCGTATTCTTCAAAAAGCTGTACGTCCTTTGCCTTCCCTATTTAACTTACAGAACTGACGTGACACCAGTTCCGTTTTTAAGAGCCAAATGTGTTCTTGACAGGTTTCCTGAGATTCACTCCATAGTTTTTCATAGCATCGTTGATGATGATTTTTTCCCCAAATCTCTGCAAAAACAGCTTTGCTGAGCGCTCACTCATGCCTCTCATCTGCAGTGTAAACACTGTGATAGATAAGCATGTAAACCTCTAGACTGTGTTTATGTACACTTGTGTTTGTGGAGGAGTGCACACCAACATTTGTGTGTGGGTGCTTAATCCTTGTGTTGCACAAATTATGTGTAAAAGAAAACAAACAGTTCATTGACAGATGTCATTTGTCCATTTGAGATGCAGATGGTAAATCCTCTTCCTTGTTGTAGTAATCCTTCACACACAAACATAGGTTTGATATAAGAGCTTTATGACATTTCAGCGTGCACAAGAGAGCCACAGTTTCAACAGACTAGCAACAGAATAACCAAATAAAACAATTTTTTCTTTTTCACATTGTTTAATTTCCAACACATTCCTCGTTATTTCGACTGAAGAAATTAACCTTTTGAATCAGTTCACTAAATCGCACTGGACTGTATTTCCCGATAACAAGGCATCTTAGCTCTTTAAAGTGTTCTCTTTGTGCAAGATTATAAATGTTCCAAACTGATATAACAGCCCATTTTCATCACGCTTTGTATTGTTACGATGTCGGTAGTATACGTAAATGAACAATGTTCACTCTTTCTTCGTGTTACCTCATGATGCAAAACACGTAGGCAGATCCAGGGCTTTCATGAGACTACAGCTTGTACCTAGGCATTTTTTTGTGCTTGCCCACGGACAGTCGGATCGACAGAGGGTTATTAACAAAGCAGTTATTGTAAGAGTAGGTCTATCACTGAAAATTGTATCGTGCTTTGTCTACTCTTTAAACAGCATTATGGTAAAAATACTATTCAACAGCTTTCTTACCTGTATGAGAAGGCGTTTTGCTTTGGGCTGAACTGATGGATTGGCAATTTCTTTCAGCTTTTTCCCCTTTTAAAACATTGTACTCATGGTTATCCAGTTTGAAATGTTGACTACAAACATAGAGGTTTTTCAGATTGTGAGTAAAAGTTTGCTAAGAAGTATTTCTTACTCAAGCAAGGCGGTATTTGACTCTGGTCTATCCAGTAGAAGCAGACTGGGAGTGGCTTTGGACGGCAACATGTAAAGTGCATTATAGGTGTTGAAGTTTTTCATCCTATTTGGCAAAAGGGTTTTCTTTAGTATAGCAACAATCTTTTTTCACCACATAGGCAGTCATGTTTTATTGAAAGCCTGAAAGTCTGTTAATGAAGCACTGAATGTCAATCATTCAGCCTATAGCTTTTTCCATAACAGTGCAGATTGATCTATTTCTTACATAAAATTACCGCATTGTTCATCTAATTGCAATTTGCAATGTTTTGTTTTTGCAAATTCACCTGCGGATGGAGGTACAAGCTTTCAGCGCTTTACTGAGCGATTGCCCTGTGGCTGATCTTGGCAATGACAAGAATACTGAGTGATGAGGTTCACAGTTCTGCCAGTATTGCAGAGTGCAAAGTGGAAGCTGCGCTTTAGTGACATTTACCAATGAAGCGGTGGTCTACTCTTTACTACGCAAAAGGGATAATGGTGATATCAGTGCTTAACAACATTGCAGAGCAGGTGATAGCGTACTTGGGTGTCAGAGAGTAAGATTTGGTGAGCCAAGTTGTACAATACAAGTCATTGACATGTTTCCCCCACTTTCGTTTTTGTTTGTTTTTTGTCAGCCTGCAAAGCCATTAGAGCATTTTTCTGATGATGTGTTTACTGGCTTGAGGGCGGGGCAACCTGTCAACAATCAAGTACTTTTGTACATTTATTCAAATAAAATTGAATAGCAGTACTTTTACTACAGTTATATATTGTTTCTATATTATATTATAAGCATCTGTACTTTTACTCAAGTACTTGGTTTGTGTACTTTGTCTACCACTGTGTGTAGTAGTGTGTTTTAGTTTGGCTTAAGTCAGCTAAAAATAGCTTTTTAGAGCAGAGGATGTGTCAGGATGTATTCACAAGCAGGATCCAATCAGATTCCCGTTAGGAATGTTTGTTCCATCGACAGATGGGCCGTGTGGCATCCCGCAAAGCTGTTCCACAGTGCTGTGCCAAGCCAATTCTAGAGCACCGCTCCCACTGATTCCATTAACTTGGAAGAAGCCATTCCTGAATATCTCTGCTGGAATGAGTTAAAACAATCTTGATTGCATAGATCAGAACATTGCCCTGAAACTGAAAAGATGGAGGTGTAAGAAATGACAGTATCCTGCCCTAAAATATGAATCCATCTGATTTATTATAACCACATCAGCCCATAGAACTGGATGTATCATAGAGAAGAACAAATATCTACACTTTTGTGGTTTCTGCCCATTTTAGGGTGATCCCACCCTGAGCGAATGGCCAACAGGTATAGAATGGGTACAGATGTGGGACAATGGGGTGTCTGAGCTTTAGTAACATACAGAACACATCTGTTACAGCAGGAGCAACTTCATTTACATCAGGGACACAAAACTGTTTTCAAACGGCTCATAATGTTTAAGATTAGGATGTTCTGTGTTCATTCTGACTCTTAAATCTTGTTTCACGTACTTTGTCAATAATACACAGCAAGTGTAGAGCACATGCATCAGCCACCAAGACACATCTCCAACATGGCATCCTTTTTTGCTTTATTGCATACATTTATGTTTAATCTCATATATAAATGTATAAATGTCCTTATGCAATAAATAATATAGTATTTATTTACTTTAAAGCATCAGTTTTATCTGGTCTATTGTGGCAATTACTATGGACTCTTTAGAGTTCTTTAGAACTTCCGCTTTAATATAAGCCGGCTCGAACACTTCCGGTGAGATGTCATTTGCTTGTGTGTTGAGCATCAGTAGTGTAATACTTAGTTTATAATAAGAATATAGTCACTTAAATAGTCAGGCATAGCATTAATTTAGTTATTCAAACGTAAGACGGCATAAAAAATAAATAAATAAAGACGTACCTCATTGTTCCTCCTCGGCTAAATTCAATTCAACCATCAGTTTTCACACTTTTATGTGAAAAAAAGCTTCAAAAATTAAATATTATATTAAAGCGGAAGTTTTAAAGAACGCTCTGTGCATAGAGTCCATTGGCGACAGCAATCCTCGTCATTAAGCACTACCACAGATTATTTTCCGTCATGCAGCCGTCTCTCATTAGCATTTTCTCCTCAATTCACTCTTGGCTCCGTCCTGCTTCATACCGCAGTAATGTTAGTAAAACTTTAGCTCATCCATGAACATGAGTCGCGGCGGATTGTTTTTCATCAGCTGTGGAGCTCATTCACGGCATCATCAAGCTACGCCTTTGTTATTGTTTTGAATAAGCGACCTCTTGTGGTGAAACTTACATACTGTGCCTTTAAATGGTTTCTTTTGAAATTTCCGTTCAGCTGATGAGGCTTTTTTTAGGTGTATTTCATTAGGTGTATCACTCTGAAATATCAAAATAAATTTTAATATAGCAATCAAAAATCTGCTCATAGAAGAGTTGTGTTCAGGTCAAAGATCATGACATTTTATATTTAATATTAATAAAAAGGTTGTTTTTTTTCTTCTCTTTATAGACAGAGCTTATATGCGGATGCCAAACGCTTCTTCAATAAAGACACAGGAGTTCTGGAGGTTCCCCTGACTGTACAGGTGGCAGATCAGGTAGGAAGTGTCATTCTCAAAGTAAGGTTTCGGATCCACACATTTCTTTGTCAGTCAGCATTATTAATGCTTTTATTCTCATTAAGGCTGAATGCACATGTAATAACTCTCACTCTTCAAAAGGTTATTTTTCTTATGTATACATATACAGAGAGAGAGAGAGAGAGTATATAAGACAGGATGTTTGAAAGCCTGGGAAGGGAACGGTCCAATATTGTGTATATGGATTGTTTGTAAAACTTTAATTTTCACTATTAACTAGTTGTTTATTAGCATGCATATTACTAAGATATTGGCTGATTATTAGTACTAAAGCACATATTAATGCCTTATTCTGCATGACCTTATTCTACATCTCTTAAAGGATTAGTTCACTTTCAAATGAAGATTAGCCCAAGCTTTACTCACCCTCAAGCCATCCCAAGTGTAAATGACTTTCTTCTTTCTGATGAACACAATCTGAGTTATATTAATAAATATCCTGACGCATCCGAGATTTATAATGGCAGTGAACGATACCAACGAGTATGAAGCTCAAGACAGTGCTTCCATCCATCCTAAACGTACTCCACACGGCTCCGGGGGGTTAATAAAGGCCTTCTGAAGCGAAGCGATGCGTTTGTGTTAGAAAAATATCCATTTAACAAGTTATAAAGTAAAATATCTAGCTTCCACCAGACCATCTTCCGTGAAGTGAACTAATCCTTTAACCCTACCCAATACCTAAACTTAACAACTACCTTACTAACTATTAATAAGCAGTAATTAGGAGTTTATTGAGGAAGAAGTTATAGTTAATAGTTAATAATGAGAATTGGACCCTAAACTAAAGTGTGACTGGATTGTTAAATTTATAATGAAAATGTAAGTTGCCTTTACACATGCATAAATTGCTGCCATGATGCAAAGGTATTGTGGGTGGGTGTCAGGGCATTGCTATGTGGTCGCTAGTGTAGATACAAAAGAAATGTTTCAGTTAATGAAACCTCCTATGTTCTGGATTTTGAAAACATCAGCTGATCATTTAAATTTTTTTAATTTTTTTTGCATTTTCTTTCTTTTACTAACCCGTCAGTAAAGGATGTTTATAGGAAACAAAAGTGAAAAGGGAGATAATGTTTTAAAGGGTAATCAAGTGAAATAATTCCATCAATTATCAGATATTGTTGATTAACTGAGCAAACTGAGCCCAGTGTCTGTTGTCTTTTTTACATTATGAGAGTTGGATAAAAATAAAAAGGAAAGAACCCGCAACACTGTGCTGAAACGACTCTGTCTGTCAATGTGACACATGTACTGCAGGAAAAGCAATAGAGTACCGAGCATAATCTCCATCTGCTGTTAGTCGACCTCACCAGCAGGTGGTGCAAGCGCGTGTTGACGAAGAACAGAGCAACAGTTAGAGCAAGTCATTCATTTCATTCATTAACAAGGCAAGCGGTAAGTGCATGTGTGATGATTATCAGGGACAGTATATATGCAGAAAAGCTGATAAAGACACAAAAGTTGTGTTTACATTTAATTCATTGTCTTCACTGTTCTTTCCCTGTGTAGTCTACATGTAAGCAGCTCTCTCTACAGTGAACGAGATTATAACGTTATTCCCCGATGCTGATGTACAGTTCAAACGTTAAATCTGAGGTAGACATATAACTTCCCTTAACTTTATATCGCGGCTGTGCTTCAGTACTGGGGTTTCCCTCAATACGTCATACTCCAGGATTCCCGTCGTCAGGACATATAGAGCGCTTAACTTATCTTAGAATAAATACAGAGATATAAAAGACCACCGAACTCGCACCTATACTATACTATACTATATAGGCTACAGGCAAGCAGGTTGACTCAGAATATGGACGTAATGCGCAAAGTTTGACGCCAAGCGTTTCCCAGTGAAATACTGGCATAAAGTTGGCTTGACATTGGACGGTCCATATTCACAAATTTAGGGATCGTCTCTAAAGTTACATATGACATTGGTGTACACAATTCTAACTTCAATATCATTTGAAGATAATGACTAACAGTCATAAACTGTAATGTGCTCATGTATGTGTCAGGCATGATGCACACCTTTTAGATTTTTTTATATTTAATAAAATAAACAAAAAAATATTGCTAATTTTTTTACTACTGCATGAGCTTATATTTATTTTAATATCAACAATCTAAAATTATGGTATACATTTTTGATATTTAATCAAATAAACTGTCAAATCATGTGCAAATATTACTATTTTTCACTGCAGCATGACTTCATATTTATTATCAACAGTCTAAAAGTTGTGCATCACACCTACATGAACACTTTACAGACTGTAATTCATTCTCTTCAAATACTATAGAGCTTTAAATTATGGTATATTTTGTGTATGAGCATACAGTAGGCTAAGTGAAATATATAACGATATTTACATATGACTTGACAGTTTATTTTATTCAATATCAAGAATCTAAAAGGTGTGCATCATACCTGAAAGCTACATGAACACTTTACAGTTGGTTTCATGACTGTAAGTCATTCTCTTCATATGCTATTGAAGTTAGAAATGTGTGTAACTTTAGAGACGATCCCTACATTTGTGAATATGGACCGTCCAATGTCAAGACAACTTTTAAGTCCACCTGCTTGCCTGTATAGCCTATGGCCTACATTCTCAATAATGTGCGAGTTTGGTGGTCTTTCACTGTATTTGGTATATAAAGATAAGTTAAGCGCTCTATATGTCCTGACGACGGGAATCCTGGAGTATGACGTTTTGAGGGAAACCCCAGTACTGAAGCACAGCCGCGATATAAAGTTAAGGAAAGTTATATGTCTACCTCAGATTTAACGTTTGAACTGTACATCAGCATCGGGGAATAACGTTATAATCTCGTTCACTGTAGAGAGAGCTGCTTACATGTAGACTACACAGGGAAAGAACAGTGAAGACAATGAAATAAATGTAAACACAACTTTTGTGTCTTTATCAGCTTTTCTGCATATATACTGTCCTTGATAATCATCACACATGCACTTACTTGCTTGCCTTGTTAATGTAAATCCATTTTAATGAATGACTTGCTCTAACTGTTGCTCTGTTCTTCATCAACAAGCGCTTGCACCACCTGCTGGTGAGGTCGACTAACAGCAGATGGAGATTATGCTCGGTACTCTACTGCTTTTCCTGCAGTTCCCAGATGTGAAATGTTGAAATTTGAACCACTGAATTTGTGGACACGAAATGAAATGGGCCGAAAATTGCCTGCTGAATATTATAGGTTGTATATTTAAACAGAATGAATATTTTGGAAGTGAAATCTGAAAGGTGAATGTGGATTATTGAATTTTTAACAATGAAAATGTGGGTGAAATGTTTTGAATTGAAATATTCACAGCTTAAATATACAACCATGTTGAATTTCAGCCCATAAAAATGCAAGCCCTAAAAATACAATACATTAAAATACAAGCACAGTTAATGCAATGCATTTTTTTTTTCCCAAGTAGTGCAATTCAGCATGCTTTTTGTTTCAAAAACATATGGCATTATTTTACTTCCATACATGATCCTATCTCCAAAAGCATGTTAATGTCAGGTGTAAATGAGGCCGGTGATATTCTTGTCTTTAGGTATGGCTCGGTCCCTCCTTTTAGGATTTATTTCACCCATTTTATCAGCCACTAGGTGAAAATCTGTGCTATTTGAAAATACACGCAAAGCAACATGCTCAACTGAACACAAGCTCACAACACATTTGCCATTTACTTTGTTTATGATAACACACTGTGATGACAGCACTGGTTGAACTCCCGTAATCCTCAGAACTGGACTCAGGTTATCATCCCTCTATTTCCGCACGCTAAAGCAGAAAGCAGGATCTCATCTCATCCTCTTCCTCTTCCTCAGCCAGACTCTTCATTCACGCCAGGACTCTTACTGATCTCAAACCTGTGCCCGGTCCAGAGTGCTGGCACATATCCATGCCCTCCCTGCGGCCCCAGCAGCCTCACCTCACTATCAAATGCTTCAAATAACTTCAGTCTGTAACTAATTATAATCATTGCATGCAAATCAGCATGCAGATTTTTGTGAACATGAGCACAAATGTGGCGATCAATCAGCTCTATTATTCATTTACACTTGAATCAGTCCTATAATGAGTTTTTAAAAAAAAACAGTTCAGGCTTTAAAATATGATACAGGCTATATACTGTAAACAAGAAGTTCATATGGAGTAACAAAATGGCCAGTTAATTCAGAAATGTTTCCTCCTCCATCAAAAACATGCCCAGGCATCCCAGCTGAATATTCTCTGAATGTTCAAAACGTCTTTTTTAATGTTATGCGAATTAAAGGAAACATTCCATTTTATAATTTTGCAAACATTATAGGAATGTTACTTTTGAATGTTCTTTGAACATTCTAAAACAAATAGTAACATTTAAACAACATTAGATGTGACATCACAGGCTGGAGTACTGCAAGATGGTGGCGCCTTCTTTTTTTCTTTTAAATGGTTACATTTATCATGTTTGTTATATAATTTTTGTTTGAGTAGAAATCCATTTACTAAATAATGTTAACTTGACTGACTGCTTTATTTCCACTTTAATATATTACAAAGCAAAGCAGATGAGAACATCAACAGCATATAAAGTAACTTACAACATGTCAGTTATGTCTTGAATGTAACAGACCTCTTGTGCAAACACAACCTGTCAGGGAACAGTGCAGAAGACCCAAATTCAGAGTTGCAGAACAGAAACTTTACTTAGAGAATAACATTTAGAGGACAAACAAAGGGAAACAGCCGGCTGGTGACTGAATCATGGGGCAAACTCCAACCGGTAGGGCAGCAGGCAGAGAGAGAACATCCAGTCAGTCCGGAGGGCAAACACAAGGACGAAGCCAGGCAGAAGGTCAGAAACTGGGAATCAGTCCAGAATGGTGACCAATATGGAAGGTTAGGGACTGATTACCAGTAACCAGAGACATGTGAAGAGGGTAGAAACTAGTGATGTTCACAGAATCTAACTTTATTTTCGGGCCGATGCCGCAAGACACACATGTGAAGGAGCACACACACTCCTTGCTCAGCACTGAATGAGCCAGTTATTAAACCAAAGAACTGCAGTTCTTTTTGAGTCGGACATGACCGAAAAGCTGACTTTCAACTCTGCCTATAGGTTTGATTTGTTTATTTTGAACCAGTTATTTGGTTCAATAACCTAATCTTGCATCATCAACCCAGAACTGTCAGTTCGGTTCTGTGAATCAGCTCAAACAGTTACTGGCTTAAAAGAACGATTTGTTTAAGAATCTAATGTCACTAGTAGACACCATGTAGGACAGTCCACAGGAAGGAATAAGAAACTCGGTGGGGCTGGGCTGAGCTGGACCAGGCGGAAAACTGCAGAAACAGAGAGCAGACATAAGGACAAAGCAAGGCAAGACTTGACTGGACAAGGCAAGCTTGAGTAATCACTCTGATGTACAGCACAAAGCACAACACACATGCATGTGGCACAAAACAATCCTGCAAAGACAAAAGAAAGAGAAGCACAAAATATAGAAAGGAATGCACAGGAACAGGTGCAAACAATTCATAGTGAATTCAGGTGACTGGCGCAGAGACCTGGAGGGCAAAACATCCACAGAACTGCAGCACAGGCCGGTCAATTTTCCATCTCAACAGAAGAAAAACAAAAATATGTGAAAAAATGGGCCATATCCAGCACCTGCTGCAGTATTTTAATCACAAAAAACAGCAGGCATTCTAAAACACTTAACGTGAAAAACTAAAATTAAGTGCATTAATGTACTAAAACATGGATATTAAAAGATCAAATTCAGTAAACAGCTTATTAATGATGTACACTATATACAGGCAAGATAAGCCCAGAATATGAATGCAATGCACTACACAGTTAAGCGTTTGGTTTTGTAAGCTCACTGTATATTACACAAATACATACATGTCCCGTGACAGCTATAATTTAAAGAACAAATAAATGCACAGCTGTTCGCATTTGTACTCTGCATCGAAAATACATATGAACGCGCTGATGCATCTTTAATAACTTTTGAGGCTTATTTTGCGGCATTTTATAAGCCGTTTGATTGTATATTGGGCCATAAAGACACTCACAGTGTGGATGAATCGCATTTGTGCCAAGGACTCAGGGTCTATTAAAGAGAACTTATGCAACGCAGAAACTCTTACAAAGCAAAAAAACCCAAATACTCATTTTTTACCCATTAATGCATCTCTCACTTACTATACTGTATGCGATCTCACTGTTTGAAGCGCCTGTTGTAGGAAATCAACACGTGCTGTCACGAATAATTAAGTGAGGCTTCTCATAGGATAAGGACACACAGTCTCATGAATAATTATGAGACAACGATAAGTCATGGATGTATTAGAGTGCAAGAAAACAATAACAAGATGAAGAAAAGTGCAAAAAAGCTTAAAATCAAGTCGTTTTCTCCTACATTTAAAACTAACAGATGGTAACATTGTCTTCTATGATGTTCAACACACTTAACAGTTAAAATCTCAGAAAATTTAGTTTAGGGTTTCATGAACCTTTAACAAGAAACTGCATGTTGCGTTTATATTCTGGGTTTATCTGCTTGCCTGTATATAGTATGCACCATCAATAAGGTGTATATTGAATTTGGTCTTTTAATATCTCTGTCTTACTACATCAGCACTTAATATAAACCTGGAGGGAAATGGAGGAAAGCCTTGTGTGGCCCTCCAGGTGGGCGTTAAAGGTGTGATGTCACATGAAAACTATGAATTAACAGAATGAGGACTAGACAAGGGCTAAATGATGGGGCGTGGTAAAAGAAAACGAGATGGGACAAGGTGAGCACATGGCAGACGCAGAGAAAGAGAGCCATGTTCATGCTGACAGGATCAAAAACAGGTAGCCCTCAAAGAGGAGGACGTGGGGCTGAGCGTTTGAATCGCTCAAAAGGTCTGGGAATACTAGAGATAAGATGAATATATATGTCACATGCTTCATTATTGTACAGTCATGTTTAGAGTGGAGACATGAGTCCGTTGAATTACATTGATAACTGTGCTTTAACTAGGTGAGGCCTGTCGTGTTTACGGTCCATGCAGTCGTCACCAGCTCCGACCTGCTGTTTGACCGCGCGGAGGTTGACTTTGGACACTGCTCCATTTATGAGTCCTCCCAGACTTCAGTGCGTCTCACTAACTGTTCCTTATTGCCGCAGGAGTTTGGCTTTGTGGGTATTCCCAAGGTGAGCACAATATCCAGTGCACACACTTCACAAAACTCACGCTAAAGATTTGCCACACAAACCATGACCTTATTTGGTGTAGTCCATCTACATTAAACTCTATAACAGCGCTTAAAGCTGCAGTCCAGAACTTTTTTTGATTAAAAATGATCCAAAATCAATTTTTGAGCAAGTACATAACCAGCCAGTGTTCAAAACTATCTCCTTATCTTAGCCCGATTCACAACGGTAAGCTTGTAATAATGTTTTATAATAAGAGCGAACTGGTGGATTTCCGCGGGAAATTCGAGCATGCAGCAGTTCGTCTTTGTGTCATTACGTCACGTCTGTAAACAGAAAGAAGGAGTCCAGGCTAGTCGGCTTTATTATGTGAGGATGCTGCTGTAGCGGATCATTTATAGCCTGTTCTCACAGCAGCTGAAATAATTAAACGTATCATTTTGATGGTGGATTGTAATCCAGAAAGATCCAAATGACAATCATCAGTGACAACTGGAGATTCACCCGTAGTCAAAAAGCAAAAGGCTTCAGACTGTGGAGTGGATACAGAAATTGAAATCTACAGGTAACGACAGTACACACTAAATACACACAGTCACGCAATGCTGATGTTGTTATTATTAACAATTTGAGAACAAAGTATAACAGTAATAATAATTTGCACGGTTTGGCGTGATCCGAGCTAAACGATCGTTAGATTTAATCATCATTGGCAGCACGATTTATTGTAGGCCTAATGCTTTTTTCCTCAGTTGGTCAGAACAAAAGTGGCAGAAATGTTACTTACTTGTTGAGCTGATATTTTCCAGTGAAAATTCTTATATTGGTCATATTTTCAAGATTACTGTCTGTGATTCTGAAGTACAGTATCCACACCGCTGTAGTGATTGACAGCAAACCTTAGATTCATCCGCTGAGGAGTCGTGCCAAAGCACAACGCACGTAACGATAACAATTCCGCATATGACTGCAATTGCAGGTTTCAAACAGAGATGGAGACAAAGAGGAAAAATGCCGGACTGCAGCTTTAACTATATCTAAAACGATACAAAAACACAACTGAGTGTGTAAGTATTTTGCCCAACCAACAAAAAATGCATTTAGGTTTTTGCTAACGTTTTGTGTATTTGAAGTTTAATTGTTTCATTGTACCAATATCATATTAATAAAAATGATGAATGCAAACACATTTAATCAGAAATTGTGAAATCTGGTCTCCGCGATCAGTCCTGTGACAGACTCGGCTGTGCTCAGATTCAGAGAAAATGTGTTGAAATTATATAAAATAAAAGTTCTGTCAAAACACTTTGAATCAGTTTTCCTCTGTTCCAGTGTTACTGTAGTTTACTGAGACAGAAAAGAAAAAACTTTTAATTATGAGATCCAGAGATATAAACATACATGTACAAATATATATTTTTCTTTCTCTCTAGTTTATTGATGTCCAGCCTAATGACGGTTTTGGCACTTTGCTGCCTTCACAAAGCATGGACATTTACTTGATCTTCAGCGCGTCAAAGGCAGGGGAATACAACTTCACACTCACCTGTAAAACAGGCATTAACAGGTAGGAGAATGAGAAGCAGTTTACCAGAATATCTGCCACACATCGACTGAACTGTTGTATTATTATTTTTCATTAAGAATGTTCAGACATTAAACAATGTCACATTTAATGCATACAAGTATCTATAAAGAGCACAAAAGCAGTTTACTATAAAAATCAGTCCAGTGCTGACTGTGCCAGAACACAAGGCTTTAACTTCAATGGCTCCATCTAGTGGCCAACTCTGTCAATGTACCTGGTGTTTTCTGTCCTTTAATCATTTCAGTGGCAGTTGTTCAATTGACACAGGCCCTGTGGAAGTACGTAATTAGAAATGTTTGCTCATGGGCGCTCGGCTCTAGACACAGTTGTTTTTGTGTCAGTCACCTGTGAGCCGTAAATGTCATGTGACTAATTACTCTAAAGCAGCAAGTGGCCAGAAGGTGTTTGGATCTGCTGGGTCACATCTGTCTTTCCTGACACCATCAGCTGTTGCCAGGCCTGATACTGTCATGCAAAATGTATTATTATCTCTGTATCGCTATCTCTATATCTGTTTCTGAACTCCCTGAAACACCTCCATCTTGAGTTTTCTTCACAATATTCCTCATTTAAATAATTCATATGCAGAATAAAGGGGCGGGGCCTGGTTGAGTTAGTTAGTAGTGTGTTGAAACTGGCGGTTATGGTAAGGGGCAGGACATTTCCCAAACACCAATCACAACACACTGCTCCAGCCGACCAATCAGAGCACATTGTGCTTTTCAGAAGGAGGGGCTTCATAGAGACAGGAACTAAACAGAGCGTTACTGACAGACTGGGAAGAGAGGAGCTGAACAATGAGGAAAATAATCAACATTCAAGCAGGAAAACCTGTTCTAGTAGAGCACAAAAACAACATCACGACTTTGAAAAAGGGCATGATAGGTCATTTTTATGTAAATGTAATAGATTCTGAGTGCTTATGTTTACAAACATACCTGATTTCTTGACTTTGCTTGAATTTATTGGTGCTATTCTTCACTCTTCTAACTCGTATGCCTCTCTATTCTTGACTCAGAGACTTCCTGTTATCTTGTCACGCAACTGGCGTCCAACCTTCTCTGAAACTCTCTGATTGTTTGGTTGAGTTTGGAGGGAAGGCGCTGGGCGACCGGACCACTGCAGTACTGTATGTGGAGAACCAGATCAGCTCAGGGCCTGAGGCCGCGGCCCGCCTCTTCGCCTTCTCTGTTCCTGAAAACTCTGACGTCACCATCACACCTGCTTCAGGACGTGTACTGCCTGGACAGGTACTGCTAACCACTGAAGCAATTCACAATCATTCACATCTTTTCTGCTTTATTATCCTGTTTAATTGCTATATTTTTGGTTGTTCAGTTTGTTCATGCCTTTGATTCATCAATAAGGGGAGATTGGGGCTAGTTGTCACATTTTACTACAATGAATATTTCTCATAATAGGTTTATTTTTGATAGTCAAATTTTGTATAGACACATGCCTTAAAGTTTGGGCCACAAAAAGACTATTGAATATTTCTACCCTTATTCGAAAAAGATAAATCAGTGGGGCATGTTGTCACACTATATAAAACAGAATATATGATAAAACAGGGTAATACATTGATTTGGACAACAAATATTATAATTGGTGAACTGTAAAAAATGATACAGGACTTGACGCTTAATTTTTCCCAAGGAACACATGCTCTTAATTTAGGAGTGCATTAAAAAACTTTAGGGCCGCAATGAAAATTGATCAAATAATGTGTTTTTCCTTAATAAATGGTTACAAGGAGAAATTTACAAGCAAATTGATTTAATTTATTGGAATACATGAAGTACACTAGGTTTTTACATATTTCTGCTTCAAGTTGTGTTTAATAATTATATATTTATTTATAGGCCGACTTTAAACTGTGTGTGTGTGTCTATGTATATAAACTGTAATAAAAAGATTATTGTGCCAATATTAGTAAAATCTAGTAATGTGTATATATATATAATTATAAAAAGCCTGAAATACACTGGTTCTCTTATTGTAAAATGTCTATAAATGTTATGCCTTTTTATTCGCACACATGCTCTTAAATACATTTTACAGTTTGCACACATCTATTTTTAATTGTGACAGCTTTATCCAACCTGATATTTATGAAAAATACTCTAAGAACACAAGTTAACTTTACAAATCCTTCATTATATGGTGAATACACTGTTTTTCTTTGTCGTAATGTATGTCAAGAGTGGTTTTATCATGTTGAATTTTAGTTTGGCAGATAAAACATCTTCATTTACTAGATGTTTGAAACAACATGAAAATTTTGCATTTGTATAAATGGATAAGCATTTGAAGACAACTGAAAAGGTTGTTTGCCCTGAAGTTTTTGTGTGATAGCAGTCTCAGGTCTGTTTATTGTTGTGTCCACAGAGGTGTCTGGTCCAGGTTACGTTCAGCCCAACACTGTCTGATGATGTGATCAAAGCAGAGGCTGTTCGCCGGAGGAACGAGTTTCACACTGACACCAGCAACTGCCAACATACACAACCTGACAGCAAAGTAAGGAGCATCAATCATATTATTTCTCACACAACATACAGTATTGCCAGCTATTGTAACTTCCCTGCTATCTTCGTTCATCTACAGAGCAAAATTGACACTCAGTTGCTTTTGGTAAAAGATCAAGGCAGCAAAGTGACGCCTGCAAACAGCAGCCCCGTCCGCTCCCCGAGCCCAGCAGACCTTCAAGCGGGGTAAAAACAGTCTGTGTTTGATGACGTTGCCATAATTTTCAGGGGACACTTGAAAATATAATTATATTTATATCATTTCTTCACAGCTCTTTTGAATATTTGGCTGCGAAGGCCTCACTTCTGCGCTCTTTTACTGAGCGTCGCACTCGCCATGTCATATCCTGCTTCACCTCTACATCAGACACGTCAGAGGAGCCCAGATACAGGTGATGATGTGAGAACGAGGGTACATAAAACTGATGAAAATGTTTCCTTTCAAATGTTAAAAAAGAAGTTTAAGCTTCACCAGGTAATTTTTTTGTAAAAACTTAAGTGCTGTAAAAAGTGTATCCAAAGTCCCTTTCAAGGAAAGTCTGTTCACTCTGTGGCCAAATTTGTTCGGACCAAGTCATATCTATTTGAATGGGGGAATCCTGAAATCTCAACTACTTGCCGAACTCACAATTAAATGATATATTTCAAATCAGCACCAAAAATCCGACATGAACTGTCCCATAAACAGGGCTGTACATTAACTTTTTTTGCACATAGCACTGGTGCTACAGAGGTTGGTAGTTTTGTAGCACAGGTCAGCACAATTGTCTGAAAACAACCACAAGTAGTGCAGTTCATTACTTAAACAGGCATGTGACTGACAAAAGGATGGGTAATGTTCCATACAGGGCACACAAAATACAACCCTTAACCAGAAATGTGTTTATTTACCCAAAATGGCAGACTGCGGGAACGTAGCCATTATTGCTTAACCTTGTCAATTTTGTTTATATAGCCCAATATTTCTGATCACAATCTAAACTACAACATCAATTCAACCTCACAACAACATAAAACTTAAGTAAAATTCAATTTAAAGGAGAGCTACATTTCTCATTTTCATTAACATTGATAACATGGAAAATGTGTCACACATAGTGGATGATTTCTGCCACCTGGTGGAAAACAAGCACTTTTAAAATGGAAATGGCATGAAATTATTATTATAACCAGTAGATGGCTGCAGAGGACCACTCATGAGCTCATTTGCCATAATTATTTTCACGTTTTGACTATTATAACAAACTTTTATTGTATTGAAGTATGAAGTATAGCAAGTGCAGGAAAATTCACAAAGTCTCATACCATTTAGATGAAGGGAACTTTTTTCTTTTTCTTTTTTTTTTTAATAAGCCCAGACCCCACCCCAACCCCCAAGCAAAACTTTAGTCATATGGCACCTATTTTATACATAGAATGAGCCGCACGTCAAATACATCACACATAAAAAACAAAAAAAAGTAAAAATAACAAAATAATGTAATACATAGAATACCGTAAAACCACAGCATAATGCAAGCTAGGGTAAAAAGATATGTTTTTAACTTTATTTAAAAAAAAAAAAAAATCTAAATGGTAATGAATGGACTCTTTAGAGTTCTTTAGAACTTTCGCTTTAATATAAGCCGGCTCAAACACTTCCGGTGAGATGTCATTTGCTTGAGCATCAGTAGTGTAATACTTAGTTTATAATCAGAATATAGTCACTTAAATAGTCACGCATAGCATTAATTTAGTTATTCAAACGTAAGACAGCATAAAAAATAAATAAATAAAGACGTACCTCATTGTTCCTCCTCGGCTAAATTCAATTCGACCATCAGTTTTCACACTTTTATGTGAAAAAAAGCTTCAAAAATTAAATATTTATTGTGCATTTTAGTTAGATTAATTGAATAAAATGTGTTTTTACAAGTGTGCTTGTAAAAAAAGTGTGCTTGACCACAAACATTATTTGTTCATCCGTCTGAGATTGTCTCCATTGTAAAACCGACGTTTAAAAATGTAGGAAATTCAACATTTGATAGAAAACAATAACTTTCCCTAGCTGTCAGTCAGTGCAGCACAAGATCAATGATTTCACTTGTAAAAACACACATTTTATTCAATTAATCTAACTAAAATGCACAATAAATATTTAATTTTTGAAGCTTTTTTTCACATAAAAGTGTGAAAACTGATGGTTGAATTGAATTTAGCCGAGGAGGAACAATGAGGTACGTCTTTATTTATTTATTTTTTATGCCATCTTACGTTTGAATAACTAAATTAATGCTATGCGTGACTATTTAAGTGACTATATTCTTATTATAAACTAAATATTACACTACTGATGCTCAACACACCAGCAAATGACATCTCACCGGAAGTGTTGGAGCCGGCTTATATTAAAGCGGAAGTTCTAAAGAACGCTCCATTGGTAATGAATTGCATAACTTTGGAGCATAATTAACAAATCTGCATCCCCAATTTTCTTTCCTCTGTTGCTGGGAACCTCCAGTAAACCAGCAGATGATCTTAGTGTTCTTGGTGGAATATAATTACTGATTTGGTAGTATAGTTTGGTCCTTGCCCATTACAGGCTCTGCATGTACAGAGGAGGACCTTAAAATGTTTTCTAAATTTTATAGGAAGCCAGTAAAAAGCAGCTAGAACTGGAGTTATATGTTCTTTCTTTCTGGTTGTAGTTAATAGCTGAGCTGCTGCATTTTGGATGAGCTGAAGCCTTATCAGTTGTTTTTTTGTGGAAGATGGGTAAAAAATGCATTATAAAGTTATAAAATAACATTTCAGGAACAGAAAACTCAAACGAGATACACGTTTTTTGTATTAAAGGGGACATATTATGCCCCATTTTACAAGATGTAAAATAGGTCTCTGATGTCCCCAGAGTGTGTATGTGAAGTTTTATCCAACAGATAATTTTTTATAGCATGTTAAACCTGCCACTTTTTGGGGTTGAGCAAAAACATGCCGTTTCAGTGTGTGCCCTTTAAATACAAATGAGCTGCTGTGCTCGGCCTAAGAGGGCGGAGCTTCAAGACCTCGTTCTCCGGTGTCAGGAGTCAGTCAGGACGCACTATAATGTCAGAAACTGTGAATATATGCTGCATGGAGATTATTGTACTTCACACAAAAGATAAGGCGTCCGTTTTCACTCTAGAAAATCACTGTAAGAGCTTAATAAAACAGTGCAAGTGTGCATTAAAATATTATCCATAAACTCTCTCTTTCTCCCTTGCATTATCATCAACATACACAGCTAAAATCAAAAATGCAGTGCAGCAATGGTGAACTCACTGTGAACTCGCTTAGGGCGGTTCTATGTTAAAACGGCAGTGTCTGTCAACATTTGTGGGTGGGGCCTGTGGCTAATGTGATGTCACACTGCCAGGGATTTGGAAACGGCTTGTTCTGAGACACTGCTTATGATTTATGGGGAGCGGGTGGATTTTTATCATTATAGGGTGGTTGTGTACACACACTGCCAACACACATTTATGTCCAAACACCATGCAAAAGTGAATTTTGCATAATAGGTTCCCTTTAATGAAAGAGTGTAATGCCATCCATACACTACACAACTTTCAAAGTCGTTGGATTGTTGTTCTTTTCACAATACACAACTGTCCATCAACATCGACAGTGTCATTATCAGTCAAAACATTTCATGCTACAGGACTTGGATGATGGATCACAGGCAAGTCTACTAAACCAGGGAACTAAAAGTGAGTCACTATAGAAACAAACAAGGGCATAATCAGTACCTGAGAAAACCAAAACTAAACTAAATTTTGCGTCTGAAAAGGAAACTCCTACAAATGCTAATGCAGTAAGGTCAGCCGCAAAAAATAACCGTCCACGCCTTTTTAGCGGGTTTGCGATGGCGCAAGATGCCGCCGAAAATCAGGGCTAAAAGTACATCCCCAAATCATCACACTACTGCTGTGAGGTTCTTTTTATGAAATCCAGTGTTTGGAAACACAAAAGTTTCTACCATCAAAAATTACAGTTTTAATTCATCTGTCCGTAAGACATTATTGTGGAATCCTTGAAGATCATCCAAGTGCTTCGCAAATGTGAGGCAAGCTTTTGTGCAATGATTTTTACTTTTCCATGAATCCCATTTTGTGAGACACGCAAAGATATTTCCATGTTGCTCTGAGTTTCTTTAACTTCTGGATAATTTCAGGTCTTGCTCTGGGAAAGGCCAGTTGGCCACTCCTTGGAAAATCAACTATTTCGAAACTTTCTCCATTAGAATAAAACATGGAGGGTTAAAGTCTTAGTAATGGCTTTGTAACCTAGACTGATTCATTATAAATTCTGCACAGACATTCAGACAGGAGGCACTTTTTCAAGGCACTGTATTTCTCTGCCTGATGTTATGTGAGCAAAAGACCTGTTCATTCAAAAGTATTTGAATATTCTGACAGAATTATGTTCTTTGCAAGCAACATATAAATCTGTCACACGAAGTATGTTATCCAACACGCACAATGACGACGAAGGGGTAAATCAAACTTAATTAGCAAGTCCAACCTGACGGCCGTCTCTGTACTCCTCCCTCGCGTAGTTCATCTCGAACAAGCCTAATAGCAGTGAAGTGATGCAACTGACGCTGGTAGGTCACATGATAATGACAATATGGCAAATGTAGTATGTCTGGATGACATTCAAACCACACACACTATACAGAACATACTTTTTTAGTGGTTGTGAAATAATTACTTATTCAAAATAAGTACCTGCTCAAGAGAGTTTGCGATTTCGGACGCAGCCTATGTTTTAGGAATAATTTCTCCAGGTATTTCAGACCCCCTTTGGGTACAACAGTGGTTTTGGACTTTAAAGTGACACCTGTTGGAGTGGACGCAGCATCGCAGCATTTTCCTAGTAGAAACTCCTTATTCATGAATCATTTATTCAGTGAACGAAAGTGTCGACTAACAAGGGGGTCACCGAGCAACATTCATCTGGTCATGTGAATCTTCATCTCATATGAGTTATCATCAATAGAAATAGATCTGACAAAAATATTGTTTACTTCTTTAGGAGTAAAACTTTTTAAAGGAAAAAAATACTGCATGAACTTAACTTTTTTGACAAAATTTTTTAAATAAAGACAAAGCTGACTGAACTCAACAGTGTTTGCAGCCCACATGAGACGCTGTATCTGGAGTTACACTGTCCAGCCGTCAAACCAGCTCTACTGCTCATCTCTGACAGCCACACCATCCACTTCAGTCAGGTGGCAGTAGGTGAGACACGCTTGACTATCAACTGTTACTGCTGGTATTTTACCTGTTCACTTGTAATGGTTTTTACCTTGTAGGTCAGAAGGTGTTGAAAAAGGTGATAATCCAGAACATTTCCTCAGAGTTTGTAAAGGTATCTTTTCCAAACCTTTATCCTTCCTTAATATCTTTAATAAGTCAATATAAAGAAATAATATGTAACTTACACAACCTGTCTGGAATAATTAGGATTTTTTTTTTTTTTTTTTTGAAAGAATATTGTGAAATATTATCACAATTTAACAGCTGTTTTCTATGTGAATATATAGTAAAGTGTAATTTATTCCTGTGATCAAAGCTGAATTTTCAGCATCATTACTCCAGTATTCAGTGTCACATGATCCTTCAGAAATCATTCTAATATGATGATCTGCTGCTCAAGAAACATTTCTGATTTCACAGGAATACATCAGTAACACGCACTGACCTACAAAATGGTCCCATTTCAAAAAAATGACAATTCAAGCCGATTTACAGCTCAGATAACATAACTGATTTCTCAACCGTACAGCAGACCTTACTTTGAGTGAAAAAAATCAGTCAAAAATCTTCCACAGCTCTATTGTCCCACCCCACTGTCTGCTTTTGTCATGGAGGGATGGGACTTTTCAGTTTTCAGGTGACAGCATCAGTTTGCACACTTCAGTCGGTCACACTAAAGAATGAAGTTGCTGATCGGTCATCTAATAATAGGGTCAAACATGATGTCAGTTAAGGAGGGAATCAAACCACAATGTTGTAGTTAGTAGGGTAGAGTCGAAACAATAGAAATATGGCAAAATATAAAAGAAATACCTGTTTGCCATAATTTTCCAAAACTATGTGTGACCGTACGGTTGATATGTCTGTAAAGGGTGAAAATAGCCAGATGGTAGGAACTGAAGTGTGACAATAGGGTCATCTAAGAGTGGATTATGAGGATGTCCATGGGGATATATCTATTTTTTTTTTTTTTTCTCAAGCAGACATAGTAAAAAATTAATGGAATTTAAAATACAGTTTCATAAATGTTACTCACACATACATTTATGCAGTATTTTATTTTGCGTATAGTGGAAAGGAACTCATTGGATAATGAAAAGTGAGTGTTACATACATACAAAGACACTTTACTATCCCATGAGGTCTTGGAAGAGGACTTGTAAAGTGCATGGAAGCAAAACAATTTACACTGAAATGTCAAAATGGCAGATATAGCATGTCTGAATTGCATTAATATAGAACATATACTTTTTTTTATATTAGTGGCGAACTAAATTCATCTTCAAATGTAGTACTTTGACAGTGATTTTGCAAGTTGTAAGAGAAAACTGATGAAGAAGAAGACTATTATGGCAACAGCAATAGTGTCCATTTTGCAAATATTGATAATTCATTTCACAATGTGTGAAATCAAGCAAGTGTAGCTAGTATTTGCATTCACACTCCTACATATGGTATGATTTAGGTCTAATGCCTGTTTCACAAGCTTCAGCAGAGCATAAGAGAGTGCTTATAAAGTAACGTGTAAAAGCACTCTGAAATAGTTGGTTGTACCTGTCAACCAAACCAAAACATTAACTCTGGTTTGAACATTCAGGAGCTCAAGTAAAATGACTTAAATAAGAATTTATGGACGATAAATAGACTTAGATATTTTATAAAACTTGCAGTTTTCCTGTTGTGAAAAATGTTCTTGTTGTGTAAAATGCTTTTACATTGCCATATAACCTGAATTTACTGAAATTTGCTGAATTTATTGAAATGGTTATGAATTAAATTCACTGAATATGGCCTGGATATTATATTGACCACCACAATACAATATGTAATGTATTATTTCTAAACACCTCTTTTTTTTTTTTTTTTTTTAAATAAATTTAATTTCATGTGGACCCTGATAATTATGGAAGGTATCTAAGATGAACTAACACTGTTACAGGTATATTTATTATTTAGAAAAGCCCATAAAATAGTACCGTAAATGTAAAGTATGATTTACCATAAACTGACATCTCAACCGTACGGTAGAGTTTTATATCTTTTAGATAAAAACATAAATTTTGACAAAAAACTTTTTTTTTTATATATGTCCAATAATAAGAATTTTAAGAAAAATAATTTTTTCATTGGCTCCATCTAGGGGTGAAAATTAAAGGGTTAAGGGATTAGTTAACTAAAATACAAGCATCACATTCCTGCTGTTAATCCATAGAATTCCATTGTAAATATATATATATATATATATATAACAATTATTCTCCAACAGATCTTGTCAATAGAACTGTATTGAAGCTAAAGCATTTCTTTAATGTTGTTAATGACAGGTATTATGAAGGTAGAAATGCTGCTGTTCGTTCTTGTCCAGTTATGTATTGCGTTTGACATCAGCTTTGACCTGACTTTCAGCTGACATCATCCCTGCTGGATGTGAACGGGCCGTTTTCTGTGCTGAACGCCATGCGTCCCATCGGTCCTGAAGACACACACGTGCTCCTGATCGCATTTACACCCTCTGTGGCCAAGAAGGTGAGCGCTGCTGCCACCCATACACGAATCATAGCAAAAAGTGCTTCATATTATTTTCAGTATATGAACTTGGTGCCCCGCTACACCAGCTGATTGTAGAATAGAGATAACTAAATGTAGATCCTTTAATATTAAACAGTGTATTAATAGCTACAGAGAAATAGAGTGATTAAAGTGCCCCTATTATGCTGTTTTAAAGGCTCCTAATGTTGTTTTAGAGTCTCCTACAACAGGTTCACATGAATCCAAGGTCAAACAACACTTTAATGTTCTCATAATATCCACTGCAGCATCAGCTCTTTTCTCTCAGTGTCTGAAACGGTTCAATCAAGGATTCGGTCTTTCTAAACCCCGCCTTTCTGAGAGCTGCTCTGCTCTGATTGGTCAGATGGAGATCCTAAAGATCCCAAAAAAAGAAAATCCATATGAATTGAGCGGTTTAATCCAAGGCCATGTTTACACCTGGTATAAAGAAGATTTTTGGTCGTTAGTGGACGACGCTAAATAAATGGGGTCTAAAGCATTTAGTCTACTTGTGACCGCTTCCAGAGGTAGATGAAAATGCTTTCAACCAGATTGTTTTCATAGTGTAGACGCGAATGTGTTCGAATCTGCCATTGAGCCGATGCTGGTATTCATAACGGGAAAATGTTTTGTTGTTTTGTCAGTATTATGAAACTCTGGAGGTGAGCTGCAGTCAGATGTCGCTGGAGATCGCTCTGTGTGCTGAAGCTGTCGATCCCATCATCACCTGCTCACGTGAAGGACACGTTGACTTTGACTACGTTCCTGAAAACGAGAGCGCCTCACAAGTGTTCAGGGTATCGACTCTATGTTGGTCTTTGTCCGCTGATGTTGCATTCGTAACATTATGATAATAATGATGTTCTTCCTCAGTATTTCTGTTAATTCTGTTATTTCTATAAGAACAAATATCTAAACATTCTTAAATCAAGATACATTTACTGAAGAAGCAAAATGACTTGATATTAAGTTTAGTTTTCTGAAAAATGTGTCAAAATTTAGTGAGTTTATGCTGAAGGCGTGACAATAAACATGAAACACACGTGATCGTTGTCATGCGGTGAATCCAGCCAATCGTGAAACAGCTGTGTCGTCATCAGCTGTGACTGTCCAGAGTCTCATCCCAAGATGGCTGCCATTCCAGAGCCTTGTCCCAAGATTGCCGCCACGCCTGAGCCCTCAGCCAAGATGGCTTCCACACAAGAGTCTCCAGAGAATGCAGCGCTGATCATTATGGGCAAGGCCATTTTATGTGTGTGGGCTACACACACATCGGCTCCAGTCACGCTCCACGACCCAGCTCCGCCTCTGCCATGCCCAGGTCCTTGTCCTGTTCCCCTGCATGGGCCTGGCCCACCATCCCTCCCCCAAGACCGCCTCTGCTCCACCACCCTCCTGGACTGTCTTGTTTTGGTTTATGTTGGCCATCGGGAGCCGCCCTTAGAGTGTTCATGTTCATGTTTCATGGTTTATTTTTCAAGTTTATGCTTTGTTTCATTGCTTTGTTATGTTTGCCATGTGCTCCCATGTCATGTGATTCCCTGCTCCTCATGTGATCATTTCATGCGCTTCCCTAGTCTCATGTGTTATGTTGTCATTGGTTGATTTAGTCATGTGGTTTATCAGATCTGTTTTGTGATTGGGTCATTGTGCTTTGTTCCCTGTAATCCGCTGTTTGGTGAGTTTTGTCAAGTCAAGTCATGTTATGTTATGATTAGTCAAGTCTTTGTTTATTTTGTACACGTTTGTTAAATAAATACAGCACATGGGTTCTCAACACGCTCGCCTCCAGTGGAATCATTACACAGTATCTTAAATCATTCTGCTTTTTGAGTAAATATCTTGATTTAAGAATTTTTTGAAATTTGTAATGAAAAATAAGACAAAAATACTAAATAAAAGATTTTTTTGCTGTGCATTATGTACAGACCTGATTACTTTAAATAGTACCAAGTACTAGTACTACTATTTATTTATTTATTTATTTATTTTCCTGAGTGTAAAATGAGTTGTGATGGGCTGAATAGTGTCATGCTGCAGTTCAACACTAGAGGTCACTGACACCATAGTATCAGGTCTGTTGACTGTGTTTCTGTGCAGGTTTGCGTACTGTTTTTTGTTTATTGAAATGGACTCCTGTAGTATATATTACTGGTTGTGTAGTGAAAAAAAATACTCCAGTCTTCAGTGTCACATGATCCTTCAGAAATCATTGTAATGTGATATATATGAGTTTGTTAATGGACTGATGGCCTCTCTCTCTGGTGTATAGCTGCAGAACCTGTCCTCACTGGATGTGTGCTTCAGTGTGCTGTTAGACAGCCAGCGTCTCTCAGAAGTCATGGACTCCACAGCACATGTGGGTGAGTTACAGGCTCTTCTCTCTCCTGTGGAACAGAAGCATGTGACTAGAGATTCTGCCGATACAACACAACATGCCTTTTAGAGAAATGTTCCCCCAAAAACATATATTTTGTCATCATTTAATCAACCTGTTAAACTTTCTTTCTTCTGTGCAACACATGTTTAGCAGCATGTTGATGCTTCTCTCTTTTAATGAAAGCTGTCAAAATGTCAAGCTCCCAAAAAAATCCATAAAAATGTTCCCAGCTAACAGGGAAGGTGATCAGAACGTTCTGGCAAGGTTCTCTCAAAGTTATACACTCTAAAAATGTGTATATATATTCTCATTTCAAGACATTTTTAGCAAGAGTTTTTAAAACTATCAAAAGTGCTAGATTTTTTCATTGGTTTCTAGCCATTTGTACTGCTTGAATATAGTTAAAATATCTAAATTTGCTTAGTTTTTTTTTCTTGTTTTAAGATTTTAAGAACTTTTTATCACAAGTTTTTTTGTCTTGTTTCAAGATGTCTTGTCAAGTAAAATTTTCTCATCCCATTGGAAGATAATTTTGCTTGATTTTAGTTTGTTTTATTTTCATATTTTTGCATGTTGATTTTTTGCAGTGTATGAACAAACATTCTTTCAGTAACATTAATAGAACATTTGTTTAAAGTTATCTAGTCTTCAATAATGTTCGAAAAATGCAAATAGTGTTTGCAGAATTATAAAGTGGAATGTTCCTTTAATATTCATATAACCAAGAAAAAACATTTTTAAAACATGAAAAAAACACATTTTGAATGTTCATGGAACATTCAGATAAAACGTTTTCATAGCTAAATCTGAACGTTAGCAGAACGTTGTTGAAAATATTTTTGTTAGCTTGGATAACAGTAGTCCATATGACACATGCCCTGTATTATATATGTCTTCTGAAGTCATATAATAGTTTTGTAGTACTAGTGGTGTTTGCCGTCACTGACATCACATGAACATGAGGGTCATGAGTAAATGATGACAGAATGTTCATTTTTGGGTGAACTGTCCCTTTAAGAACTCTGAACAACCTTAACATGAACAGCACACACTCATTTACTGGCGTATACAGTACCTGTCAGAAGTCTGGAAACATTACAGTTTTTTAATGTTTTTTAAAGAAGAAAGAAAGAGGAAAATGAAGAAAATGTAATTTATTCCTGTGATCAAAGCTGAATTTTCAGCATCATTACTCCAGTCTTCAGTGTCACATGATCCTTCAGAAATCATTCTAATATGATGATCTGGTGCTCATTTATGATTATTATCAGTGTTGAAAACAGCTGTGCTACTTCATATTTTAAAAAAATCTTACAGATCCCAAACTTTTGACAGGTACAGTACAGTAGTGCCCAAAATTGAGGTCTGGTGTTACGTCCCTTTTTTGCCTAGGAGTGGCAGGAGAGTAACATAATATAAAAAAATAAATAAAAAAACATATCCCCACGGAAAAACCGGGCTGAAAATGAGAGAGAGTTGGTCTGCAATCCCAGCACTCACACAAAACACAGATGAACTCTTCAAGGTTTTATTCAAATTAAAATTTCTTACAACAATTAATAAGGCAAAACAGTAGAGATAACTCAAATAAGTAGTGATGTGACACCGAGGCTTCGAAGCTTGTATCAAAAAAAAACGAAACATCTCACAGTGAAGCACTGTATTGGAGCTTGATTCGTTTTGCCATAACCACGTGATCGGTGACGTCCGAATCTTCGTTTTCGCACACAACCACGTGACTGCTTCGTATTCTGATTCACATAACGTGAACTCTTGCGCAGATGTGAAGTGTCATTTGCTTTTTAGCAAAAGAATGTCATAATACAAATAAATATTTAAATGTGTAGCATGTTCAGTTTGTATTTATTCCCAGTTCATACTTCATTCTATGACAATCATTTATTTTGATTATTCCCCAAAAAATGTATTCAGACTCATTTATTTAAATTGTGTAAGTAAAATGACACGTGAAAGTCTTTATGTATAATAATAAATTTACATTGTTTTATACGCTTTTCACAGCACAAACTGATTTATTACATGAAACAGTCCAAAAATAGCTGGGTCATCTGGGACGCAAAGGCAATTTTTTCCACCTTTTGACCACAAGATGTCGTTACTGTGCACCGTGTTGAAAAGCTTCGAGTAATGAACCTTTTTATGATACACTTGAGGGGAAAGCCTCGGTGCTTCGCAAAGCTTCATTTCACCATCACTACAAATAAGGAATGATAAATAATGAGAAGACGCTTCTAGCTTCAGGAGGGGGTTAAAGCCAAAATAACAAACAAAAGGAGTAATCTACCTGGGAGTAAGGGAGTCTAAATAACCTTTCAAACAAAACGTCAAATACACAACAAATCTCTTACCTGACTACCTTATTAACCGAAAACAGGGGTTAGTAAAAACAAAAGACACCCACCTCCCTACTGCATCTACAGGCAATGAGAATGGGGTAATTACACACTGTCACTACAGCAGATACAACAGGTTTTCTTAGAGAAGCTTCACTACAGCAGATACATTCAACCGAAGATCTGGGAAGGCAGACGGGTCATGCTCTCTCTGGTGAACAGCCAGTTCCCTCTGTGTAAATGCAAGCTCCTCTCCACAACTCTAACGAGGAACAGGTGGCATCAATTAGGCTCATGCAAGAGGACAGGGAGGAACAGAGGGAAAAACTACACTTCCCAGCAGGCTGTTGGGCATCAGGGAAACACAGTCACATACACATTTATTCACAAAATTAACAATAATGAACGATATACGTCCTGGGACGTAACACTGGCCTAAAGAAAATTGATATCTTCACCCTTTATTTAAATATTATTGAACAAGATTTTTATACGCATATTGCATAGTTGTGCTTGGAGTTAGTTTTATTTGTGATAACACAGTGAAACTGTTTATTTTTGTCTAGGCTTTCATACAATAAAATTATGAACACACACACAAAAAAGAGAACCAATAAAATATTTATGATTAACTGATTATGTTGTAGTCAATGTTTGCTTTTTCCTGCCAGCTTTTTGTTTTTCTATGCATTTGTTTTTTTGCATAGTAAAATCAAACCTATAGCTGTTTGCCTGTTTTGCCAAATAATTTTGTCATCTATAATACCTTAACAAAGTTTAGTGTTTTGTTCTTCCCCTCATACTTAAAATAGTTAAAAATATAAACTATTTCCCTCATATTTTGATGGTTTAATCGAACTTGTCCATTAAAGGCCCACTGAAGAGTGTTGGAACGCGCAGCATTATTCAATGTGTTGACGTAATTTCAACTGAAACAGGAAGACAGGGCGATATATCGAACAGCCCCGCCCCTTTTTTTAAATAGCCAATAGCGTTTTGTTTATGTTACAGCTCGCCAGAGCCGTTAGACTCTGTAAAACCTCTGTTTCCTTCTAATCTCTAACCGTTTCTCCTCATAATGTCCTTTATATCGCTTATATACAGCATTCTGTGTGAATTCAAACGGGTCCGATACCTTTTGTGGTCTGAGCCGACTCGCGCATATATGATCCGCTCTGTGCTCTCGTGTCTCTGAACCGGAGCAGACTGTGCTCGCGTTGCGGCGGTTCATGTGACACTAACGTGAAAACAGACTTCATTCGCTTCAAAGGAAAGCATATTTACACTGTCTGAATCGTTCCCTATTCTCTATATAGTGCACTATGTGCCATTCACCATGTAGAAACTAGTAAATGTGTGAGCAAATGACCGATTTCAGCCGAGGCTTCAGCGTCTGTAAGAGTGTAGGAGGAGGCGGGACTTTTATTCTAGAGAGCATTTGATTGGAACGAAGATTTGATGAGAAGCTGAAGTGCATGTGCAATGTGATGAAGTGCAATGTGATGTCATGTGATCTATTTTAACGGAAGTGAGAGACTGCAAGTTTTGAATGCTTATATCTCCTAATTGTGAATTTTGTCATTGTTTTGGAACACACCAGCTTATTCATAACATTAAGGCTAATCCAGACATCACTTTTGGCCACTACTGTACATGACAGTTCTGCCCAAATCTAAGATATCATTATTAATATCATCGTGCATCCGTCCTTCCTTTCAGGGACTCAGAACCACAGCGGGCTGAGTGTGTTCCGCGTGTCTCCATCAGGTGGAGCCATTTCTCCTGCTGCTGCTGCTGACATTACTGTGACCTTCCATCCCGATCATGAGAGTCTCCATTACAGAGATGTTCTGAGAGTGAAACTCCTGAACAAAGTGAGACACCTTCATCTTCACATCAATACAAACTACAGTCAGGATGGGAAATGGACTTTTTATATTTATTTATATGCATACTCTGTATTATTTTAGATATTTTTTTCTGGAAAACAACACATGCATAAAACAAGATAAAGTTGCCACTTGAATTACATTTATTTTTCTTACTCTACTGGCAATTTTTTAATTGCTTAAAGCAAAAACTTTGTTACATTTTGTTAGAGTGGTGCAAGAAATTTTACTAATGGTGTCATTAGTAAAATTTACAATGAGGTCTCATTTGTTAACATTATTTACTGCATTAGCTAACATGAACTGACGATAAACAATACATTCTTACAGCATTTATTTATCTTTGTTAACATTAGCTAATTCATTGTTCATAGTTTGTTCATGTTATTTCACAGTGCATTAACAATTGTTGACAAATGCAACTTTGGATTTTAAAAATTTATTAATAAATATTGAAATAACCATTGACTAAGATTAATAAATGCTGTAGAAGTATTTTTCATTGTTAGTTCATGTTAACTAATGTAGTTAACTAATATTAATAAATATAATCATTTTGTAAAGTGTTACTAAATATGCTAATTTGGCTAGTGGTGTGTGTTTATTTCCCTCCCTGTTGGCAATATAATTATGGAATATAATTCTTACAGCCTGTTTAGTTATGTAGTGTGCACACTGATGTTCTGACAAAAATAATTGTGTGTTTGTGAATGTGCTGATAGCAAACGGTGTGTGTGCTGGAGCTCAGGGGCTCTTCATGTCGACATAATATGTTTGTCTGTGGTGGGGATCCAGTAGAGGACTGTTCTGAATCACTCATCCCATCACATATATACACATCAGGACATCAAGGTACTTTATTCCTTTCATGATGTAGTCATGCTAAGGCTGCGTTTCCTTCTGCAACCATCTAACTATATTTAGTATGTTTAAATTATACAGGTGATGTGTGTACTTTCTGTGTTGTGTTCTGTAGTCAGACTTTTGAATAAGGGCACAAAGTCTGGTCCACATTCCAGCTATACATGCCTGTCAGAAATATGTATCAAAAAATCATTTGTATTGAATTTAAGAAAAAGCCTTAAATATCTTAAATGGTGTGAGAGAAGTCTTAATTATCATTTCAAGAGGTATTAAATTTGGAGAAAGAAAAATAGGAATCACAATGCTGCTTAATGTGATTATTAAACTTCAGAAGGTGATGATTTAAATGCGAGCGCTGCATATTTCACAGTAAAATGCGTCACTGTTGCTCGTTCTACAGGCTCGTGCTTTCAGAGCAGTTTGCAATCCATGAATACTGTGCACTTAGGGCAAGCGATTGCTTATTGATCTACTGTTTCTGAATTATGAGAGTGTTTAGCTTATGGTGCTTATATCATACCTGAAAACTCATCGCCTTTCTAAAAAGCACAGCTTACCAGGGTAACCGCTATATTTCTGCTGCTCCATAAGCACCTCATGCTGTCAGAGAATGAAACTGCATTTTCATTCAGCTGGTGGATTGAAAAGAAGCTAATGTGCATTCAAAAAATGTAAACAATTAGGATATTTAAATGAACATAAATATAATAATTTAGAATTTTTACTCATCCCTTTTCTTGAAAATGATTTGAAGCCTGAAATGTGTGGTTTATCATTTAATAAAACTTTTTGTTTTGCCTGTATTTTTTGAGCTGTAAAGTTGTTTTAATGGTCATTTTATGGTTTGGATGTTACCATAGTCATTGCTCTACCTCACCCATATGATATTATTTTACTTGTTCAGATCTTAAAAAAGGTCTTAAAAGGCCTTAAGTTGAATTTTATAATACACTGCAGATTCCTGGTGAAATGCTTGACAGCACAATAATAATGTTTATCAGAGTGATAAACCTGTGAACTCTAAGAAGTTGTGTAGTCAGCCAATCAAATTGGATCTGAGCCAGCTTGTGCCATTTTTGTTTTCAATATGCATCAAACGGTCAGTGAACAGACTGTACACATCATGTCAGGCTAGTGGGCAGGACTCTTTTCAAATGCTCTCCCCTTCTCTCATTGGTTAGACATTCAGGTGATCCTCACCCAAACTCACACCGTTGGTAGAAACAGAATTTAAAACAGAGTGATGTATTGAAAGCACTTTTTTTGAGCTGTTATCCCTGATTTCTGTATCTTTGTCATTTTTTACGCATATGTAGACAGCAAGAGTTTGCTGCTGACTTTTAGGAGTGAATATCAAGAGGGCAAAGCAATCGCAACCACACGCAAACTCCATGTGGGATGTGTCCTCGGCTCAAAACCGGCCACAAAAAAAGTATGTAAACAGTTCAACGCGACATCATCTGAAGACATAATTCACACTGATCAGTCAGTGACATGTTTGAAGTGGTTCATGCTGAGAAACCCTCTCTTCTGCTCTCAGACGGTTGAGTTTATCTGGGAGAGTCTCTCACCTGTGGAGCAGCAGGGCTTCAGAGCGGCACCGATGCAAGGAAGTGTGGATGCAGGACACAGACGTCCCATCACCATCACCTGGATGCCATCTAGTGGTCTCGCTGTGAGTATTGAAACCAGGACTCTTTTTTTAATCTTTTGAATAATGGTGATTTACATTCTTAGTGCATAACCTATAACCCTCTTTTTTATTTGTGCTATACTTCAGTGACATAAAACATCGATATTATATGATATAATATTGTGGGTAATCTGTGCTGTCATGCCCACTGGAGCCTCCTTTAGACATAGAGTATGGCACTACAGTAACAACGGTTTGATTCTCAGGGAATGTTCGAACTGATAAAATGTATACCTTATGTGCAATTTAAATCGCTTTGGATAAAAGCATCTGCCAAATACATTAATGTAAATGCATGCACCGAATGCCTCTGGAACAAAGAATAATTCAGAGAATAAATTGCTATGGCTGCTTACCTGGGTAAGTCGCTTAACCTGCTTTTCTGGAACACCCCCAGTATATCAATGTACTTTTTACACCCATAAAGTCCCTGATATACTTACGGCGAAGTTCTTTTTCGTTCTTCGCTCCAGCGTAAAAAGAATTTTGAATGCCTTTGCAGCGATGTTAACAAACATCCCGACGCTGTCCACACCGCTGAGAGTGACGTTTTGATGAATATGTAAATATGTGCTGCACACTTTCCTCACAATAACAAAATAAACACAACAAAACTGACAGAGGTGAGAAAACAGCCGTTCAGAAAGCATCTAATCATAGTGATGTGGATGGATGCAGCAGCTCTGCAATTCAGCATCCAATCGAGTCATGTTCATTTATATATCACTTTATACAGTAGATTGCTTTAAAGCAGCAGCTTTACAGTATTAAACATGGAAAACTGTCAGTGTCGCTTTATATTAGAATCACAGTTTCAGTTTCTACTATAAAGCGGCTCTCCAGTGAGTTCATGTTTTCACTTGCGTCTGAACTCGACCGATTGAACAGAAGAAATGAACCGGAGGAGATTTACACCTCAAAGAAGGCGGAGCCTCAGAGACACAACCGCCTATTACATCATCACCACGGACCAATGGGAGTTTGAAGGTGTTTACCAGTCGGAGTTCACTTTGACAAGCTGTTTTAAACTCCAAACGACCTTTGTTTTGGCCTGATTTTGTTCAAAATTTGTTCTTCGATTCCACTTGAAGTATATCGAGCCTTAAGCCACTCCAAACTCCTCGAGTTCATCTTTGTCTGTCCTCTGTCAACTATTGTGAGCTGCATGTTTTAGGTCTGATGTGTCATATTTTATCAGCCACACATTAAGTGTGAATATGTCATAAATTCAAGAAAACATTAAATAATCAAGAGTCATATGGTAATAAAATAAGTTGTATTCACAGAACTGGAATTGCACTGTAGGTTACAATATAACTGGTGTAGTTTGTGTGTTTTACCTCAGTTTGTCCAGGATTATCAGTGAGAAGTGTGTGTTTCTGTCTTCCAGCCGAATGCAGTGGTTCAAGCGTGTGCTCTGCTGACCGTCAGAGGAGACGAGACCGTCGTTTACCGCGTCATTATGATGGCCCATACAGACAAAAATACAGCAACTTAGAATTCATTCAAAATTTGTGTTGTTGTTTATTAATATATAATTCACTGTTACTGAACCCTGATATTTGAGTCTAGACATCTTTTCAATCATTAGTGATTTGATATGAGTTCATGCTCTGTGTAAAAGGTGTAAATGTTCTCTGAATTGCAATTCGATGTGCAATAATAAATAATGATGTACAAAACATTTACAAAGATGACTTTTTTTATCAAAGGAGGGAAGATCGCTCTCCATCAACATTAGGGCATCAATAACAGAGATTAAAGGAGGAGCACATATGAAATTTCATCATCTTGCAGGATCGGCTAGTAAGCCTTGCTACTGCTGGTGTCAACAGCCAAAGGAGACCATAAACAAAAATATATATCCATAAGATGTTTAGTTATTAGTGAGAAAAACATTGAGAGGAACTAGACTCAGCTGGGAAGGTCATTCCTCTTCTGACTCTCTTATGAGAAGTAAATCGATGCTCCATGTGCTCCATGTGATTGTTTCTGATGTGCACAAAGATTTTGTTTGTTTTTTTCAAATGCTTTCATCAGATGTATTTTAAGTACAACAGACATGTCCTACATTATTTTTAAAACGGGGAGCACCGTATGACAGATATTTGAACAAATCAATGTTTTCAGATCTTTTTGTGAAAAAACAAACAAGAAAGTAGCTTTCATGTGAATATGTGAAGTGCAGGTGTGAGGTTGTGTTGATGCACAGAGATTCTTAATAGATACTAATTAGGCAATTTTTTTTTAAATATTCTGACATAAATGATAGTGTAACATGGGGTGTTTCATAGAGATGGTGAGCAAGATCCAATTGCAACAAAAGCATTTATTTAAACAAACAAAACAAGAGTAAATCAATGCACAGGGAGATGTAGACAAAAGCCAAGTAAATCCAAAGAACAGAGAAAGGCAGGCAAAAACAGAACTGACAACATCACACATGATACATCCACAATAGACAACACCAGAAACACCTGGGTATAAATACACAGGATAACGAAAGACTGACTTGGATTAATCACTAAAGCCGCGTTTCCACCGCAGGAACTTTCCCCAGGAGCTAGGGACTTTGGGGTGATGCTCTGTGTGTTTCGACCGCAAGAACCAGGGCCTAAATGAAGTTTCGGGTAAAAATTCCCCCCTCAGAAAGTCCCTGCTGGCGAGGTAGTTCTTTTTCAAAGTTCAGGAACTTGGGTGCTGAACATGTTGATTGGTTGAGTCCACACAGCATTTTATTTCAACCACCATTTTTAAAAGTCTGTTGCAGTAAGAGTTGTTTACTATTCAATTTAATGGAGATGGAGTTTAAAAAATACGACCGATGGACCGACGATGAAGTTCAGGCTTTATTGAACTTATATACGGAGGACGAAATCCAGCGGGAACTGGAAAGTTTTGGTGGAAAAGCAGCTTAAGGCAACAAACAAGGGTATCTATAGAAACAAACACTGAACACTGGGACAAATGTGAACTCTGGAAACAGAAAATACACTTTAAAATAGCAAAAACAAGAAACACAAAACAAGGGAACATGTAACAGAGCCCCCTTTAAAGGGGACCTATGCCTCTTTTCACAAGATGTAATATAAGTCTCTGGTGTCCCAGAATGTCTCTGTGAAGTTTCAGCTCAAAATACCCCACAGATCATTTATTAGAGCTTGTCAAATTTGCTCCTATTTGGGTGTGAGCAAAAACACGCCATTTTTGTGTGTGTCCCTTTAAATGCAAATGAGCTGCTGCTCTTGGCCCCCTTTCCAGAAGAGGGTGGAGCTTTAACAGCTCAACAACAACAAAGCTGGAGAATCTCACGCAGCCAAAATGAGGATTGTCAGTAACGGTGTTCAGCCTTACATTGTTCAAACCGGAGTCGACACTGATGGAGAGACTCAGGAAGAAGTTACAACTTTTAGAATGAAACTGGACGTTTCTGAATGGTTAGTGGATAAATTTATGTAGTTGCTGTGGAGTTGATTCAACTCATCCACTAGCATGTGCCGTCATGTTAATCTTTTGTGCAGAACCCGTATGGACGCCCACTATACAGTGTACCTGTTTGTCAAACAGAGTCATACACACCAGACTAACGTTTATGATTGCTATCAAATGCTGTGAATGGTCTAATATTTTTTCCAAAATATCACTCGGACAGAAACGCTCCTTTTTTAGCAATTGATCTTGTCAGGGTCAACTTCAGGCTATTCAAGCTAATGAGACTCTAAATAGTGTTCAGAGCTCGTCTGAGCAGCCAATGACAGAACAGTTAGCATGCTTTGCTCCAACTTTTGCCCTGGCGTTAGAACTGGTACACTGTTTTCACTTGCAAAAACAAAATGGCGACACCGTGGGTGGAAACGTGCAGATTAAGGGATGGTAATATTATAATAACATCCCCTTCCTACGTTACAAGGAGAGCAAAATCTGAGCAGCTCATTTTTTCACATGCTTGCAGAGAACGGCTTACCAAAACAAAGTTACTAAGTTGTCCTTTTTCACGTTTTCTGGGTTGGTAGATGCACCGGGGACCCGATTATAGCACTTAAACATGGAAAAAGTCAGATTTTCATGATATGTCCCCTTTAAAGAGTGGATTCCAGATGCTCCAACAAACAAATATGAGTCCAGGAGGGTGGTGGAGTAGGGGTGGAATGGCGGCCCAGGCCCGTGTGGTGGAAGTGGGCCTTGAGACTGAAGAAGAGCCAGCAAAGTGAAGAGCCAGCGGAGCAGGGAGCCAAGATGGTGCAGATGGATCAGGAGACCACCAAGGCAGGCCTGAAGACCACCAGGGCGGATCAGGAGACCATTGTGGAGCTGAGAGAGAGAGCCCACAGAGTTTAAAGAAAATCTCCATGGCTGTAACAGAGCCAACGGGGGCACAGAGAGTTCAGGGACGGCTTCCCTATCATGTCAATATGGACCAACATCTCTGAGGAATGTTTCCAGCACCTTGTTGAATCTATGACACGAAGAATTACGGCAGTTCTGAAGGCAGGGTGTACCTAATAAAGTGGCCGCTGAGTGTTTGTGCATTGATCATATGTGAATAAAATGAAACTTAAATGAAATCTCTTCATCATATAAAGTGAGAAAAGGTTTACACCGCTCGATTTGTATGGATGTCTTCAAGAACTTTTCGAAGCTTGAACATGTTGGTTGCGTGGACTTTCAATGGATGGACAAAAATAAAGAGAGAATATTAAAAATATCTTCAGTTGTGTTCATGAAGTCCTATGGGTTTGGAAACAGATGAGGTTGAGTAAATCACAAGACTATCTCTTTAACCATTTCAAAGTTCTCAGCTTCTTACTTGAGACATGCTCCAACATTGGTAGTTGAAGAAGGGCTGACATACTGTAGGGCATGGTAAAATATCTCCATGTTCCCGCAAATAGCTAAACAGCTATCATCTGGGTCTTAAACCTGTGCGTATCAGTGGAGCTATAGCTGGAATATTGCCTTGAGACTGATCTAATGCTGAATGTCAGTATGACATGTTCCAATTTCACAGTACATAAGAGTAATGATGCGGCTCAGCCAATAGGAGCAGTCCATTTGGAGAGAGGCATACGGTCAGCATTTATGCCAGATTTGAGCAGATTACTCCAAATCAGATTACTGCATCCCAACCCTGCTATAAAAAGCAAGGTTATTAGAAGCTTAGCTGCATATAATGCCATTCTCTTTTATGAAATGCAGCATGTTAGATTTGTAGTTCCACAGTATTTTAAAGCACTAATCTCATCTCTTCCCTGATCATTCTTAAATGCCAAATGATACTACTACTCATACATCCATATGGAAAATCGTAACTTGCTGTGGCTGTATGTTGGAATAACTTGAAATAAATGGCATGATATTTTATTCTAAATGTTCTGTGACACATTTGTGATTACTAACTGATTATTAATGAAAATGTCTTCACTAGTATGAACCCACAATTACACATTATTAAAATCCAGTTTCAAGAAATGAACACAAATGGCCCTGCCGTGCATTAATAATTGCAAACACTGAACTGAATGAGGGTTTACTTTCAAGGCAGAAAACGGTGCTGCTGAGTTGACGGTGTAATGACTGGTAAAAGTGAAGCACCTGTGATGCAGTGCAACAGCTCTCACGGGATGTTTTATGTAGCAGCACAACACATTCAGTAGAGAACGTATCCAGGACAACAGATTCTCTAAAGGATCGACATCCACCGTGGGCAATTTCACACCTGCAGCACCTGAGTCCAAATCACAACAGTTAAGAAAGTTGTCAAAGCCCTCCAAGAATGGGGTCAAATGCATTATATTTTGCTTATTAGTCGTTTTCTTGTTACAATCTATAGAGTACATAAAGCATTGTGTCGGTTCATCTACAAAGCCGAACATGAATAGTTGCACTATTGTTCTTACGGAAAAAATAACAAACATATTTACAGAACAACCTGTTATTTTGCAATTAAAAATGGTAATTTACCAAATAAATAAATAAATATATACATTTTAAACCAGTAAATACAACAGCTCTTTTCTGCTGAATTAGCAAAGCCACGCTGTTATTAAAATCTGTTTTGTACAATTAACACCGACTGATCGGCTATTCACCATAATAACACTGAAGATAAAGAGAAAACCACATGATGAATCGATGTTCTTCACAAGCAGCCGAGGGAAATACTGATATATAGAAGATGCACAGTGTCATACACACAAACACAAAACATCGTCACATGGGTGACATTAAAATGATGCAATAAACATTCATCCAACAACATAAGATGTAACATAAAACCCCAATGCACATACCTAATAACAAAGAAAAAAAGAAAACACTGTAAAAGAGAATTGTTTAACTTAAAAAAGTAAGTTACTTGGTTGCCTTAAATTCTGAGTTCATTGAAATTAAAATTTTGAGTTAATGCAATTAAGGTGAGACACCCCAGGTGAATAGGGTAAAAAAATTAACTAATAGATATCACCATACTTCCCCAGCTGATTGATTACATTAAAAATTGCAAACATTTTTTGTATTACAAGTTTTCTAAAATGTTATGTTTAAATATGCAAATGAGGCGTTGTCTAATTAAATATGCGCTAATTTGCATACATTTCTAGAACAAAAATCTGAATATTGGATGACGTCAGGTTCAAAATTCTTGTTTAATTTTTTGGACATGTTAAATTCAAAGGTTTTTACAGAGGGAATTTTGGATATCTCATTTTATCACTCCATAAATCAGAAAATACTATCAACAGCCAGAAAAAAAATAATTTTCACCATTTTTTTAGGAATAAAATGTTGTATAAAATCAGGCTAATTATATATTAACAAATCCCTCTGTAAAAACCTTCAGAATATAGATAGGAATAAAACTGTAAAGTTTGGTTTATGTAAATTCTGCTGAAGTGGAGATTTCTAGAAAAAACTAATTATGAGAAAACAGCCTTTAAAGATATTTACTGTAATTGAAATCTATAGACGCAAATAGATAAAGTGCTATAAAATATACACTTTAAAGTGTATTTTGGATGTTTTCTTTCCACCAGTCTGAAAAAACACTTTATGAAAAGCCAAAAAGCGCAAAATCTCAAAATTGACTGTAGTGTCTCCCCTTAAGGCGATTGGTTTAATCAACAGAAACTCAAAATATTATCTTATCTGAACTACATTATCTAAGTTGATTTGACAAACAAAAAAATGTTGTGATAATTAAATCAGATTATTAAATCAACAACACTGAGCTGACTCACATTCATCTTCTGTTGTAGTAAATCTTGATCCTAAGCTTCATGCACACAAAAGAGCAAACAGAATACACTGTAAAACATGCTGGATTAAAAACAACTGCTGGGTCAAAACAACCCAATCGCTGGGTTTGTGCGTATTTAACCCAACTTGGATTATTTTTAACCCAGCATGATAAATGTTCACCTTTTGATTATTATCGTTGCCTCTAGTATAAGTAGGCGTCTGATTTTAATTTCCATCATATTTCATTTTAAGCCAGCCATATAGTCATTTTTAAACAATAGTTGAGTTAAATAAAACTACCCAGCAGGTTGGGCAAACATTTAACCCAATCGCTGGGTTTGTACATTTTCAACCCAACTTGGGTTGTTTTTAACCCAGCATTTTTTTAGCGTGTGGGCTGCATCTGTTCTTGTCAAAAACAATACTTGGTTAAAGGTGTTTTTCATCAACTGAAACTGAACTCCTCAAATGCACACTTTTTTTTGACAGTTATGCCATAGAAGAACCATTGTTTAATTAAAATGGAAAACATTTAAAATTCTAAAGAACATTTTTCCACTATAAAGAACCTTTGCAATGGAACGGTTCCATGAAGTTCTTTATTGAAACATAGATGCATATAAGGAACCTTTATGTTTTATTTTTTTCCTCTGTGGATCTCCTGGGTCAGTTGCCCCACCCTGACTGGTATGGGTTGGTAGTTCTTGTACCTCCTAGAGAGATGGATCTGTTGAGGCCACAGTCTCCTTGGTAAAGTCTGAGTTAGGGATGCAAGAGCCCAATAGAGCCTGTGGGTAATTGATCAGGGTATATTGTGTTCCTAGTCTCTAAGTAACAGCGCTACCCGGTGTGCCTCTGAATCTCCATGGAGTAACATCTCAGTCAAGCTGCCGGTGATAATTAGCTGTGGGTTTGAGACTGCCTCCCTTCACCCCTCCCTCAGATGTTTTGCTGGTCCCTTGTCTACTTGCCTTTCATTTGTTCCCCCTTTTTTTCTTTGTGACAGGCCTCACATGCTTTGCTGGACTGAGTCCAGAGGGATTTGCTCTCAGCGAGTGTTGTTGAGAGTACATGTAGTAAACGAAAACAAGTGTTGTTTTAGCTGCTTATGAGACAAAGTGTATGATGCAACTAACATGCTGAGATCTGAGTCATAGTCTGATTTAATGTGATTTCTTTCAGCAGTCTTAAATATTCTGAATGACACCCAAAGATTTTTAAAAGTAATTTCACTGGTGTACTAAACATTATGCCAAGAAAATGCTGGAAAAACAAATATCGTAGTTTTACATTACACTACATCAAGCTTAATGATGATTAATATTTGTCTTGGAAACTTTTACCGTGCTTTATCATTTATTTTTGCTACTTTAACTATAGATTTTAATGTTTTACCCCAAACTTTTGATCTTAAATAATACAACCCACCATAAAAATATTAAAGTATTTAATCGAAATTAATAATGAAATAAACACAAACCAGTTCGATATTTATCGTAAATATATATTTGTTGTTTATTGACATTTATTTATACATTTTTAAGCAAAAATGATGTCCCACAGCATTTCCACCACACCAAACAATTCTACTCCAATAAACGTTTTTGTAAAGTTACTGTACTTGTTTACCAATGAGACGACAGCGTCAGTGAAGAACTCGAGATGAAATGTGTGACAGCTGCAAAAATTAAATAAATATCACTCATGAACAGAAGCTGAAAATTGTTCAAATTTTGCAAAAAGTGTGAAACTATTATTTTAATTGTGTGAGGATACATAATATTCTCGTTGTGAAAACAGCCTTTAGCGAGACAGTGGAGGAAATGTTATTTCCACAATCACAAACTGCAATTAAAAACAACAGATATCATATGAAAAGATTTTTCATTAATTTCAGGAAAAAGAAAATGATCAAATTGACAGATTTCTCCTGTGATTTATTTATTAGCGGACAAATTAGTAGTAGTAATTAATAGACAGGTCAAAAGTGCTCATAGTTGAACATTCAATTATGAAACAATATGTGGTTAGATAGTGATGTTTATCACTTTTAAAAATGCTAAATAATAGGACATAAAGAATGCATTCTAGTACAGGTTACAGACAACACTTGGTTTGCAAAAGTGAATTACCCTTAGGGAAATTCAATCGATTCATTGAATGTAATGCCGTGAATAGAGGAGGACAGCTGGAGTTCTGTGATCTTTCAGAGATGAGAAACGGGTAAATCTGGTAGGGTTCTGGTATAGCCGTCCACCAAATCAGTCATTGCCATCAAACAAAAAAAAAAAAGGTAAAACTCTCGCAGTTCAAAACACTTACGCCACATCCTACGCCTTCCCTATTTAACTTAGGGGAAAAAGCTTAACTGATGCAATGCCAGTTACATTTACTTCGTTAGTTGAATACGGAAGGTGGTCTGGTGGAAGCGAGATATTTTACTTTATAACTTGTTAAATATGGATATTGTTTTAAACAAATGCATCGATTCACTTCAGAAGGCCTTTATTAACCCCCCGGAGCCGTGTGGAGTACATGTTTATGATGGATGGATGCACTCGCACACTCGTTGGTCCTGTTCACTGCCATTATAAAGCTCAGATGTGTCAGGATATTTATTAATATAACTCAGATTGTGTTCATCAGAAAGAAGAAAGTCATATACACCTAGGATGGCTTGAGGGTGAGTAAAGCTTGTGCTAATAATCCTTTAATAATCATTCTCTGTAATGGAGATCTGTTATGTTTTGAGGATAATGCTCACCTTCACCCAATAGCTGCATCCCTTGTTCAGGTGAGGCCTCAAAATGATGCTTATCCTCTGGAAGTTTTCTCCATCCAACCTGAAAAGAGGAATATAATACTTGCGAGTAGCCATTACTGGGCTTTTCCTTGGTAACTGGTGTCAAGGGCCTCTGCCAGTCAAGTCACTGGGCCTTACGATCTATAACCTCATCTTCTTTAGATAGGGTAACCGCTGGATTTCAACCTCATTAGTGTCTAAAATCAAATGCCAAAATCGGCATTATGGAACCATCAGAAGGAAGAGGCTCTTGAACTGATGTGTCACTCTAATCCTCAGCATCTTCATCATCTGGCCTGTGAGCTTCAGGCACTTGCCCAATGAAGACTCAAGTTGTTCGAGCATCTCATGTGTGTTGATGTTGTGCCAGGATCATCAATCACCACTTCTTTGTTGATCCTCTATTCTCCTGGTTCTGCAGCAACAGCTGGGACCAAATGTCCATCTTTTTGCATATTAAAGGGTTAGTTCACCCAAAAAAGAAAATTTTGTCATCATTTACTTACCCTTGTGTCATTCCAAACCCGTAAGACTTTCGTTCACCTTTGAAACACAAATTGAGATATTTTTAATGAAATCTGAGAGATTTTTGTCCTTCCATTGACAGCTACCCAACTACCACTCTGACTAAAAGTCAAATAAGTTCATAAAGAGATCGTAAAACTAATCCATATGAATTGAGTGGTTTAGTCCGATTTTTTGAAGAGATGATCACTTTATATGATGAACAGATTTTATTCACATAAACATTTATCAACTCACACATCAGTTTAATGGAAGCTTATAAGCATGTTCACTTGAGGTGCGAGAACCAATGAGGTTCATTCTCGTGTTACGCAGCACATTTGAGCTTCCGCAAGAGCCAATGAGGTTTCATCAATGTTTACATGTGAATAAAAGCATACATTCAATCTGTTTATCATACAAAATGATTTTGTGTCTTCAGAAAATTTGGATTAAACTGCTAGATTCATATGGATTAGTTTTACGATCTCTTTATGAATCGTCAAAGTGGTAGTTGTGTGGACTGCCAAAAGAGACAGTACAACTTACTGTATCATGTCTCATGTAATCGCTCAATCAGTGTTTCAACCGCAAAAAGACGTCATTAAAATAGCTTGTAAACAATAGCTGTCACATAACGTTACATTTACCTCAGGAAAGCCTTTCAGTGATCAGCATGTTAGCTAGAGAAAGGAGCATTTTGCTAAATGTATGCACTATATTACATATTCATTATATTTTTATCATTAAAAAATATAATAATGTTATATAAATATGCAATTGTTTTAAAAATAGTTGTTCTTTAATAGCCTAATATTACCAGCTGACAGGGTTCCCTGTATAGTTTACACAGCATTAGTTCAGAGAATTTTTTTTCTTGAGAAAAATTAATATGATTCAGTTAATATAATCCGAATCGAGATCGGAAGGGAATCGCAAGCTTGTGAAATGAATCGTTAAATTCGCTTCACTATTCGATTAAGTACAATCGAATCGTGAAACACCCTGCTCAAATATATTTATATTTATATTTTAAATTGTCAATCTATAACAATTTCAAGAACAAATCTATTAATAACTGGCGATTCTTAAAACGTGATTTCGCGCCGAAACAGTCGAATCTGTTGCGTAGTGACGCAGGCGCAGCGTGGGGTTTCCCAGCCCTGAGAGCAGGGTCACCGCGCCCATCTCTGCTGTCTGATGGCCGGAGCGAGAGCCTGACATACTGAACGCAGAAGAACCACTCCAGCACCGGAGAACGACGCGTGTGGGACGTAAAGAAAGGCTGAATTTGGACCGAGCGTTGTGTTGGCCACATTTACCACAAGGCATTTGCGTGAAGCTTGCGTTATTTGGGCTAGAATCAGCGCGGTTGCAGCTGTCGCGGCTGCGGGTTCGGGGAGTGCCGCTCTCCGCTGACTGACTGACTGACTGTCTGCAGGTCGGGCAGCTGTGGATCTCTGTTCGCTGTTTACAGTCAATGATAGATAGATACACAACGAACTGTCCCCACAAAACACAGGTCAGTGTTTATCTTCTCTTTAACGGTTGCCTGATTGGCTTCATTTGGCTGTTGTGGGGTGGGGGCCGCTGCTGAACTCCACACAAACACATTTAACGGCGCGCTAGCGTCTGTCATTGTGGCTTTCTTTTGTCAATATGTGCAACAAATATCAAATTTGAATCCTTACTAGGCCACATAAGTGGTTTAGTATGTGTTAACTTCCTCAAATCACGGTCATGTGGCAGAGATGTGCTGTTAGCTGACTAGCAGCACTCATAATCGGGCTCCATATTCATGTTAAATACTGTCAGGTGATTTCTGCTGTTGGTCACTACAATAGAAAGTCGCATTTCTGTTATGAATGTCTGGCCTCGCGGACGAACGTAAAGCCGTGTTTTTTGAGCCTGCATTGGTGCAGATGATGATGATGAAATGGACAGTGAAGATGGAGGATAAAACCAAACTACCTCCCCCACTTCACTTCATCATGGAGTCGCACTGTTTGTGCATTTAAATATCATCTGTCTCCCTAATAAAGCCTCGATGAAGCACTCGAACACCGGACTGATTATATATGTGTGATCGAAGTGCTTCTTTGATTGGTTTTTAACTCTGAGCCTGTGCTTTTAACGACCTTAAACGGGAGTTAATGGGATTTTCTCGATCTGTTTAACGCGTGTGTGTGTGTGTGTTGTGTACGAGTGATTTACGGTTGTGTTCGTGGAGGAAATGTGAATGAGGAAGAGCAGCATCAGTGTGTTTCATCACAGTCCGCGATCATATTGGTGTGATTGTAATGTAATGCCGGTGTCCGTTTAAAGCGCATCTACTGTCCTGCTGAAACATGTACGCGGACGGGCGCGTGCGTGTGTGTCAGCAGTGTGTTCATGTACTGAATGAGTGTGTGTGTGTGTTCACGGCCTACAGCTGCTGCAGCCAACAAGATGGCGACTGATGAAGACACAGCCCTGCCTCACACACACTTACACCATCACGCATGCTCTCATATACTGCTGAAAACATGACATATGCGCTCAAATAGCATCTGTTATAATGTAGCTGATACTCAAAGCTCACTTGTGTATCTTAACACACGTTACACATGTACTCTTTTACATTTGAAACATGTTTGCTCTAAAATATAATTTCTATAAATCACAGACACAGGGTCACCGTCCTGCAGAGTTTTCCTCCAACCTGACTGTAGTCTTGACAATCTAATTGGCTGGTTTAAGTTTCATTCAGTCTGGAGCTGAACTCTACAGGATATAAATGAATCACACACACCTGATACTAAGTCACTATGAAATCAAAATGGATTTTTTTTTTTTATGGAATATAGCTGTGTTATAAATGCACATCCTAATTTTTTTTATTCAAATGCCTCATAATCTTGAATCAGAATAAGTTCCCCTCCATCTTGCAGCAACATCTCTTCTCTGATGATGAGGGCGGGGCAACCTGTCACTCACATGAGATCCACCAATAGCAAACCACAACCATCCAATCAATTCCCCATGGACAAAATCAAGCCCCGCCCTACATTTGTTCTTGTTCCAGAAGCCGTTTGGTCGGATATATGTCACAATAGGGAAGTAAAGACTAGCGTAGCTTCCGTTTCATGCCGACTTGAACACACAATCAATATTAAAAGATTCCCATGATTATTGAAATGAATACAATCGCCAAATCCTTGGAGAAGGAAACCAAAGTGATCTTGCAGGGTTGGAGGATGCATTCAAACTGCAAGTTTTTTTTTTTTTTAAATAATGTAATCGTTTGAGTGTATTATTTCAGTATATTTATCTGACATCAATATAATTGACACCACTAAATCTGCCCTGTATTACAAAGACAATAAATAGACAACACATTTCTGGTGCACTTTCTTTCCTGGCTGCGCACAAAAACAAATATACAGTGTGGCCAGTGTAGTTGTTTCACAAACTAATGTCTCCTATCAGCGCTTCTTTTTGATGAATCTGTCAAGAGACTTACGAGTTTTCTGATTGAATCAGTTTGTCAAATAAAGGCCTGTTCACACTAAGGCAAATATTTGGTGTGGAAATTTTGTGCAGTAAACATTTTAATTTGAGTGAACAGCAGTTAATGTGGCTTTTCAGACAGCACAAACATTCACATGCCGTTAGTAAGATGGATTTTTTTTTTTTTTAAAGGAGAGGTTATTTTATATCTCTTCAGAACTGGGCATCCAGTAAGATTCATGATTTCGGTCATGTCCAAATCCACTGCCGTTACATAAAACTACAACTTGATGGTTCTCACAATCACATTACTTTGCTAAAGCGACAATAAATCCGGAACTGGAGCTCTTGTCTCTGTTCTTGTACTTAGTGTTGTTTGATTTAACAACATGGCGAATATAAAAAATCTGAAATTGAAACGTGTAAATACTGTTCAACTGACTTTCTACTCTGTGACAAGCAGGTTAGAAACAGAAAATTGTGCAGCGCTGCATTGTGTGCTGTAGTAACCAGGGTAGCCACTGTATTTCTGCTTTTCTGTAAGCACTACTGTCAGAGAATGAATTTGCATGTTCATTCAGTCCATTTAAAGGGATAGTTCGCCCAAAAATGAAAATTATCCCATGATTTACTCACCCTCAAGCCTTCCTAGGTGTATATGACTATCTTCTTTCAGATGAACACAATCAGAGATATATTAAAAAATATCCTGGCTCTTCCAAGCATTATAATGGCTATGAATGGGGGGCGTGATTTTGAAGTCCAAAAAAAAAAAGTGCATCCATCCATCACAAAGGTAAACCATACGACTCCAGGGGGTTAATAAAGGCCCTCTGAAGCTGTGTAGATTCAGTAAACTCTCACAGAATCTGTCACTCAATTCATTCACAAAATTTGACATATGACAGTCCCCTTAGTGTTTGTGAAATATTTTGTCTAATTAGATGTTTTCAGCTGTCAATAAGAGTTCAGTGCTGTCAGCTGTGTTTAATACATTTTAAATAGTAATTTTGCCAAAAAAGTCAGATTTTCTGCAGCTTTCATTTGGGCCTGCACAAATCAACATATTTAGAGGGATTTGAGCACATGTGCCTGCTGTAAGGTGGGCTGCGCTTTGTTTCATGTAGTCTTATGTAACAAAACGTCAGCATGAGAATGAAATAAAAGCCCTGCACACATTCACAGGACACTCATGAAAGAGAGCAATAAACTCTCAGAAGAAAACATTTTCCTTTAGAATTCTCAAACCGTCTTAAATTTCCTGTGCTTGATTCACGTCACCAGTCCACATCAAGTATGTCAGATATGGCATGAAGTTATTTTAGCTAGTCGTTAAATGTGTGCCCGGCTTAAGGGAGCGGGATTCTTCTCTGCAATGCCTTGCAGTGTCACATGCTGAATTTTTTTTTCAAAAAACAATTTTCACTCAGAAATTGCTAGTAAATTTAAGACTGCAATGGAGTAAAATGTACCTCAATAATCTTTTCACTTAGAAAATTAATTTTTTACAGTGCATTCTAAGACTGAGCTCAACACACAGTGCTTGTTTCCTGCGACTGAAGCAGATTACTTACACACGGAATTTGAACACCAACTGTAATCGCCGACTGAACGCAACTGGCTCTGACTGGACTGGATCAATCATAAGTATCAATTGCTTTACACCCAGAAACACATAAAATGCTCAAAAGTAAATGTGCCTGAACTGGTTAAAGGCCGAAATATATTCTATGCAAGTACTGGAACGCCGGCTATACAAGCTCATTTTCACGTATTGTTACATTCTGAACACCTCATAACCCAGTGCTGCCTTCTCGGCATCACCACAAGGGGGTTCTAGCAGGAACTTGCCGTTCAAATTGGCGTCATTACAATATGCGTGAAGATGCTAAAGCTACATAAATCTTGGGAATATTTGTTACTTTTGTTGTAATGCGTCACCAAGATCTCTTTTTATCCCACTTCATGTTTTCAGCCACAGCTCTGAATAGGATTAAATTGTTCCCGTCTGTAGATGGCGGCTTTTAGGATTATGGGTTTGGTCAGTGATAGTGCTGATTTGACTCGTCTGTTTTATCCAGCTGTCTCCACAGTTGATATGCCCTTTCAGCATATTTGATCTTTTTTAATCCTTAAGCAAAGTTCATGCAACTGCTAGCTCTCATGGCATATTTTTGTGTCAGTATTTGTAGTTGCATTATGTAATCTGTATGAATGACGAGGTTGTAGCGCATCAGCTCATGTTGGCCTTCTGATGGGAGCAAAATCAAACCGGCTAGTTCAAATTCATCTAAACCATGAGTAGACAACCTTACTCCTGGAGAGATACTGTCCTGCAGAGTTTAGCTCCAGACCCAATCAAACACACCTGAACCATCTAATTCAGGCTTTCAGGATTAAGGGCCATGTGAATACGGGACACCAGAAACACATGCAAAGAATTTTTTGAAAAGTTTGGCGCACTTGGACCTGCAAATTCGTATTACATGAGACACGTGACCAATAGTCGGTAAACATCAGTACATCACGTTGTGACCCTTTATCATAATTAAAAAACCAAAACTTTAAGCTGCGAGTTTGCAGCATTTATACTTAAATCACAGAGGGGTGTGTTGAAGCAGGGTTGGAACTGAACTCTCATCTGAAATTGCAGTTTGAAACTTACTATGCATTCATTAAAAAAGTAAGTTCTGTATAGTATGAATGTGTGTAGTCCAGTAGTCGGTACCAATACCAGTGAAATTTCACGGTTCTCTGTACCAATTTCGGTATCATAGCAAAAACCGAGAGCAGATTGTGATTGGCCATTGTGCTCAACAGATATGTCTGTGATTGGCTACAATGTTCATCGCTTCAAAAACCCATTGTAAATAGAAACCTTTGATGCTCCTCACAGAGTGCTTACACAGATGCACACGGGAGCGTTTCAAACAGCCGCCTATCAGCAGGTACCGATTATACTGGTATTGCTGGTATCGTCACGTTTTTAAAATTTCAGTACCGACTTGGTACCAATGTACTTGCACTTTGAAAGCCCTAAAGTAGTATATATTAAGGTGTACTACATCCGCCATGTTGTCACTGTCAAGTGATCTATGGCGTCAGTTGCATAGCTTTACTGCCATTCACAATTCCCCTCCTGTGGCCTCATGGGATAGTAAAGTGTCCATCAGATGTGCACTTCAGAATCTCGCCTGAAGTAGTAGGTCATCCGGCTACTTTTTACCCACTGTTTTATGAATACTATGAATTCAGGCTTACTACTCAGTACTCGGTAGGGCTGTACGGTTAATCGTAATAAAACCCAAATAGGTGTTGTTTTTTTTAAAGTTAAATATACGCACATCGTGTTTCATAGCGAGGAACGGCAGTAGTCGCTGATTGTGTATTTGAGAAGCAAAACATGCCAAACATGACGTTTTTACTCCAAAATCACTTCATAATGTCAGTCGAGTGTTTGAAATAGCTTTCATTTAGGATCTAAAGTGGTTTCTTATCACAGAATGAGGCAGATGGTATATTATTTTGAAGTATTCTATAAATAATTAATGCTATGTCGATTAGCATTGCATTATAAATACACTTTATTCTTAAGAAAATACCCAAGATGGCTTGAAGAACACAGATAAACCATATATTGTTTTATTCTGCTATAATGATAGCTGTATGCCTTTGTCCATATTAGGGATTAAGTTTTATTAATTCTGTGAGACATATTTGGACAAAAGGTGTGGAAATTTTTTTTTTTTTTTTTTTTTTTCAAATTAAAGTATGGAAAATTGTCTTACCCAACAATTAATAGTGTTCCCTGCTCTGCCATTGCTGAATCTATAGTGTCAAGTCAAACAAAATCACATTTCATATGAAGAATGAGTTTGCTGTTTGAATTGAATGTGGTGTGAAAGTGTGGTGTAAAACACTGGCATGATAGCACATCTTTCTATTGACTTGTCCTTGCGGGCAAACATACAGTGTGAGCAGTGTTGTCTGATTCACAAACAAATGACTCTCTTCAGGAATTGTTCTAAAAGAGTTAGCGGTTAACAGTCTTTCTCGGAATGAACTGGCTGAATCAGAGCAGTTACTGAACCAACATCCAACTCACTTAATGAACTAAGTTATCTTTACTGTCAGTACTGGTCACGTGTGGGTATGATGGCACAAACTGTCGCGACTCCTATTTAACGCGAGGAGCGATGCTCGTGCAGTCCAGTGTTCGGCCCGTGCTGTCACTCATTTCCTCGCAGGTTGTTTGAATACAGGTCTGTTATCAGACTATCATGTGCTGCTTTGAATAAGGAAAGTGGACCACAGAAGGACAATACCGCAAGTTGCTGGTGCTACGCTAATACACTTTTGCATGTGAACACTCATCATTTGCATTTTGAATAAAGGCTTTGCTTTCTGTTGACATTGCTGGTGTTGAACTGAACAGCAGCAGAAATGTGGCCGGACCTGATGGAAGGATGAGCAGCTGTCATGATTTGCTTTGTCTCATGTGACTGTTTGTTCAGTATAGAGAGCATCAATGAACGCCCACTTCTTCAGCCACTTTGTTTCTTGACATATTTTTTTCCCCTTTTGTTGTTTCCATTTTCATTTCAGAAGTCTTCAACCAGGTCCTTGAATCAAACTAATCCAGCTCCAGATGAATGGCAACATTACAAACTTTCTATTGAAGCAATAGATAGACAAACATACATTGAACAGTGAACTTCAGTTCAATGAGCACATAAACCATTTGTCCTGCTAATGAATCAAAAACTCTACAATAAAGTATTACACTACACTCTAAAAAACACTGGGTTAAAAACAACCCAGTTTGGGTTTTCAACCCAAGGGCTGGGTAAATATAGGACAGAACACATGGGGGTTAATTTTACCCAGCAAATTTTGTTGTTTGTTTAACCCAGCATAATGGGTTAATTTCATTTTTACTAATACTAGTTTATTTTTTTTTACTTCATACATTAATTAATGTTAATGACCGCCTCCCTGCCTTTCACTCCCAAATATTCTGTGACTGACTCTATAACCTGTCCATAAACAAACATGGACAGGTATGTTCTGGGAACATATTTAACATCCTAAATATTTAAATTCTGTATCTTTTTGAATAAAATTTTATGCAAAGCATCAGGCATTTCCATCACGCGAAAAGACTGACGTGGCACTCATTTGTGACTCACATTGCGCCCCTGTATGTTACTTTGCATGAAATTAAAAGATATACAGCACAATAACAAATTTATAGATAAAATAAAATATACACAAACCTACCCAAACACTGGGTTGTTACGTCTGACCCAGGATCTGGGTAACACAAAAGCTACCCAAACACTGGGTTGTTACGTCTGACCCAGGATCTGGGTAACACAAAAACTACCCAAACACTGGAAAAAATAACCCCCCAAAAATGACCAAAAAAGGCTCAACCCAGGATTTGGGTAGAAAAAATAACCCAACATTTTTTTTAGTGCATGAAAACATTTTTGATTTATATTACCAAATATACAAATATACAAATGAGCAGAAGTAGTATTATAGTGTTGAGGGACTTAGGAGTGCTCAGATCTTTAGCTGTGGTTGGCATTTCCATAATGATGACGACTGTTTTGATTGGTGTATCTTTCTGTATAGGACTGTGGGTAGTTCTTTACTAGGAATTCGGCAAGTGTACCTGTTTTATATCTGTTAGATGTACTGTGAGCTCAGATGCTATATCTTCAGGTGTTGTATTGTATGGAGGAAATACTTCAGATCAGCTGCATAAAGATGTTGTATGTATGTGCAGTCGAACGGCCGTGTGTTTCATGTGTGACAGAGTTGAGCATCCAGAGGAACCGGTTTGGTTGGAGGCAGATGGCGGCGTTGATTCGCAGGAAGGATCTGGGCTTGATTAGATCAGTCTGATTTGGTCCAGACAGTTGATGTGTTAAATGTTGCGTTCTGGCCTGCAGTATCCAGCGTTAAACTGCTGCAACGGACAACAGAAACAACATGAGAAACGAGCTTTGTTCCAAAACCTAGTGAGCCGTTCTGAGTGTTGTTTACTGTCTAGGCAGCTACCTGTTAAGACGGCATCCTCATGCTTGTCTAGTTTGGAACTCTACGTAGGCAGTAACATGCAAAGTCCCACCGAGTGTCACAATAGTTTGTTGACAAGCTAATGACGCAATGCTCCAGCAAACATCAGAATCCATGCACCGGGATGCACCGATATTGCATGAAATGGTCCTTTTTATTAATAAATTACATTTATAATGGACATTTCATCTTGGATGAATGTTTTCCCTGAGCTTGGTGCATTCTGGGATTGCATTCTTCCTGAACAATTCTTGTGACGCTGCCTTAGAATTAGACCAACAGAAGCACGGTCATATAATCATGCTGCTAACCTTTTAAAATGGTGTTTACTCACCCATGCTGCCTATAGGTAGACTCCTCACAAGGCTTTGGAACAGAGCCACTGTCACATGACCTGTATGAACCCCCCCCCCCCCCCCCAAGCGCTTTCTAAAAAAGACAAGTTGCCTGCCAGCACCAGCATTTTTTTTTTTTATAAGTTTCACAAAATTTCATTCCCCCCAGAATATTTTGTTGTATGGATTTGTGAACACACAGTATATCAAAAGAAAGAACAGAGCCTCTGCTTTTTAACAAACAACCTTTTTATTTTAGCTTCACTTGTTCTTTATCATGAATGTTGGTAAGTTTCATTTAAAAAAAACAAACAGTGTATGGAAACAAGTGTTGTCTTAAATGGTGGAATATCTTGTCAATGGTGGGGAAAGAGTTAATTGTACAAAAAGGTAGGTGGTGAACGCCGAGTCAACACACAGACAGTGCGCGAGCGTCTTCACTAAACTTTGTCAGTTGTATGTGTTTTAAGATTTTCCAGTTTGGACATTCAAGCGATTTTAGACGATTGGATGTGTATTATATCGAGCTACCGTGCTCGCGCAGCTGCATTGTGGCACAAACGCTCATGCAAACAGTAGCTGCACAAAACGTGAAGATCGCGCACACAGAGAGGAACGCAGAATTAACTAGTTGTCAGCGCTGTCCTGTGATTCATCACTAAAGTAGCTTAGAAACTCAAAACTTATTATAGCATATATTTTTCTACTTTTGAAAGAACTATTTACAACACACAGCTTCACAATTAATAGAGAGTGTATGACTAATTCACACACGCAATCGCTCTCATTACTTACTGGTACTGTGCTAATTTATCTGTATCTGATTTACTACGAGCAAAAATTTGTAAGAAATGTTACGAACCACAGATAAAATAACTGCTGAAAGTGAGCTGTTTGTCAGATCACTCTTTCAATAGGAAAAAATATCCAACCTTTAATAGTCAAGCATATTTACAGTACAAACCTTGTCAGTGAACTATGAGGGCAAAAAAACAAACAAACAAAAAAAAAAACAGAAACAAAGTAATTCATTAATCGTAATTGAGGTAAAATGTTCAATTAATTGAGGTTTTGATCTTGGGCCATAATCGTCCAGCCCTCCTATGAACTATCACCTGACCAATTGAGCCAATGCTGTGTACTCGCTAAGGAACATCTGTTTCTTCATCTAGGACCCTATGAAATGAGTTCTGTTTTTCTAAATTACATTTTAATTGCTTCATTTAAATGAATAAACGAAAAACATGTCTAATCTACTGTCCGAAATCGTGTACTGTCTGAGTAGGTACTACATTTAAATTTGAACTTACCGTTAAAAAAAGTTTGTTCTATATAGTATGAGTGTATGTAGTATGAACGAAATCCGAATGTAATACATCCGCCATGTTGTTATTAATATAACCTACCAGCATCAGTTGCATCGCTTCACCTCCATTTGTAAATTGTCCCGTGGCTTCATGGGATAGTAAAGTGTCCATCGAATGCACACTTCAGAATCTCGTAGTAGCGGGTCATCCTGGACTTTTCTCCTACTGTTTTTCAAAAACTATGTATTCAGACTTACTGCTTTGTTGGCGTACTGTTTTTTGCATATTATATAGTATTAGGATTTGTTTTTGGACGAAATCTTATGATGTGATGTTCCTTAATATAGTGTTTTAAGTACATTTTATCAGTACATTGAGTAGGCTAAATATACACTATATTGCCAAAAGTTTTGGGACGCCTGCCTTTACGTGCACATGAACTTCAGTGACATCCCATTCTTAATCCATAGGGTTTAATATGGAGTTGGTCCACCCTTTGCAGCTATAACAGCTTCAGCTCTTCTGGGAAGGCTTTCCACAAGGTTTAGGAGTGTGTTTATGGGAACTTTTGACCATTCTCTAGAAGCACATTTGTGAGGTCAGGCACTGATGTTGGCGAGAAGGCCTGGCTCACAGTCTCTGCTCTAATTCATCCCAAAGGTGTTCTATCAGGTTGAGGTCAGGACTCTGTGCAGGCCAGTCAAGTTCCTCCACACCAAAAGTTGGGAGCATGAAATTGTCCAAAATGTCTTGGTATGCTGAAGCATTAAGAGTTCCTTTCATTGGAACTAAGGGGCCAAGCCCAACCCCTGAAAAACAACCCCACACCATAATCCCCCTCCACCAAACTTTACACTTGGCACAATGCAGTCAGGCAAGTACCGTTCTCCTGGCAACTGCCAAACCCAGACTCATCCATCGGATTGCCAGACAGAGAAGCGTGATTCATCACTCCAGAGAACGCATCACCACTACTCTAGAGTCCAGTGGCGGCGTGCTTTACACCACTGCATCCGACGCTTTGCATTGCACTTGGTGATATAAGGCTTGGATGCAGCTGCTCGGCCATGGAAACCCATTCCATGAAGCTCTCTACACACTGTTCTTGAGCTAATCTGAAGGCCACACGAAGTTTGGAGGTCTGTAGCTATTGACTCTGCAGAAAGTTGGCGACTTCTGCGCACTGTGTGCCTCAGCGTGCCCTGATCCCGCTCTGTGATTTTACGTGGCCTACCACTTCGTGGCTGAGTTGCTGTTGTTCCCAATTGCTTCCACTTTGATACCGCTAACAGTTGACCGTGGAATATTTAGTAGTGAGGAAATTTCACGAATGGACTTAGTGCACAGCTATCACGGTACCACGCTTGAATTCACTGAGCTCCGGAGAGTGACCCATTCTTTCACAAATGTTTGTAGAAGCAGTCTGCATGCCTAGGTGCTTGATTTTATACACCTGTGGCCGTGGAAGTAATTGGAACACCTGAATTAAATGATTTGGAGGGGTGTCCCAATACTTTTGGCAATATAGTGTATTTCAGTCTTCATTTCTTCACGTTAAACCAAACGTTTATTTTGGTGGTTTGCTGTGAAGACCTTGGAGTTTCTATCTATTTGTCAGTAGTTTTTATGGTGAAATGCTGGTGAAGTGACTCTCAGAGCAGTTCTGGAGATGAAGTTCATCAGTTATGAACATTGTAAAACAATGTTTTAAACCCTTTCCCATAATTTTCCAGCAGAAGTGTTTATGAATTTTTAGTTGTCATAGCTTTTAGCTTCTAGCCTTTGTTGAAAAAATAAAACATTTTGAATGCATGATTTGTCTCACAGAAAACGCAACTGTCATTGAAATATATAATGCATGTGTATATTTTAAAATAAGTTCATTAAAAATATATAGTGAAAATATTTGCTGGTCAGTATACAAATCTGAACCCGACCGGACCAGCAGCAAGAAGTTGAGTTATGTAAAGGCAAATCTGTGACTGCATTTCAGTGCGGTTTTCATCATGGCAATATGTGTGTTGTCTTTTGTTATTGTGGTCACTATGATGGCTTAAAATAGACAAGACTCGTGTTAGTGGTCTTTAATGGCCCATTAATGGACGCGCTGGCAGAACGATTCACCTCATGTCATTATGTTCAATCACAAGTGAATTCACCAGAAATCTCTTTCAGTATGTCATGTGACCTACATACTTTTACATGCGCACTTCCCTCAGATCCACCACAAATATATGTCGCAGATGTCTTCTTGTTCAAGCATTTTTTTAATGCCTCCGGCAGTTTAGATTGGATTGTGAATGTTGCTGTCCACACAACTACATTAATAACTAGGTTGACAGAAAGCTCTGACAGTTAAAGTCTTCATCGGTGAATTAATGAATATGTGTCATGTCAACAAGCTGTGCTTGTGAATGTATTAAACCCACAATACTGGTACCCATGTTCAGTAGACAATAAAATTTACTAGGTATGATCATGATTCCTTGATTAAATTCAAGTACTCGATTTAAAAAAAAAAAAAAAAAAAATTAAATAAATAAATAAATAAACAAATAAAAAAAAAAATCCTCGATTGCAATTTACCCGTGTTGAGTAACCGGCAAAATACTGGAAGTGGCACATTCCACAGATGAGATTTTCTAAGACTGCACGATATATAAAAACCATACTGCATATTTGCAAAATATATGCAAAAAAATGCATATTTGTATATAATATGGAAGACATTATACATATAGGTGTATAATGTCTAACTTTTCCTTTAGTGTGTGATGTATCTGTATATGATCAGCAGTTACAAAGCGATTTATTCAATCTGTCAGAGAAAACAGATCCAGACCTGTCTAAAACACCTCGATCAAAGTCTAGATATTACTTCCACAAACGTTTACGTCATAATGTGTAATATTAGCATAATCCTGCCCAAAGGCATCTGCAAAAGAAAGAAGGCGAGGTTTCAGTGAATTGAAGTATTGTCGTCGTGTCGCTGAGACGCGTGTTTGGAATCAAAAGCAAAACCGTTTTTGCTTTCAGAGGTTAATCAGAGGTTAAGATTTATTTATAAAGCTGTTCCTGAGCAGTGCAACCTGAAAGTTTGCTTGTGGACAGCACATTTTGCAGAGGACTGCTTAATGAACCTGGGAGAGTACAATGCCGACTATACACAAAGACTACTGACCACTGTAAAAATGTTCTGCTCAAGTTGTGCTTGCAAAGTTGGGTCCGATCGATCTGGCTTGATCATCCGCATTTTCAGAATCCGAGTCTGGCTCAAACTGATACGGTAAAACAGACGACATTATTATTAACTGTCTTTACAAATGCTTTAAAAGCCTTGGAAGCTGAAAGCTCGCGATTATGGTAAGGGTAAGGCGTTACGTTTCAGACACATGCTTGAGGTGTTTGGCCAATCACAATGCCCTGGGTCAGCTGGCCAATCAGAGCACTCTGAGATTTCCAGAAGGAGGGGCTTTGTAGAAATCAGTGCATTTCAGACAGACTGGGAATAGAGGAGCAACAATAATGTACAGTATGTGGAAAATGTGTTTTTTGAAATTAAAGAATGTTCTATTATATGCAATATTCAAAATAATGAATGTTTAAAATAGCATAATATGACCCCTTTAAGACAGTCAACTAATGAAGATGGTGTCTCAGGTGCTGTCGAAATGAAAGTCCCATTTCAAACTCTTATCGACCAAACAGAAAACTTTTGTAGCTGATGCCAGTAACAAAAACACTGCCGAATATAAGGTCAATATATTTGTTGAGCACTAGTAAAAATGTAATTAAATCAGCATGTTAGACACACGGAAGAATATTGAGTTTTTTTTTTTTTTTTTTTTTTTTTCAATTATATGCACCAATATAATGTCACACAATAAGAAACAATATTTATCTGTATAAATGAAAAATCCCTTATGGAGACTTCTGTGAACATGTTTGACTGACTGACAGATCGCTGAGTCAGTGTTTTGAATTCATTTGTTTTTAACGTTTTAATGTTTTTTTTTCCTTCTGAGTTATAAATCAGAGATGCTATTTAAAATATCTCTGTCTGAACTCATAAGTCATGACAGCAGGTCTACATGGTCTATAGGAAATTTATACAATTTTATTATTGAACAATACTACAAATATTTAATATACTCATCACTTAATCTTAGTAACCCCAGTAAAACATTGGGGCCTGTTATTGCGCTGTTGTATGTACCAGCTTGTACAAACTCTTCATTTTTACCCTCAGTATCGCTCTGCTCAGTGCGGATCGCAGCGCTGCATGTCCTCTACAATGGCAGGTTATAAATAGATGTGCTATTGAAAGCACAGGAAAACTCTCCTCTACTGGACGCGTGTCGACTCTAATGTCTGGGGGTGGGGGGGGGATCGATTCACATATGAATCGTGATTCTATTTTTCACCTTTTCGAATCTATTCATAAATATCAAAAAAACATTTTTTAAAATGTATGTTAATAATGTGATGTTGGTGGAACAAAGAAGGCGAAAGTCTTGCCGCCTCTTATGTGTACAGGTACTTTTTCCACACGAGAAGTGTGTTTGTGTAAAGAACAATACCTGCTTGGAAAAGCGAATGAATGCATTCTGTATCTGAGGCCAAACCACTACATTTTGAGAATCAACTGTGTATTATTATTATTTTTTTTTTTTAACTCCGAACTGATCAGAACCAGCTGATAATCACTTGATTCGATACGTCTCTCAACTTGACGCTCACTAAACCGATCACATTTTAATGATGTAAAAGAGGGTTTCACTACTTGGAATTTGGTAAAAAATAAAGCCAATTTCATTGATTTTAATGACATGTCCATGAATGCATTGTTAACTTCCCCATGTCAAGTTGTGGCATTGTTTCTTGATTCTTTTTGTCATTGTATATTTAGTAAGTTGTCTGTAGTGTTAATGTGTGGATGGATGGAGCAACAGCAGCAGTCTGAGGATGAAGCCCAAGTGATGACGCTCATGTTTGTTTGAAAGGGCAGGATGGAGTCAAAGAATCTGGGCTTTTAAGACGTGCCCTCTAGCATCATCATCATCTCCGTCCTCCTCCTCCTGCATTGTCCATCTGCTCCACGCATGAGCTGCAGGACGGGTAGAGTGCTGTTAAATACTGCATGCTCCATCCTTAGTGCATGGCTGCAGGCGCATGCTGTCAAACACACACACAAACACACAAGCGGTCAGGCCTATTCAGTGTGTGCATTAATGCGCCGGACACACTCAGTGCTTCATACACTCCATCACTTCAGGCTACAGACAGACACAAAGCGCTGTGAGGGAGAGAGAGAGGGAGAGAGAGAGAGAGAAGACCTGTGTGTGTTTGGCTTGTGTAGTGTCCAGTGGCGTCCAGTGAGAGAGTGGACATGCTTTCAAAGAGCGGGATTTTTTTTCTCTGAGGGGAAATGGTTTTATTTGACTCTTTGCCATCAGATGGCAGATTTACTTTTGAATTTTGCTCAGAAATGAGCACAACTTCATTACGCCCATAAAGCGAAAGCCAAAAAGTAATGCCAAGTTTACACTGCAGGATTTTAAGCCCGATTTGCAAGTTAACGAGCTCGCCGACAGGTCGGGCTGTGATCGGGGGGAAATCAGCGAGTGATCGGCGCTCATCAATCTTTATGTGTGAACTACTCAACGACGCATCAAAGAGGCTCGCTAAATATCTGGAGCTGTCGGCCGACTCTATCCTGTGGTGTCATGTGTCGCGACGCAACAGCCAATGAAATATACACTGATGTCTATGGAAGCAGCAATAACAATCCATTCAAATATAATTTGCTGACGTTTATTCATATCGGATACACATTGTGTAAGTAACTATAAAGCTCACTCACTCTATTGTTCTCCCAGTTCACCAGCCACTTGAATTTCGGGACAAATGGATGAATTCATGTTATATATTAAGATCAAGGTCATTATATAGGTTTTTAGATGACAAAACACTCACTTGCACATATTTGAGAATGGGAATATCACATAGTTAATGACATGGTGAGAAAAGCAATACATAGCAATACAAAGCAACGCTGTCATACAGTGTGGCTGGCTGGCTGTGGTGTGTCACATGACAAGCAATGACGTGTAGTCATGGAAACAAAGGGAAACGTTCTAAAGCCAGCCAGAATATTTTAAACTTATGCGTGAAAGGGTTATTTTCATTTTAATTAAATTCAATTCAAAATTTTCTCATTTCCTCCCAACATCTATTTTCAAATAAAGTCGTTGGGTGACAGTTGTCGTCAGCTCGTGTAGTGTGTAACCCTCTGTTGCGGATCATTTACATAGTGTCACACAGAGTGAACACCACAACGACTTCAAGACTCCACAGCAAGTCCCGTAGTCTGAACAGCACAGCGATCCTAGTGAATCGATATTCTAACCTCTAGCATCGATACATTTAAAAAAAAAAAAAAAAAAATCATGTTTTAACGTTATTGTTAATAGCAAAGCCTACTGTAATGCGAGTTAGGAGGAGAGGCAAGTTTTACACGGGATGCGAGGCGTCGCGGTCTCGGAGCGGACCATGCCATAACATAACTCGAGCTACAGCGGGGAACAGTCAGACTCACAGAACCATTTTCACAGTTTGCGTTTTATTCTAACCTCAAGATGAACTCGTATAACTGTCTTCCACAAATGTCCCAACTTAAATGAGCAAAAGAAAATGAAATATACACGCATACATGCAGCATTCGTAGCGCACATGCAATGTAGACATTTCAGTAGAGAACGGTCATTCTTAAAGGGGCCACGCCTCTATTCCACTCATTACAATACTATTTCAGTTTTATGAATGTTTACTTAAAGGTGATCTATTATGCCCCTTTTCACAAGATGTAATATAAGTCTCTGGTGTCCCCAGAATGTGTTTGTTAAGTTTCAGCTCAAAATACCCCACAGATCATTTATTATAGCTTGTGAAAGTTGCCCCGATTTTGGGTGTGTGCAAAACCAAGCCGATTTTGTTGGTGGGTTGCTTTAAATGCAAATGAGCTTGTGCACCCCGCCCCCAAGCTCAATTCTGAATGATTTTGATTTTGGCTTACCAAAACAAAGTTACTGGGTTGTCCTTTTTCACATTTTCTGTGCTGGTAGATGCACCAAAGACCCGATTATAGCGCTTAAATATGGGAAAAGTCAGATTTTCATGATATGACCCCTTTAATGCACTTATTTTTTTATTACATCCTGACTATTTCAGTTAGCTTTATAAATTTTGTATACTTGATGCAATTTATTTTACGATTTTTATGGCATCTATATCTTTAGTTAAGTGTTCAGTTACACAATATGTACTTCATACATTTCAGTGTGTTCACTGTTCACTGACACTGTACAATACAAATACCTTTGCTAATAAATTAGAATGGAAGTTTTTTTTCCTGAGTTATCAATATAATGTGATATACATATCAGAATACCCCAGGTGGTACACAGCAAGTTTTTTTTTTTTTTTTTTTTTTTTTACATTTTTGACTAGTGTTGTCAAAAGTACTGGTACTGAAATTTTGAAAATGTGACGATACCTGCATTTCTGTAGTACCGGGAGTACCGAGTATCTGGGTATATTCTGTACCCACTGATGGGGCTGTGCCAGTATTTACGTGAATAGTACGTGTCAGTATTTTGTGATGCACAAAGCTTTGTTTAGCCTACAGAAGAAATAATAGGTTAGCAATTAAATGTGACATCGCAGCCATGGAAACATTTTGGTTCATGCCGAACGAGAGAGGTACGTGAGTCCATAAATTTAAGCTTTGTCGGCTTTGTATTCTGTTTTAAGAATCTGGTCACCCGATTATCAGAGAATTTAACAATATTCCATTAGTTACTCCACTGAACATGGAATCTGTTTCTTTTCCCAAATCTTCACTCATGCAGGGGATTATAAACGTTTCTTCCTTTCGGCCTATTATATTCGCTTTCTTTATTGTGGTAAAGTAAAAAAAAAAAAAAAAACACCGTAGGACAGAAACCTTTTTGCTTGCACGTCAATTTCTATTTAACACAGTTTGTGCTTATTATTAGGCTTGATAAGGCTCGTCAAGTTTATTTGTATTGTGTGTTTCACACACGCCGGTGATTTTTACTTTCGCTTTCTCTGGCAGCACAAAATCAAACATAGCTTGAATGTCTTGGCCCTGCTGAAGATAAGACTCGCTCTTCAGACCTTTACAACAAGTGTTAGTTGCTTGTAACATCAGGAGATAACATGAAGATATTATTAAAGAGAAATGGTCTCTTTCCTGCTTGTGTCCCACATCCCTCTCAAAGAGCAGAGCAGTAGGCTGTATGACGCATCTTTGTGTGGAAAAAAAAACAAAAAAAAACTTGTTTTTTAAAATAATATTTAACTTTCTTATTTAGGTTACCATTATTTACTGATATTTATTTCATAGTTTACAGGTGGTGTGTTTGTAGTGTGTCGTTTCACTGAATAGCTAAAATAAACGCACGTCTATTGCAAAAAGGATGTTTGAGCATTTTTTTATATTTTTTATATTTCATATATATATATATATATATATATATATATATATATATATATATATATATATATATATATATATATATATATATATATATATATATATATATATATATATATATATGTGTGTGTGTGTGTGTGTATATAAAATATACACACACGCTGCAAATATTTATATGTATGATTTCCATCATATTTAATATGTTTTTAAAATAGGCTAGTTAAATAAAATGGTAAAATAGTTCCAACAGATTTTCCTGTGGTACTGAAATTGGTACAGAGAACTGTAAAATTTTAATGGTATTTGTACCGACTACTGGAATTTTGGTACCATGACAACACTATTTTTGACTATATATTAAAAAAAGTACATCGTAATGTATCGCAACATGTATTGTATCGCAATATATCGTGATATATTGTATTGTGACCCATATAACGTGATTTGTATTGTATCGTGAAGCCCTTGCCAATACACAGGCCTAATGGTAAAGTTAAAAAAAAGTTAAACTCGCTTCTAATAACTTTGCTCCCCCCCCCATTCCACTGCCCGCATCTCATTTTCTACGCAATAACGCATTTCTCAGTAAACAGACTAGCGATGTGTTGTGTTCATAGAGCGTCACACGAGAGCGGTTAATCAGGCGTGCCATCATGTGGTCGGATTGTTATCTTAACTGTTTTCATTGCTGAATTGTTAACATGTCTAATTGTAATGTTTGCTAACATTTTTTCCGTGATTTCTTGATTTAAAAATAATAAAATCATGGCAAAACATAAAATTTGAATTAATCAAAAAAATCCCCCAGCCTTGATATATATATATATATATATAATATATATATATATATATATATTTTTTTTTTTTTTTTTTTCTCTCCATCAACACTGGATCAGGTTTTTGTCTGATTCACCAATTAGTGGTTGATCAAGATGGGATTTTTGATTTGCAGATGATCAGTAATGATACAGATAAGGTTAGGGACAGGTAAACTGATGTGAGGAAAATAAACTGCAACATAAAAAAATGTGAAAAAATGAAGGTGTTGGAATACTTTCTGAATTGTCTTTAGGTCGACAACGACCACCAATATCACTGAACTAAAAGTTACTGGCCACAAATCAAGTATTTTGCTCATTGAAACCTGACACAACAGTCTGTTGTTGCTTAGACTGTATTTTCATTTCATGGCTTAATGTGATGATTATTCCTCATATGTGTCACAACATGGACTTGTAGAGGAAGAAAAGACTATTGATGGTGAACTTCATGCTGAAATGAAAACATATTTGAGGACCCAGATGTTTTAGTTATTTAAGTCATACACATCACTTCAGGAAGCCAGACTGTTGTTTTTAATTCAGTGTAGGCCAGTATTGTGTTGCAGGTGCTAATAATGTTACTGGCCAAAGCCTGTATGGCACTTTGTTCATTTTGAACCCTGTGTTCAGCTCGGAGTTCATATCTTATTGTGGGATGGTCTTGTCTCTTTTAGACATCTATACTAGGCAGTTTTACTCAGAGTAATGCAACATTTTTAGAAGTGAACATATAACATTAATCGATCGTGTCTTTGAGTGTCTGAATGTGTGTGAGCAGTAGTGAGTGTTTGTGTGCGTGTGTGTCTTTGTTCTAGTTTTGCGGCTCACCCCACCCTCCATTTCCTGTTTGTAACACATGCTCTCAGCTGACTCGCGAGGTCATGTGATGCCACTGCTGTGCCATATAACAATCAATGCATCTGCCTCCAGATTTCAGCCATCTGTGGTGAACGGTTTATTACAGCTGTGTGATATCGCTAAAAATATCTTTAGTTTTTTAGGCTTTAGACAGAATTCAGTGGGCTAATCTTATTTCTTTGATTTAATCATTTAAAAAAAATGATTTTCTGTAGTCTTATTTAAAAAAAAAAAAAAAGTTATTCAACATCCTGCCCAATGTTGTCCACCAAACAATGTGTAAATTCAAAGCTATGAGGAAAAAATATGACTGTGTTGGCTATGATATACATAATGTGCCAACAACTGGTTAAAACATAAACAACTCCTTGCCCACAGTTTAAAGCATGATTGAAATGTTTTAAAAGTTTAAAAAATGATAATTAAAATAAAAGTAATTGTTACATGTAAAATTTTAAACCCACATTTAATGTGCAAAAAGAAATATTTGATCAAAATGTATATTTTAGTCAGATTTATTGTGCTTATTTTCTCCATTGCGTTCCATCCATTTGCATACGTTCAAATATATCTGTCAAGTTTAACAGAGTTGTTTGCTATCAGGACGAACTTTAAAGGATTAATTGACTTCAGAATTAAAATTTCCTGATAATTTACTCACCCGCATGTCATCCAAGATGTTTGCCTTTATTTCTTCAGTCGAAAAGAAATGAAGGTTTTTGAGGAAAACATTCCAGGATTTTTCTCCATATAGTGGACTTCACTGGGGTTCAACGGGTTGAAGGTCCAAATGTCAGTTTCAGTGCAGCTTCAAAGAGCTCTACATGATCCCAGACAAGGATTAAGAGTCTTATCTAGTGAAATGTTTGGTCATTTTCTAAAAAAACAAAAAAATTATGTACTTTTTAACCACAAATGCTTGTCTTGCTCTGCGATACGCCACGCATTATGTAATCACGTTGGAAAGGTCACGTGTGACGTAGGCGGAAGTACCGATCTAGTGTTTACAAAGTGAACGTACAAAGAACAGCCTTTACCATAAAGGTAAAACAACAATGTTGGACGATTTTGAAGTTGGAGGAGAAAGAGTTTTCGCTCTACTGCGGTACTTCCGCCTACGTAACATGTGACCTTTCCAGCGTGATTACGTCATGTGTGGCGCATCGCAGAGCAGTGCAAGAGCATTTGTGGTTAAAAAGTATATTTTTTTTTTATGATTTTCAGAAAATGGCCAATCGTTTCACTAGATAAGACTCTTGTTCCTCGTCTGGGATCATGTAGAGCTCTTTGAAGCTGCACTGAAACTGACATTTGGACCTTCAACCCGTTGAACCCCAGTGAAGTCCACTATATGGAGAACAATCCTGGAACCTTAATTTCTTTTCAACTGAAGAAAGAAAGACATAAACATCTTTGATGACATGGGGGTGAGTAAATTATCAGGAAATTTTAATTCTGAAGTGAACTAATCCATTAATACCAGGTGGGAACAAGGACATACTTGCACACGTCAAATGCATTGATAAATGTGTCCAGTGTATCAACATTAATCTTTACTGTCAAGAAATGTATCTCATACTATTGAGATGCAGTGGTTTAGGAATCGGTGATGCATATTTGCCAGTTATCATGGTCATTTAATGTGAATACAGACCCATATCTTTGAAGTGAATTCGCTGCGAGTGGTCTGTCGCTGTGTACTTTATGTATTTATAGCCATCCATCGTCACTGTTTCACTGCTGCAGCTCACTTTGTAAGTAATAAATTATTCCTTTTGTTGCACTATATTCATCTGGGTTTGTGGTCTCTTTGTACAGCACAATATATATTTATTTTTTTCCAATATCAATTTAAAAGTTATACCCCTGCACCCCTAGTCCATCTCGGGATCATAACATTTATAAAGGCTTGTCCCCGATCTGAAATACCCATCCGAAGACCTTGGGGGAAAAAAAATGTTTTGTGAATGAATCTGATTTCTCCTCCAATGGAAGTTGTACACCCAGTCTTCACTGCAAGCGATGCGCTCACATTATAAACGCTTGGAGAGTAGGCAGCTCTGTTGATAATTGGAGCACATATCTATTTTTGTCACGTTGCATCACGCCGCGCGCTACAGTCGACGCACTCTCTCCTGCCGTGCATACAGCTCTCTTCACTACAATGGCAGTCATCTGAGCACAGGCCGTGGCTGAATCCTCCATTCTGATTGAGATGCGACACATTTGAGTATCTCTGGCAGGGCCCTGTGATTCCATTTTTTTGGAGCATTTTAAAATTAAGAACAATGAAACTATTTAGGAGCACCTTCTGATCAATGAAAGACATTAACTTTCCTATTGCAAGGTGAAATTTGCTCCCTTAAATTGATTTCCAGGGGCATCTTTTACCTTTTAATTGTATGCATCAACCTTAATGTGAAATTCTCATATTTAAATGTAGAAATTGTTTTTTTTTTTTTTTTAAGCTAAAGCAATAAAATCAATTAGAAGAAGACACATCGTGCTGTTACCAATTAAATAAAATGGGATCAGCAAAATCCATCTTTGCACTGCAGAGGTGACAAATAAGCTGCATCTGAAGTGGCATTTATGTGTATTTTTATGTATGTACTCAGTTTAACGCAGCTCAGAGGTGGCATCAATGCATTTACACTTGCATAAAAGTGTTATGAAATTAAGGTATTACAGTTTTGAATAAGAATTTAATTATTATTTTAAATATGAAACTAAAACTGCCTGTTGGTGGAAGCAAGTCAGTCTTCATGAGTGAGCCGAGTCATTAATTCAGTTTCGTTCAAGACGGCTCTTCATGAATGATTCATTGAATCACTAACTCGTTCAATTTGTTCAATCAAAACGCTGATTTATTCAGTAACAAAACGTGTTGCTCAGAGCAACACTGGTTTGTCAAACAGACAATGTTGTCTTTAAAACTTGAAATTAACTTCTTGTTTATTGAACTGTTGTATAAAAACTATATCACATTTGCAATCGTGCTGATATTTGGGATGCATTTTAATGGGATACATTGGGATACATGTTGCCTACATTTTTATTCGTTTTTGCCCCAAGCTCTCGTTAATTTCCACCACTGCTTCTGATAATTCTAGGGCTGCCCCCTAATAGTTGACTGTTAGTCAACAAGAAGACTACCAAAATTGGTATTAGTCAGTTAAACAGAGAAAAATAAACCCTCCACAGGAAGTGGCAAAATCATGCAGTCTGTGACGGACAGATCGTTAACGGCAGGAAATCCAAGTCTGCTCGCTCTAACGTTAAGCTATTTAAATGTGAGCTATTATTTGCCGCATATCCAAGTGTTTGTGTGGAGAGCGTGCTTACTGCATGACATGGAGGCGCCGGCGCGATCACTTGCATTTAACTTAAAATACTCTGTCATTTTTGGTCATACAGATAAGAATAATCCAACATTAGAAACTGTAAATGGTTTGCTTTTATTTCTGTAAACTCACAATATCAACAAAACACTGTGCTTTCGTAAAATGATGAAAACAAACTGGATGTGCTTTCAGCCATCTCGGTCTCACGTGAACTTGACCGCGCCACAAAAATGAACCGAATCTCAGCATAGACTTGCCTCACAGACATGAAAAATATATCTATGGAAAGCTTGAAATGTCTACTTTTAAATGATCTAAAACAAATATTCTCAGATTATGTAGGCATAATCCGTGTGAAGTTTGCTTGTAGGTTCATCCGCTACTGCGGAGATGGCGAGTCAGCATCGTCAACTTCATCTCTGCAGCTGAAAACACTAGTTTATCAGTAAATTATTAAATTGTTCAGATGGTCTCCTTCTGTTTTTTTTCATGCCACATTCATAATCATTACGTTTGCTGGTGCGCTGTGGCAATCTTTATGTGTGCGTTTGAGCACTGATTAGGATATGTATCATATTTATAGGCTCATTATTATGAATTATTATTCATTATTTATTATTTTTTAATATAAATGCGCAATTAGTCGACTAATTGCTTAAATGAACGACTACTAGTCAACTATAAAAATCTTTAGTCGAGGGCAGCCCTAGATAATTCAGATGTAATATTTTCAGTTGACAGGCTCATGTGAACCAGTTTCAGTTCAAAAACATAAGCGCAATGTTCAGTGTCTGTCGCTCAACTCGCTCTTTGCTCTGCTGACTGAAAGCGTGAAGACTAGCGGCACGACGTAAATGCATTTTGAGTTGTAGCTTTAATTCCGATTGTATTATACAACTATTCATGAGCTTTGATTGGGTCAAAATTTACTGCATGCGAATGTAAAAAAAAAAAAAAAAAATGTATTTGCAATGGTTTATTTATGGTGTATGATAAATGTATGATGTGAATTTGTATGGTGATTTGTGAAGCCTCAGAACTAATCATTGTATTTCATGTTCAGATTAGAACTTTACAGTGACCTCAAGCAGGGAGGAAATCAAAATTTCCATTCAGAAGTGCCACAGTAGGAGTGACCATGCTGTGTTTGACTTCCTTCTGAAAAACAGCTTCCCTTGATCACCCCATCATTCACATCACAAACTCTTTTGCTGATCAGAGCTGAATGCTCGAGACATCCTCAGATACCACCATCAGGTTCAGTTATGACGTGGTCTGTAACCTCTGTCTGAAACTGCTCGCTTTGCTTTTGCAGGAACTGTGTCAGAGATCAAACTGATTTTATATGCCGCGTCGAGTCGTTTGCATTGCTTTGTGTTCAGACAGGAAGGAGTTAAGTCTCTGCAGCTCGTGCTGGTGTCTCTGGGGCAGCTGGTCTGGAGGGAGGGGGTCTTAAATTATTAAACCCCAGCAGAAACAGGGCAGCATGTAATAGACGCAGAGCAGCGCCCTGCTCACCTCCTGTACCGCACCGATTTAGCTGCTCATCATTTCCAGGATGACTCTGCTTTGTCAAGTTTAAAGGAGCCTAAACTGCTAAATGTGGATAAGTCACTATGTATACGTGTTATGAATATCGACAATATGAATTTCTCTGAAGCTGCTTTGACTTGACTTTCCAGAAAGAAATGTTTTTTTTCAATCAAAAATTGACACCATGTCTGATAAAAAAATAACATTAGACTAATTGTGAATAACATTAAAAATAACATTAGAGCATTTGTTCACAATTGCACATTTAAATAAAGTGTCTGGCTGAGCCAATATTTGCTCTTCTTTTCTCTGGAACATGTGCTTTGGTTCGCAATTACATCCTTAATATTTACACAGTTCGTATGTCGTGCAACAACCAAATATGTCTAAGCAAAGAACGGAGTCCAGATGTAAATTTGCCTATATAAATAATAACATTAAAAAGTGTAAAAACATGGTTATATTTACTTCATTGCAATAAATGGCCCAAATGAGTAGTTTTGTTCCGCTTTTGGAGTGTTTGCCAGTGGATGTTTCTCTTAGGGGTGAATTCATGTTAATTGGGACACTTTTTGCCATTGAGATTGATTGGCAAAAAGTGTCCCACTAAACCTGACTTCACCCTACATAACAGAAAGGGCAGCACGTAATCGAAGAGTGTTTGTTAGTGCGACCTCTAACAAAATGTGGTAGTAGTCTGTGGCGCTGAAGCTGTAAATTGTGGTGATTTAACCCCAGAGTCTATTGACTATTTAAAAAAAGACAGGTCCTTCCATAAAACCCATGCAGGCTTCCTGTATGAACAGGAAATACATCAAAAATACCTCAGACTGTGCTTGTTAAGGCATTTCATGTGGTCTTTAGGCAAATATACTGTAAAATTGAGGCCTTAAACATTTTAATTCATCACACACACCTCTCTACAACAAGCTCTTACAATCACATTTCTTTCCTGCCCACAACAGAAGTCCACTCTTCACTGTCCAGAGAAAACATTTTACATTCTTCACTGTGTTTCTGGCTGTATTTTGTGATTTCACAAGGTACTGCACCTTTATCTCCTCTTTTTGATGTGAAATGACTTTCATTAATAAACACATTTAGCTAGAATAAAAAGACATCACCCAGAATATAGCTGCAAAAAGCATTCATCAGTGTCCAGACATGTGTAGATCAGCAAAATAGCTAAATGTCGAAGGTGTTGTGGGTACAGCTGCTTAAGTGACAGATTACATATTTTTGCAGAAAAATAGAAGTTGCCTAAAGTCATTTAGGTGTATTTACACAGTTTAATATGCTGCAATTGCATAATTGAGGCCATCAGATGGACATGGCTTATTGAATTGCTTACTCAAAAGTTTTGTTCAGAGATTCAGAAATGAAACACCACTGTGTTGCAATTGTCGTTGTTTGGAATTAGTTTTTGTCGCTAAAAATAAATTTTGCATTGTGAACGCGTACAACATGGTTTTTCTAACCTCAACGAACAATGTACACTTTGCACGTGCGCTTTGAATAGTTTTTGCACTAATTTAGTTTGTCCACAAGGTGTCAGCACTGAAACGGGCTGTTGTTTCACAGTCTGAAAAGAAACTGAGAAGACTGAGCAAGAGTAACAAGCACAACGGCCGATGGTGTTGATGAGCGCTTGTGTGAGGAAATTAAAAGATACCAGCAACTCTATTTTAAAACGAGTACAAAGATATTATTATCGTAACTTTTAGAGCGAAAAAGCACAGAGACTGGACAAGGATAAATCGTTCTACTGTGTCAAACACCTGTGTGAGACTGTGTGCGCGTACGTTAAAAACAAACTAACTTTATTTTGGCGTCATTTAATACAGCTGCAGTTTGTAAGTGGCTGATGGTCCTCTTAGCAGCATGAAAAACAAAACTATTCTTAATGTCAATGTGTTATAAACTGAAAGCGAGCAGAGAGCGCTCCCATTATAGAGCTCACAGAGAATCTCTTATTTACCGTGTTTACACTGTTGGTTATAATTGGAGAATTCACAAGACTGTGACTAAACAAAAAAAAAAAAAAAAGATTTTGGATTCTGACCAAAGGTATTAATGACATCGTTAAAATAGTCCATGTGACTACAGTGGTTCAACCTTAATGTTACGAAGCTTTTCGAATCAGTGGTTCGGATTGTGTATCAAACTGATAAAGTCACGTGAACCATTGAAATTGGTTTCGAAACAAAAGATTCGTAAATCTTCGAAGCTTCATAAAGCAGTGTTTTGAAATCACCCATCACTAGATATTGTTGAATAAACTTTTTTTTTTATGCGCAAAAAGTCGCTTCATAACATTAAGGTTGAACCACTGTAGTCACATGAACTGTTTTAAATATGTTTTTAGTAGCTTTCTGGACCTCAAAAGTATTGATTATCTTGCTGTCAATGAAGGTCTCACTGAGCCATTGGATTTAATCAAAAATATCTTAATTTGTGTTCTGAAGATGAACGAAGATCTTACGGGTGTGAAACGACATGGTGAGTAATTAATGACAGAAATTTCATTTTTGGGTGAACTAACCCTCTAACACTTAAAATTATCCAGTCAAGAGTAGTTAGTGACTTATTTTGGTTTGTCTTTTGTTTGATTAACATTAAATCACAGACAGCAGCGCAGCAGGATTTTTAGGCTGCTGTTACTTTAAGAACAAATGCACGGATCCGATATACTGTAACACTTGCGCTTTCTTAGCTTTACATTCACTTAAGACATAACCAACTGTTACGGCATTTTGACATTTTTGTGTGAATATGTCCATTCAAGTGCAAGAAGACATTAAAGAGTTTTGGATCTGTTGCTGCTCACACAAAACTAATCTCACAGTGCACGAATCGAGAGACGCGAGTACTTTCGCATATACTTGCGCTTGAATATTTAAGTTGGTAAGGCTTAAAAACGCGCAAATTATCAACTTGCGTGACATAGGGCTGGGTGATATGGCTTTTTTTTTTTTTTTTACTGTTTAACTAGTCAACTTAAAAACTTAACTACAATATGTTTTAAGTAACATTTTCTTTATTAACAATCTGGTTAAAAAAAGTTCCATTCCAAGTGCACAACACATGAAGTGATCAACATGGTGTAATGTAAAACAATTTGTTAAATATCTTTGTAGAAATATGCCTGAAATATGAAGGCAAATGTTGTACAAACTTAACTTAAACACATCCTATATACTCAGAAATAATATAAAATAAGAAAATGCTAAATATTTCTTAGCCAAAAAGTAATAGCTATAAATAACACCATTAATAGGCTATTATTAACAGCAAATGCTTTGTAAAAACAGAAAACAACAGCAGCTTTCAGCCTCACCTTCATCACACAAACATGAAATGTCAAACAGGTTTACAGGTGTTCGCATTCCATTGTGCTTTTTGTCCTATTGTTTTTATGTTTGGCGGATATGTTTAGGTGTTGCACTTGTGGTCTCGCATCTTTTGCAGCGTCTCACCCATGAAACTGCGTTATAAAAACACGGCGGTCAAGTAAACAAAAAAAGCTCAACTCGTGTTTAATAACTTTGCCTTTTTTCCTCATTCCACTGCCTGCGCCTCATTTTTATAACGCAATAGGGTATATGTCGAACGTCACATGACCAAACCGGAAAACTGGGCTTGATTGTCAGAGAAAGTGTTAACAGCACAGCAGTATGAATTGACGGCATATCTATGGACTTTTAAGGTAATCAGCAAAACTACCTAGTCCACATTGTTATAGGAGTTTTATTCTATTAAATATCTAAACGTTAGTGTGAAGAAGAAAAATTAAAACTTTTAAATATCAATCTGCATATGCGGGGGACATCAGTTATGCTCATCTTGGCTCACTCCTTTTAAGTTATCTTGAATAAACAGCTAATTTTTCATGAAGCACATACAAAAGACTTGATCTGATCTGTTTTACAGAATACGGAAGTTAGATTGTGCATAACCCCTATAATGCATTTCTGAATGAACAGCCGCTTGAGAATATTGATGTGTTCTACGTTCATAGAGCGTCACATGAGAGCGGTTAATCAGGCGCACCGGTGCCATCATGAGGTCGGGTCATTTTCTTCTCCTAATATGGTTATCATTGCTGTAATGTCAGCATGTCTAATTGTAACGCTTGCTAACATTTTGATTCAAAATTGCAATTTCTCGGTTAAAAAAAAAAAATAAAATTGAGGCAAAACATTAAATCGGAAAAATCGCCCAGCACTGGCCCGATCGGGCAAGTGACAGTTCTGACCCCGGGCCAGCGGGCAATCCTTATTGTCGAGCCCTGCATATTGTTAGATTACAGAAGCTCATTAGATATCAGCTCTGCTTTGTCTCCAGTGTTCCTTCAAATTCAATGGCCAATGTGCTCATGAGCCCACTGGTTATGTCATAATCATTGAGTATGTAGAATGCTTTTGTGAAAATTAGACTGGTCTTGCCACTGTTTATTTGATAGGTGCATTTGTGTGGTTTTAGAGTTGCAGTGTTGTTGAGGTGAAGGTAAAGCCGTATCCAGGTTGATGCGGCAGCTGACCCTGTATTAGCAATATTAACGTGACACTTTATCAGCTGGATTATGTGAGGCTTAAACCGCAGCTCTGCGTCTAAACGTGGAGCCGGCCAATCAGCAGCTGGTGCTCAGGTGAGGTGTTCATCCAGTGTAGATCTATTCAGAAGGTCTTTGGCTGTTGGAGACACAGGAGCTGTGTCTGGGAATATAGAATCCAGGTAAGGCTTTTCTTTCCTCTAGAAATAAGATGCCACACCTGAGGGAATGGTCATTTGAGGGCCGGACAGGAACCGTGAGCTAAATCGTGCACTTTTTTTTTGTTTGTTTGTTTGGTAGTGTGGGACCTCTGATGGCTTTTTGTGCATAGATGGACTTTGTTTAGTGACTATAACTAGTTGTGCTGAATAAGCCAAGATGTTGCTACTGTAGGAGTGTGTCCTCAAAGGCTCATACTAGTTACTAATGTTGGTCAGAGGTTTGTGTTCTTGTTCGTTTTGATGTGAGATGTGAGTGAAAGTGTCTGCAGTGGATTTGGGTCAGCAGGAGAGTTCATCAGCAGATTTGGTGTTAACCGGATTTGTGCGGACGCGCTGAATCAACTGTGTCCCTGGATTACAGGAGTGACATTGAGAACGGGACGAGGTCTGTGTCTTATGTCCACTCGCACTTTCCTCTGGTCTCTCTGACCACCGAACCAACTCTTGACCCACAAAATTCAACAAGTTTTTACCTTTGGATTGATTTCTTTTGGTGAAATACAGAAAGTACGGAAGTAAAACCGCCAGGTACGGGTATATTGTTTTACGGATACGGTATATTTTTGTCATGGCTTTTAGTTGAGTAATGAGTAATACCTATTGTAAAAAAGCTAATAGTATATCTGTGAATTTATATATGTGTGTCTTGCAAATTAGGTTCGATATGTTTAATGCGAGAAGTAAAAATCTAATCAAGGCATGTTCTGCACAGTTTTTCATGCGACAAGATAACCATAGGTATAGGAATAAACAGCAAGATTTACCGACATGTATTTTTAACTAAACATTTTAATATTTAAAAAAAATTAACATATCTGACTGATGAAAATTAATCATTTGAAAATGGACAATTTGAACTGGTTCAAGGAAATTACCTTATCAGCTCTAGCATTGATTGAGCTACTGATGTTTAAATGAGACACTAGTAAAACATCTGTCTTTACGCTCATACCCACGAGACCATGAAACTATTCTTAAATTGGACCCTATGAAATCTTTTTTTTTCTCTCATTCCGGTTTTATTTGTTTTTTTTAATTTTATATATTCCGATTTTTCTTTGTTTTAATTTTTTTGGACTCCATTTTAATGCTTAAATTAAATTTTAGTAATTAAAAAGCATGTCTAATTAATTGAAATCATGAAACGTATACAATTTAACAACAATTTATTAAAAGTTTAACAAAAATTACATTTTTAGAGCTCTATGAAATTTCAAATTTTCAAATTTTGTTTTATTTTTACCAAATTCTGTTTTCTGTCTTAAGCTTTAATAATTAATTGTTTAATTAAATTTTAATAATCAAAAAGCATGTCTTGAATTTATAAAAAACAACTACATTTATTATTTTTTTTAATTTCTTTTAATCTTATGAAATTAAACAATTTTTTTGTCAAATAATGCTCTGCACAACAGAGCTTTACTATTATTAAAACATGGAAGAAAAATTGTGATTATTCCTTAAATTATAGTTTTAATAATTTACTATTAGTGTTAGTATTCTTATTACGTTGAGACGTAGCTATATTCTACTGTACAATAGTAATATATTTCTGTCACGATTTCTTCATGTTAAACCAAACTTTTATTTTGACGAGTTGCCATGAAGAGCTTTGAGTTTCTGTGTGTTTATGATATAACAATAGTTTTTCTCAAATGAAACAGTAAAATGCGGATTAAGTGACTCTCAGAGCGGCTCTGGAGATGAAGTTCATGCATTCAAGTCCTCATATAGTGAGGCGGCAGACGCTGAAAACACAGAGCGAGTGTGTGTGTGTGTGTGTGGTAAATGAAACCACGCGTCTGCGCCATTCATTCACAGAGATGCAGAACATGCAGGATTCATATTTAAATAGTCTTTGTGGTTTAATATTTACCGAAACTAGTCTGTTGCAATTTGATTTAACTATACTAAACTACTTTTTAATTAATTAAAACTTCCGTGACATTTTGCATTATGCAGTAAATTCCATTTTTATGACTGGATTCTGTGATTCCGTCCACGTTTTCTGCCTTGTGGAAATCATAGGGCCCTACTTAAACTTTCTGTCATGATATTGACATTTACCCTGTTAACGTGACCTTAAGACAACAGCTTATTTCAGGGTTTTTTATGGAAAGCAAGAAAATTCAGTCCCTTTTTTTGCATGCAATTTGTGTGTTCAGACCAATGTGAGAAAACGGCAAATGGGCTGAAAAGCAGAAATACAGCAGTGCACAACTTTCAGTTTCTGATATCCACTTGTCACGGAGAAGAAAAAAGTCAAATTACTCCTTTTAAATGGAAACGATGTCAACATATGACGGTGGGATGGTCAGATTTTTGGTAAAAGCAACAATAAATGTAAGAGAACAGAGACCGAGTATGTAACCGCAGCGGCTCTGAGCATGTGACCCAAAGCACAAATCCTATTGGTTGGCCAGTTTTCTTAACAGTGAAATGAAAAGAGTTTAGATCACCTTTCCTTAAAAAAATCCATCGCATTGATGACATGCAAATGTTTGTGTCAATAGTCATCACAAATATCATCCCTGTTGTGTTTTTTTTTTTTTTTCGAAAGTGTATCCGATCAAACTAGGATCTAATTAATCGTCAGCGTATCATATTCACTGTACAGTAATGCGATTATCTGTGCTCGGGCTGTGAAGTGTTTGTGTAGCTGTGTGATTGTGTTGTGCTGCGCTGCCGGGAGACATGCAGTAATGGTGATCTTTAGCACAGGCTCGCTGCACAACACTGTTGCTAAGCAACGGCTTCACGGGTTGGCAAGGACACAGGCGGAGAAAGAGACGTGCTCGCATCCCTTCATTAGTGTTGGAAATGTCTTTTCTCACCGTGTCCAGTGGAAACGGGGCTCTAACTATAGCGCTGATGTCAGCTGTGTTTGTGCATGTTGTGGGTTGAACGGCTAGTCAGAAGCGCTGTATAATGAGGCTCGGGTATAAATGAGACTTGTTGTCCACCGCTCTGATCAGACAGGTTTGATGCGGGGCGTTCACATCGGGTGTGTTATGTTCCCAAACAACTGGACCAACAGCAGTAGAACATGTTTTGATGGCAGTTCAGCAACTTTAAATTCGTCTTGTTTAAACACTGCCACACAATGTACATACATGTAAATCAATTGTTTAGTAATATGCAGTCAATAGAGTAATGGTGTTTGTGTGTTTTTCAGATCAGTGCGAGCGGCAGTGAGTGGACGGAGTGAAGCCCATCGTCTAGCAGAAGAAAATGAGCGAACTCGACCAGTTGCGTCAGGAGGCTGAACAGCTGAAAAACCAGATCAGAGTCAGTGGCTGCATGCACTACATGTCATACACACATGCTCGACACTCAATACACATTATGATATCGTATGCTGCCACACATCGCATTATGACAACTGGGACGGGACTGAGGCTACATTAATCGGATACATTTTCAGGACTTGACATTAAAGGATTAGTTCACTTCAGAATTAAAATTTCCTGATAATTTACTCACCCCCATGTCATCCAAGATGTTTGTCTTTATTTCTTCAGTCGAAAAGAAATGAAGGTTTTTGAGGGAAAACATTCCAGGATTTTTCTCCATATAGTGGACTTCACTGGGGTTCAATGGGTTGAAGGTCCAAATGTCAGTTTCAGTGCAGCTTCAAAGAGCTCTACATGATCCCAGATGAGGTATAAGAGTCTTATCTAGAGAAACCATCGCTCATTTACTAAATAAAATAAAAATATATATGCTTTTTAACCACAAATTCTTGCACTGCTCTGCGACCCTTATTCCTCATCTGGGATCGTGTAGAGCTCTTTGAAGCTGCATTAAAACTACAATTTGGACCTTTTACCCGTTGGTAGCCGTTGAAGTCCAGTATATATGATCCTGGAATGTTTTCCTCAAAAGCCTTGATTTCTTTTCGACTGAAGAAAGAAAGACAAACATCTGGGATGACATGGAGGTGAGTAAATTATCAGGAAATTTTAATTCTGAAGTGAACTAATCCTTTAAGCCTTGTCATGTGCTTGTCTGGAAAAAAAAAAAAAATGTTTTTTTTTGTGGTGTAAATATAATTTATTCTGAAGCAATATTCTTATTCACCTTCGTGTTTTGATGAAGGACAGCAATTGCGAGTACATTTTCTGTCATCTTTGCAGGAATGTAATATGAAGATTGTAATAAGTAATATTTATTATTAGCAACGCTCATTACATTCCCTCTCTGATTTTGTCACAAATTTGTTTGTTTTTACTCAAACACTGACATGCAGAGCCATAACCAGGCCTGATGAGTGAGTGATGAGTTTTTATCTTAAGCTGGGTTCACACTTGTAGGGTTTTGGTCACAATTTGGCCATCTGAGACAAATATTGAGAACCCTTCCTAAGCCAAAATTTGAAGTCTTTGATCGTTAGTTTGAGATGTTCACCGACAGCCGATTAATGACCATTGCGATCAAATTTTACCTGAAGCGTCAGAAGATTTGACACACAGCTCACAGTCACAGAATGAGTCACGGATTGATGATGAAACTCCAGACGAGTCTTCTAGCGTGCGTCCGTTTTTAATGCATCTTGACTGTCGAACAGTGTGCACCCGGCTTTAATCAACTGCCACAAGCAACAAGACATTTTGCCACTCACTAAGGATAATTTCAGTCATGTGACACATTGGCACAAAATCCCCAAAAAGCGCACTTTGGGCTTCACGCTTTCTGGATGGTGCCTGGTTATGACACTTCTTTGCATCCTTTACTTCTGTATCTGTCCAAAGTTTTGTATTTGTTAATGTTGCTTTATCTGTGTTTTTCTTCTCAAGGATGCACGGAAAGCATGTGCGGATGCCACCCTCTCTCAGGTAGGACTTTTTAAACATTAAACCACCATCACATATAGACTGCTCATATCATGTTGTTTTCATTGGGAGTTTCATTTGGGTGTCTTTTGAACTAGATTTTGTTTTCTCGTGTTTCTGGCAGATCACAGCCAATATTGAGCCTGTGGGGCGGATTCAGATGCGCACTAGACGGACACTGAGGGGCCACTTGGCGAAGATCTACGCCATGCATTGGGGCACTGACTCAAGGTGATCTATGAGCCCTGTGCCATGAACTAGTACAGCTGTGACGGTGTTGAGGTTAATAGTGCAGAGGAGTCATGTTTTATGATCTCCAGCTGGTTAAAGATGATGTTCATGTGTCCTAAAACACCCCCCACGTTGACCATGACACCTGCTGAAATAGTGAAAACCAAAAAATGTCTTCGTAGGATATGAATCAATGGCAGTGCTCATAACATGGGATTGTTGTGACAAATACTTCATCTAAACTAGGGATGCATGATATTATTGGAACGCCATCAGAATCGGATATAATCATCATCGGCCCGATATGAAAAATTATGCCGATATGCTTTGCTAAGATAACATGTTGATTATGTGCCTGCTATAACTCTCGTGTGCAAGAGTTGAAAAATATTGAATATCGGCAAAAATCCAATATCATGCATCCCTAATCTAAGCACACCAAACTCCCTTAAGAGCTAGAATAGAATACAAACAACATATGCAATATAAAATCATAGTAAAAATAGATATTATAATTAATAATGATGAATATTGCATGTTATTTTAAGGTGGTCTGATTAAACACGTTTGGCATTAAGGAAATCCTTAGAGGATCCGTGTGTATTTCAGTGCCTGTATTCTTCATAGAAATAGAAGCAGCAGCTCATCTCCTCATCTGTGTCACTGCCTGTCATTTAACTTTGTGTGAAGCTGTAACTACCACGAACATTTCTAATTACATAAATCTTTAGTTACATTGAAACCGGAGCGCTTTGCGTTCACTATGCGTGTTTGCATTCGACATGTTTTATATACATTTTATAGTGATCAGGCTTCACAAAATGATCATTGTTTCTTTATTTCCACCCTCTCTCTGTGTTTTCAGGCTTCTTGTTAGTGCTTCCCAGGATGGAAAACTTATCATCTGGGACAGCTATACTACAAACAAGGTAAAAGTGAAAGCCAATGCCATGTGTGAACTGATGGTTTTATTTTAGTGATTCAACATGTTAAATAACTTTATAGCCTGGATTCTCTCAACTGATTTCATGAGGTGCATCCTGTGATGCTTTTAAAACCATATTAATGATGGAACTGTATTTATTTTACAGTTCCTGCTACCAATTTCGGTACCATAGTAAAAACTATATAAACTATTTTAATATTTGGAGGAGGAAAAAACGAGCTGTCAATCACTTTACTTCAGCTCGAGTTCTGCACTCTTACAGAAAACTCCCATTATGATTAAAAAAAAAAAGGTGTCTGGACTGCATGGTGAATCACTTATTTATATTGTGTTTATAAAGGGGTTGGACAGTGAAACTGAAACACTGTCAATATATTGTTGGTGGTTTCACGCCTATATATATCTTCCCTAAGTTTACATTCCTTCAGTAAGAGCATAGTGTGAAGGTTGAATTAGCAGAGCAATAGCACAGCTGTACATAAAATAATGCAACATAATGGGAGACATATCAGAGTTCGAAAGAGGACAAATTGTTGGTGTGCGTCTCACTGGCTCATCTGTGACCAGGACAGCAAGTCTTTGTGGTGTATTGAGAGCGGTTGTATTCAGGCTAATTTCGGCATACCACCACATACTAGGACGAACAACATCCAACAGGACTAACTGTCGAAGCGAGAGGAAGCTGTCTGAAAGGGATGTCCAGGTGGTATCCAAAAAACATAAAACCACACCTGCCCAACTCACCGCAGAATTAATTGTGCATCTCGACTCTCCTGTTTCCATCAAAACTGTTAGTCAGGAGTCAGTATTCATGGTTGGGCTGCTGTAGCCAAACCTTTGGTTACATGTATTGTTCTCCGAGTCCACCTTCACGGTCTTTTCCACATCCGTGGAAGTTACGGAGTAACGCCCTACTGTTGCTGCCCAGAGTGAAGCACAGGTGGTGGATCAGTGATGGTTTGGGCTGCAACATCATGGCATTCTATACTGTGCTTGATGGGTGCGTCACTGTTACTGAACCATTCTGGAGGACCATGTGCACCTAATGGTTCAAACATTAGCTGCTTTTCCACTGTCGGGCCAGTGCGAGGCAGGGCTAACAACATGCGTGCTGGGCCAATAGCCTCAGACCTCAAGCACCGAGGCCAAAATCAAGTTGCGTTTCCACTGTCGGGCCAGTAGCCCCGCAGCGCTGCCCTAAAACCCGCCCTTTACACATCTCCATAGAACCAGGTCACATAACCCCACCATTTCACCAGAGTGCACATCAATCATGCTGGGGTGCGTTTCCCAAAAGCATCGTTGGTGAACTATGGTCGTAAGTCCCATTGAACTCTATTGGTAACGACGGAACTTGCGACCATAGTTCGCTTTGGGAAACGCACCCCTGGGTTTTACCATTTCACATAAAAAGAAAACACATACCCATTCAGTTGCACCTGCTTCCATTTATTTACGATCACAAGAATGCACAAATCAACTCAGTTAAGGCTTTTAACATTTAAAATCCAAAGACTTACACATTTAGAAATATATTGATAAAATATCATATCATATGTTTATGCCACGTTTCTGAGCATTTCTATTAATTGTCCTCGAAATTATTCAATGATTGCAATCCGAGGAGGTTTGAGCAATCTCTGTCTCTCTATAGTTTTATCCTTTCATCCAGAGCAACAGAGGGAGCTCATGAGAGGAAGAAAGGAGTTATGAGTTATACGAGTTAGCTGGAGTGTGTGACAGATATGCTGATGCATTAGTCCGGTATCAACTAAGGCTCAGGGAAGAGAACATTAAACCAAATAAATACACAATTATAATCATATATTAGTTGTCTACGTTCCTCAAGCAGTTTCTGGTATTTTCCACAAAAGTGTGTATTTATTTTCACAATGGTTAGTATAAGTAGCCTTTAGCATCGCATATAAGTATATTTCTGCCTCATACGGTGATCAGAATCCTCATCGGATCACAAGCAAGTTATCTCAAGCACTCACTGGTGTCTGAAAGTGAGTTTTGAGCTGAAAATTGTTTAAAATGTCTTAAATGTTGAAGTTAGCTGGTAGCCTGATGTAATGACATGGGAAATGAGCAGCGGTGTTGACCGTCTCCTGACTCTAACTCCGCCTCTGTTCATGACCACTCCTCAAGCCCCAGTTGGTCCGCTTTGGACCAAGGTATTCAGTGGGCCAAAAAACCCTCACCGTTGGCCCCCTGGAAGCCCCGATGAGGCCTAATCAAGCCCCGGAAGTGGAAACACGACTGGCCCTGGTACGCACTAGCACGCTCGCCTTTGGCCCGACAGTGGAAACACGGCTATTGCACCCTGAAGGTGGTCGTGTATCAGCATGATAATGCACCAGTACACACAGCAAGACTGGTGAAAAATGGTTTGATGAACATAAAAGTGAAGTTGAACATTTCCTATGGCCTGCACAGTCACCAGATCTGAATCTTTCTGAGTCACTTTGGGGTATTTTGGAGGAGCGAGTCAGGAAACGTTTTCTTCCACCAACATCACATAGCGACCTGAACACTATTCTGGAAGAGGAATGGTTTAAAATCCCTCTGGCCACTGTGAAGGGTTGTATCTGTCATTCCCAAGATGAATTGATGCTGTATTGACCGTAATAGGAACCATACAATTAGTTTACCAATTAGTATACCATACTAATAAATGATTGTAGTCTGAAACCAGATGTTTCAGTTTTATTATCCAGTCCCTATACTTTGGTTATAATGAACAGATTCATGAACATGCATATTTTGATCAATTCATGTGCTCAACAGACATGTCTGTGATTGGCTATGCTCACTGCTTTGAGAAATATATTGTAAATGGAAACCTTAGACACAAATAAGCATCAGCAGGTACAAAACTGTGTACCACTGGTACTAAAGAAAGGCTGGCATTTTATTTTTATCATTTCAGTAGTTTCGATTGGCACCAGAACTTTTGACAACCCTAAATGCGTGTGATCTCTATTTGGCAGAAATGATTTGCATTGCCTCCAAATATTTATTTCTCAAAGCTTCTAAATGAAACATTAAAGGAACCAGAATTGTTTAGAGGAATCAAAACCACGGTTGAAATTCTTTTCTTTCCTGTGATGATTGTGTGATGATTGTGCAATGACACAAGTAGAGCCGGCAAACCTGTTTTTATATTCTTATTAATCTTTTCATCTGTCAACTAGTTGTTACAGATTCAACGTCGGCAGCAAATGTGTCATATGAAAACTAAACCACTTTGACGTGTTGATGTGTAGGTGCACGCTATTCCGCTGCGCTCCTCGTGGGTGATGACTTGTGCATATGCGCCGTCTGGAAACTATGTGGCCTGTGGAGGCTTGGATAACATTTGCTCCATCTACAACCTAAAGACCCGTGAGGGGAACGTGCGTGTCAGCCGTGAGTTGGCTGGACACACAGGTAAGCGTTTTCCCAAAATCTTGTATCTACATTTAAGCCTTAGTGTTTTTAAAGAACTGGGCTGAATTTGTTGTGTTCTGCTCTCCTTTCTGCCATTTAACTGCTGTCTTTACACAGGCTATCTGTCCTGCTGCCGTTTCCTGGATGATAACCAGATTGTCACTAGCTCAGGCGACACCAGCTGGTGAGTTTGGGTACTGCTTTGGAACAAAACACTCATGCTTATCAGCTTTATAGTTTACCCATGACATTGTCAACATACTGGAATATATGTTCGGCCAGTGCATATATAGAGACTATAGGTTGAAACTGATGTTCTAAATTTGTCTGCTTTGTTTCTAAATGAACACAGGTCATTTCACAAGAGCTGTTTTTAATGTTATAGTAGCATTCATTTATTTTCATGAGTGCTGGGTCAGATCTGTTAACAGACCACATTACGAGACAAAAAATAATAAATGGAAATAAATATGTGGTTATGATCATTTTTATACAGGTTGTTATATTTGTACCACTAAATAGCAACACTTTTTACCAATTGTGATATGTTATAAAAAACTCAAATAATGATAATAATAAAGTTTAGCTGTCTTTACTACTCTTACGTTTTTCAAAAAGAAGCTTTTCACAGCTCTTTGAGTTTTATCTTTTCTTTTTTTTTTTTTTCACATGTGAAAACTGTGGAAGCTTGTTTCCAGCATGGAGAAAAAAAAAAAAAAAAAAAATGTGATTCTCGCAATTCCGAGTTCATAACTCACGATACTTTCTTTTTTCCTCCCAATTCCTAGTTTATAACTCACGATTCTGAGTTTTTTCCTCGCAATTCCGAGTTTGACTCATGATTTTGAATATTTTCCTTGCAATTCTAAATTTAAAACCCATGATTCTGACTTTATTTTCTTGCAATTCCGAGTTTATAACTCACGATTCTGACTTTTCCTCGCAATTCCGAGTTTATAACTCACGATTCTGACTTTTCCTCGCAATTCCGAGTTTATAACTCACGATTCTGACTTTTTTCCTCGCAATTCCGAGTTTGACTCCTGATTCTCACTCTTTTATTTTTTTCTCGCAATTCCGAGTTTATAACTCACGATTCTGACTTTTTTTCTCGCAATTCCAAGTTTGACTCACTATTGACTTTTTTCCTCGCAATTCCGAGTTTATAAATCGCGATTCTGACTTTTTTCCTGTGACTTCTGAGTTTGACTCATGATTCTGAGTATTTTTCTCGCAATTCCGAGTTTAAAACCCACGATCCAGACTTTTTTTCTTCGCAATTCTGAGTTTATAACTTACGATTCTGACACGATTTTGGCAAGTCTCAAATTGTTTAACTTTTTTTTAAAAATTTTTTATTCCAGGTCAGAAAACAAGCTTCCATATAAAAACAATGAAATCATATAAACATTTCTTGAAAGGGTGTACTTTATATTATTAGCTTACTATTTCACAATACTAATAATAATAACTGGAACTTCCTGCATTGTGTTTTGTTTGTTGTTTCTTCCAGTGCTCTGTGGGATATTGAGACCGGGCAGCAGACAACCACGTTCGCAGGTCACACCGGTGATGTGATGTCACTGTCTCTGGCCCCAGACACCCGTCTGTTTGTGTCAGGCGCGTGTGACGCCTCTGCTAAGCTGTGGGACGTCAGAGAAGGCATGTGCAGACAAACCTTCACCGGCCACGAGTCCGACATCAACGCTATCTGTGTAAGCAGCAGCCGCGTGCACTCACAGAAATACACGCGTATGTTTCACATGAAGTTAGTAACCTTGTTATCTCCTCTCAGTTTTTCCCCAATGGAAATGCATTTGCCACGGGCTCAGATGACGCCACCTGCAGGCTGTTTGACCTGCGTGCCGATCAGGAGCTGATGGTTTATTCTCACGACAACATCATCTGTGGGATCACCTCCGTGGCCTTTTCCAAAAGCGGACGCCTGCTGCTCGCCGGCTACGACGATTTCAACTGCAACGTGTGGGATGCTCTCAAAGCCGACCGCGCAGGTCAGTGTGAAAGAGATTCTGCAGTGATGTTGATGCACGGATAACTTATTTCACAAACACACATCTAAAACTTCAGAATTACAAGTGATGATGATGATGAAGCCAATGGTTTGTGTGATCAAACGCACCTAAACAAACTAATCAGGCAGGTGTATTTGAACCAATGAAGGACCGGTGAAATGCTTTCCCTCCTCCCAGTACCGGTCAGCAACCTTGCGGCTGCATTTTGAACCAACTGCAAGCGATATATAAAGATGAACGATTGAGACACATGTATAGTGCATTGCATTAATCAAGTCTAGATGAGATGAAGGCATGGATCACCAGATCCTTAAATGAGAGCAAAGATTTTAATTTGGCTATTTGCCTCATAAAAAGCTGCTCTTCACCACAGTGCTTTCTCAAAATTTAGATCTGTGTCAAAGGTCACACTTAAGTTTTTATGACAGAATATCTAGATTACAAGTGATATCAGAGACAATACCAGGGGGGCCAAAGACAACAATCTCAGTTTTTCTCTCATTTAGTTGGATAAAGTTTCTTAAAGTCCAGCATTTAATATCTTCAAAGCATTTAAAAAGAGCAGAATAAGATTAATCAGAGCCATGAGGAATGTAAATCTGAGTATCATCAGTGTAACTATGATATGAAATATTATATTTCCTCATTGTAGAACCCAAGGGGAGCATGTATAGACAAAATAAAATAGGTCCCAGCAGGGACCCCTGAGGTACCCCACATTTAAAAATCGTAATTATGCCAAATGTTTAACCGGTAGTGTATTTATGTATGATATTGTTTTATTATTCAAACATCCTTATGAGAGTTACATCATTTTATTTCAAATGAATGTCAACAGGTGGGAGAAAAACATCAGTTCGGTATAAAGTGACATGCGCATGTTTTGTGTTTGCAGGAGTTTTGGCAGGTCACGATAACCGCGTCAGCTGCTTGGGCGTCACTGATGATGGGATGGCTGTGGCTACAGGCTCCTGGGATAGTTTCCTTAAGATCTGGAATTAAAGCCGCAAGGTAAACGGATCAGTTTGGGCTACTTTTCATTTAACAGGCTACAGGGTTCTGTTCCTGATGTCAAGAGTAAACGTACAACTTTTGCCTTTCCAGACTCAATCCTTCAGAGCTCTTAATAATGTAAAAACAAGCAGCACATTTATTTTTGGAGACCCCAAATATATCAGAAATGTTGTCGATTTCATCTGATAAGGACTCAGATTTGCAAATAAATAGTTGTAATGAGCTGATGCCTCAGAATCAAGTCTCCATCAGCTGCACCAATGCATCTCTACTGCCATCTGCTGTTACAAAATAGATTCTTCACTTTGGGTCACAGCTGATCATGGTCAAGGTCCCTGCAGGTCCTTAAAAAGTCTTAAATTCAGTTGGATCAAATTGAAAGTCTTAAATATTAATAAGAAAAGTCTTAAGCATTTAATATGTCATAAATTTTGCTCCAGCTTGTTTGTTTAGCTCAATTTCAAAAATGTTTTAGAGTTGTAAATTTCATTTTAAGAAAATGTTTTTTTCCCTTTCTTCCCAGATCGCATCCGGACTCTAAAGGTTGACTGGAAGACCATTCCAAAATGAAATTGTTCGATTTTATTCTCCTCTCTCCTTCTCAAACACAACAGAACTGACCCCAACATCTATAAACGACAAAAGAGCAAAAATTTCTCCTTTGGAAAAGAAAAAAAGAGCACAATTGTTACACTCAGCTAGATTGTAGTTGGTAAAGGGGTGAAAGTTGATAATTGTGCATCCTTCTGGGACCATTTTCTGAGAACATAAAGACACTCATTCCACTGCTATTGTCATTATGCTAACGTCATTATCTTTAACACGAAAGCAGGCGTTTTTTCTAAAAGAAACTTGCTCGATAGCTTTATGGGCCTTTTTTGGACCTCTCCCCCCAGTCAGGATCGCAGGCGTGTTTTTTGTCTTCTAATTTTTAAATATTTTGGGATCAAATTTGTTGTTAAGAATTAAAACATTCTCAATGTTGTCAAAATCTCTGAGCTTCTTTACGTAAAGGATTTGATCAGGGGTCCACTAGCTGCTATCAGGCCTGTATATTTAGTCCCGGGAAATTCGATTATTAACTTTTTTTTTTTTTTTTGGTCTAGTTGCAATTTTTTTTGTTTGCACAAGTAATACAATTTTGCAAATATATGTTAACTAACCAAGCACGTGCTGTTCATGATGATGAATGCTCGATTTTCGAAGATGAAACCATGTCAATTTTAACCATACTTCCTCTCATGCTTTTTTGGAAAATGTCGAGTAATTCAATGAAGATTAACCAATCATTTTAATAATTTTATTTTATATATTTCTTATCCAATTTTTTCTCTCTTTGATGTGGAGGATGTTGAAGGAGGGGTGGGCAGTTCTTAATTTTTTTTTGGTTTCGACAGAGGTGCCCGTTTTGTGCTTGGAAAACAGTTACTACTCTGTGAATGACATGTTGTATAAATCAATGTTTGAAAATAATGATATTGAAAACTTTTTAAGTTAAAAAATCAACAAAAAAAATCTTATTTTGGTTGTCTGCCATGGGTGGGAAACTCGTAGAATCGCATGCTGTAGAATTGCTTAAAAGAGGTGCATATGGAACTAAGTCCTTGATGTTTTCTTTTTTTTTTTTTTTTTTTAAATAACCTGTTAAATAGATCACCACAGTATTTATTTTACTTTTTTCTTTTTTTTTTCTTTTGCTACTCTGTGCATACTCAATTTAGTTTAACTTTCAAAGCTATGCACTTAAGAGAAGCAAACATGTTGATCACAAAAATGAATGGTGAGTTGTTCTGTCCCTGGAGAGTTTGTGAATCCCCACAAACACACACACACACACACACACTTGTGCACACACACACTGACCCTGTACAAACACACACTCAAATAACTAGAACAAAGAAATCTCTCTCTCTGTAGCAAAAGAAAAATTTCAGATACAAAGACAGTGCTAGAGACATTTTGTAACAAACAGGTTTTCTGTTCTTTAATAAAAAAGAAAAAAAAAATAACGCAGCATTTGAATGGCAGAACTTTTCTGTCATTCCCTCTCGACATGTATCAAGAAAAGCGCTCTTTCCTTAGCTGTAGTGGCATTTCTTCCATTCTGTTATTTCTCTGCAACATTCTGTACAAAAACAAAAAAGTGCTGTCGTTGTGCGTTAGGCCTGGAGTTGGCAAGAAAAATAAAAGACTAAAAAAAGAACTAAATTTGCTTTTCTTTCTCCCTCTCTTCCCTGTCCTCTCCTCTCCCTCTCTCCATACGAATAACTTACAGCTCTGCATCCCCCACTGTACCCTTATCCATCTTTTGTATTTAATTTTAAAGTCAGTGTACAACAGAAAGCTGGATGCAAGATAGAAACTATATTAAAATGTACTGTTATTTAAGATGTAATAAAAGCAGTTTGAGACGATCTTATGTTGTTTCTCCTTTTTAATGAATTCATGATTTACTGCCATCTTCAGCATTCCTGAAAGGAGATGAGACATGTAATATTGCATTATGCACAAAGGGCAGTAAAATATATTTTTTATGCCAAAGACTGAAGGTTATGCACAGGTTTTGTCTATAGGTAGTGGTATAACAAAACTTTTATAGTATTCTTAGGGCACGGGGTCGTATGCTAATTTACATTTCCTCACTGGCATGGTCAGAAGACCACAGTTTGGCCACAATATACCATAAAATAATTATAATAACATTTTTACAGCGCTTTTCTGGGTACTTGAAGCGCTTTACATATGGAAGGAGGAATCTCCTCAACCACCACCAATGTGCAGCATCCACCTGGATGATGCGACAGCAGCCATATTGCACCATAATGCCCATCACACACCAGCTTATTGGTGGAGAGGAGACGAGAGTGATAAGCCAATCAGTATATGGGGATGATTAGGAGGGCATGATGGACAGAGACCAATGGGCAAATTTGGCCAGGATGCCGGGGTTACACCCCTACTCTTTTCAAAGGACATCCTGGGATTTTTAATGACCACAGAGAGTCAGGACCTCGGTTTAACATTTCATCCGAAATAACCATATAACAATACATTACTGATAACTATACTCCTCACTCTAATTGCATTTCCACCATTGACATTTTTAGGTTTTCCCTCAAATTGAAAAGTAATACAACATGTAAAGGTTTCTGTAACTAGTGTACAAAGCATTTAAAAATGAAATGTGACAAGCGCTATATGAAAATATAGCTGCAAGCTTGGGGGCAAAGAACGCTAATGGCAAAATGCCAGTTAAACAGGTCAGTCTGGTGTTAAAATTGATATGATGTTGTCAGGGCATGATTGCACATATACGCCAAAGCATTGCTGATTTCGGAGCGGGGAGCGCCTTTCTGAAGGCTCGCTCTGATATGCTGGTTCGAGAATAAATAAGCAATATGTCTAAGGTTATGGAGTTCAAATGTTGTTTTAATGAAGTTGCAAACCTTATACATAAATAGACCAGGGCTAGGCAACTTTGGTCCTAGAGAGTAAATGTCCTGCAGAGTTTAGCTCCAACCCTAATCAAACACCTGAACAAGCTAATCAATGTCTTCAGGATTACTCAGGGTACAGACAGGTGAGGGTTTTTTCCAGGGTTTGAGCTAAACTCTGCAGGACAGAACGAAGAAGACAAAGTTGTTTTTGTTCCCTTTTGAGTCGGTCTCTCGACATTGCGTGCTAAATCTATGGGGTATCCCACTCCTTCCTCAAATACTGAAGCCTGACTGCATCGTGCCAGTAAAAATTACTAGCCAATGGAGAAAGTGCAAGCTATAGGTGGAGCCATTCACTATATATATTATCAGAATCTCCATCACGAATCATGCATCGAATTCTTCTCGCTGTTTATCTCGCCTTTTAACAGGATGATGCTTTTCGGTAGCCCCTCACTGCAGAGCACTCGAGATCCAGGGGGCGGAGTCGGGTAGGTTAAGGGATGTGTAAAGTGGGAGGGGTTGGATCTAGATCCACCCCCTGGATCTTGTGTTCTGCAGTGAGGACCATCTCGCGCTTTCTCCCCTTCTGCGTTCTGGCAGGATGAAAAGATGTCGTCCATGAAGGAATGTTGTGCAGTGGACGAACTCCCCGACTCGCATAATGCATGTGTTATCTGTTTGGGCAGAGGCTATGCTAGATAGGCCTGACTGTTCTTTCTGCGAGGAAATGTCAGTCAGGACCCTCCATGCCAGAGTTTCCAGTCTTGAACTGTGCGCCAGCTGCCACCTTGCCTCCATCACCCAACGCTGTCAAGCCGCGGAAAGAAAGGCTGAGGCAGCCACTTGCAATAGGCCACTCTGATGTTTGCACATCGATGCAGCTCCAGCGTGCGTGTTGATTGGGGTCTCCCGTGTCCTATACTGAGGCCAGCTTTTGCCCATCTGATGAAGCCCACGACCTGATCTCTTTTGGCGCCACAGGCGAGGACGACAATGATCACGTTATGTCCACTGCGGCCTCGGACTCTGGTGTTTGGTCCTTTCAGGAGTCTGAGGCTTCCCGCAGTGAGGTGACCGAGCCTCCAGTTGTGGTGAATGAGGAGCAGTTGAGGATCCCGTTGAGGCCTCGACTGGTCACCACCGGAACAGCCAGCGAGGAACAGAATGGACATGTGGTTTCTGTAGCAGGGTTGCCAAGCCGCCGTCCCCCAGAGACCGCTGGTCCTCTACCTATCATAGCGTTGGCACACAATGTCGAGAGAGCGACCCAAAAGGGAACATCTCTGGTTACTCATGAATCAGTGAGCGCCGAACTATATAGTGAATGGCTCCACCCATACCTTCGCTCTCGTTCCAATTCACTTTGGGAACCGAGGTTATGTGAGTAACTGGAGATGTTTTTTTATGGATAAAACAAAGTTTGAAATACCTTCGCAGAGAAATGTAATGTTGGAGTGGGATTTGAGCTTAGGCAGCTGACTTGTTGCCTCACTGCCCTATCAGGCAATGACTTCGCAGGCAGCATTTGCTCACAAAGGTGCCTCACGAAACTGATTTTGAGTCAGCGTAACGGTTTAATGATCTACAACAAAATAGAGAGCTTTGGTGATAACTAAGCGAATATTTAATTATAGTAATTTCTCACTAGAAATATCAGAAATGGAAAAGGTTGGTCAAAAACGTACATTTACACGGTGACCACAAACCACAACTGAGATTTTTTAGTTCAACTGTCACTGAATGGAATGCGTAGGATTGTGGGATATCAAAGGCAGCGAAGGCTACATCTATGCTGCCTTTGAAAATCAATCAGTTGAAGGTATCTCAGTAGACAATATGTGACACGATCATTGGATTCAGACGTGCCTTAGCAACTCAAAAGGCATCTTTACACAGCCGAGTTAAGACGGGTCTGTACATGCTCAAAATTCTTTGTAAAGACGCAATGCCGCATAAAAGCAAGCTTACTACTCTCGCTCAAACAAACTGACACACTGCATGTTGAGTTGGAATCAGGCAGGCAAAAGGCTTCATGTTTTGCTGTATAATAGCGCCACCAAGTGGCCCAGCCCTGCTACTTTTTCTTTTTCTCAGATTGAGCCTGTACAAAAATGTCAAATTTGGTGGAAATATCTCATATGCTAATATGCATGTAAAAATGACCCCAAACTTGCCCCCATTCTTTTTTAAAGGCACTTTTTTTAGCGTGACACAAAATGTTGACATTTCCCCTAAAATATAACTACACTATCCAAGTTATTTCAGAGGTTTCGTTCTGATCGGTTGAACAATCTTTAAGATATTCACAAAAGTATCATACCTTATAAATCAACATGGCGGACAGGCCGTAGGGCAAACCATGATATATCTCTGAATGTTCCCAGGAACATAAGGAGACTCCTATGATAATATGTCAAGAAAATTATTCTGTTCCACAGCTCTAGTGTCATCGTCAGTAAACTGATCATTTGAAAGATGAGCTTATCAGGCTCTGACATCCTTCAACATCTTCTTGATGGTAAAGCCTGTCATGTCTATCTGTATCATCAAGGAGGTCTAGAATGCCAGACAACATGGTTAGTTCTTTGTCAGAAATAAAGCCAGTGTACAGACTTGAAACAAATGTTTTTAGGATCCATTCTAATCACAGATTATTGTACTGCAAGGAAGTGTCAGACTGAAGAGTGAGTGATCCAAAACAACGATAATCGCAATGCATGCACACGGCCAGAAAACCACTTCAAAGACCGCAGCGACACGCGGCATGTGGCAGGGCAGGGCATCCAAGCCATCACCACTTACAGAACAACATCACCTGCCTGCGACAGTGATGGCTCTCTTCCAGATGCACTACACAGCTTCTACACTCGGTTTGAAGAGCAGACTTGGCAACGAGGAAGTCCACCCCTTCTCACAACGAACACGAAAAGTTGCTGGACCAGACACATTCCTGGTAGAGTGCTCAAAGGTATTGCAGACCAGCTGGTGGATGTTCTTACCAACATCTTCAACATCTCTCTGAGCATGTCACACCATGGCACTCACACCCATCGTCATGAAGTGCTTTGAGCGGCTCGTCATGAGGCATATCCCTGACTGGACCCGTATCTTCCAAACCACTCCACTGATGATGCTATCTCCACCACACTCTGGCCCTCACCCACCTGGACAATAAGGACACCTATGTTTGAATGCTGTTCAGCTCAGCATTAAACACCATCATCCCTCAGCACCTGATCAGGAAGCTGAGCCTGCTAGGCCTGAACACCTCCTTCTGCAACTGGATCTTGGACTTTCTGACTAGGAGACTTCAGGAACAGCACCTCCAGCACCACCACACTGAGCACTGGGGTCCCCCAGGGCTCTGTGCTCAGTCCCCTGCTGACTCACCAGCACCAACCACATCATTAAGTTCACTGATGACACGAGCGTGGTGGGTCTCATCAGGAAGAACGATGAGTCAGCTTACAGACAGGAAGTGCAGAGACTAAAGGACTGGTGTAAAGCAAACAACCTGTTTCTCAATGTGGACAAAACAAAAGAGATGGTTGTTGCCTTCAGGAAGAGGTTCCACCTCCTCCTTCCTGAACTATGTGCCTACTGATTTATCTCAAAGCCTTCAAGTTGTTGACATTAAAGGGATAGTCCATACTATGGAAGTCAATGGCAAACGTCAACTGTCTGTTATCAACATTCTTCAAACTATCAGAAGAAAGAAACTCATACAGGTTTGGAACAACTTGAGGGTGAGTAAGCGATCATTTTTGAGTGAACAATCCCTTTAATGTCAACAACTTGAAGGCTTTGAGATAAATTAGTAGGCACATATAACGAAGTTCGGGAAGGCGGAACCGACAAACAACGAACATAACTTTAATGACAAAATAAACATAAACAACAAAACGAAAGTAAGCAGCCCCTCATGGACGACTGCCGCATATAATCATAATAAACACAGCATAAAGTCCCAGCCCTAGTCCTCTCTCGTCACTCCTCCTTTTATCCTTCCAGGGCTCCTCTGTGGGACACGAGACCGGTGTAACTCACAGGTGTTGCACATATAGCACAGGTACATCTCTAAGATGTCTGCTAAAGAGCGCTTAACCTGGAAAACATCTGTTGTGTACATGCATCCCCTAATAGCACACATACATCATGGAAAGACAAATCCACACATTTTCTTTTCTGCCAGTGGCAAATTTCTATTACTGTTCTTTATGATCGCTGCCATAATTTACCAGAATTTTTGCCATTGAATTTTTTCACAAATGCGAAAGTGTGAAAAGGGTCCATCCACGAGGCGGGGGGTTGTTTTATACTAAAAGATTGTTGGACCAGTAAACAGGCTTTCTTGGACCAAATTAATGGATTTTTCATCATTATTAGTTATGTAAGAGGCCTCTTCAAATTCTACAGTTTCACCTTTCTTCAGTGCTAAATACACATTATGACCATCCATTAGGCAGCTTGTGGTGAAGACTTGTTTTCCAGATATTCATTTTTTTGTCCCCTCCTCCATAGGTTTACAGCTTGCCATTTTCAGGTTTGCAACTAATTTCATCGAGACAGACGGAGAGCAACTTCGTGGTGTTTGGTTTGTCATTCTGAGCATAATTAAAAACAGATTAAAAAAAATGTTCTTAGTGAAATGTGAGAACATCTCAAATTAGAAGTAAGAACAGTTTAATTCAGTTATACAAATATTACAGTGACATAGATGTAGTTAAAAAATAGGCATTATGTCATTACTCATCTAAAAAGTTAAAAGTGGCCTAACTTTTTTGTCAGTAATTAATGTAATATATTTTGTTCAATAATATTTTTATGTAATATTTTGTAGGGAATTTTGTGGTACTTAGTAATAATTATACCATAATTATGATCCATTTGTTTCCACATTTTTTTTTTTTTTTTACAATACAATTGAATTAAGTAATCCATACATTTTTTTTCTATTTTTTTTTTATTTTTTTATTTTTATATTTTACCTTTTCTAATCGTGTTCACATAACAAGTCTCACAAAAGTCACAAGTGCTGTACCATTCTGATGAAGTAAAAAAAAAAAAAAAAAATCAAAACGTAATTTCTTTCGGTCAAAAGTGGTCAAAAACCGAGAACACCAGAGGGTTAAGAACATTTCCAGCTGATAAAATAAGCAGTATATTTCCAGACATTACATTTTACTGTTGTAGATTTTACGAGCCAGCAGAGGGCGCTGTTGATGACACTCCGACGCTTGGAATCTTTTCCCTATTCAATCGGGAGAAATAAATATATCCCCACCGGTTAAAAAAAATATATATAAAAAATATAAAATATATATTATATAATATATATATAAATATATCCCCACGAGGACTTTAACAGAGAAGGACTTTTATTTTGAAATCCACCTTCTGTCCTCCATGTCGTTGTTTTTAGCTTCAGTTTGCATCTCTCCCAGCATCTCTGCCTCAGTGCTGATGATCTGACCTGTTGAATTCATGCTGAAGACCGTCATCTTTCCGAAATGAGGGCTGTTCCCACATGGATAGATAAAGTACACGACCGGGATAAGGTTGAACAATGGTAAGGCGCTTCATTGTTTTCTAAACATCCTTTGCAGAGCAGTATGGATTTGGATAGCAACCGTTGCTATGTAAACAACATAAGCACCGATGGCCTAATTTGAGCGTTTCTTTTGCATTTATTTTCCACAACATCACATTTTCACTCATACACCATCACAGGGGTCATCTGCAGTGGGAACTGGAGCACTTCACATTCACTGTGGTTTAATTCTGATCTAAACTTCACACATGTCTGTCGCATCTCATGATCATGTTGTTCCAGTAATAAATAACACCAGCCTGTCTGTCTTTCAGTATTTATGATCTCGCCTTCAGACCAGATGGATCTCAGCTCATAGTAGCGGCTGGAAATCGAGTTCTGGTAAGAAACTCTGCAAACACGCATACTTCAAAGACTGCATGTATCTGCGCATGCGCACAAAAGATTGAAAGAATCGAAATAAACGCCCACTGTTTTTGGTGGTGGGATTTTGCTACCGTTTTCTATTATATTCTGCCAAAAAACATTGATCACTTATATTTTTGGAACAGTTTCTATTCCCTTCCATTCATATTTCAAATAAATGCTGTTCTTCTGAACTTTCAATTCATCAAATTATCCTGAAAAATAAAATGTATGACAGTTTCCACAAATACATGAAACTGTTTTCAACATTGATAATAATCATAAATGTTTCTTGAGCAGCAAATCATCATATTAGAATGATTTCTGAAGGATCATGTGACACTAAAGACTGGAGTAATGATGCTGAAAATTCAGCTTTGATCACAGGAATAAATTACAGTTTACTATATATTCACATAGAAAACAGCTGTTTTCGATTGTAATAATATTTAAGATTTTTACTGTATTTTTGATCAAATAAATGCAGCCTTAGTGAGCAGAAAAGACTTTTCAAAACTGTAAAAACATCGTAATTATTCCACTTGTTGTCGATCAGTGATTGACGTGTGTGTCTGATGTGTGCAGGTGTACGACACGGCCGACGGGACGCTCATACAGCCGCTGAAGGGACACAAAGACACCGTCTACTGCGTGGCTTACGCTAAAGATGGTGATTATCACATGAGGTGTGTTTGAGTCTGAGATTCAGATGTCTGTGAGGGTTTGATTTTCCTCTCCTCTCCTGCAGGGAAACGCTTTGCGTCCGGTTCAGCAGATAAAAGCATCATCATCTGGACCTCAAAATTGGAGGGGATCCTCAAATACACGTGAGAACGGAGTTTGGAAAGCTATTATTTCAAATATTGTTTGAAATGTGACTGCTATTCAGCAGTCTAATGTGTTTCAGATTGATTCGGTACAGGTCATGTCCCGAATAGACCTGTTTTCACAGCTTTAGCGATCGTTGTGTTCGTGTGTAATTGTGTTTTGTCTCTTAGTCACAATGACTCGATCCAGTGTGTGACGTACAACCCCGTCACACACCAGCTGGCGTCATGTTCCTCAGGAGACTTCGGTGAGTGTGTGTTTGGACAAACACAGAAAACTACTGTCCCATTTACAACTGAAGCAAGAAATAATGAAAGGCCTGAAAATTATAATTAATTATTAGAGGTGTAACAGTACACAAACGTGATGGTTCGGTACGTACCACGGTATTGAAGTCACGGTTCGGTACAGCAGGGTGGAGAAAACTAAACATAATATTGCTCTTTTACTAAACAGTAGTATATTGAGCAAATTGTGTCTCTCTCTTTAAATAAATGCAATTATAATTAACAAAAACTATCTCAGCTAATGCTGTAAAGTATATATGGAGCTTTGTCATGCACATTACTGTAATATTAAAGATTACAATTAACAACACAGCCCAAACTATTAAATTCAGTTTCTATTTATTTTTAGATATAATAATCAACACTTAATAAAGCATGTAAATTGCGCACAGGCAGGTTTTAATTCATTTTTTTGAAACATGATCATTTACACAGTTCCTGTCATAACTTGTTTTCATGACAAAATTATTTAAACGTATATTAAATAATTACATTTACATTTATGCATTTGGCAGACGAAAGCGACTTACGTTGCATTATACTATACATTTGTATCTGAGTATGTGCAATCCCTGGGATCGAACCCATGACCTTGGCATTGCTAGTGCCATGCTCTAACCACTGAGCTACAGGAAAGCTCAGTAATTAAGACATTACTAACAAGTAAAGTAAATATAATGAACATATAAGCTAATATAGTGCATATATTTAGTGAAATGCTCCTCTATAGTTCATTTCTCTAGTGAACTATCATGCTGTGGACACTAAATGACTGACCTGAGGTAAATGTAATGCTACGTGAGATATTATTCTCAAGCTGTTTTATTGATACTACATACTGCATGTAGTATCAAACGGATTAGAAAAGGTTTAAACCATCCTTTACAATCAGAATGAAATATATTTCAATCGCATTTGTCCGCATTTGTCCAATTCATTCCGACATGTGACTTTTTTTATTCCAACTGTTGGATTATTAGGGTCCATGTAAACACAGCTAGTGATTCAAACGTCATCAAATATGAGACAAATTCACATTTAGCTGTAATGCAGACAATAGTGTCATTATTCAGATCAGTTCAGGTTTTGTTCTCATCTGATTGTGTCAGTGCAGTAATATTCCTGAATATCAAGTGTCTATTAAAGCAAGCAAAAGGCGACAGTGGAGAGGAACCCAAACTCCATCAGGTGACAGAACGGAGAGCGTTCATGAATCTGCAGTGAACTCTTCAGCTGTGTTGATGTCTGTCACACTCTCATGTGTGTGTTTGTTTGCTCTGGTCTCAGGTCTGTGGTCTCCAGAGCAGAAGTCTGTCTCCAAACACAAAGTCAGCAGTAAGATCACGTGCTGTGGGTGAGTGTGACGACATCAGACTAGTCATATATTTAACTGATTTTAATGCAAATAGACAGAGAGATGTTTAATGCTTGTATTTAAAAATGTACCACCTGATTGTATTTTAGAATTTTAGTATCTTAAATAGCTGTTTATTAATTGTACAATTTTTGTTGTTCACTTTGGTCATGAAGATGGCCTTGTTGCTGACATACATACCATTTACAAAATGATAAATAAATGGATGAATATTTGCCTGCTGTGTGTGGCTGATCTCAGGTGGACTAATGACGGCCAGTACTTGGCTCTGGGAATGATGAACGGTGTGGTGAGCATCAGAAACAAGAACGGAGAAGAGAAGGTGAAGATCGAGCGTCCGGGCGGCTCTTCATCGCCCATCTGGTCCATCGCCTGGAACCCGTCCAAGTAAGATGAAGATAAATCAGCTTGTTAAAGGGATAGTTCACCCAAAAATGAAAATTATCCCATGATTTACTCACCCTCAAGCCATCCTAGGTGTATATGACTATCTTCTTTCAGACGAACACAATCAGAGTTATATTAAAATATAACCTGGCTCCTCCAAGGTTTATAAAGGGAGATTTTGAAGCCCAAAAAAGCACATCCATCCATCATAAAAGTAATCCATACGACTCCAGGGGGTTAATAAAAAACTTCTGAAGTGAAGCGATGCGTTTTTGTAAGAAAAATATCCATATTTGTAACTTTATAAACTATAATCACTGGATGGCTACCATCAACTGTTTGATCACCGACATTCTTTAAAATATCTTCTTTGGTGTTCAGCAGAAGAAAGAGTGAGAGTGAGTAAATGATGACAACATTTTCATTTTTGGGTGAACTCTCCCTTTAAGACAGTCTTATGTTAATGCAACTGGCCCCTGAATTTAACATATAAACTCTGACCAAGAGGACAGTTTACTCACATGTAACTTAATTAACATAATTGTTAAGTTTAGAAATGTTTCCTTGTGAAAGTGAACCAAACCAAGAAGAAATGGCAGCATTGCAACAATTTTAATCCCTGTTTCAGAACAAAGCAAACAATCTGCAGGTGTGAAAATGCCCTTAGATCATCATAAACACACATGAAAAACACACATAGTGTCTGAACATCACTCAGAGGCCAGAACAACACGAGTGCTCAGTGCAAACCAAACTTGTGCAATCAGCGTTTCATCATGATCTCATTTATAGATCTTTCACTGTAATATAGAAACATGTCTTTCTTTCTTGCTGTGATATTTTGCGATCTCACATTGACTGTAGCTGAAAGGTCAAAATACATTCCCGCCCCAGTGTAGATGCTGTTATCCTCCCACACAGATCATACCTACTGTTTATCTGCGAACGCTTCTGGAACTTGTTTGTGTGTGAAACTCTGAGAGCATGAGCTGATGCAGTGAATCGCCTTCAGTTGCACGTCAGACAGCAGGGGGAGCCGCTGCACTGGTCCTTCTGCTTCAGCTGCTTCTAATAGAGTCATAAAAAGCAGTTGCAAGAGTGTTTTACAGAATCACAGAGGGGTTAAAAAGTACTTTGTGTGTGTGTGTTTCAGGGATGAACACAACGATATCTTGGCAGTGGCTGATTGGGGGCAGAAGCTGTCTTTCTACCAGCTCAGTGGGAAACAGGTCGGTGTTTAGACTGCTTGTTTTATTTAGAGATGCACCGATGTATCGGCTACTGATATTTATCGGCTGATTTTTTTTTATCAATTTACAACCATCAGCATATCGGCTATAGCAGGAAAAAGGCCAATATAACAAACACAATTAACTGCATGAAGGCACTGAGCTGTATAATGTCTGTTGCATAATCCAGCATTTTAAATACTTAAATACTTGCTAAAACAAAATGAAATGTGTACAAAACACAGCAGGGCTCGTCAATAAGGACCACCCGGGGTCAGCGTGAATAACGCTTGGGACGATTGACAGAACTGTACCTGTTCTGATCAGGCCAGTGCTGCATATTCATGAAAGTTTATCCTTTGCACATGTCTTTAATCCTTGACCATTTAAATATTCATGCACAAGAAGACTTGTGCAGTAAAGACCTACATCGCTTCTCTTGTGGCTCATCAACTGAAAAATTACAACCAAAAGCTGCACAATGTGGCATCGTATATTATATTCCAAGTTGTGTTGCGGTAAAAATAGCAATACGACCGTGTCAGAAGCTCAGTGATGCAACCTTTTGACATCATCGACGTAGAACGCACTGTGCACCTAAACAAAATGGCGCCACCCATTGTCCAAATCGGTCCAAATATGTCATGGACCGAATTTGAATTGAATATGTCTATGTATTTCAGTAAGAGACATCATTTACGTTATATTAAGCCATACATGTCTTAACACCAGGGGTTCCCTTTAAATGAACATAAATAGCTGAGAAATAAAATGCTGGAGTAACAGTATATTGTGTCTGTGCAGCTCTTAAAGTGACAGCAGCCTAATAAACCCGCTGCACTGCTGTCTGTGTTTTAATGTTAATCAAACAACAAAACGCACACAAAAAAAATCGCTCACTCCTCTTGACTAAATAACTTTTGTAACTTTTAATAAGGATTTAAGTCATACAGTGAAGAATATGCAGTGTTATTTTACATTTGTTTACCAGAAAACTACTGTTATACCTTCCTAAAAAGCTTATTTATTTCATATGTATCTTCTGTATTTATGTTGGCCTGCTGAATGTTAAATGGATCCATATTCATTAGAAATTATTTGATGCAGCAATAAACTAGTTGGTTTACCTTAATACATGTGTTTTTGAATTTTGTTAATTTAAAACATGATCAAAACACTACCTATTTTAATGACAAAACTTCAAATAAGACAGCAAGTGACAAATATCAGTATTAGTTGTAAGAGGATAATCACGCAGAACATGCTTTTGCTTACACTGCATGATAGTATTGAAGGCAGGACTGCAGCACTGAATGGGGAAAGTCTAGTGCAACAGTCAGCAATGTCCGTCTAGTGCATGTCTACATAGAACCACCACTTTACTGAAAACAGCAGGGAGTAATCTCTGCATCATCTCTGGCAGAGCTTTATGATTGGCCCAAAGCTTCTTTCTTCTGACTTCAGCGTGTCCAGACCTCGTACGGCTCATGCCGCTAATCTAAAGCTTCCTTCACACACTGCATCATACTTCTTTAATACATCATATTAAAGTGTAAAAATTGGAAGTGAAAGACTTTAAGTGTGTTGCTTTGCACAAAGTCAGACAATGAAGAAGCAGATTTAAAGCGTCAGCAGGAAAGAAGCCAAAGTTTGCATACAGTACGTCATTGGTGATGTAAACTTCATTTGCCACTTTAAATTAAAAAAAAGATGGTACTTCTTTATGCTTATGAATATGCAGTGAATTTTTATGTTTGTGGTAAAGTAGATCATAGGAACCATAGGAACCATTGGCACCATCGGTATTGGCAATACATGTCGTACAGATTTGACTTGGACAATCCATATGTCTCTGTCTGATCTTCATAGTACGTTAAAGTCTTATTTCAAATGAGCAAGAAACACGCTGTTTTCCATATGTTTTCTATAAACACACAGAGCTGCAGTTTTAATAGAAGAAGTCATTTGGAGCAGAAACCATCCAGCGTCCTGGAAAACATTATCTTTACAGCCATTATACATGTCCTTCCCCAGGTGCACATGGGAAGTGTAGTAATTAAGGGAAAATATGCAGCGCTCATTATGCAACTGTAATGTCATGGCCTCCAGTGCTGTCTGAACAAACACTTCATTACAGCGCTGTTCATAGGAGCTCGTAAAAATGACTGCTGGAGGAATTCACAGGGAGAAACACGGAGTCTCATTGATGAGGGGAGATTCATTCAGACGAGTGTTCTCAAACATGCATGAAATGTTTTGAGCTTAAATAAACAACCATGTTGAACTTCAGCCCAGAAAATACATCACATGCAAATACAAACACTGTTAATGCAATGCATTTTTTTTTTTCAATTAGTGTAATTCAACATGGTTTTTTGTTCCAAAGACATTTGTCATTCATTTATTTTATTTGCTGTTCACAGATTTGTGTCTGCAAAATGTTCTTCAGTGTTGATTCTCACACTTGCTGCATCAGAGCATTAGGGTTCATGAACTGCATTATTTTATTATTTTATAATGTTTCCTGGGGTGCACTTATAATGTTAGTATAACTTTTACATCAAAAAATTGTCATAATTTAGAAATGAAAAGCATTTTTCCTACCCTGATTTTATCCCTCTTATTCGAATGCTCTGTTTAAGGGGCGTGTCTGCTGTGAGACTTCAGTGTAAACGCCCACTGCTGTGATTGGCTAACATCTTTGCATATGAAATAGCTAAGTATTACATGTGAAATTCTCTCAAAAACTATTACAGTTCTCAAGGTTAACTAATCATGAAAAGTGTTGATTATAACATTATATTTACATCGTGGCATGAAAGGTTGCAGTGATGAACATTGTAGTCGATCACAGATATGTTGTTGAGCTCATGAAAGCAGTGATCTTGTCATTGAAACTCAATTTTTGCACACTAACTAATGCTTTCATCATAACTAAAAGTGCAAACACACTGTAAATAAGAGATTCGTTGATTTAACGGGAGTCCAGAACACTCTTGCTGTTTGATTGACAGCTCCAGCGATTGTAAAGGGAGCGTTCTTTGATCGCTTTCTATATATAATTTAATCACAGTTTAAATAACAGATTATTTTCATCCTACTAAGAGAAACAACTTGAAGTTGACCATTTAGTCCCTGGTTTGATTTACTGACAATAAACGATTTTGAGACAAAGAACATCTGACTGTATCATTACATATCAGAAATGGTGATTTTGGAATATAGAAGGCACAGCATCGTTTTTTTATTTTCAGGCTCTCTGCAAATCACAACAGTTTGCAAGTTTATTGCTTAGTTGCTTGATGTTAGCGCCATGTCTGTTATTTACCTATTGCTTTTCATGTGCAAATCAGTGGGCGGGGCTACAGGAAGAGGAAGAGTTGTTGTAGTAGAGTGTTGTTGACATGCCGTCATTTTACGAGGGTCAATTCAACGCTGGATTTGCACAAAAGATTAACATGACGGCACATGTTAGTGGATGAGTTGAATCAACTCCACAGCAACTACATAAATTTATCCACTAACCATTCAGAAACGTCCAGTTTCATTCTAAAAGTTGTAACTTCTTCCTGAGTCTCTCCATCAGTGTCGACTCCGGTTTAAACAATGTAAGGCTGAACACCGTTACTGACAATCCTCATTTTGGCTGCGTGAGATTCTCCAGCTTTGTTGTTGTTGAGCTGTTAAAGCTCCGCCCTCTTCTGGAAAGTGGGCCGGGAGCAGCAGCTCATTTGCATTTAAAGGGACACACACAAAAACAGCGTGTTTTTGTTCACACCCAAATAGGGGCAAACTTGACAAGCTATAATAAATGATCTGTGGGGTATTTTGAGCTGAAACTTCACAGACACATTCTGGAGACACCAGAGACTGATATTACATCTTGTAAAAAGGGGCATTATAGGTGCCCTTTAAGTGATATGTCAATAAATATGTTAAAGGTGCAATATGTAAGATTTTTGCAGTAAAATATCCAAAAACCACTAGGCCAGTGTTATATATTTTGTTCACTTGAATACTTACAATATCCCAAATGTTTCCAACTATTTGTAAATTGTGAGAAAATTGCAATTTTAACCAAGGCTCCGGGACGTGTGAGGAGTCGCCTGTCAATTGCGTCATACCCGCGTTACCCTCGGTTTCCGATTTTATTTTGTAAAAACCATGGAAACACCAAAGACGCTTTAATATATTACATGTTTTAATAGACAAGGGAACAACTGTTTGGTTACGTTTATAGACAGAAAACTAATTGTTGTTATATAGTTTAACACGTTTAGTCTTATTGTTTTTTTGTCAAGTAGCTAACATAGCATAATCAGATGCAGCTTTATTTTTAGTAACAGTAATACAGAATTTTCTCCATCATACAATACATTTTAAAATTAATTTCATGCCATTTATCAACACAAGCCATCCAGCATTTAATATGATATTCTAAAATCGATCCATCTTACTGCAGTGTGTCTCAAACAAGTGTCTCACAGCAGCCGCCGAGTGAACGTACAGAGTAACGTTATAACATCATTTTCAACACTCTCAAATGTATCTAATATGATAAACAGAGCTGTGTTACCTCATACTCATGACCGGAAAAGCGGAAGCGGCGCCGGCGACTGTGGCATAATAAAAGTCCCTCTGCTCGTGAGGCGTGTGTTGCGCAATCTCTCCAGCGTCCTCGTTCAGCTCCACAACACTCGGTCCTGCTCTGCTTCATACTACAGTAACGTTAATAATCTCATCCATGAACATTATTTCTTCCCGAGTCCTATCCAGATTCTTTTGCACCGTCCATTGAGATGAAGACCACATGTCCCAAGATTCCGCGCTCAAACTTGGCGTAATCAAGCTACACCTTTGTTTGAATAGGCCTCTAGCGGACAGAAATCTTACATATTGCACCTTTAATGAATTTAAAGTCTACTTAGTATGAAATAAATGTATTTTAAATAGATTTTGGTAAAGGTTTTCAGGGCTAAAATTCAACATGGTTGTTTATTTAAGCTCAAAACATTTCATGCATGTTTGAGAACACTCGTCTGAATGAATCTCCCCTCATCAATGAGACTCCGTGCTTCTCCTTGTGAATTCCTCCGGTTGTTTTTACGAGCTCCTATGAACAGCGCTGTAATGAAGTGTTTGCATATCTGAATGCAAGGCTTGAGTTTAGATTGGGTTTAATGCTGAATTCAGAACTGAGAGGCTGCAGAGATCCTGACCAATGAAAGTACTGAAATAAACAGAGTATATTTCCCTTGTTCAAATGAACGGTTGTGTGTTTTGCAGATTGGGAAGGACCGGCAGCTGAACTTTGACCCCTGCTGCGTGAGCTTCTTCTCGAAGGGCGAGTACATTGTGATGGGCGGCTCAGACAGACAGGCTTCGCTCTACACTAAAGACGGGGTTCGGCTCGGCACCGTTGGCGAGCAGAGCTCCTGGGTTTGGACCTGCCGCGTCAAGCCAGACTCAAATTATGTGGTCAGAGATTTTGTGAATTATTCACTGAAATATTCATTTATAAGGGTAGTTAGCTGTGTGAGTCAGTGAATCTACAAAAATAAGTCTGGTTCACATTTCATCAAAAAGTCAAAGTAAAGAATCAAGTAAAATAAATAATAATGGTGATTTTCATTACATTAATTACTGTAATATACAGTATTTAAATTATACAATGATTTTTGAATTCATTTAAATCAGTATAAATTCAATGTAGAACAACAACCTCAACGCATCAATACATTATAACCTTGACTTTCTTTGTTTTATTAGCTTAAGACATAATGTCAAAATACAAAAACCTAAATGGTCCTAAAATAGACTTGAGTTCTTAAATGCAAAATGTAATTTCTTCTTTTTTCTTTGTGTGTGAAATATGACACGTTCTTGACAGCGTTTGTGAGATTTCGTTGAATGAACGCCCATATTTCTGCTGTTCTCACTCGCCTCTATTTAAAGCAGTTGTTTATTAATAGAAGACAGATTAGAGCTGTCAAATCTTACAGTGCATATTTAATCAGAAATTGAGATGTGCGAGTTAATTAGTTGTGTGAAAGTCACGACACATACTGAGCTACAAATCACAACTCTGCTTTTCTCTCAAACTGTGTTTTATAAAACAGTCACTGTCTTTAGGGCATCGTTATTAAAAGGCGAAAGTGATCAGACTAATTTTCAGTATTATTACCCCTTTCATAGATGTCTGATGTGAGTGTAGCTGATGTATTTGCAGTGTTTATACAGCGTGGAAAGCTTCAGAAGCTCTTCTGAGTCTCTGTGGTGTTGTTCAGGTTTTAGGCTGTCAGGACGGCACCATCGCATTCTTCCAGCTCATCTTCAGCACAGTTCATGGCTTATACAAGGACCGCTACGCCTACAGGGACAGTATGACCGACGTCATCGTGCAGCACCTCATCACCGAGCAGAAAGGTGCCGCGACTTTCCGCATGACATCACATTCAAACATGCTGCTCTCAAATACAGCTGGGAGCAAGTAACCTTAGGAATTAAATGTAACAGGATGATAATATTTCTGGGTGAGAATAGTTTTAGCATGTTGATGAATATGGCAATGGTAATGTATTTGGTCTTGGCAGACTAGATCTGTTACGCTGCTGGAGATGGACTTTCTACTGCTAACAGACATACAGACACGCTGCTGTGAGCATGTAAGATCTGCTGCTGCATAAATAGACATGCAGAAATCCTGTAGCAGATCTAGGCAGGTGGAGCTGGGGAGGTGAAGGGGTTCAACCCGACTATTTAAATGTACAGCAAGCCATCTCATTGGCTGCAGGAGGCTGCAGCAGCGGCCAATCAGCTTGTGCAATGCGGTAATGATGTGATTGTGTGTAAAGGACAGATCAGCCTGCGCCATCTAGAGTTTCATGACTGAACTAGGTATATATGTGTGTGTGCTCATCCATCCATCCAGAATCATTGACACCCTTGTTAAATATAATCAAAGGAGGCTTTGAAAATAAATCTTTTATTAAAATAATTCACAAAATTCTAACCTTTCATTGAGCTAAAACAATTGAAAGTGGGGGAAGATCTCATTAAGAAATAAATGTTTTTCTCTAGTTCACGTTGGCCACAGTTATTGGCACCCAATTATTGCAACCTCCTTTTGCCAAGAAAACAGCTCTGAGTCTTCTTCTACAAGACCATTCCTTCATGCAGAATTTCTCCAGATCCTTCAGATTCCCAGCTCTTCTCTTCAGTTCACTCCACTCATTTTCTTCAGGGTTCAGGTCAGGGGACTGGGATGGCCATGGCAGAAGCTTCATTTTGTGCTCAGTGACACATTTTTGTGTTGGTTTTGATGTTTGTTTTGGATCATTGTCCTGATGGATGATCCAACCATGGCCCATTATTGGATTTCTAGCAGAAGCGGTCAGGTTTTGATTTTTTATCTGTTGGTGTTGATAGAATCCATGATTCCATGTATCTGAACAAGATGTCGAGGACCTCCAGCAGAAAAATAGGCCCACAACATTAAAGATCCAGCAGTATATTTAACCGTGGGCATGGGGTACTTTTTATCCATGTGTGCACCAAACCCATCTGGTGGGTTTGCTGCCAAAAAGCTCTTTTTTTTAGTTTCATCTGACCATAGAAGCCGGTCCTGTTTGAAGTTCCAGTCTTGTCTGACAACTGAATATGCTGGAGATTGTTTCTGGATGAGAGCAGAGGATTCTTGAAACCCTCCTGAACAACTTTTGGTGTAGGTGCTGTTTGATCATTTTTTAAAGCTTTCTGAGACTCAAGACTCAACGAATCTCTGCAATTCTCCAGCTGTGATCCTTGGAGAGTCTTTGTCCACTCAAACTTTCCTCCTCACCGCGCATTAGAATGATTTAGACACACGTCCTCTTCCAGGAAGATTTATAACATCTTTAGTTGATCGGAACTTCTTAATTATTGCCCTGATGGTGGAAATGGGGATTTTCAATGCTTTAGCTATTTTCTTACAGCCACTTTCTAATTTGTGAAGCTCAACAATCTTTTGCTGCACATCAGAACTATATTCTTTGGTTTTACTCATTGTGATGAATGGCCTTTGTGTTTCCTCATGTTTATACTCCTGTAGAACAGGAAGTTATGGCTGGACAATTTCATACTCCTAGTGTGCTAAAAAAAAATAAATAAAAAAAAATAAATATGAATGGGAATATACTTCAGAGATATTTTACTCATAAGAAATTTTTAGCGGTGCCAGTAATTTTGGCCAACATGCATTGGAGATGAGTTTCCACAACTTTCAATTGTTTTACTTCAATGAAAGGTTAGAATTTTGTAATTTTTTTTTTTTTTTTTTTTGTAATTAAAGATCAAAAGGATAAACAATGCTGATTTATTTTCACAGCCGCCTTTGCTCATATTTACTAAGGGTGCCAATAATTCTGGAGTTGACTGTATCCATGCTATGTTGTCTAGAACTTTTCACATTAAATATAAACCTACACTGAGGAAGATAAAGGTGATAGTGGCGAGGAGAAAGATACAAATTATCAAGCAAAAAGACAAATTGTCCTTAAACACATTTCGTTTATACTTCTTACTGTTGAAAACTATAGGCTGTCTGTTATGTCATGATTTTCGTCATCTTCAGAAAGCATAATGAAGTAACATCAAATTAAAAAAAGTGTTAAAATATTCATCCACAGACGGAATTCCTCACATTAGACTTGAATGTGATCCATTTCTCTGTCTTGCCTTTTTTGAATTTTTCCCAATTTCCCCTCGCAGTGCGAATAAAATGCCGTGAGTTGGTGAAGAAGATCGCCATCTACCGCAGCCGACTGGCCATTCAGCTTCCTGAGAAGATCCTCATCTACGAGCTTTACTCTGACGACTCCAACGACATGCATTACCGCGTCAAAGAGAAGATCTGCAAACGCTTCGAGTGCAACCTGCTGGTCGTCTGCTCACAACACATCATTCTCTGTCAGGTAAAGACCGTCCTTCACAACACAACGCCCCTGAATCTACTGAAGTCATGTGAACGTTTCCTGGACGTACCGTACATGCCGAATCATGTGATGTTACACCAGAAAGCTATTTGAGATCGATCAGTATGAATGCTCCATAATGTGTCTAATCGTGAGCAAAAAACACATTCGGACATGACAACAGCAAAAATTAAAAATCCTATCTATGAATACTTTATAATTAAAATAATACATTATTTTTTACCAAAATGAGTTTTTCTGCATTACAGTATTGAGACTGTATGAAAGCATCCCGCTTGATGGCTCTAATAAAAGGCTTCATTGTGACCGAATACATACTGTGTCATTTTATGATCTCATATGAAAGAAGCGTGGTCACGCAACATTATCAGCGCCGGATCAAACGTTCAGTGACTGAGACTCTGTGTTGTGCGGTCAGGTCAGATGTTGACCCGCTCTCTCGTGACATGAAGCAGCCCATTCAAAACACACTCGCATACAGAAAGTGTTTTGTCCAGCCGAGCCTGTAAACGCTGATCCCGTCGATATGTACATTGTAGCAGGGTTCATTTAAGGTGCATAATGTGCTTGAGTTTGACTTTCTGAAATGTAAGTCCTGGAAAACCCTTGAAAACAGCCATGATTATAAGAGGTACTTGAAAAGTGAAATATAAATGAAATTAGTGTTTAATTTTTTTTTTTAATTTTCTTTTCACAATTTTTGGCTAGAAGCATGATATTACTCATATATTTCAAAGTATATTATACATCTTTCATTCTTCAGGTCAATCATATATTCATAGGGAAAAATCAGTTTCAATGAGGAAAGCGATATCTTTGTTGTAGTATCCTTTCAAAGTTTAAGGGGATTTCCCATGACTGATAGCACTGGTCAATGGATTGAACTATATGAAGTGAAGCGTCAGATTCAGCTTCACTCTGAAGCCACTTTGCTTGTTGGTTATGCCTTATAAGGCGTTGTTCAGAGTTAAAATAATTTCGGTAACACTTTATTTTAGGGTTCAATTCTCACTTTTAACTAGTTGCTTATTATCATGCATATTACTAGTATATTGGTTGTTTATTAGTACTTATAAAGCACATATTAATGCCTTATTCTGCATGACCTTATTCTACATCCCTTAATCCTAACATTACCTAAATTTAAATGCTACAAAAACTACCTATTAATAAGCAGTAAATCATGAGTTAATTGAGGCAAAAGTTGTAGTTAATAGTGAATATGTGTTCCCAATACTGAAGTGTTACCATAATTTCCTTGTTTACAACCTTGTTTGTTTCAGAATGAATCAGCATGTGAATGGTTCACTAACTCGCTCGTAAAGTCAGTCCCGTGCTGACACCTACTGGCGTAACTATGTAACCTGCACTAAAGTTGTTGTTAAGCCCCCATCAAACCATTTCTCAATACCAAGTATGGCAACATTATAATATACAAAATTATTTATTGAACAATAATAGCCATTATAAACTTTGTATATAAAGGGGTGGTTGATTATGATTTGACTTTTTTTACTTTAGTTAGTGTGTAATGTTGCGGTTTGATCATAAACAACATCTGCAAAGTTACAACGCTCAAAGTTCAGTGCAAAGGGAGATATTCTCTTTTATAGAAATCGTTTTTTAAGGACTACAACAAACGACTGGTAGGGACTACAATGAGCTTCCTCCCGGGTTAGTGACATCACTAACCCTAAAATTGACATAAACCCCGCCCCTGAGAACACACAACAAAGGGGGTGAGGCCATGTTGGGCTGCTTTAGAGAAGAGGAAGAGTTGTTGTAGTAGAGTGTTGTTGACATGCCGTCATTTTACACCGGACTGCTTCACAAACGAGGGTCAATTCAACGCTGGATTTGCACAAAAGATTAACATGACGGCACATGCTAGTGGATGAGTTGAATCAACTCCACAGCAACTACATAAATTTATTCACTAACCATTCAGAAACGTCCAGTTTCATTCTAAAAGTTGTAACTTCTTCCTGAGTCTCTCCATCAGTGTCGACTCCGGTTTGAACAATGTAAGGCTGAACACCGTTACTGACAATCCTCATTTTGGCTGCGTGAGATTCTCCTGCTTTGTTGTTGTCGAGCGACCGAAGCGCGAGCTGTTAAAGCTCCGCCCTCTTCTGGAAAGGGGGCCGGGAGCAGCAGCTCATTTACATTTAAAGGGACACACACAAAAACGGTGTGTTTTTGCTCACACCCAAATAGGGGCAAATTTGACAAGCTATAATAAATAATCTGTGGGGTATTTTGAGCTGAAACTACACAGACACATTCTGGAGACACCAGAGACTTATATTACATCTTGTGAAAGGGGCATTATGGGTCCCCTTTAATACATTATTAAAGAAGTTGTATTCTGGATACATTATATCTGTGATTTGAGAAAAAAAAAACAAATCCTTAAAAAATAAACAATATTTTTAGTACAAACATGTCATTAGATTGCAATATAATTACTTTGCAATTATTTACAATGAAATGCTTTACATTTTGAAATCCTTTCTTTGTGTGTGTGTGTGTCTCTTTGTGTGTTGGTGCATGTCTCTGTGTGTGCGCGCACATGTGTTGCTTGTGTGTGTGTGTGAGCGCGTGTGCGTGTTGCTTGTGTGTGTGTCTGTGTTTGTTGGTGTGTGTGTCTATGCGTGTGTGTGCAGGAAAAGAGGCTGCAGTGTTTGTCCTTCACAGCTGTCAAAGAGAAAGAGTGGCTGATGGAGTCTCTCATTCGCTACATCAAAGTGATCGGCGGCCCGGCTGGACGAGAGGGGCTTCTGGTGGGACTGAAGAACGGAGCTGTATGTTTTATCTAATGATACTGTGTAATGCATTCAGTTTTAAAGAACCCTTCATGCCAAAAAGGTTCTATATAAGGAGAAATGTCTTAAATGATGGCATAAAAGTCATGTTTAACAAGTTATTTTAATGTTTTTCTAGTGATAAAATATGTTTATGAGATGTTTAAGTCATAAAATTTTATTAAAATTAAAATTAAATCCATAAAATGATCCCATGATGGAAGCCCTTATATAGAAGCTTTTCTTCTAACTGTGTGTATGAATGCAGTTTTATTTCCTAAATGTAAATAGTTGCACATTCAGATTCGGCCCTGTATGTGAAAGGTCTTGATGTGTGCAGATCCTGAAGATCTTCGTGGACAACCCGTTCGCCATCACGCTGCTGAAGCAGAACACATCTGTGCGCTGTCTGGACATGAGCACGTCACGCAGCAAACTGGCAGTGGTGGACGAACACAACACGTGCCTGGTGTACGACATTCACACCAAAGAGCTGCTCTTCCAGGTCACGCTCACACGAGGATATTACACATTACCTTCAGTCTGAAGCTTGATGTGTCGGCTGAATGCTTTCTGTGTCACAGGAGCCCAATGCGAACAGCGTGGCGTGGAACACGCAGTGTGAGGACATGCTGTGTTTCTCTGGCAGTGGATATCTGAACATCAAGGCCAGTAACTTCCCAGTGCACCAGCAGAAACTGCAGGGCTTTGTAGTGGGTTACAATGGATCCAAGATCTTCTGCCTTCACGTCTACTCTATGGCTGCAGTGGAGGTGCCTCAGGTACGAGAGAAAAATAACATCCACATGAGATGCTTAACAGACGTTAAGTCATTGGCAGTAGGGATGAGAAACTACATTCAGATTTTCCTTTTAAATATTTCCAAAATTCTATTTGTGAAGACATTATTTCACACCACATGTTTTGTTGGTCCTGGAACAACAATCCTGTCAAAAAAATATTTTGTTAAGCATAAATATAAATATTCTGCCAATAGAGTCAGAAAAATGAACTTGATTTAAAGGGAAAACAGGATTATTTTTCTGACCCCACTGGCAGATATTTGTTCTTTTTTTTAAGCACTAACCCACTTTATTTTGATCATTTTTTCAGAAAACAAGACTTAATATTTGAAATAATTTGTTTCTCCAGTACCTTAATTTAAGAATGTTTAGATATTTGTACTGGAAAACAAGACAGAAATACTGAGGAAAAACATCATTTTCTGCATTGTTACACTCTTTAAAGTAAGGTTACTTTTGTTAACTACAGTAGTTAACATGAACTAACAATGAAAAATGCTTCTAAAGCATGTGTTAATATTAATGTTTAAATAAAAACAGTTAATATTAATGAATGGTTCTAAACTAAAATAAATTAGCAATAAACAGTTGTATTTTTATCAACTAACATTAACCAACCCTCTACGGACACACTGAAGCTCGAGTCGCCATTGGCTAGTAAATTTTTTATTTTACTCGCCAGACTTTTTACATGGAATGCAAGAACAATGCAAATGAAAAAAAATCCTACATAAATCTAATATAAAATATAAGTTTCAAACACTATTAAAATTAAAAACACAGAGCTGCAGGAATATTAGGCTGCTGTCACTTTAAGAGCTAATGCACTGATACCGTTACACATACATTTTCTTTCACTCACTTTAGATATAACCGAATTGATTTACTTGGTATACTCGCCAAGACTGGCATTTTGACATAATTTTGTGTGAAATTGTCCGTTCAAACGCAAGACATGAAAGAGATGTGTGCTTCGGATGTGCAGTTTGCACGCACAAAACTTCTCACACATTGCACGCGAGTTATCTTTAGTTTGAAATCGGCAAGGCTTAAAAACTTGCAAATGTGCAAATGATAAACTTTCATGACGACGCAGCACTGGTCCGATTAGGACGGTGATTGTTCTGTCAACAAGCCCTGCATTTAGATCTAGCATGTCAAGCGACGGTGCGTAAAGCTCAAATAAAATTATATCTGCGCTAAACTTGTTTTTGACTCTAACTCAATTACAGGTGACTGTAATCATACAATTTACTAGCCATTGGCTAGTTAAGTACATTTTTTTAGTTGCCTCTCGTGAAATTTGGTCACATATGTGAACGATTTACTCGCATTGTAGAGGGTTGTTAACTAAAATAACAGATACTGTAACAAATGTATTGCTCATTGTTAGTTAATGTTGGTAAATGCAGTAACTAATGTTAAATTAATGATACGTTATTGTAAAGTGTTACCGTCTGTGACAAAAAGTCAGACATTACTTTAGTGAGTGTCACTTTTGTTGCTATTGTGAGCTCTTAAATAATTTTATAAAGGTAGAAATGAATGAGAAATGTCTATTAGTGATTAAAAAATAATTTAAAAAAGCTTATCCAGTGATCACAGAAAATAAACTGGTCGTAAACCCTGAAAATCACAGTTCTTGAAACTTCTGGAATTGTGTCATTTCATTATTTTTAGTTATATATTAATTTATTTTGGGGTTATTTTGATAGGAGTCAAACTTGATAGGAGTCAGAGCGCTGATCACAAGGCTGTGACTCCGACACTTAGTTTAATTTCTAATTCTGCAAAATTATTTTATTGAATTATTTTTATATGATGCCACTTCTAGTTTCTGTAAATAAAAAATTTGTAAACCAGCAGCTTTGAAAGTACGAAAATGTCTTCGCCTGCATGGGATCCTTTGAATATTGTGAAGGATGAGAAGCTCTACATGGGTTATATTTCTGCTTGAGTTGACTGTGATTACGGCTGATCTTTGCAGTCGGCGCCGATGTATCAGTACCTGGAGCGCCGCATGTTTCAGGAGGCCTATCAGATCGCCTGTCTGGGAGTGACGGACAATGACTGGAGGGATCTGGCCACTGAGGCTCTGGAGGGACTCGATTTCCAGACCGCCAAGAAAGTGAGGCACCAGCCACTGCTCGACTCTGTCCTGATGTTTTAAAAACGTTTCCAGACATATTTCTCTCGTTTTGTCTCTCTCATCAGGCGTTCATCAGGGTTCGAGATCTGCGTTTTCTGGAGCTCATCAGCAGCATTGAAGTAAGATGTGTTGCTCTCTTTATATCCTTCTCCTTTCACTATTGACTGATTCTTATATTAGAAGTCGTTTTCTGCTCAATAATGATTCAAATTTTTAAACAAAAGTTTTAAAGGATAGATTTGTATTTTTTAAAAACATCATATTTGTACAGATATGTGAATAACAAAATGGCCTTAAACAGTAAGTGCAGCCCAATTCACACTGAAAGAAAAAGTGCACTTTAAATACCTGGATGATGCACGTAATCATCTAAAATCAAAGTGTGGAATGTTGGACACTTAATGATTTCAGCGGTCGCAGCTTTACTTATGTAGATGAAGGGGGCGGGGCTATCAGACTCTGATAATAAATGACTAAAACTGCTAAATGCTGCATTTATTTCAATCATGACAACTCTCAAAATAGTTGTAGCATGTTATTAAATATGGCAATGCCAATAGATACACAGACACGCTGCTGTGAGCAGGTAAGATCTGCTGCTGCTGCATAAACAGACATACATTAATCCTGTACATTGTAAACCCTAACGCTCAAAATAATTAATTGGTTTGAGTAGGACAAACTAAAATTAAACAAATTAGTTCAGTTAAATTAACTGTTATGAGTATTTAGCACTTTCTTTTTCTTTCAAGTTCACAGAACTGATATATTTTAAGTAAACTGAACTGTTTAATTGTTTTGAGTTTTATGAACTTATTTCGTTCAATTTAGACAAGCTTAAGTTTAACTGAAACTGGGCTGTGATTTCTATTTCCCAGCATGCTTTGCCCATGGCACTTGAAAGGGAGAGTAAATGCTAAAATAAAGTGTTATATAATGTTTTTGTTTTTTTGTGCAAGATTAAAGTTGGGGATTTAGTAGTGATTAATGTTTTGTTATGCTGATTTAGAAGAGTTTCTGTTAATGTGGGTTTTTGGAGAGTTACGATCATGAAGACAAGTGGTGCATGTGGCTTGGTTTGAGAGCAAGTATGCTTTTTATTGCTGTCCTCATTCAGCAAGTGCTATGCCATGCTATTGTTAACATGTTAGCACATTAGCAAGTTAGCTTTTTCTGAATTAACTTGTTATAGCTAAGTTTACAGTAATAAAAACTTTCACATTGAGGTTACATGAAAAATTTAAGTTGAATGTATGAATTAGTGTACTCAATTAACTCAACTCAATTAAAATGCACGAGTACAAAATAAAAATCTCCCAGTTCTGTTTACTTAAACTTTGAATTTCCTAACTTAAAAATTGAGGCAACGGATTGCCTTTTTTGAGTTTTGCCAACTTCTTCGGGTTTACAGTGTAGCAGATCTAGGCAGGTGGAGCTGGGAAGGTGGAGGGATTCAGAGGAACTCTGATAGCATTGCAGGACTAGCTTCCAGCTAACAATGAACCAGGCTATTTAAATGTTGAGCAAGCGATCTCATTTGCTGCAGGATCAGCAGAGGCCAATCAGCTTGTGCCATGTGGTAATCATGTGATCACTTGCAGATTGTATGTAAAGGACTGATCAGCCTGCGCCATCTAGAGTTTCATGAGTGAACTAGATATTTCATGTGTGGATTGCTTCCGACAGCACTGTAAGAGCTGGTGGTGTTATTGTCATTGTGGCACTTATCAAATAACAAAGGCTGTGATTTGTTCATATAATAGTCTGGCAAAGCGCGGCTCTGTCTCTTTTTACCTGTGAGCAGCTGATGATCCGCCAGATCCCATCAGTGTCTTAAAAAAAAAACGTAACACCAACTATGCTTCCAAATTTGTAATGAGACTTGTTTATAAATCTGTGTCTCATTTGGACAGCTGCACACTTGCAGCATTGACAATGATTTAGGCATAAATTAGGCATAAATTACTGTATTTTCTCTCTTACTTTGGAAATGTAATGGTTACTTTTCTGAACTGAGGCAGCCTCAGTGATGTATGTGGCCTGCAGAGGGCGCAGCTGTCCAAACGAGATAAAGCAAAAACAAAAAAAAGAGAAGTGTTAAAGTCTATATGACATGCAGAAAAAAAAAGTAAATCACGCGCACGATTTACTATTTTGTTCCCTCGTTTCGCTCAATCACGCGCACGATTTACTATTTTGTTCCCTCGTTTCGCTCAATCACGCGCACGATTTGCTATTTTGTTTCCTCGATTTGCTAAATCTTGTGCACGATTTACTATTTCTTACTATCGATTTGCTAAATCGTGCATACGATTTACTATTTCGTTCCCTCAGTCTGCCAAATCATGTGCACGATTTAATATTTCATTCCCTAGATTTGCTAAATCGTGTGCACGATTTTGTTCCCTCTATCTGCTAAATCGTGATCACAATTTACTATTTCATTCCCTTGATTTGCTAAATCATTTTGTTTGAAACCTGTATGACTTCCATGTAACATGTAGCATGTAAAAACGTATGAGAAATATCTGCACTGCTCTTCTCCGTACAGTGAACAGTGCTGTCAGGCTCCAAAAAGCAAAAAACTCCATCAAACATAATAAATGTAGTCCATTTATCATATATAGGAACAGAGCCTAATTGAATATGTTATTGACTGATAATCAGCCCTTGAATGTCAAACACATTCACATGCATTCAGAGAGAATGGAGCTAAAATGTCTGCTAATAAATCATTTCATGTTGCGTTGTATGAATGAAACAGTCAGGTTTGGAACGGGTGATGGCAGAATGTTCATAAAAAACATCAACTGTTTCTTTAAATCTGTGTCTGAGTTGATGTGCGTGTCGTGTGTGGTGAGGGTGGCTTGTGTTCTGGGAAGGAAAGTTTGTGTTCAGAAATGCTTTTGATGTCTGGAGTTCTGAATGGAAAGAATGAGCTATTGACTTTCTGATGCCTGCGGGTGGAGATGACTGAAAGAGTGTGTGTGTGTGCGTGAGTGTAATAAAGGGTTTGTGTGTAAGTGTGTATTAGTGTTGTTAATATGTTCAGTTTTGTACAGTACACAGACACTGATAGTAAAACATGTGCAGCTGAATCTCTTATAGTTAACCCCAAAATCAAATGAAAGAAATAAGAAATTCACTTTTTCAATAAAGAAAACAAAGCCTAATTTTAACACCATTAAGATTATATGTTAAGAGTATAAGGTGTCCTTATTACTTACTATAGGGTTAGGGTCTAGTTTAAGGATTTACTGTTATTACTATAGTAAGTTCAGTGTTACCATTTATTCTACAGTAATATAATGCACATTACTGTAATAATGATGTTTAAGCTGCACATGTGCTTTTGTCTGGAGTTTTTGGTGCCGGTTTGTGTGTAGTAATATATAAAATGCATCTTTCTGTGTGTGTGTTTGTCCAGGAGAGGAAGAGGAGGGGTGAGAATGATAACCAGCTCTTCCTCGCAGACGTTTACGCGTATCAGGGCAAGTTCCATGAGGCCGCCAGACTCTACCGGAGAAGTGGGCAGGACAGCCGCGCGCTCAGCATGTACACCGACCTGCGCATGTTTGAGTACGCCAAGGTGTGTGTGACACATGATATGTGCGCTTGCTGCCGTATGTTTATGTGTCTGATCTGTCTGTATGCATGTGCACATGAGCGTTAGGTGCAGTTAATGCACATTGTTTATTTACTTTTATGAAGCTAGTCTCACTGAACCAGAACTCTGTCTATCAGCGTAAGAACTGAATATTTCAGTCCCACTTTATATTAGGTGTCTTTAACTACTATGTAACTAATGCACTTATTGTGTACATACATATTTTACATTGTACTTATATTTAAAAATACCTGCATTTCTGTAATTCCATCTATAAACACACTGTTGACCCTTAACCCACACTTAAACCTACCGATACCACCAAACCTGTCCTAACCTTACCCGTATCATACCTCAGTAGCAAGTTTTACAATACAATAAGTATATTGCACCTAACAATTATTATTTGATGTAAGTATATAGTACTTAAAGACACCACATTAAGTGTGACCAAATATTTTATTTTATTATTTTAATAAATATTTCTTTATTATAATATCATAATATATTATAAAATTATTATTTCTTTATTATAATATCACCCTGACATGTTTTTTTAGGCTGCATTTACACTGACATGAAAAAATCTGATTCTTTTTTCACATCTGACACGGATCAGAATTTGTTGCACACGTGTAATTACAAATATCCGCACGAGATCAGATTTTCGCCTCCGTTCTGAGCCACTTCCAAATGTGGTTTTAAATCAGATACATATCCAATATCTGGACATCTGACATATGTCTAAACACGCATATCCGATTCCCCTCAGATCTCCGAGACACCACAAGGCGAGGGCGACACATTTGCCCATAAAAAGATTTTATTGTTGTATTATAAAGCAGATGTGATGTATGTGCTCGCACTAAAACTCTCGGATCTTTATGTATAGGCAAGAAATTGCATGTACATGGAAATATTCAGGAGCTGGTTTTCAGCCTCTGCCCTGTGAATTTTATAAATAAAACATTATATTTCTCAGCAATGAGGTGATAACTTTGCTATTTTTGTACTTACTTACTTTCTCTCTCTCTCTCTTTCTCTCTCTCTCTCTCTCGTTAATTAATTCAAATTAATTTAAATCAATACAATCTTACCGTGATATTTCATTTTACTTCAGAATTCTAGATAACAAGCTGTAGTTAAAATAACAAATGAAAATTTCCCGGTCTGTATTCATTCAGTCAGATTTTGTGCTGCAAAACCTCATTGACAGCTGTTAACTTATCCATGCTGAGAAGTAATCATGGCCACCCGACAGGAATTATATAAATAATATTAATTGCACGGTTATTTAAAACCCGAGGGTCTACCGTGTGCATAGTAAAGTGATCACCAACCATCATTTTGGGCGGGAATTAATGTAAACACGAATATCAGATACCAGTCGTATCTAAAGTGAATGTAAAGGACAGAAAAAACGGATATGGTCAAAAGATCAGATCTGTGCATTAAGACTTATTACAGATCTGTGCATTAAACGCAGCCTTCGTTTTAGAATCAATCTGAATTCATATATATTATAGAGCGCATTAGTGTCGCCCACTTTCTCAGCAGTGCTGGTTCTGGAAGTATTTTTTCCATTCATTTCTCCCATAGGGATTTTAAAAAAAAAACGTTGTTAAACCATTATAATCCATGAACCGAATCAACCAGCTATGAGGATAATCGCAACATTATTGACTTTGATTTACAGCAAAAAAGTATTTGAAAATTAGACAGAAATACAAGACTGTGAACTTGACTGCTTTAGTGAGGGAAAGAACTGCAATCCCATGAAGCATTGCGAACAGCATAATTAAATTAAAAATGATGGAGAAATATAAAACTACTCATTTAAAAATGTATATATAAAACAGTATATTTTAAGTTTATTGTGCAAATATGCATATATATATATATAAATATTTCAGCGTATGGAGACCGACTCAATTACCTCATTTCCAGTGCTTCATGGGAGTGAGCGGAGCTAAAGAAATCTTTTTGTGTGTTTTGCTTCTTTCCATTCTCTGATTGGTGGAATTTTCTGTGCAGCATCATGGGTAATGTAGTCTTTCACCATGCATTTAGCTGTTTATCACGATTATTTTAAAAAATAAGTTGAAATAATGCGACTTCAACTTTGCAGCTTGCAGTGAGGCTGTCTTTTAAAGGTTTAGAAGTTATCGTTAAAAACATTATCGTGTTTTTACCTCCAGAACCCAACTGTTGCACTCTAAAGCAGTGACATAGTCATTGAATCATTGAATGAGTGTCACTCATACTGATGATTTAACCCAATCAAAGCTGCTAGAACCTTATATTAGGTGCTTAAACTGCTGTGATCTTACACTAAACAATCAAACACTTGATAGGAAGCACTCACTGTGTGTTTTTGTGTGTGTGTGAAGGACTTCCTTGGCTCAGCAGATCCCAAGGACACTAAACTGCTGATGAAGAAGCAGGCGGACTGGGCGAAGAACAGTAAAGAGCCTCGAACGGCTGCAGACATGTACCTGACGGCAGGAGAACACATGAAAGCCATCGAGATCATCGGAGAGCACGGCTGGATGGACATGTGAGCCGCGCGCGCACACGCATGTGTCAATATACATGATACTGAAGCATATACACATAATGCAAGGACATATACACACACAGATCAGAAAATGCATGACATGAATCATCCTCTGTCTCTGTAGGTTGATAGATTTGGCTCGCAAGCTGGATAAAGCAGAGCGGGAGCCGCTGTCCAGATGTGCCGTGTTTTTTAAGAAGTTCAATCATCACGGTTACGCTGCTGAGATTTATAATAAAATGGGTGATCTGAAGGCGCTGGTGCAGCTTCATGTGGACACTACACACTGGGATGAGGTACGTGTGTGTGTGTGTGTGCTTATGAGAGCAAAACTGTAGAAAAGGGACATTTTGCAGTGACTGACTGGCTGCTGCTTGTTCTCAGGCGTTCTCTCTAGTCGAGAAACACTCTCAGTTCAGAGATGACGTCTATGTGCCGTACGCCCAGTGGTTGGCTGAACACGACCGCTTCGAGGAGGCCCAGAAAGGTCAGTCAAACACACCGTTCACATGAGCATCTGTGAGAGAGAGTGTGTCTGCATGTTGCTTTGGCAATGATTCATTCTGCAAATTACAATTGGCAGCAAGATAAAGCTTCACATGCCTGCACACTTCTGAAACTCCTCACACAATGTGATAATTAAAATTTGCTTTACAATCCTGCAAAATGCTTTGTTTTTGTCACAAAAAACTAATCTCAGTTCTGAGGCAGGATCATTGGTGTTAGTGTATGTCAGTGTCATTACACCAGACTCTCATCACACCCACACAGAGCTAAATGAAATGCTGAGTTACTGTTCAGAAGACAAATGCATTAATTGCGTCTTTTCTAAAAATTGTCACGTTAAATATGAAAAACAATCACATATGTTAGATTGTAAAGCTGTATTAACAGCTTTAATATTGAAAATAAAATGAAAATTCTGTCATTAATTACTCACCCTCATGTCGTTCCACACCCGTAAGACCTTCATCTTCAGAACACAAATTAAGATATTTTTGATGAAATCCAATTTTTTTATTCCCCATATCCCCCATCAAGGTCCAGAAAGGTACCTAAAAACATTGATGTGACTGCAGTGGTTCAAACATAATGTTATGAAGAGACAAGAATACTTTTTGTGCACAAAAACAAAACAAAAATAACGACTTTATTCAACAATCTCTTCTCTTCCCTGTCATTATCCTTACTCAGGTGACGCAGTAACACAGTGAAAGCTTCTGTGTTTACGTCCGAATGCCGGCTCAGTATTGGCCAAAGCTGATCACATGATCAGCTGACGCAGGAGCCGGCCAATAATGAGTCGGCGTTCTGATGTAGAACCTGGAAGCGCTGGACGTAAACAACGTAAGGGAATGACACAGAAGAAGGGATATTGTTGAATAAAGTCATTATTTTTGTTTTGTTTTTGCTTACAAAAAGTATTCTCGTCTCTTCATAACATTAAGGTTGAACCACTGCAGTCACATGACTGTTTTAACGATGTCTTTAGTACCTTTCTGGACCTTGGAAGTGTTGGTTATTGAGGAGTCATAAACCTCTTGGATTTCATCAAAAATATCTTAATTTGTGTTCTGAAGGTCTTACGGGTGTGGAACTACATGAATGAGTAATTAATGACAGAAATTTCATTTTTGGGTGAACTAACCCTTTAACTTATTAATTACAAGTATAAACTCAATGTACATTACCTGTGCTACAAAATATTCAGATATCTATATTAGGGCTGGACAATTAATTGAAAAGTAATCAAAATCAAAATTCAGAACCTCTAACCGACATCATTTTCCCATGTCAGTTATTTTGTTTTTTAATCCTGTTAAATCCTTTCCCCTTAAAAACATACTACCGCATGTGTAGTCACATGACTCCGCCCCGTCCAGTCAGCAGCATGGAAGCAACATGGAGGCGAACTCAAACTCATAGGCGAGTCAACACAGCCCCGAAGTGAGATCACTTTCACTTGCGTTTTCACTAAACTTTGTCAATTGTATGTGTTTTAAGGCTTGCCAGTTTCGACATTCAAGCGATTTTACACCATCAGATGTGTATTATTATTTTGAGCTACTGTCGGCACACAAACACACACACATACAGACAGAAGCTGCACATCAGGTGATGATCCGCACAGAGAGGAGCGCGGAAACACTGTCCTGTGATTTATCTAAAGTAGCTTAGTTATAGCATATATTTTTCTACTTTTTAAGTAACTAGTTACAACCCACAGCTTCACAATTAATAGAGAGACGGCATGACTAATTCACACACGCAATCGCTCTCATTAATGCATTCAAATAAATGTACTGGTACTGTGCTAAAATATCTGATTTACAAGGAGCAGAAATCTGTACGAAATATTAGGAATCATAGATACAATAATTGCTGAATGTGAGCTATGTCGGAGCACTCCCAAATATCCCACCTTTAATTGTCAAGCATATTTACAGAACAAACCTTGTCAGTGAACTATGAGGGCAACAAAACAAACAAAAACACAATAATTGTTCATTAATCGTAATCGAGGTAAAATGTTCAATTAATTGAGATCCATATCCATATCATCCAGCCCTAATCTATATATAAATGCAATATAGCTTGGTTTTGTCATTCACAACGCTTCAAGGGAGCGAGCAATTGTTGCTATCATTACCATGATAACAGCATCTTCACTGATTAGTGTATCTGACTGCAGGATTATGGGTAGTGTAGTTTTTCACCGGTCACTCACTGGCTTCAGAGGAAGCAAATATTACTCTCATTGTAGGTCTGTGTACAGTGTATCAGTGTTGGTTCAGATGCTTGATCTGGAAATATGTGGCATTTATCAGGCACAGTCACTTTACTAAATGCGTTCACATCTTAATCTTTTATTCTCAAAACACCTTTACTGTTTTTTTTTTTTTTTTTTTAAACTTGTCAATTAATGCAACTCTGTAATTTCCATCTGTTAATGTTTTTCAGCCTTCCACAAAGCGGGGCGTCAGGCGGAGGCCGTGCGAGTGCTGGAGCAGCTTACCCATAATGCCGTGGTGGAGAGCAGGTTCAATGATGCCTCGTACTACTACTGGATGCTGTCCATGCAGTGCCTTGACATCGCCAGAGGTGTCTATGAGTACATGCTTGTTTCTGTGCTTATCCAATGAGAAAGCCCTTGATGTGCATTCAGATGAATGTGAATAAACATATATATGCACTTTTCTAGATAACACAGAGAAGAAGGAGGAGATGCTGAAGAAGTTTCACAGTTTCCAGCACTTGGCTGAGCTGTATCACGTCTATCATTCTGTCCATCGATACATGGTAAGTGTGATTGACGCCATCACAGAATTTAGACGGTTTCTGGTGTTTGTTAATGAGCGTTATCAACTGTTACAGGTTTTAGTTGGTCTTAATTCCATGTCGCTTTCTCAGAGGAGAAATAATTCAGAAAAGCACAGAAATGTGAGCTCAAGTAGTGTTCGCAGCGATCATTATCTCACACCAAGAACGATAACCATAAATATAACTATTGTTCCGTTCATTCTTTCTAAGCGTGCTTCAGTTTTGTCGCCTAAAGAGAAATAATTTCTGTTGGACTAAAAACCTGAGTGGAGTTTATTTCAGACGTCCAGCACATGCAGAGGTTCACTGTGTTTGAGATTAAATGTGTGTGAAAATCCTGCAGGGTTTGTGTGAATGTATAACAGATCATTTAAAATAGATCTTGTGTTCTGATTGATGTAAAATATGCTGTTCATATTTCAGTCGGAGCCCTTTAGTTCCAACATGCCAGAAATTCTCTTCAACATCTCCCGGTTTCTCTTCCACAACCTGACCAGAGATGTTCCCATGGGCATCTCTAAAGTGTATCCTTCGTTCACTCACACACACTTGTGACGTTTGGAGGGTTTCGGTGAGACGCTCATTGATCAGTGTTGAATTGGACTGAAGTGTTGACAGAGCTGATGTGTGTTGAATACTGAATAAACCCTTTTCTAACACCTAGGCCAATAGAGACATGTAAATGTCGAAACACTTGAAGTAAGAGTGTTTTTTCAGAGTATGATCTGATCTGTCACTACACACACACGTATCTCTGACGTTGTTCTTCTCATTTTCTCTCACTTAACTATCTGCTGTTTATTTTGGGAGAGTTCAGTGTGAAGAACAGATCCAAGATGCTTTATTTTCTCTAGACATGATTCTGGATGTGTTGTGACCAGTTTTGGGCAAAGTTACTTTTAAAAGTAATGTTACAATATTGCATTACTCCCTTAAAAATGTAACTAATTATGTTACTAAGTTACTTTTTATGGAAAGTAATGTTACTTTTTCTCACCTGGCTGAGGCTTGCTCTCTTCCAGGCATTGCACAACACTTTTTACAAGTGTTTACTGCAGTAATGCGTTCAACAACATATCTTATATAACACACATAATCTTCATTTTCTTTTAAAAACACATTGAGACTATTGTTATATTCTGAGCACTTTGAATAGTTCCTGTCCCCTAGAGCGTTGTGCTCCATACACAAGATCTTTTAACATTACGGGTTATTTTATCTACCGGACAACTCTTTTATTGAAAGTAATGTGTTTTGTTACTTTTGTACTTTTTGTCTGTTCCTGCGCTCACATGAGTGTTTAAGTGACTATGTTATGGAGAAGAGAGAGAATTTTAATTCAGTAGTTTAAAAATTTAAGCAAATTAATTAAACTATAACCTACTTGTTAAAAAAAATTAACTTGAATATTATTATGCAAATCTATAAAGTAATGTGTTACTTGTTACCTCAAAAAAGCATATTACTTGTAATGTGTCACTTTACTCATTAGTCATTACACCAAAAAAGTAATCTGATTACATAATGTACGTTACTTGTAATGCATTAATTTATTCATTACATAAACTGATTACATAATGCATGTTACTTGTAATGTGTTACTTTGCTCGACATCAAAAAGTAATCTGATTACATAATGCACGTTACTTGTAATGCATTAATTTACTCGTTACGTAAAGTAAACTGATTATATAATGCATGTTACTTGTAATGCATTAATTTACTCGTTACGTAAACTGATTATATAATGCATGTTACTTGTAATGATGTTACTTTACTCGACACATCAAAAAGTAATTGATAACTTAATGCTTGTTACTTGTAATGCATTAATTTACTCATTACATAAAGTAAACTGATTACACAATGCACGTTTCTTATAATGTTACTTTACTCAACACATCAAAAAGTAATCTTATTAAGTAATGCATGTTACCTGTAATCCATTCATTTATTTGTTACATAAAGTAAACTGATTACATAATGCACGTTACTTGTAATGCGTTACTTGACAAATCAGAGTAATCTGATTACGTAATATACGTTACTTGTAATGCATTAATTTTACAATGCATACAATGCGGATGGGTTATAAGTAATTTGATTACGTAATGCACATTATTTTAATTGAACACACTGTACAATTATGTTATGCGTTACCCCCAACACTGGTTGAGAGTGTTTAAACTTTACTGCAGCTCACCTCTCATGACTCACGGTCTCTGTTCACAAACCTATTGAAATCTCTACTGTACTTCAGCAGTATTATAAATCATAGATGAAGCCTGTTTCTAAATGTATGTTGTCTTTTTTTTTTCTTTTGGACAAATTTGTTGCAACAAATATTGTGATAAAGTCCATGCAAGATGTCAACAAAGCAAGCATAACTATAATTCATCCAGTACCAAAAACCTGAAAATGGTTCAAACTAATTGAAAAAGCTCTTTTGTCTCCAACATGTGCTGTATTTGATTCTTGCTTGAGTGTCACATCATGGACAGAGCATGCTAATGTCAAACTCAATCTCCTGTGTTATTATACATGTGACATGTGATGCTGAATTGACATTTATGAATTGTTTTTAAAATATGTACGCGGATTCATACAGACAGCTTACATAACTTAAATACATTTCTTCTTAAAAAAAGTATATGTTTTAACAATAATGATGAAGATGTGTACATGTACATGAAGGACAAAAAAGACACATTTCAGTTCTATAGCACACACAAATGTGATGTATGAATTTAGAAAGCTGTGAATATAGCAAGTCATGTTGGCTAAATTTATAATACTGATTTCATGATACTTTTATGGTGCCTTTGCCTCCTTTTTGATGCTTGAACTCTCCAGCCCTCATTCAAAGTAACTGCATGAAAAAACAACCAGTTCATCTTTTAAAATAGTTCCTTTTGTTTTCCCACAGTAAAGTGTTCTATGCATTTGAAGATGTGAGTAAATGATGATGCAATTGTCACTTTTTTACGTAGCCTTTGCTTTAAATCAACACATTTGTTGAAAACATACATGAAGCAAATGTGAGTGCAAAGATTACAGTGTGGCATACTCGTGGTTTTGAAAGATTTCCCTTTTCATCATCCTTGACATCCTTTTGTCACTGATCCTGATTTGATCCGTGATGATTGTACTGAGTTTGTGGTTGCTGCAGTGTAATTGTTGTCTGAATCCTTGACTTGAGATTCAGAGATACTCTGTATGCTCTGGCAAAGCAGAGTAAAGTTCTGGGAGCATATAAAGTAGCGCGACACGCCTTCGAGAAACTGCAGGGCCTGAAGATCCCGTCCCGCTATCAGGAGAGCATGGAGCTCAGCTGCCTGACAGTCCGCTCCAAACCCTACCGTGACAGCGAGGTGCGTGTGTGTGTGTGTGTTGTTACAGCTGTTTGCCGAAGTGGTGCCTGTTGGTCAAAGCTTGTGTTTGTGTAGGATTTGATCCCGATGTGTTACCGCTGCTCCACCAACAACCCTTTGCTGAATAACCAGGGCAACTCCTGCATCAACTGCAGACAGCCATTCATATTCTCTGCCTCCTCTTACGGTGAGCTGCTCATATACCTGTCAATCATAACCTGTGTTATTTTCATTAAGTTGCTGAAAAAGCAGGAATGCATGAACAGTAGAATATTAGGGGCCTGTTTGTTGGTTTGGTTTTGTTATTCTGCTGTCTGTTCTGGTTTTTAGCTGTCTAGTAAAACCTAATGAAATTTGGCACGTTCAAATGTTTTTTGGCAAACCTTTTCACAGTGTTGGTCAAATCTTCACCAAAAAGGGTGAGATCATCTTCAGAAAATGTGTTGTATGATCCCATCAGCCACTTCAGTAGGGTGTTTATGAAGACAGTGGGCCAGTATCATATTTGTGTGATTTATGGTGTGTGTTTAGAGGTTCTTCCACTGGTAGAGTTTTATCTGGAGGAGGATATCTCGGATGAAGAGGCCGTGTCTCTGATTGACCTGGAAGTGCCTCGCGTGGAGAGAAACGGCAGCTGGCAGGAGATGGGCGGAGGAGGTAACATCTCATTCACATCACATATCCATTCATACGCAGGGCAGAAGAGCCAAAGAAAAGCTTTAGGGAGACTAGAGACTCAATGGCGCCAATATCTTCATCAGACTCTGATGTTCATTGGTTGCTGTTGTGTAATGAACTGCCCAATGACATTTTTAGCTTGATTGACAAGTGGATAAAGAATAGCAATTGTCTTTTACATCCCTGTCTGGCTCTCCATGTCCTTCCACTTTCTGCTCCCTGTCACCTGTAATCTGGTACGATATAATCTCTCCACAAACCCAAGCTCATTGTCTAGTCTGCTTCTGACTTCCTAGGACCGCGCTGCTCTTACGCAGTGTTCTCATTCACTAGTTTATCCTCTTGTAGGTTATCTACCAAGTGTATTGATAGTTACTCACCGTTTCATCTGCTATATGGAACATTCTTCTACTGACCTTCTTTTGGTTTTTAGCTGTTGTCATCATCTAGCTGTTCGTCCGCTGCCTGTTTAAAAAAAAAAAAAAAAAAAAAACACTTAACAGAACAATACATGACATGATAACACCAGTCAATGTCCAACATTCAAAGCACACATTTACATTTTAGTATGATTTTACATTTCTAACATTTTAATGTGAATTTGAACAACGGCCTTTGCTGGAAAACCATGTTGTCTAGATTCAGGCACATTCAAAAATGTGAATTTGTTTATTGCACAGCGTGGACTGAGAGAAGTGGCTAGTGATACTGATAATTACTGATAATCACTGAAAGGAAACAGAGCAGGCAGAGGACGTACAGTATGTTCAGTGTGTGTGTGTGTGTGTGTGTCAGAATCTCAGTGTCTGAAGCTGGATGATGGGACTGAAGACCCAGAGGACGACCCCTTTACAGCCAAACTCAGCTTTGAGGTGAGACTGACAGAAGTGACTGACAGCGGAAAAAAAAACATGAAATCATTTTCTTAAAGGGTTAGTTCACCCCCAAATTAAAATTCTGTCATTAATTACTCACCCTCATATCATGAAAAATGATCTTTTTGATGAAATCTGAGAGATGTCTGTCCCTATATTGACTGCCTTTGCAACTACCATTTACCACATAAAGAGACCGGAGGCTCAAACGAACCTGAATGACGAACTAGAACAAACCTCTTTCGGAAGCACAAACGTGCTGGGTAACCAGTGAGGTTCATTCTTGTGTGTTACGTGGTACGTTTGAGCTTCCAGAAGAGGTTTGTTCTTGTGCGTCATTCAGGTTAGGTTGAGCTTCTGCCTATGTTCGCTGATCAATGTTTACATGTGAGTAAAAGCCTAAATTAAATCTGTTTAGGCAGGTAGGACATCCTATCATAGCTGGTTTATGCCTAAGCAACTAGCTCCAGCTAAGGACCATCATAAACCAGCTCAAACCAGCTTTGATGCTTCAAAACATACCTAACCAGGATATGCTGTTTTTTTTTCAACAAGCTCAAATGTGCTGCACGAGAATGAACCTCATTGGTTCTTGCATGTGTCGAGCAAACATGCTTGAGCTTCTGTTTACCATAACTGATGTGTGAGTTGATGAATGTTTATATGCGAGTAAAAGCCTAAATTCAATCTGTTCATCATATAAAGTGATCGAGTCTCTTCAGAAAATTTGGACTAAACCGCTCGATTCATATGGATTAGTTTTACGATCTCTTTATGAAGTTTTTTCAGCGTCAGAGTGTCAGTTGCATAGCTGTCTATGGAGGAACAGAAAGCGATCAGATTTCATCAAAAATATGAAGGGTTTGTAACAACATGGGGGTGAGTAATTAATGACAGAAATTTCATTTTTGGGTGAACTATCCCTTTAACGGAACATAGAATTTTTTCATTCTTCAAACGTTACTTTTGAATGTTCTCTGAACATTCTAAAACTAGTAACGTAAACAACGAATGTCCAACTACAAGTTTCAGAAATAAAATGTTCCATGAACAACGTATAAATAATGTTTTGAGACATTGTTAAAGACCAGATAACTTTGAACCAACGTTCTGTTAACGTTACTGGAAGAACGTTTGTTCAAACGTTCACGGTTGGCTGGGCTGTGGTTGATCTGGTCTGGTGTGCTGGTGATTGACAGCAGGGTGGCCGGGAGTTTGTGCCGGTGGTCGTGAGTCGGGCGGTGTTGAGGTCCATGTCCAGACGGGATGTTCTGATCAAGCGCTGGCCTAAACCTCTCAGCTGGCAGTACTACCGATCTCTGCTGCCCGACGTCAGCATCACCATGTGTCCGTCCTGCTTTCAGGTACACAGACATCAGCTTCATGTGTTCGGCCTGTTTCCTCTCTGTACTAGTGATGTTTGATTGCATTATGTTGTCTCGTTCAAAGATGTTTCACAGTGAGGACTACGAGCTGTTGGTTCTTCAGCACAACTGCTGTCCGTACTGCCGCAGACCCATCGACGAGCCCAGCTAGCACAACCGTATGTGCTGAATGTGCGTGAGCTCGGTTTGATCAGGATTGAGCTGTTGGAATCCGTCAGTAAATGCCAGCTCAGCGCAGCTCTGATAGGATTACCCGGATCAGCCGGCCAAAGCAGATTACACCGTGTATCCATGTGTGTCCATACATGCTCCTTATCACACTTACACAAACACATACAGCTCATTCCATTTAAACACTGTTACTCGTTTGTGAGCGGAGTCGTTTTAAATAAAGATTTCATATTTATGTCTCTAATGTGTGTTGTTGTAATCTTTTCCAATTTGTTGTAATCTTTTTCAATTAAGTGAACTATAGGAGCTCTTTTTATATCATTTCACTACTTCTGAGTGGATCTGAGTGGAGATATTTGCCTTGTACACATAAAATATTATTGTTGGAAATATGTTCTTGAGTAATTTGAAAATTCTTTTTTTCCCTCCTCAATGCCAGTTTCCATCTTGTAAGTCTTTATTAATATCCATTTAACTATCTTTATGTCCTCATCCTTTAGTGGTGTGAAACCAGGAGCACAAATATGATGTTTTGTGAGATTTATCTCGCTCTGAAATGTTCCTGTTTGATAAAATTACAGACATCTGCATTTCAAAAGATGGCTAATAAATAAACTCCCAGTCCCTCGTTGAACTTTAGCTCTCTATTTCCACCCTGTTTATTTCCATCCATCATTAGTTCAGCATTGTTCATTGTTTTTGCCATTGTGTCAGTAAAAAGTGTTAATATAGCTGCAAGCAGCAAATAAGGAGCCAAGCACAAAGAAAGCACAGCGAGTCATGCCATCATGGCTGGGAGCATCAGACCAACTGCAACAATGAGCAGTTAAAGACATATTAAAATGATTTTAGGCAGAATGGCTGGAAAATCAGAAATACAGTCACTAGTAATATGATTTAATGGTTTATCACTTTCGACCAATAGGTGGCGCTGGGACCAAATTGATGTGTTGTGGTCAGAGACACATGTAAAGTTTGGTGTCAGTTTGCCAAAGTATTGCAGAGATACAGCCTCAGTCGTTTTGGCATCATGACATCAACTTTGTTGATGTGATATACGAAAACTGCCTATCAACATGAAATCCATAACTTTTTGCCGGCATGGTCTGAAGATGATACAATTCGATTTTGGTGAAAATCGTATCAACGCTGTAGGAGGAGTTTGAAAAAGAAGGTTTTTAAAGAAATCAAAAGTTCTGCCGACTATGGCAAAATTGGTATCTATGTTCTCGCCATGACCCAAGGAATCTATTAAGATTACATTACAATAGACCAATTTAATCAAAAGTTATTGGCATTTTTGGAAATGTCAAAACTTTTGAACACAAGGTGGTGCTGTCTCAGCTTTTTTGAGTACCTTCAGGGCATGGTGCCGATGACACTTATCGGGTTTCGTAATGATATGCCAATGTGTTCATAAAATATAGCATTTTATGACATATTTCAAAATGGCATAATTGATTAATGTTCAACTCAGCATGCTGCACTGAATCTAAAAAGACCAGTTTTGTGGGTTTTTTTTTTCATTCAGAAGTTATAAGCAAAAATGTCAATTTTTCATGTCTCGTGAACACTAGGTGGCACTGTGCAGAAACCGTGCAGGTAACCTCAGGTCATGGTTGTCATAATACACAAGTTTGGTCAGAATACGCTAAAGCGTTGCGAAGATATAGCCTTATGTCCATTTTGGCGTGTCTAATTCGTTTGAAGATTTTCGTGAAAATTCAAAATGGCGGAAAAAATTCAATCAAATTTTTGAAAATGTTGTCATATGATGCAATTGAATCGGCTTGAGCCAAGGAATCAGAGGAAAAATGTTTGTTTTTAGCCCTTATGGTTAAAAAGTTATTAGCATCAATGTAAGTGAACGTTGGGACAGTTGGTGGCGCTAGAGCGATTGAGTTAGAGACTCCAAAATCACTGTCATTAATGTTCAAACTGTCTTATATCTGTGTGCCAAATTTTATAACTTTCCTGTCAGCAGTTCTATGGAATTCCATAGTCTTAAAAGTGGAAGAAGAATAGGAACACTAATTGCGTTCACACCGCCGCCGGCAAGAGCGTCAAAATTCGCCTTGGTCGCCCTGCCAACAACACTGTACTGTGCGTTCAAACCGCTGTCAGAATCCTCTCAAGCGAGGACCTCTACATTCCGATTGGTTGCCGCTGAACCGTGTCACAGCTCATTACCATAAAGTTGACCTGACTTCAATTCTCCTCAACGCTCTCACCGTCCAAGACGCGCCGCAGCTCACATTGAAAATGAATGACTTCCTGTCACTTAGATGCTCTCGCCGGCGGTGATGTGAACCATATAGATGACCGGGTTGTAGAGCGCTGCACTTGGTAAGAAAGTTGAGGTGTGTGTCGCTGGACTTGATCAGAGCAGTTTTCTGAAGTCTAGAACTGGATAAAGACTAGTTCATGAAACTCCAACAAACACCAGCGAACTTGCAATTGTAGAAGAAAAGCCTTCAGTGTCTCTCTGACCCGGCCTTGAGCGTGCTAGTCAATTTCTGTGGGCCTTTAGAGATAGAGGGTGGACAATGAAAGTGTTGCTGTGTTTACAGCCGGTTTACCTTCATGGATTATCGAGCCTCTCTGACCCCAATCTGCCTGTAACTCAATTCCTCCAAATTGCAGCGCCTCGCTGTAATCTCATTAATCTGGACGCATGGGGTTCATATAAGAGGGACGCTTGAGTCCCAGGCAGCAGATCTCTCGCTTGCTCTCAGGGACTTCATTTGCTTTCCAGCTTCGTCCATCTGCTTTCTCCGTTTTGACCCTCGACCAGTGAACCGAATATGAATGGAACAGAAGGTCCGAACTTCTACGTGCCGATGTCCAACAAGACCGGTTTGGTTCGTAACCCGTTTGAGGAGCCGCAGTACTACCTAGCGGAGCCATGGAAGTACTCGCTGCTGGCCGCGTACATGCTCTTCCTCATCGCCACCTCATTCCCCGTCAACTTCCTCACGCTCTATGTCACGGTGCAGCACAAGAAGCTCCGCACACCCCTCAACTTCATCCTACTCAATCTGGCCGTTGCCGACCTGTTCATGGTGGTGGGCGGCTTCACCGTCACACTCTACACGGCCCTGAACGGGTACTTCGTCCTCGGGGTCACGGGTTGCAACATCGAGGGCTTTTTCGCCACTCTGGGTGGTAAGTGCACTCACTCACTCACTCACTCATCCACGAAATCCATAACTTTTTGCTGCCATGGTATGAAGATTTGATTTTGGTGAAAATTGGATCAACGGTCAAGGAGGAGTTTGAAAAAGTAGTAGGTTTTTAAAAAAATTAAAATGGCGTACAACTATGGCAAAACTGGTCTCTAATGCTGCGTCCCAATTCGCCTACTTATACTACGCCCAAAAAGTACATACTTTTGAGTGTGTAGCAAAAGAGTAGACAAGCTTTGGGACATACTATCACGTCATACAATTGCGTCTTTGCTCTCTGTCGCATCCTGTCACCGTAAACTGGCCTGTCAATCATCTTACATCCTCCATATTTCATTTAGCTAATTTCCTACCGTATCTGAGAGAAATGCAGTATCACGTTGATATGCAGTCGCGGGTCTTTCATGTGGAGAACTCCGTGAACCGGAAGTTGCAAACAACTTTTCTCCAGTGTTGTGACGTATTTCCAAGTGAAACGAATATTGAATAGAGGGCAGGGTTTTACTTTAGCGCTCCTCCTCTCCATCTCTGGCTCATAGAAGACTAACGGTTGGAGGGGAGTGGTTTAAGCGTTTTCAACCCAAGCCGTCAAACTGACGTCATCAGAGAAGGAACGCCATTCCAGACCGGAAGTAACCTTTCAGATTTTGATTAAAGATTACCACGATTTTTTTCTGTGTATTAACTTGCACGGATTAATTGATCACCACAAGACTATTAATATGCACTAACAAAGTAAATAGGGTCAATTTTGATTTCATGCCGACTTAAAAGTTAATGGCCAATCGGATCTTTATAAAAGTCCACATTGGTATTACAGATGAAATATAACACAGATAACATTAAATAAATATTTTCTATCAGGTTGAAATGATTATTAGTCACTCAAACCTCTCACCGTCGGTCGCGCATATCCGCCATGTTTTGTAGTTTTTTTAAGACTTTTTACTCGTGTTTGTAGTTCTGAACTGAATCCTGATCCAAAGCGCAATGGGTTGTGGGCAATATTAGCCTTTATAGTGTGCACGGATCCACACTTCGAAAATCTACAGGAAATAGTACTATGCTTTGGGACACACTTATTTTAATCTCACATACTATTTAGGATGGATAGTATGGACATTGGGAAGCAGGGCATGTTATCGGCATGACCCAAGGAATCTAATAAGTTTCATTACAGTAGGCTAATTTGATCAAAAGTTATTAGCATTTTTGGAAATTTCATTATAATTTTTGAACACAAGGTGGCACCGTCTCGAAACGTTTTGAGTACATCCAGGTAATGTTTGCTGTACTGTTTTTAACATATGCTGATTTTAAAATCATTGTTTTTACACTAAAATCAATCAGTATTAATAAAGAGTAACAATCCAGATGAATTACAATAACATGAATTTTGTGGGGAAAATAATGTTACAATGCAAAAAGAAAAACAAGATAGGCTTCTTTTTTTTTTCTTCTGATTTTGGGAATGAAATATGAACCGATCACAGATTCCTGAGATTCACACATCAGTGCTGTGAAATACTGCTTTTCATCCAGGCAGATCATAACTCCACATCACGTTTTGTGGTCAGTTTGGGTCTGTTCTCGTATAGTGGCATCATCCTGTTCAATCCTGGATGGATCTAATCTTACAGTTCAATTAATTTCCATCTAATTATTAGGAGAACTGATGGTGTAGTCTGGTTTCTTCAGTGTTTTTTCTCCATTATCCAACATCACATTGAGTTTTTTTGTTCCTTGCCTCAGTTGCTTTGGTCTTATACACAGGGGGAATACAAATCGAGTATTAAGTCACTGTTAAGTAACTGCTTAGGTTTGAGCAAATTGACCAAAATCATGATTTGTGTAATTTTTATCATTGCCGTGATACACATCAGTTTATAGTATAATGACACCAAAACATTATAAACTGAAACCAGAACCATTTCATAATCCTGCAAAAGCGAATTGCTAACTTCATAACTATGATAGATATAACCAACACCCATATAGCAAATTTCAACTATCTATTATTTAGCTCTTAACTACTGAGATGTGGACTAATAGACATTAACAGCATTAATTTCTGTGAAGGCCTATACAAATAAAACTGATCTGACTCCATTTAGAATGACCTGAACTGAGTGATCATGATCTTCTCGATGTTTCTCAGGTGAGATCGCGCTGTGGTCTCTGGTGGTCTTGGCTATTGAGCGCTACATTGTAGTGTGTAAGCCGATGACCACATTTCGTTTCAGTGAGAAGCACGCCATCATAGGAGTGGGCTTCACCTGGGTCATGGCCCTCACCTGCGCCATGCCGCCCCTGCTGGGCTGGTCCAGGTAATCAGTCAGGCTTTTCAGGAGAATACACAGGTTTAGCAACTCATTTTTAAATAATTTTCCCATGACAGTAAAATCTGAGTTCATACATGAATCCTCATGGGACCTAATAAACATTGTATGTGTGTGTGTGTGTGCAGGTATATTCCCGAGGGAATGCAGTGCTCCTGTGGAATAGATTACTACACTCCCAAACCTGAAATCAACAACACCTCGTTTGTCATCTACATGTTCATCCTGCATTTCTCCATCCCACTGCTGATCATCTTCTTCTGCTACAGTCGTCTGCTCTGCACTGTCCGTGCGGTAAGACACACACACACACACACACACACACCAGAGCTGGAAAGTCAGACTCATTTGTGTGTATTGGTTCTTGTGAACGGTTTGTTGCACTAAACATATCTGATTATTACACTCGAGTTTGAAGATCATATTTGCTCATTATAGAACCACCTTTTGGCCCATTTTCACAAAATTTGGTACACATATTCGTTTTCACACAATGTATGAATATATCTGTTTTTGTACTGTTAGGCCTTTCAGATTTGATTTATTAGCCTTTGAAATTTGATTGGCTGCTGGCAGCCATGTTTTTGAAGTATCCTAGTCATATTAGAGGATATGTTAGAACATCCACCAAAGAAGATGCACACCACTTTTCAACTTGATGGATCATACGATTTTCAATTTTAGAGCCTCTATTTGTAGAATTTTACAAAACTTGGTGTGCGTCCTCAGAATGTCCTGTTGTCTGTGTGTGACAAGTTTTTGTTAAGATTGGACATTGCATTGAGCAGATATGGGTCAACTTGTAAAAATGGGTTATGCCTGACCAATTAATTATATACAGTAAGTCATAAGAGATTTTTGTGAGTTATAATAGTAACAGGTGTTCTGACCAGATGAGCCAATTTTCATTTTATTGGTTAATAGAGAAGAACCGACTTAAAGTTTCAAAAATGAAAATTCTGTCATAATTTACTCACCCTCATGTCATTCCAAACCTGTATGACTTTCTTCCTTCTGCAGAACTTAAGAATTTTAGAAACAAGTTTTGGTGACCATTGACTTCCATTGCACTAAATAAAGGTTCTTTATTGGCATCAATGGTTCCATGAAGATCCTTTAACATCCATAGAATTTTGCCATTGCGCAAAAGCTTCTTTATAGTGGAAAAGGTTCTTTAGATTATTAAAATATCCTTCACACTAAGAAAAATGGTTCTTTTAAGAACTCATCACTGAAAGGATCTTTGGGGAACCAGAAATGGTTCTTCTGTGACATCACTGTGAAAACCCACTTTTGGAGCCTTTATTTTTCATTTTTGAGTGAATGATCACTTTCACTAATTCACTAACAAACAAGCAGTCTTGGAGTGCTTTTACGAAGTGGTTTCTACAGTCCTGACAAATAAACTATATAGTTGACCTCTATGGCTGTGGTGCAGTGATGCGCCACACTTAATACTATAATCATACGGTACTATAGCACTGTACCAATCAGCATCTAGGACTATGAATTCCTGATATATAATTGCTTTTAATTGTCTGTTGTCAGGCTGCTGCTCAGCAGCAGGAATCAGAGACGACCCAGCGGGCCGAGCGGGAAGTGACGCGTATGGTGGTTGTCATGGTGATTGCGTTCCTAGTGTGCTGGGTGCCGTATGCCAGTGTGGCCTGGTACATCTTTGCTAATCAGGGGGCTGAATTTGGTCCTGTCGCCATGACAATACCAGCTTTCTTTGCTAAGAGTGCAGCGCTCTACAACCCGGTCATCTACATCATACTCAACAGACAGGTGAGACACTTTAATACTTGTACTATGTATTATATTATGTTTAGGGCTGAAAAAGTGATCATGAGCCCAATGACATCAAAATTAAAGTTTTGTTGCTTTTAGTCTATTAAAGACTAATTGCCAGTTACTTTGTCGTTGGTCTACCAACAATAATTCACCAACAGAAGAGCATGACACCAGTGTCTGAGGTTCAGTTCCCAGGGAATGCATGAACAGATTAAATGTACAATTTGAATGCAATATAAGTCACGTTGGATAAAAACATCTGCCAAATGCATACATGTAATGCAAACTGTTCTAAACACAGACACAGCAGAATTACCTCTAGTGCACACTCACTCCTGAATGAATCAGTATTTTTGAAATGAATAAAACAGTGATTTTGACTCACATCGGTTGAGCGAATAATTCAATGACTCACTCATTCAAGCGGTAATTTGACTGTATATCAGTACCTTTGGAACGGCGTATGGCTCATCATAACTGTTGTATAGTCTACATTAAAGCTCTGTGGAGGAGGTCAAACAGATGAGAAGTCCACCAAATTACACACTACATGGCCATCACTAAAATATTTCCCAGTTTCTGTATACTAACTAGCTTAATTCTTATAGTTTAGTATTAAAATAGAGAGAATATATTAGACTTGATTTTATTCATTTGAGCCATACTTCAACTGGGGCTGTTACAAGTTGTCACATCCGGATTTGCCGGTTTCATGAACAAATGGGTCTGTCTGATCAAATAGCTCCATGTAGGACTTTAGGGGCCTTATCATACACCCAGCACAATGCGGCGCCAGTCGCGACACGTGTGTTTTGCTAGTTTCAGCCCGACACAATTATCATTTTCACGTCCACGTTGTTTAAATACCAAATGCACTTGCACCCATCTGTTCGCCCATGGGCATGCTGGTCTGAAAACGAGGTGTGTTCAGGTGCATTGTTGGCGTATTGCTATTTTGAAGCAACTGAAAACAACTGAGCCATTGACTTTAGATGGCACAGTCGTTTTCAGTTTCCTCAAAATATCAACACGCCAACAATGTTCCTGAACACACCTTGTTTTCAGACTAGTATTTTTTTTTTTTGTTATTTACGCAGCAGCACGCAAACATGCCAGATGTTAAAAATACAAGGATTACAAAGCTTTAACCTCATGCGCGAGCAGATCCGTTTCCTTTCTGGAGAAGCGTTCAGTCTTTCCACTTACAAATATCAATCCGCCATGGTGCAGGCGCACCTGGCTTTTAAAGGGAATGGGAGATGACACTCTGATTGGTCTATTGCACATTACGCCAAAAACACAACCATGACTCATTAAGAAACTGACCATTTTTTCCATCGTTAAACTAGCAAAAGATTCGGACATGCCCTTAGTGTGTCTGCGCTTCAGACCATGAGCTTGTTAAAATAGGGCCCTAGGACTGTAGTTTTGTTCATTTACCATTAATGAACAGTTTCATTAAACAGTCTTTAATTAAATTATTTGGTGTCCAAGCTGGACACATTTGACCGGACAGATCCTAACTGCTCATGACACTGGGATGTGATGTAAACTATTGTTCCTGGATATTATTGTCTATCAGTGAATCCAGTCCTGCTCATGGTGAGCATCATCTCTAATCAAACATGGCTGAAGCAGATAATCAAGGTCTTCAGGATCACTTGAAAACAACAGGCAGGTGTGTTTGATCAGGGTTGAACTGAAGTCTGCAGGATTGGACACTCCTGGTGTATATATAAAAAGCGACAAGCCTTAAAAAATTAAAAAAAGTAATAGTATGTTATCTGCTGCGTTTACATTGGTACAGTTCAGGAACTGCATGCTCACTACGGTCTGCTGTGGAAAGAACCCGTTTGGTGAGGAGGAGACCAGCATGGCGGTCTCCAGTAAGACTCAGTCCTCGGTGGTCTCGTCCGCTCAAGTGGCTCCTGCCTGAACATCCGAACGGCTCACAACTGGACCAATCCGGCCCGCAGCCTCCTACAGGCCAAATACAGCTCTCCAAATCGACTTGGCTTCCATCTGCTACATCAACAACTTCTTCTACCTTTGAATCTTACAAAACTGGCCAGTCAGATCTCTATAATACTGCTGTATGTTTTGAACTGTGTGCGATTTATATGGAAAATCCTTGAAATGTGTTTAGTAACGTGATGGCATTTCAATGTCCGTTCCATTAGCTTCGGCTTCACCACTGTTTGTTGATTCTCCGGGTGTTAGATGAATATGTAGCTATGATTTTGTAAATTTTGACTATTGTAGGCTTATGTTTTGAACCCAAGAATTGAGAGTGAGCGCTGGAGCCACAAGAGACCTCAGGAGATACGCTAACAAAACAATTCTGTGAACGTTTAGATGTAAATGTTGTTAAGATTGAATACGTAAATGTGTGAAGATATGAATTTGCCTGCAGAATAAAAATATAGAGGCAAAGAAGAAATAAAATCTCATGTGAAACAAAAAAGTCTACTTGGGCTCCTAAAATGCTGCGGCGCTTGGAAACATGACAAAAAAACAAAAAAAACTGAGCACAATGTTTTAGTAAAGTTCATCTTTACTGATAAAATTTCCCTCTTTCTCCAAAAAAAAATTAAACATTTCCAGCAGAATATCTACAGAAGAATGCACACATTTTGGTTTGGATCCACCCAAGAATGATCCAAACCCTTCAAAAAAATATTAATACAAATGCAACAGTCTCATTCAAGCCTGTTATATGTTAATCATATCATTACTTGTCGTCCAAGGCATCGTGGAATTAAAACGAAACGCCATTGAACAGTGCAGTACAAACATCTCATCAGAAACATATTCACATTGATTGAATCACACTATAAACTCATCATACAGCTATAAATATTGCTATGGAGAAGGTCTTGTATAATCCAGTGCATAATTGGCTCTCCCCGAGTGTGGGGTCAGTGCGTCACAATTAAACTCCTCGTTTGAAGTCAATACTTGAATGCTATAGCAATAGAAAATTAACAAACAAACTCATCAGAGTGAGAACAAGCAGATGCTTCTCTTCACTTGAACATCCTCATTAAACGAGCCAGAGTTGGAGGGACGAGGGTGTGCGTCTCAGGCCTCACTGGTGCACTCGTAGATGTTGTCTTCCATCAGAGCGATGACCTGCTCGAACTTGTGCTGCAGCTGAGTGCGTCGAGCGGTCGGGTTCGAGTCCAGCGCGCTCACCACCTGAGACACACACACGGATATAGCTTTATTTGAATTGATTCGAGAGTGAGACAGGATTCAAACCTGGATGAGTGTTTGTTCACATTCCTTTAATTAAATACATGAATATGACACTTTTTGCAATATACGTTAACTTTGGCTAACAAATATTATTCCAGTAACATTAAAGGGTTAGTTCACCCAAAAATGAAATTTCTGTCAATAATTACTCACCTTCATGTCGACCCAAACTCAAACTATTTTAACGATGTCTTTAATACCTTTATGGACCTCAAAAGCTGCAATGACGTTGCTGCCTATGTGTGGTTTAGAAACCCTTGGATTTCATCAAAAATATCTTAGTTTGTGTTCTAAAGATGAACGAAGGTCTTACAGGTGTGGAACGACATGAGGGTGAGAATAATTAATGACAGAAATTTATTTTATGGGTGAACTAACCCCACGTTCCTTCAAAGTTATCTGGGGACTCATTTATAAAACGTGCGTAAAATCCACGCCAACGTTCATATTTATAAAACGGTCTTTGACGTGGAAAAGTGCTTAGCATCACATCAGGGTCTGAGCAGACGTTCACACTTTTCCTTTTGGCAGAGAGACGGAGAACTGCAGGTATTATAAACCTAAGCAATTCTTGCCGCTCACCGATCTCAAGTAAAGGATTTGGACGTTAACTGGTGCTCTTTTATATGTTAATGACATTAATTAGGCGGCGTTTACAAGGCAGAGAACTGAAACCATTCACCTGCACACAATTTCAAAATCATCTGCAATTTGTAAATTTTCACATCTGGAAGAGAGGTGAAATTATCGTAAGATCAAATTCTACGCAACATTTTATAAAGGAGGCCCCAGGTCAAAACATTAGCACAAAAACATTATTTATACATCATTCATGGAACTTTTTTTTTTTTCTGAAACATTTTAGTTGGACAGTTGTTTAACGATTTTAAAATGTTACTACTTGTTACAGAACTTTAAAAGAACATTCAAAAGTAACGTTCCCATAATATTTGCAGAATGATAAAATGGAATGTTTTCTTAACGTTCGCATGATGTTTTGAACGTTCAGAAATAACGTTTTAATAACGTAATGGGAACGTTAGCAAAACGTTCTAAGAACAGACTTTTGTTAGCTGTGAAATCAATAAAATGCCATCGGAGTGACCGAAGCGCAGCCTCACACATGGCCAATGATAAAGAAACTCTTTAAAATGTAGTAGCTAAAACACAGAATTGCAGTACTCGAGTTCAGAAAGACCGAGTCAGACTCAAGACCGTCTTGAATCAGAGTGAAAGATCATATTTTCAATGCTCCTGAAACATGGACTCGAGTACTACAACACTGCAGAACTGTGTCCCTTTGTGTCCATCGCTCACTCTATACAGGTGACCGTTTGATTTCATTGGCTCAATGGGTGTTTTTAAGCTTCAAAATGAGCACATGTGGGGTTCTTTTCCCTGTTTAGACAGAAAAATGCAAAAAAAATAAATAAATGAAAAAATCACAGTTCTCTGACCGACAAGAAAGTGCCAGAGAATCCAAACACAAGCCGTCTCTTTCACACTCGCGCAGTGAAATGCACACTGCACATTCACAATCATCAGCATTGTTTGGCAAACCCCCATGTGATTGCTCTTTCATGTCAAACGAGCTCTATTCAGAGCAGAAATGAGCTCCCATCAGTCCATCTGCACGCTCACACACGCACCGGACAGTGACGGCACCAACAGGGGGAAAGACTCACCTGACTGCGATATTTCTTGGCATACTTGTAGACTTCCGTTAAGGCCAGGTTGGTGTTGAACTCATTCCTGTATTTCTGCAACAAAAAAAATCATTCAGAAATTCTTTGTAAGTATACATACTTTGCACATTCATATGCATTCTGGCATTCCTCGAGTGTGTACTGCAGGTGACATGCATGGCGCGCACATTGGCTCTCTTCCAATTGCTTAGTGAGCTGCATTCTGTACTTGTAATTTACTTCAAATGTAAGAAGGGAAGAATGGTGCAGATTTTTGGCACGAGTATATCAGGGCTTTAGGCAACATCAGCTCACCCGTGACTCCTCGGCCAGGTGAGCGTTCATCTCCTGTTCGCTGAGCGGCGCCATCTCCTGAATCTGTCTGTAGTAGCACTGCACTCTCTTCTTATACTCCGGGATCTCTTTGGCATACAGCAGCTTATTGGTGGGAGAATCCTGTAATAAAGAAAGCAGCTGATTAGAGGCAGAATGTGAGATCTGTTCCACTGATCCCTGAACTGACGACTGATCAGAGAGATTATAGTGCAACATTAATGATCAGTCATGAGGTTTCATCTGTGTGCATAACTATGATTTTTAGAAATTTTACATTATTAGCTTTTTAGTGTGTGTGTGTGTGTGTGTGTGTGTGTGTACTTGTGCAGATATCTTTGTGAGGACCAGTTTGAGTTTTAGACTATCGGAGTGAGGACACACAGTAAAGTAAGGACATTTTGGCTATCTGAGAGCCTTTGAAGGCCTGTTTGAAGGTCAAGGTTTTAGAAATCAGGTTATAATTAGATTAAGGGCAGGTTTAGGGTAAGGGTTCAGGTTAGGCTCTTGGGGTAAGAAGCTAGAGATTGCATTGTGTCAATGAATGTCCTCACAAAGATAGATGAATAAGAATGTGTGTGTTTGTGTGAGTGTGTGTTCTTACTTTGCCCAGCTGCAGGTCAGACAGTGAGCAGGCATCAATGAAAGCCTGAGCGATGACAGACAGACATGCGTCCATGTGATCCGTCTTATCGATGTCGAACACAAACTGAGGGTTCTTCAGGATATTCACCCAGAAGCGCAGAGGTAAACTGCAGAGAGACAGAAAACATCACAAATGCTCTTCAGATTCATCTGCTCATCTTGTCAGGCACACCTGCTTCTGTTTTCTCTGTTACTATTGAGGATGGTCATTATCTGCGAATAACTGACCTCGGATCATCGCAACTGACCAATAAGAATCGAGCATTTCAGTAATAAAGCAGTGTACAATACCTGTTCGTCTTCCAGATGTGTAACGTGTCCGGGTCGGTTATGCCGCGCTTGTCTGCCTGTTCTTCCAGAAAGTCAAAGAAGTATTTGATGGCAAGTGGTGGTTTCTCCAGAGGAATGCTGAGGATGGCTTGAAAAAGATCATCCAGGAACTTCTGCAGCGTTCCCTGAAACATACACATTCACACACTTATTATTAGTCTTCATGTAGTGCTCTCTAAAGGTATTTATTTATCTACAAATAAAGTCTGCAGTCAACATCTCTATGCTCACTGCTTTCGCTACTGTCCCTTTAAACACACTGTATGGTAATGAGCTCATAGTTGTGATATCATAATCATCTGAGGTCAGGATGACACTTGATTGAGCAAACGGCGCGTGGGCGATGCAGTCCAGAGACTTCATTATATCCTGAAGCATCTGGACTTGCACAAGAATCACCCCTGCTCTCCTAACCTCTCGCTTCTGTCGGCTTTTGATGGAATATTGCAGTATTTATTATAAATGATTTATCATTATTGTGTTTCATGTTCCTCGTAATCTTGAATCAGAATAACTTCTCCTCCCTCTTGCAGCGACATCTCTTCTCTGATGATGAGGGCGGGGCAACCTGTCACTCACATGAGATCCACCAATAGCAAACCACAACCATCCAATCAATCAAGCCCTGCCTTACATTTGTTCATGTTCCAGAAGCGTTTTACTCGGATGTACACTACCAGTCAAAAGTTTGGACACGGTAAGATTTTTAAAGAAGTTTGGTCTGCTCACCAAGGCTGCATTTATTTAATTAAAAATACAGTAAAAACAGTAATATTGTGAAATATTATTACAATTTAAAATAACTGTGTTCTATTTAAATATATTTTAAAATGTAATTTATTCTTGTGTTGGCAAAGCTGAATTTTCAGCATCATTACTCCAGTCTTCAGTGTCACATGATCCTTCAGAAATCATTCTAATATGCTGATTTGATTATCAAGAAATTTATTTATGATTAAAAGTACAGTTGTGTACTTTTTTTTCAGGATTCTTTGATGAATAGAAAGTTCAAAAGAACAGGATTTATCTGAAATACAAAGCTTTTGTAACATTATACACTACCGTTCAAAAGTTTGGGGTCAGTAAGAATTTTTTTTTTTTTTTTTAAAGAAATTAAAGAAATTAATACTTTTATTCAGCAAGGATGCATTAAATCGATCAAAAGTGACAGTAAAGACATTTATAATGTTACAAAAGATTATATTTTAAATAAATGCTGTTCTTTTGAACTTTCTATTCATCAAAGAATCCTGAAAAAAAATATTGTACACAATAAATGTTTCTTGAGCAGCAGATCATCATATTAGAATGATTTCTGAAGGATCATGTGACACTGAAGACTGGAGTAATGATGCTGAAAATTCAGCTTTGATCACAGGAATAAATTACTTTAGAAAATATATTCAAACAGAAAACAGTTATTTTAAATTGTAATAATATTTCACAATATTACTGTTTTTACTGTATTTTTAATTAAAGAAATGCAGCCTTGGTGAGCAGACGAAACTTCTTTTTAAAACATTAAAAATCTTACCGTGTCCAAACCTTTGACTGGTAGTGTACACCACAATAGGGAAGAAAAGACCAGTGCAACTTCCCTTTCATGATATCTTTAAAAGCTTTGAAATGATATGTATTGTGAAAATAAATGTGAATTGAATTGAATTATGTCGGGAATAAAGAGTGCATTTTACAGTTGGAATGGAATGGAATGCTCTGTGTGGCTCTGAATTCTGAAAGTTCTGATTCAATAACCTTCTCTGTTTCAAAATCCTTTGTTCCCATGATATGAGCCTTTAAGGAGTCAGTAGTGTGTTTTTCACTGCTGGATTCACATCTCAAGCTCTTACAGTATGTGACTCTCATGTCTTATCAATGGATGCATTTCAGAGAAGCTTGTGACTGTTTGTGCCAGTACATCCACAGGCAGCAGGGCACTTCAGATCTGATACGGCTGAGTCGAGCGCTACCTTAGTGGAGAGCAGGCGTGTCAGGTAGATCTCAGGTAACACCTTCTTCCTGTGACTGTGTCTGTGGGACTTCCTGCTCTCGTTCAGTTCATCATGCGGCAGCACCTGCAGTCAAACCAGAACAGCGTTACAATTAAATGATCAATTAACCAGCTTGGAGTGCATTAACGTTCCATGAACAATGAATAAATAACGTTTTTCTGCTAACGTTTTGAAAACATTATTAAAAAACAGATAACTTTGAAGAAACCTTCTATTAACGTTACTAGAAGAATGTTTGTTCGTAACTTTGAGATAACCTTGCCAGAACATTCCACAGTTTCTGGGAAGTGTTCTTGTGTTCTGGGAGCTGTTGTGAATTTGCTGGTAAATTTGTTCTATTTTAAAATTCCAGCACTGCTTTAGGCACGATTCGTTTGACGTAGGGTGTGGTGGTGATTGGTAAACGACGCTGGGCAACGTTTAGTCATGTTTCTTGTCCATAACATGGCAAGAATTTAGCAATCAAAATCACATAATTTCACAAAGTACCTTTCATAACAGATGGAAATATTGTGTAGTCTCTGAACCCAGCATTACAGTCCATTCTCCAGAAAATGCTTGGTTATTTTTACAGTAATTGTGTAACATATAGTCTATTCTTTGCTTAAGGAGTGAAATCCTTCACAGTGCAAATACGAGATTTGCTATTATGAAAGACTTGCTCAACCTTTACCATAAAAATACACCATTCATACACTGGTTCAGATCACAGACCGATCTCTTACACTCTCTGTCAGACAGGTAATCAAGAAGAATCTTAAGCTTCTCAAGAGGTAATAAAGTTTCATAACTTTTAAATCTTTAATCTTGCTTCTTGTCAGTCCTTCCCCTAAGGGTTTTTAAGGACTGACCACACGCCACTGATGCGCATTTTTCACAAAAGCCTCTTACTGTGACAGACATCTACGCTCAGACTGAGAGAAAAATATCTGAAAAGTGAGTGTGAAATCGAATCAGTTGAGACATAAATACATCAGTCAGCAGCAAATGTAATGCTGATAGTCAAACCTTGGCATGCGAGACGAACAGTCTTTGTTTAGTGAGAGTTTGTCGAGCAGACAGAGTTTATGAGAGCTAAGTTGTAACTTATTCCCATTGCTGAAAAAACATAGTGAAGAACTGCTGACCCAATCCCAGAACTGGACTATGTGCATTTCTGCTTTAGTGAGTCCTGAACATGATATGATCTGTTACAAAATAGTTTAAGCAATCGAGATCACTGATAAAGTATTGCGATTCTTGATTATTAGTGTGAGCAGAAGACATTTAAAGTGTGTGAGAGACGTCCAGCACACTCACCAGATGAACGTACTTCTCTGTGTCCAGATCTTTAACTGTGAATCAACAGAAAGACGTTCATGGAAAAGGACAAAAGTTGAGTTGAGTATTTGAGTATTGTGCGTGTGTAAAGGCCCCGATATACTGGTGTGACACCATTTCCAATAAAATCAGGACAAAATGAAGTTTGTTTGGAGTTTGAAACGGCTTGCCAAAGTGAACTTTATGGATAAGCTCCACCTTTTTTACTACCATTGATCCATGGCGATGATGTAATAGGTGGGCGTGGCTCTGAGGCTCCACCTCCTTTGAGGTGTAAATCCTCTCCGGTTCATTTCTTCTGTTCAGTCAGTCGAGGTCAGAAGCAAGTGAAAACATGAACACTGGAGAGCCGCTTTATAGTATAAACTGAAGCTGTGATTCTAATATAAAGCGACACTGACACTGTTGTTCATGTTTAATACTGTAAAGCTGCTGCTTTAAAGCAATCTACTGTATAAAGTGCTGTAGAAATAAACGTGACTGAAGAGCTGAATCTCAAACATATCCACATCACTATGATCAGATGCTTTCTGGATTGCTGTTTTCTCATTTTTTGTTGTGTTTATTTTGTCATTGCGAGGAAAGCACATATTCACCTAAATGTGGGCGGCATCCGGATGTCTATATGACTGCAAACGTATTACAAACTTCTTTTTACCCCTAAGCGAAGAACGCAAATGAACCGAGTATATCGGGGCTTTTAGGCGTGTGAGGTTGTTGTACCTCTGCCCAGTGTGTTCTCTCTTGTGTCTTTCAAGCTCATGGCCAGTGACGCCCCATCTGGGATCTGCAAGAGACAGGTCAGAGGTCATTAGTGTGTTGCGTACAGGGCTTTTCAAACCATCAGCCAACACTTCATGGTGGGGCCAATGTAGGTACCCTAAATGGGTTTGTTCAAGGGTTGTCTGAATTAGCCATTTTGCATTTTCTGCACCGAATTTGGGGAAAATCTGCTGAATTCTGTGTAAAGGATTTAAAAAGCATGATCGGATTAGACAAAATATTTAATAAACAAACAGAAAAGGGGAAGGTAAAACCTAGAACTGACACACACACAGATGCACAAATGCACAAACACACATTCACACTCTCACTCTCTCACACACACCTGATAGTGGAAAACGGTATTGAGTTTTTTTCTGCCATCCTCCATGACAGACGTGTCGTCCAGATCCTGCAGGATTCTGCTGCTGCGTCCCTCTGGAAACCACTCTGATCGAGACAGATCAACAGAGCACTGAGTGAGCCGGGACAATCCTGATACTGAGTACTGGACTCTAAACACGATACTTCAGTCTCTCATAAAAAGTACAGTATGTGCACTTACATGTACTTACAGTGTACTTATCTAAGAATGTACTGGGTAATATAAAGGGTTACACTTTATTGTACAGTGCCATAGTTACATTGTAATTATTCAAATAAGTACTGAGTAATATTAATTAACTACATGTACTTACTATAGAGTTACAGTTACACTGCAAAAAATGCTGTTCTTACTTAGAATTTTTGTCTTGTTTCCAGTCCAAATATCTAAAAATTCTTAGATCAAGAAGCATTTTCTTGACAAGTAAAATTTATTTTCTTGTTTTTAGGAAAAATAAGTCAAAATTAAGTGAGTTTTTCCTTAAAACAAGCAAAATAATCTTATATCAAACCAAAAATAAGATATATAATCTTGTTTTCAGTTTGGATTAAGATTATTTTGCTTACCCCACTGGCAGATTATTTTGCTTGTTTAATTTTCATTTAACTTAATTTTGACTTATTTTTAAATAAATTTTACTTGTCAAGAAAATGCTTCTTGATCTAAGAATTTTTAGATATTTGGACTGGAAACAAGACAAAAATTCTAAGTAAGAACAGCATTTTTTGCAGTGTAGGGTTAAGGTTTGGTTTAGGGTTAATCACTTGTAATTATGCATAATTTACTGTTATAACTATAGTAAGTACATGTAGTAACGTGTAACTACGGCACTGTAAAATAAAGTGTTACCATATAAAGTAACTACATGGGTTAAAGTTAGGTTTAGGGGTAGGTTCAGGTTTAGCACTTAGTTATTACCCAGTAACTAATTAATAAACAAATAAATTAGGAGTGTGTTTTTCTATTATTTCCCCTGTTGATTAACAACATAATAGACGGATGGTCCAACATCTTGATACTGGTCCCATATTTGAATGGTCAAATGCTTCTTCCGGGTCAAATTCCATTTTCATCCTGCCTTTTCATATCAGTCATTCATTGACAAGAAGAAAATATAGATATAACTATGAAATAGCTACACTCAAGGTTTTATTTCCTCCCTGTTATGACATTCTATTAACATTAATTTCATACATTTAGTTTATAAACTCCAAATTTCTGCATACTACAAATATCCTCATGATGCAATATTAAGATGTCTGCTCTAAACCACTTTATTTTCACCATGTGCTGTTTCATGATGTTGAAAACGCATTGCATACAAAGAATGAATTCCCTACTGATCAAGTAACAGACAGATCGTCCCCTTGGAATCATAAGGTTCTATCTGACATTTTTGTCAAAACTGAGTTATTTACAGTACATATTCTTATTCTGTGACAACTTAATTACATTATGTGATGTTTTTGGTAATGTTGAGTAAATATAGGGACTTTTTATTTAGAAAACAAAATGGTTCTATCTACAAAGTCCAATGGAATGCAAAAATTTTGAAGCTCAGTATCTCAGAACTGCTCAGAATGCAGATAGAACCTTATAATTCCCAGGGGACGAGATGTCGCTGAGTGATTATTTACCAAGCTCAACATCCTCTTCTCGGGGCCACTGGGAAAACGGCAGGTTCTTGTAAAAGGCCTCCAGTATTTTCTCCTTCACTTGACAGATAGTGTCGGTGTTCATCACACGCACGCTCACCGAGTCCATCCCGAAACCTTGGAACGATACGTTAATGTTCTGGAACACAGACGGAGGAGGTCAGAGGTCAAATCAAGGCTCATCAAATCACAACGTTCTCAGAACTTTAGCTAACGTTCTGAACAAATGTTAACAGAATGTTAGCACAAAAACATTATTAATACATCATTCATGGAACACTTTCTGAAACATTTGTCTAATGTTTTTTAAATGTTACTACTTGTTTCAGAACGTTCAGAGAAGATGAAAAGTAACGTTCCTATAATGTCAGAAGAATGATAAAATGGAATGTTTTTAATGTTCAGAGAACATTCAGAAATAACGTTTTCATAACTTAATGGGAACGTTAGAATACATTATTTCTAGCTGGGTCAACACCTTCATGAATGTGATTTCAAGAGTGACGCTCACCTGTGGTTTGGCTTCGATGTTTTCTCGAAGGAGCCACTCCTCGTTGAGCGTGTAACGCGCCTTCCCTGTGATGGCGTCAATCGAGCCCTTGTTGATCTGCTGTTTAATGGCGCACAGCAGCAGGAAGAACGGCTCACCGACCGTCTCCTGATGGTGGCAGAGAGAAACAATTGTTCACCAATGCAAGTGAAGCCACCATAACCAGCATCTCCAGCAAAACCCCTTGAGGAATGAAACTCGGCTGCTCTTGTGTACTTGCGCACAAACCTTAAGGTAGCTGTACATGCAGATGGACATCCAGTTGGTCAGCATCTTCTCCACCACTGACTCTGTTCGCCGCAGCATCAGTTTAGGGTTTTTGCAGGCTGAAGCGTCAATCAAATCGATTAGCAGCTCCTTCATAATGCTGGTGTAGTACTCTAGTTTACCATGGAGGGCAATAGTGAGCAGAGAGGCAAGATTGCACCTAAACATCAATGAAAAAATGCGTACACATCATGACACCAATCCTAGAGACAGACAGTAATTGAAAACATTCACATTGGTGTGAAGAGAGTTGGGGAAAAGCCCTTTCTCTGAAGAGCCCTACTGATAATGAATAGCTCGGACATCAGCTCAACAGCTAATCACACACAGATGATGATGACAGACAATGAAAGCACTGATGAATTACTTCAATGCAGGGTGTGTAACTATCGTCTCAAACTGCCAAGATACAAAACCTGAACTCACTAAATTCTCATCTGTGCCTAGTTTCCCAATAGCATTTGATCTTGGTTATATATATATATGAAAAAGAAAGAAAGTAAAGGTCTGCTCTGATAATGGTGACATGTTGCATAATATCGTGGTTTGGAGCACTTTTGAGTGTCATAAAGACACTTTCTTTACTCCATCAGAATTTAAGACGGAGTAAATAACAGAGTTATCTGCAGCAATCACGCCATAAACAAATCATTAATTCAGTAAGTACAAACAGCCCATCTTGTTGGCAAAGGCTATTTACAATATATTAGCCACCGCTAGATGAGATTTTGCACTTTAGGCGCAAAAAGGTTTTCTGATCCCATTCTTCTGCCTTTTCCCATCTCATATCAGCTCAGAGAGGCATTAGTTTATCTATTAGGGGTTCAAGCGAATAGCTCTGTAACACTATTGTAATTGTTAGAATTTCCAAGGATCAGCATTCTGCCCTAAAAGTGATCGGGCAGATCAAACCTTAAGTCGTAGAGACTTGAAACTTTGAGGGATGGTAGTATTCACACCGTCTACAACGTCATCAATGCTCGCCCCAATTGGTCTAATGGTGGCGCTGCAGCAATCAAAAGTATGTAATGGCTCATAACTCCTAAACCGTTCATCGCAGGCTCAAATGTCTTATATGGTTGGAATCCTTGGCTCAAGTCAAACAAAGTCTCATGTCTCGGAAATGCTCGGGTATTTTGGATTTTTCGTAAAACTTACTTTTGCAAACTAGTCCTAGGTTTTTCGCCCAATTGGAACCAAACCAGTGCAGAAATTTTCTCTGGAGCCCTGAATATCAATAATTATTGAAAAAACTCCCAGCCGCTAAAGGGACGCCAAAATGTTTGATGTGAGTGGGGCCACTTTTACTAAAATGGCTATAACTCTTGAACAGAATGAGATATTCTCACCTAACTTGGTGCATATGTGTATGGGCTCAATCATTAGCCACACACAAAAAAAAAATAGCAGCAATTGGCCACTTGGTGGCATCATAACAGGGGCAAAAAAAAATAAAAATGGCTCTAACTACGCAACCCTTTGTCCGATTGACTTGAAAAGTGACATGCAGTGTCTTTGTCTAAGGTGACATAATAATCTATGAGGATATTTGCGTATCTCGAAATACATGGTCGCCATCGGCCAATGAATTTTGAGCACCTATTAGACAAGGTTAACGGAGGCCAATCGGAACGAAACTCGGTGGGCATGTTCGACTCATGGTCCTAGAGGTCTGTGAGAACTTTGAAACTCAAAAGTCTGTAAATCCTAAACGAAAACTCAAAACTTCACAAAAATTGGTGAGCCAGTGCAACATATGATTCTAAAGAAACATGCAAACTTTTATGGAGATCGGACCATAGATGGCGCAATGACTGTTAAAAAGCTTTAAAAATCAAAATCAAATATTTCCTGTGTAAATTGCCTGTATTGGCTGTAAATGGTCTTTTCCATCTTTAATCTACGTAGGTGGTTACATGCTTAATAATTGCTGCTTGCAGCTATTTTATTGTTAAAATATATAAATAAAATAATTGTATCCTGATATTAAAGTCTTGTTGTATATATACTGCTCCTCAACATTAACATTAATTTTGATGACTACATAAGTCTCCTTACAATGCGATTCCTCAAGAGCACTCGTAAATCTATGTCCATTTTCAAGTACTACTTAAGTTACGATGGCTTTAGGAAACAGAACGCAAGATATGATGAACCGTCTGATGGATTCTACGATCCACTTGGGCTTTTGGGAAACAATGTGTGTTCATTTCTCAGTATGTTTGACTGTATTGGGATCTTGAGCAGCTTGAGCTGGTCATTCAGAGCGTACAGATGTTACAGATGTTGTATTATAGACTTTTTAGCTCTGTGTCTTAGTTTCTGGGTTCTTTAAAGCACCACTGCAAGACCATGAGAATAAACAGTTGTTTGTAAAGCGGCCGTATACTGTAGTCTGTAGTCTTGTGTTGTGTCTGTACTCACCTGTCTCTAACGGCAAAGTCTTTCTGCTGCTCAAGGGCATGAACGAAGGTGACCAGGAAGTGTTTGTTGCTGAGAAGGGTGGAAAACAGAGTGATTCCCTCCTCCAGGTTGGGCCGCGTGGTGTTACATGGCTATCATAAGGAAAAGAGATACAGGCCACATCAGCATACGGTATAAAGCATTCAGTGTAAAACTACTAAAATGACTACATTATGCCAAGGGCTTGACATTAACCTTTTTGCTCACCAGCCACTGTGGCTAGTGGGTTTCCAAAGTTACTATCCACTCAGCATTTTCACTGGCCATAATTTTGACATTGATACCATGGGGAAAAACTACAATATAGATATTTTTAATATTATCTCATAATTTGGCAGCAGGTATATTAGGCTGCTGTCACTTTAAGACCTGACACATGGATTATACTGTTACACATGCGTTTTCTTTCTCAACTGTTTACATTCACTTAAAACATAACTGACTGTGTTTACGTGAATACTCACCAAGACTGGCATTTTGACATTATTTTGTGTGTATTTGACTGTTTAAGAGCAATAAGCAATGAAAAATAACTTTGGGTGTGAACACAAAATCTGCGGGAATGATTAAAATGTATATGCAATTCCATGCCAAAATTCAAGCCTTGTAACAACAATTGTGTCATTCGCTGTCAGAGAGATAAGAGAGAGAAAGAGCAGCTGATATTGTCTATTTTAGGGAACGTTTCTGTATCAATATGTATATTTTTGACAACACTACATTGCAATTATTTCAGATGCCTTTTTAAAAGACTACAACTGAAAAATGCATATATTATATATAAAATTCAACCTGCCAAAGTGGATAGTAAGAGCATGACTGCGTTACACGCCACCGCTGAAATACACCCGCATTTGGCGGGTTGGCAGGTGTTAATGTAAAGCCCATATGCATTCTTTCTAGAATAATGTTTTGCAAAAGTTCATGCTATTTTGCAATCGTGTGCTGTCCTGTTAATCACACCCTGTCGACTAGATAACTAATTCTTTCTCTCATAAAACACCCTGCTGTACTGAAGTACTGAAGTTTCACAATTGCACAGGGGAATCACAACAGTAATTTCCCAACAACTGTGCAAAACAATTCTTTAAACATTAGGGGAAAAAAATTAAATATGCTCAGCCAAAATCTGTGTGCGTGCGAGGGACAAAACTAGTCTGATAAAAGAAAGACTGCTGACCGAAAACAAGAGCTTCCTCAGATTACGTTGTGTTATGAAAAGAAGTTGAATCTGCTGACAATCAATAATCTGTGCTTTATTGTAAACACACTACAAAAATCATGGTATAAAGAACCAACAAGACATATAAGAGCCACTCATCATTTCCCAGAGTTTGTGAAAGTTTCTGAAGTGTGTGTGTGTGTGTGTGTGTGTGTCTCACCTGCCAGTCCTGCAGCAGAGGATGAGTTTCAGACAGAGCTCGCGGGCCGAGCGGATCGTTCTCATACACCGGCTGAACCAGACTCCGCTCATAGTCACAGCACATCTACACAAACACAGAATCAATACAAGCTCATTCTGACACCAAACTCGGTGCTAGGATTGAGCATCGAGAGCCATTACTGCTCTTAAATGTCTGCCTTATAAAGGTACTAGAGCTGTTATGCTGAAACTGAAGGGGAACTGTAATCATTACGTTTCTTATACAGGTTAGGCAGAAGAAGAGCAGGACTGCAGTGTGTTTAAGGTCACCGTCCAAGTAAAATCAAAATCAAAATTCCCCAAAAATGCTGTCCACAAAATTCTTTGTCCTTTGTGTCAGTGTATTTTAGGGAGTATCCAGGATTTTCTTGTCTTTGTGCCCTGTATTCTGCAGAAACTAAGACTGGAAAATTGCAACATTTGTGGTTTTAAATGGAGAACAAACAGGAGAGTCCTATATTTGCCCTCGTTGGAGACTTCAACTGTTGAGACAAATCTGACAAATACCACTGAGGACTTGAGAGCTGCAAAACTAGGTTTTGTTTTTTGTTAAGAATTATTAAATAATGATGAAAAGATTCATTGTTTAAGAAATCACATTCCCCCGCCTCAGGCATAAGCGGCGTATATAATTACTGTCAGCAATGGATCACACTTTACACAGAGACAACTCCATCTAATAATGTGACTGAGATCAGTGTTTTTCATCATTTAGCTTTGATTCATGCTTTTACGTCCCATTGCTCACATCTACGTGTATATAATGGCGCACGGTCGTGGCGTGTCCTGCGGTACCTTGGGAAAGAAGGTGCGTGTGACAAACTCCTTGTACTCCAGGAATGGGATTCCCTGTGAGCGATTGAGTTCTTTAGTCAGATCCGTCATATCAGTCTGCAGCTCCGCAAAACCTGCGAGAGACAAACACATGTCTGAATGAGGACATGTCTAACCTGAATAATAATAATCATAAAAATCATCAATAAGGATCATGTCAGAAAACATGTGTACCTAGACATATAAATGGTAATATGGGAATCATTGAGGCCATTAACACAGAACACCAGAGTTGGGAAAAGTTACTTTTAAAAGTAATGTGTTACAATATTGCGTTACTCACTAAAAAAGTAACTAATTGCTTTAGTTACTTTTTCGTAACGTAAAGTGTTACTTTTGCATTACTTTCTCTCACCTGGGCTCGGCTTGCTTGTTTGTTTTTTAATAACAACAACAACAAAAAAAGTTTATATTTATAAAGGCCTTTTCACATCAAAAGTGAAATGAATAAGCCTCAGACTGAAGGAAATGCAAATTCCCTCCTGTACTGTAGAGGGAGCAAAGTTCAACACTCTTGCTTCAGCAATAAAAACAAAAAATGAAACACAACAAGATGTTTATCTACCAAGTAATTTTTGCTAATAAGTATGGTTGAATTGGATCATCGAAGGTTAGCGGCAAAGACAAGGGTTTGCGTAATATTCTGAGTTTGCATTTCACTGTTTTTATTCATTTTGAAGAATACTGAATGTGTTTTTGTGCAAGTGAGATGAGTAAATGCATGTTCATATTTAGTCTAAAACTACAATAACCATCATGTTCACACACAACACCTCTGCACTTACTCACGATTCTCTCAACATGAGGACAGGAGAGCTGTCAGTCAATAATACATGGGAAAACAAAGTAACGTGTTACTTATTTGAAAAAGTAACTGATATTTTGTTGTAAATTTAAAAGTAATGCATTACTTTACTAGTTACTTGAAAAAAGTAATGCGATTACTTAACTCGTGTTACTTGTAATGCGTAACCTGAACACTGCAAACACATTTTTGCAGTTAAAACTTGAGATTCAGGTTAGTGAAAAAAAAAAAAGCAAGCTCTAGAGATGCGCTTTTTAAAAGTTGAACTTCTTTTAACTTGAGTGCTGAGTTTTTAGAATGCTGTGAAATGCAGTGGAATAGAAAAATGTGTTTTATGTGAACGGCCCCTTACAGTGTAATCAATTGTTCTGTCTAAACACTGTTTATGTTTGAGTCAAACAGATGTCAGCTCAAACTCTGATTCACTGTGAAAATATCATGAATTACACTGTTAATATGAAGTGGTTGGTTTTTAAATGGCTTTGTATAAACACACTCAAGTTTGTGTGAAGCAGTGGTTTGTGGTAAAAAGTTACACACTGAGTCTGGAAACTTGTACCATATGTGTGTGTGTGTCTTGAGTTTTCTTTTATCGTGATGTGAGCTGTTGTCAGATCAGTGCTGTGGGGAAAGTCTTGCTGGGATAACAGGAAGTGAAACATCCTCTTATTGTTTCAACACAGGATGTTTGTGTATATTTAGGGATCAAATTACCATGGAAACCAAAAATATAACAGGAGGAAACGAACGAGAGAGAGGGAGAGAGATGATGATGATGGGTGAGCCATCCAGAAAGCTCAACTCCCTCGAGTCACATTAACAACCAAACACCCGAGACACAAGAACAATCACACATTTCAAACCTAAAACCATGTGCACCCCCCCTCACAGGAACACTATGGTAACTTTAAATAACACATTATCTTCAGAAATATGAATCAGAAACTTATGCAGAGTTAACTTAGCCTTCCCCTGACCACAAAGTTGAGACTAGGGTGGGATTTTCTCACTCAAACCACTGACTGCTGCTGCTTCTGATTGCTTTTAGAGAGAAAAGCTGTTCATAACTGCTGATCTAGGATCAGTTTTCTCTGTAATAATAGCATATTGGCGAAACAGATTTGGCAAACGATCAGTGCGTATCTGTGTTTGTGCTCTAAAGAACGTCAAATGTTTCTATACAATGAGTTTTTGAAGTGTTGAGCATTGTAGCCAATCACAAACGTATCTGTTGATTTCTTGAACGCAATAGCCAATCAGAGGTGTTTAAGTTAGCACTGAACAAACACTCCGGCATTTTGAGCGGTGAGTGGATTCTGAGTTCTGCATGCTTGCAAATCCTCTTATTATAACGAACAATTATGTAAATAAGAGATTCATTGTGCAGTCAGCTTAAATGATTATTAAAAAAAAACTTTACGATCTTGATGAACTATGATGAGTCATGGCTTTTTAGTGGTTATAAAGTGCTTTTTGCCACATGACAAATCCTGCATACAGTATGCTTGCTTGTCTGGTAAAATTAACAGTGATTTGTGAACGCAGATGCTTTAATAACAAATCATTTATCGGGAGCATTGATGCTGGGATGTGTAGGTTGTGCGGTGACACGAAACTTCAAACTATTTCAAGAAAATCTATTTACATGTGTTTTTTAAAGGGGAAGTGCATCTCCTTAGCCTTTCACAGGAGTTTGTTCACCCTCCGTCTATGATCAGAAAATTCATATTTAACACATTACACAAAACGAAACTTGAAACATAATTATATTTATAAATTCAAAGTTCTGTCATGAACTCTAGATGGCGCAGTTTGATAGGTCCTTAAAGAATTAGTCCACTTTCAAATAAAAATTTCCTGATAATTTACTCACCCCCATGTCATCCAAGATGTCCATGTCCTTCTTTCTTCAGTCGAAAAGAAATTAAAGTCGGCATGAAATCAAAATTGACCCTGTTTACTTTGTTAGTGCATATTACTAGTCTTGTGGTGAGCAATTAATCCATGGAAGTTATTACACAGAAAAAAATTGTTTGTCGCGGTAATCTTTAATCAAAATCTGAAAAGTTCCTTCCGGTCTGGAATGGTGTTCCTTCTCAGATGACGACAGTTTGACGGCTTGGGTTGAAAATGCTTAAACCACTCCCCTCCAACCGCTAGTCTGCTATGAGCCAGAGACGGAGAGGAGCAGCGCTAAAGTAAAACCCTGCCCTCTATTCAATATTCCGTTTCACTTGGAAATACGTCATAACACTGGAGAAAAGTTGTTTGCAACTTCCGGTTCACGGGGACTTTAAGGTTTTTGATGAAAACATTCCAGGATTATTCTTCTTATAGTGGACTTCAATGGACTCCAAATGGTTGAAGGTCAAAATTACAGTTTCAGTGCAGCTTCAAAGGGCTTTAAATGATACCAGACGAGGATTAAGGGTCTTATCTAGAGAAACGATTGGTAATTTTTTCTAAAAATACAAATGCATATGCTTTATAAACACAAATGATCGCCTCACAGTCGCAAGTGCTTCCGTCAGACTGCACTTTCATATTCTTCAAAAAGCTTACGCTTTCCCTATTCTACTTACGGAAAAAACGGAACTGGAGCCGCGTTTATTCCATAAGTAGAATAGGAAAGGCGTAGGACATTCAGCGTAAGCTTTTTGAAGAATACGGAAGGCGGTCTGGTGGAAGCACTTGCGAGGCGATCATTTGTGTTTATAAAGCATATACTTTTGTATTTTTTGTTTTTTCGAAAATGACCAATCGTTTCACTAGATAAGACCCTTATTCCTCGTCTGGTATCGTTTTAAGCCCTTTGAAGCTGCACTGAAACTGTAATTTTGACCTTCAACCGTTTGGGGTCTATTGAAGTCCACTATAAGGAGAATAATCCTGGAATGTTTTCATCAAAAACCTTAATTTCTTTTCGACTGAAGAAAGAAGGACATGGACATCTTGGATGACATGGGGGTGAGTAAATTATCAGGAAATTTTTATTTGAAAGTGGACTAATTCTTTAAGGACCTATCAAACTGCACCATCTAGAGTTTCATGACAGAACTTTGAATTTATAAATATAATTATGTTTCAAGTTTCGTTTTGTGTAATGTGTTAAATATGAATTTTCTGATCATAGACGGAGGGTGAACAAACTCCTGTGAAAGGCTAAGGAGATGCACTTCCCCTTTAAAAAACACATGTAAATAGATTTTCTTGAAATAGTTTGAAGTTTCGTGTCACCGCACAACCTACACATCCCAGCATCAATGCTCCCGATAAATGATTTGTTATTAAAGCATCTGCGTTCACAAATCACTGTTAATTTTACCAGACAAGCAAGCATACTGTATGCAGGATTTGTCATGTGGCAAAAAGCACTTTATAACCACTAAAAAGCCATGACTCATCATAGTTCATCAAGATCGTAAAGTTTTTTTTTAATAATCATTTAAGCTGACTGCACAATGAATCTCTTATTTACATAATTGTTCGTTATAATGAGAGGATTTGAAATTTTTATTTGAAAGTGGACTAATCCTTTAACTCAATCTGCTTGCAATCACATCATTCTCTATAGGGCACAGCTGATTGGTTCCTGCTGTATCAGTAGCCAATGAGCTCCCTGCTCAATCTTCAAATACTTGGTCAGCTTTTGCTGTAGCAGTTTGCAGCGCGCTTTCAGAAACCCTCCACCTCCCCAGCTCCACCTATATAGATCTGCTACGGGTTATTCATGTATGCTATATCGTACAGCACCAGCATGTCTTACTTTCTCACAGCAGCGTGTCGTGTATGTATTGGCAGTAGCAAGTCCTACTTGCTCTGTAGGAACAGCAATAACAGCAGCAGCAGTGTCATAGCAGATCAATTCCACCAAGGCCAAACATTTCAACAATGCCATATCCATTACCATGCCAAACACTCAAGAGAGTTGTCATGGCAGAAGTGACTCAGAGACATGCCATCTTCAACTATTTTAATGGTGAATACACTCACCAAGTCTTTGGTACACTACAATATGCTACAGACATACGCATTTTTATCGCTATTTGGTATGTATTGTTTTGATTATTATTGTGTTGTTGGTGGAATTAAAGAGCTTTTGTGTATAGGCATAGGTATCATTGGGTTTTGGTATAGTTGCAGGATGGACTATCTTGCGTTTTGGTGTTGTTTTAATATAGAACATGGTCTATTTCAGTTATAAAAAGTACAGATTGTTACTGTTTTGGTGAATGTTTGTTTCTCAGATCATAATAAAGTGTGCCCACATAATGAAAACGAAATGCCCTGCCATAAACACTTGCTACTAATACTAACAGTCCATTACTGAAGTGTGTGGACTGTAAAAATGTGCACAGTTTCCTGTGATGGGTAGGGTTGGTGTAGGGCGATAATATGGTTTGTACAGTATAAAAACCATTACGCCTATGGAATGTCCCCACAATTCACAAAAACAAACCTGTGTGTGTGTGTGAGCGTGTGTGTGTGAGCGTGTGTGTGTGTGAGTGAGTATGTGAGTGAGTGTGTGTGTTACCTTTCCGTATCTCCTCTCGGATCTGTGACTCCATCTCCTCCATCTGTAACAGAGTCTTCTGCCAGTACCGCTCTGCCCTGCGGCTCTTAGTGCAGTAAACCACCAGTGCTGAACACACACACACACACACACACAGGTGATGGTACTCATGTTAGTTTCTCAGAGTAGATACACTAGTAGAAAATGTATTACATTATTTACAGTGTTTCTCTAGACTTTTCCACAGACCCCAGATTGAAAAGGCCTGATCTAGATGATCTAAAGAGCATCTTGAGCTTCAGCAGAGGAACATGCTGAACATCACAGATCTGCTTGTTTGATCAGTGGTCTAGAGAGTGAATACAGACGTACCCACAGTGCACAGCAGCAGCAGCACACAGCAGACCACGATTGAGACCACTATGGCCAGTTCACTGCCTCCACCCATCTGCACCATCGCTATGACCTTATGGAAATGACCCACTCGCACCTGGAACAGACCGGCAGAAGAGCAAACATCATGCATGTGGCTTCATCATTATCATCATCATCATCATGCTGGACCTTCATGACAGATCAGTGTCAGTTTGTGAACACAAGCAGATCTGGCATTCTGTTCTGTTCTGTTCTATTCTATTCTATTCTTCTGTGTCTGCCAAAGCAGCTCATAGTTGGCAAGTGCTGTTACTGTGTAAAGTCTCCATGACTGATGAAATCATCTGGTCTCTCTGGACGCTGCCATCTCTTGTGTTTCTCACATTTCATACACTAACACATGCTGATCACCACGTGTTTTCCCAGTGATCAAAACTTTCCATTATCCAATAGTCCATTTTTAGGTTTTCAATGCAAACTAATCCATAATGGCTGGGAAGGTGCTGTACAAAAAAAGAAAAGAAGGAAGATAAAAAGACGAAAAAGTACCACAGTGGTACTTTTCCATTGTGTTTCTATGTAAACATGCTAGACGGACGTGTTTGACCGTTTTGCTTGCATCTCTCGTCTTTTGCAGCGCCTCACACATGACAAGCCATTCTAAAAACATGACAAGTTAAAAGTTCTACTGTCCTGCGTCTCACGTTTTAAACAGTAAAAATGCGTTCTGTATGAACCAGCCCTAAGACTACTTCTATTATGATGCCATGTTCACTAAAAGTTTTCACTGCAGCTCAGGCAATCTTTACAATATCTTATTATGTGTTCCACAGATCAAATAAAGTCTTATAGACGTGAAAAAACATGATGGTGAGTAAAAGATGACAGAATCGATTCCTAATCATGGGGTTTCCAGTCTTTCACCATTTGTCCTGTTAATAAAACATGGAAAAATGGCCAGAATACAATTCAATACACCCTCTCGTTCCCATGAAACAACATGCGTGAGTGTCTGGAACCCGCTCTATATGCTTCATTTGCCCTCAGACTCAGATGTTTGTGATATTTTCCACTGTTTGTTGAGACGTTCAGTGGTCTCTCTGCACCATTGGCTGTGTCATGCAGTGCTCCGGCCGTGTTAAATATAGCTGTGTGTGTGTGTGTGTGTTTCACAATCAGACCAAACAAAGGAACAGGGAATTCAGACATGAAAACAAGCACGTTGGAATCAGGGTGGTTCAGGGGCTTGATTAACTCTTGTTTTCATGCTTGATGTTGAGGTCTTCCACCACTCCAGAGAAAAATTCCAGTGCTGCTTTAAACTCAGTGTTCCAGTGGCCGAGAGAGAACGATACTGATGAGGAGATAAAGTATAAAGTGATGAACAGTGATGGTTACGCTGGTAGCGCGCCATCCTCCATGTGATTAACGTTAGATACAGCACACTGATAAGGCTGATGTGGGCGTGTGAGTCACACATAATAAAGAGATTTCAGGTTGCAGTAACAGTCTGTAGGTCACAGTGAGTTTGCAGCATGTGAAGTTTTTCTTTCCACAGGGCTAATGTTTCCTTGAGTCTTGTAATAGTGCAAAAAAGCACCAGTGTATGCAAGGATTACCACGATAAAAGATACTCATAACCAAACTGGAACAGCTACTACACTTTACGCTAAAAATGAAAACGTTCAATATGAACATTAACATAGTATAATAATTAATATGAACTAACACTGAACAATAATTTAATAGCATTTAATAAACATGGTTAATATTCATTTCTGTTCTACTGTATGTAAGCAATAAGGTACGAGAGGCTGTGCGTTGTTAACCCCTTCAGCTGTGACTTATTCACGATACGAGTACCTTATTGCTTATTTGCTTTTTGTGGTAAACGGTTACCACACAATACAAATATTAAAGCCAAAAATATGTATCAATGCAACTTTCATGAAGTAAACTTTCACTAAAAGCCTTCCTTCCACCAGAAAAAAATAGTCCCTCACTGTGAACAGCAACAGAAGTTACATTATTACGCCATTAGATGGCGGCAAAGACTGTCTTTATGAGTGTGTCAGTCAGTAGCGAAGACTTTTACATTGAAAAGACTGAATTGTTGTGAACACAGAACAAGACGCAACTGACAAATGCTTTGACTAGCGCTGTCAGTCACGGGAAAACCCCTTAACTGTTAAAAGGACAAGATAATACATCAGACATTTAAACAGGTTTTTTATTATGAACATAGGACTGACCTGAAGGAAAATGCTAAATCTGAATGCAGGTAATCGACTCGATCTCTTTCTCACAACACTCCTCTACATAATACAATAAGCTTCAATGAATAATATCAATTGAGAACAAACAGTTTATGTTGCTAAGAGTGGTTGCTAAGGGTGTTGTGTAGTGATACACAGAACCGTTGGGTGAAGCGGTCATAGTCGTGTTTTATTGTGAATAAAACACAGCTATTGACCAATCAGAATCAAGGATTGGAACTAACCGTTTTATAAAATTAACTATGGAAATACTGTACATTTTAATTTTAAAAGTTGAACGTATTAAATGGACAGTTCACCCCAAAACGACCATTATAGAGCACAAATGAAGATATTTTGAAGGATGTTGGAGTGCAAGCACATTGACTTTCACTGTATGGAAACAAAAACAACACTGACCCTGCTAACAAAACGTCTCAGGTTACACATGTAACCATGGTTCCCTGTGAGTGGAACGAGACGCTGCATCCAATTACGACATTTTGGGGAACGCCTCTGCGTGACTGCGTCTGAAGCACGTGTGCAACTAATCCAATCCTGATTGGTACTGCTTACCTCGTGACATGTGATGGAGTAACGCGAAAGCTACAAAGGAAAGCCGGCAACACAACAGCGTCAGCTTCTAATAGTCTGAAGCAAGCCGCTCCCAGGCATGCAGGAAGTATGGCAAGGGGACGCAGCGTCTCGTTCCCCTCTCAGGGAACCATGGTTACATGTGCAATCTGAAACTTCCTGAACCTGGAACATTAGTTTGATGCTGCAGTGAAGGGCAGCGCTGCATGTGCTGAATGCGGCTGAACTCACAGTGACGGGCAGATCTCCAGTGTTGGCGCTCAGTGATCTGTTGATGGTGCAGTGGAACAGCTGCTCGTTATGGAAGGTGATGTCACAGAGGTCTGAACCAATCGTCACTGAGTATTCGTCCAGTGTCAGGTCCAGGTCGCTTGGCCCTTTCTGACACACAAACACAAAGATTGTTACTCTGTGTCTAGATATGGGAGTATGTGTGTATGATGTTAAATATACAGATATGTGGAGGAGGATTTTGTCTAGTATTTCACAGTGGAAATAGAAACCAAGTGATTGACAGAATGTTCTACTGCGTGGAATGACTCGGCTCGGTTCGGTTCGCCTACTTTCGGTTTGCTTTTCCACTGCAGTGTAGTACTGCTTCAAATTGGGTGGGATTATAGACTGATCATTATAGTTGAGGCGACTTTACTGCCGTGGATCCTCACCTCGTCTACTGACCACGACACAGGCATTTCTTTTTTCAAGTTACGTGCGACGGTGATTTAAAGCAAGTCGTTTAAAAAAAGTTGTGTGAACAAATGATACTGCGGTGGCTGTTACTGACTATTTAAATCTAGCGGGTTTGGTGTCTTGTGTTTCAAATCCAATGACGCTGGTAGTGACGATTCTTTCTGACAAATCAGTGCTCTGCAGTGTTTACATGTCACATTTAGTATCGGTATGGCACGCTTGGAACCTCAACCGAGGTGGTACTATTTAAGCGAGCCGTACCGAGCCGTCCCATGCAGTGGAAAGGCACCAAAAAATGAGCCGTACCGAGCCATACCGAACCGTACCATGCAGTGGAAAAGCAACAATAGTGTAACAAAAACATGAACAACTAAACATCCTATGATAATTAACCACATACTTTGATGGGAAACACATAGACACTGGCTTCAGCTCTTCATCCTTCCTTCCTTCCTCCCCAATTCTTTAGGAGAGAATGAAAATAGAACTCCCTTGCTCTGCTGTGCCTGTTAGCTACTTCCTGTCTAACTCTCAACATCCCACAACACAGCTCTGGACTTTCCCAAAACTTACACAGAGAGAGAGAGAGTGTGAGAGAGAATGTGAGTGTGTGTGTGTGTGAGAAATGCTTAACTACTTTTGTCATGGCAGACCATAGGGTATTTGTGGGCAGTTATTATATTTCCCAGCCCTAGTACAGGCGTGAATCTGCATTTCCTTCAGCCTGAGGCTTCATCATTTCATTTTTGGTGTGAGAAGGGCCTTTACATTTGCCAAAAAATAGAACTTTTGTTTCTTTGTTATTATAAAACAAACAAGCAAGCCCAGCCCAGGTGAGAAAAAGTAGTGAAAAAGAAATGAAAAAGTAACGTAACGCTTTCCATAAAAAGTAATTAAGTAGCAGAATTAGTTACTTTTTTAGGGAGTAACGCAATATCGTAACGCTTTACTTTTAAAAGTAACTTTTCCCAACACTGGATGTTTTTTTGGCTGCTTACAACTTAAAATAAATTACCTATAATATGAAAGTAGAATTTCACTTAAGATAGAACTAAAATGTTTTGTTAGTCCACTAGGCATCTTATAAGGAAAACTACCATCAATGGTGCCTTAACATGCGCTCTGTGTTTTTGAGCAGATCATCCACACGCACACTTACATTGATGACGAGGATGAGCGGCTCTCCAGGGTGATGTTTGATGAGTTTCTCTTTGTTGGCCGTATAGAACTGTGGATCCTCCACATAGTCAAACTGAAAGGAATCAGCGTGCGGCTCCTCGTCCTCGTCCAGCCCTTTGTCTAATGGAGATGCGTCCTCTCCTCTGTACAGCACATCATTGAGGTAGAAGTGAGCCGTGGTAGGCTGGGATTGACCCGCCGCAGGAGACTGACAGACCATCAGAGTGGACGAAACACGTGAGCAGTTCTGGAGAAATGACGACCACATGAAAGACATTCATATTCAGTAATATTACTAATTTGACTGCACTGACCCAGTCAGGTGAGAACAAAACCTGAACTGAATTGATCAGAATAACTGAAAAATCTGTTTCATATTTGATAAAGTTTGCATCATTTATTCTGTTATTTTCCTGTTTAGCACTGTGAAGATGCTTCAAAACATTCTGTATTGTATAAAGCACCAGACTTGACATGAATGAGTGCACAAACTTTGATCTCTAATCAATGAAAAGGCATTATTTCTCACCGTCAGTCCGATTCCCTTCACCTCCATCATGGCCGACTGCACCAGATTGAAGCCGTATCCAGTGACGGAGATATTGCGACCACCACTAACACCATCCCATGAGAAATACATATGAAAACAGAGGAAGAAAAGATCTGTGTTACATGTACTGCAAGCCAAAGGAAAGGTCTGTGTTTGGAATGGCATACTAACATATTACTCATGCTAATTCTACTGTACGTAGCCTGTATTGTGCACAGTATGCAATATCAATGTTAACCCAGCTAACAAAAATGTGTTCTAAGAACATTTTGGTAATGTTCCCATGAACAATGTATAAATAAATCATGTGATCGCTACCAAATGACAGAAAGCCACCTCTCATGCTGAATAGTGTGCTATACTGAACTGAGTTCTCTTCTGCATTTTGAACGGACAAATACACACAAAATTATGTCAAAATATCCCTGTAAACACAGTCAGATATGTCTTAAGTGAACATAAACAGTTGAGAAAGAAAACGCATGTGTAACAGAATATTGGATCTGTGTAGCTCTTAAAGTGACAGCAGCCTAATATTCCTGCTGCTGTCTCTATAATACTATGTATGATATATGATATCAAACAGTTTTCCTTGTCTGTTTACACTGCATACACTGCTCACATATTACAATTTAAAAACAGTACGCTACATATAGTCTACAGTAGAGCAACACTTGAATACTGCTGTAGTTTGTCAGTTCTGTACCTGAGGTAGCTTTTGTTGGGTTTGATTTGACTGATAGTGGGGTTTTTCTCATAGGTGAATGTGAAGTTGGGTGAAGTGCTGAGACACGGCTGGCCGTCATACACCACACATACAGACACGTCCTCTGCGAGCACAACAGGAGGCATCACACACTGGATGACTTCACTGGACTGCCTGCACAAACACACAGCAGATTACGGGAGATATGTGATATATAGGGGTGTAACATGTTTCGAGCCACAAAATATCACAACGCGATAATCTGACAATATGGTATTGTGCATAGTCCACCCAAAATGAAGGTTCAGACAGATTTAATTTAGGTTCTGATTCACATTTAAAAGTCTGGAACAACAACATACACAAGTGTGACAATGATAATCTCAGGTACTGATTTTGTGTTTTATTTAATGTTAAAAGAAGTGTTAAGGAGTTTGAATATCAATTATAGCCGTACTGAAAGTGACAATGCATAATTCACCTCAGATCTTGAAAGTGAATGAAAGGAAACAAAAACATTCAAACTGTGAAGAAACAAGTGCATTCTATGACAGAGGTGTTCAGTCCTGCTCCTGGAGACCCACTGGTCTCAGTCACTCACTATGTACTTTTAATAATGTTAAAATGGTGTCATATTTATGAATTTGATTATTTGGTTGCGAGTGCAGTGCGATTGCAGAGAGACTCTGCCCACACCCTCTTCTGATTGGCTGTGATTTTGGATTGATTTGGTTGCGTGTACGGTGCTCTTGCAGAGAGACTCCACCCACACCCTCTTCTGATTGGCTGTGATTTTTGATTGATTTGGTTGTGAGTGCAATGCTCTTGCAGAGAGACTCCGCCCACACCCTCTTCTGATTGGCTGTGATTTTGGATTGATTTGGTTGCGTGTACGGTGCTTTTGCAGAGAGACTCCGCCCACATGATCTTCGGATTGGCTGTGGCTTTTGATTGATTTGGTTGCGAGTGCAGTGCGATTGCAGAGAGACTCCGCCCACACCCTCTTCTGATTGGCTGTGATTTTGGATTGATTTGGTTACGAGTGCAGTGCTCTTGCAGAGAGACTCCGCCCACACACTCTTCGGATTGGCTGTGGCTTTTGATTGATTTGGTTGCGAGTGCAGTGCGATTGCAGAGAGACTCCGCCCACACCCTCTTCTAACTGGCTGTGATTTTTGATTGATTTGTAGCATCTCATAGTTGTGTTACCTCTGGTCTGGACAGACAAACTGCTCACTGTAATCTTATTGCATCACTTCCGATTAGGATATGGTGTTAGAAGTAATGATTTGAAAATTTGTATTTTGATCTGTATTTTAACGTGAGATGAATATCGAAACAAATCATGACATGAGCGCATTGTTACATTTCTAATTATATATCAATAAAATATGAAACACTGCTAACACACACTCACATGAAGATGCTGCAGTTTTGAGTCCTGTTGATCTTGACGTTAACGGTGGATCCAGCATCCAGGAACTGGCCGTGGATGGTGAGTCTGGTTCCTCCGGCGAGAGGACCCTGCCGTGGCGTGAACTCCAGCAGTTTGGGCTCCTGTGTCATGGAGGACAGAAAAAAAACGTATTCAAAGTGATAAGATAAAAAACAAACTATGGTTCTTTCTAGTGCAAGATCTGGCTGACTGATCTGGTCAGAGCTGGTAGAACTTCTTGGACCAGCAACAAATCAGCTACTACTTTCCAAAATACAGCAAAATGTGAGAGGCTTTTGCCAGAAGGTCAACCATCCCAGCAACTAAAATTCCAAAGACCACTTTAAGCAGGCTGTGTTTTCCATCAGGAAGGTGTCATAATAGTAAATTAGAGGTAGCACAATTAAATATTCAGGTTCCAGACTGTTAAACATCTAAAGCTGTGTTGATAAAGTCAACATGCAGCAGCTTTGATCACATAAACAGTTCAGGAAGGTTAGTTTAAACTAGCATGTCATTCAGAAGTAATGTGGCATGTAGAGTGAACGTCAGCACTGCACATGTGAACACACAACGCACACACATGTCTGCAACACTCCACTCAAACCATGACATCATATCCTGTGTAGGTGAAGGGTCGAGGGGAGGATATTAAAGTGCAAGTGTGTGTGTGTCGCTCAGACAGATGTTTCCTAAGCCCAGCGAGTGGGCTAAAGTTTTGAGGAAGGAGCTTTGGAGGAGGAATGATTCCTTGGGGAATGATCCGAACTTTCCTCTTTTATAACTTTTCATCCATATTTTCTAGCTCTGCTCCAGCTCCATTTCTCACCTAAACCAGTCCCAAGTAGTCTTTTGGTTTATAACTTTATGTTTGACCCATTATGATACTCGACTGTCTGCAGGATATGTTTGGAACATGGTGGATGGTTTCCAGTTGGTAATAAACCGGTCCAAGCTGCCAAGCTAACAAAAATATGTTCACTGCAAAAAATGCTTTTCTTACTTAGTATTTTTGTCTTGCTTCCAGTCCAAATATATGAAAATTCTTAACTCAAGATGTATTTATTAGATAAGTGAAATGGCATAAGATATCAAAATGAAGTGAGTTTTTGCTTAAAACAAGAAAAATGATCTGCCAGTGTGGTAAGAAAAATAATCTTAATTCAAATGGAAACAAGATTATTTTTCTTACCCCATTGGAAGATAATTTTGCTTGTTTTGAGCAAAAACTCACTTCTTTTTGATTTATTTGTTTATTTATTTGTTTCAGAAAACAATGTTATTTTTCTTGTCTAGTAAATGCATCTTGATTTAAGAATTTTTAGATATCTGGACTGGAAACAAGTCTAAGTAAAGCACTATTTAGATGGTAATTGTTTCTCAGGGGGACGTAAGGTATTTTCACCATTTACAGGGGAGTTGTCTGTGATTTTATTGCCGTCCGAATCCAGAATGTCAGTGTTTTCATCCCACCACCCACGTCAAAATCCCCGGCCGAATTACCTCCTGTTTTTTGACAAACACAGAGGTCACGTGGTAATGTAACTGCCGCCCGAATCCACATTTCTGAATTTATAAGAGGAGATCAATACAAAATTCACCGTTTAAATCCTTTTTGGCCACTGCAGAACACCATACGATAAGTTTTGAGCTTCACTGTTAATTGCACGCACTTTAAAGTTTTATTACGGAAATGTTTACAAGAACAATATTTCATCACTGCTCCACCACAGCAGCGGGAAGATATTAAAAACAAAAATGAGAAAGGCAAATAAAGCACAAATGGGCATTTATTCTGGCAGCAGGTGTGCAATAACATTTTAAAATATGTAGCCTATTATATACAACTACATTAAAAATATAAAGCAACTTCATGTTTACCTCTAAATTAGAGGCTCCATTAACTTATTTCCACTAAATTCCCCATTTTTAAAATGACATATTTGAGATAAAATGCAAGACAAAACCATTTAAACTATAGGCTATAGCGCGTCTATCTTCCTATTTTTAAAAATGAGATTTAAATAATCAAATAATACATATGATATTATTATTACATTGAATTTATTTTCTTTATTCCAAGCATGTGGCATTTTATTCAAAGCAGACAATCATGCAACCGGCCGCGTGAGCAGCACGCGCTTCCACAAAACTCACTCATCTACCATGAATACATCACCATCCGAATACAGAAGTTTTATCACTGAGGTGCCATGCAAATTTATTTTTACAGACGTCCACATGAGAAACAATTACCGTCCGAGTAGAAAAGCATCTTTTGCAGTGAATTCTAAGTACGTTTTGGTAACGTTCCCATTCAGTTATGAAAACATTATTTTTCTCTGACGGTTAAAAACGTCCAGTTTCTTGGTTATATGGAAGTTAAGGGAACATTCCATTTTGCAAACATTATGAGAACGTTAGTTTTGAATGTTCTCTGAACGTTCTGAAACAAGTAGTAAGATTTAAAAAATGTTCCCATGATGTCCCATGTCAATGTTTTGAGAACATTATTAAGACCAGATAACTTTGGGTGAACGTTCTATTAGCATTACTGGAAGAACTTTGAGAGAACCTTTGCCAGACTTTCTGAGAACGTTCCCTGTTAGCTGGGTGATAGTCAATGTTGGACCAGTAACAAACCATGTTCCAGTTTAAGCTCAGTTATCCAGTACGCTGCTCTCAGCTCTGTTTAATACATTCGACCAACTTTCCACAGAATTTCCCCTGAAATCAGTGCAGGAAAAGCAAACCCATCTGATCTGCTGAGTAGCACCAAATCACACTCCGTTCTTTCACATTCATTTTAAAACAAGTATCTCTCAATGCCATGTGAAAATGACATCAGCCCAGAAACTCTCAGACAAAACAAAAGGAACTTGAAGTTCACAATGGCCATTATAAGTGAATCAAGCTGATCTAGAGAGCGTATTGTCTTTGCTCTCAGTTCATGCATTCAAACACGCCATCATATCATGCAAACATTGGATGAAAATTTGTTAGCAGCGTCATGCGAGGGTGGTCTAAAGCACAGCGAAGGATGTGATGGGAAAATAAATCAGGATTAAGACAAAAGGGTGAATGCAAGAGAAGATCATCAATCTGAGGGTGTGAAAAAGAACAAACTAAAACATGAACAGAAAACAAAAGGCTTGAACGTACCACAAAGGAGAACATGTCCTTTGAAACACCCACTGCGTTACCGGCCACGCTCACTGTAACATGATCACTCTTCTTTTCCCACGATGCACCAGTCTCGCAAACCAACCTGTAGCAACACACAAACACACCTGACATAAACCGGCAGGTCATGACCCAAAACATGGCCCAAAGGCCCAATGTAACGTTACTGGAACGTTTTTTGGACATTCGTCTAACATTGTTAGAGAACAATCAAAAGTAACGTTCCCATAATGTTTAAAGAATGATAAAATGCAATGTTTGCAAAAACACAGAAAACTACTATGGCATGCCAATACAGCATCATGTGAGTACTTACTTGACTGAAACAGTGTAGTACTGAGGCAGAAGGTTACAGGGCACATCCCCGATGGAGACGTTGACGAGATCAGCACTGTGTCCCAGATTCCTGCCCTGCACCGTGAGCAGCGTCCCGCCCATCAGCGGCCCTGTCAGCGGCTCAATCTGCACATCAACACAGACAGATCATCAGTGAGGAATGACGGTGTGATTCAGATAAACAAGCACCGCTCAGAACAGGTGAATGAATGCGTGTACAATCCACTGACTAGACCCAGTAACTGCAGATTTTTACACAGAAGTTTTTGTGTAAAGTTTTCATACAAAACTTTACAAAGAGCTTGAATGTAGCAGTAGTGGGTGGGAAGCTCATCTCATGGTTTATTTTGAAATCCTGCTGGTACAGTTATTATAAACCTAACATGGTTAAAATGTTTATGTTCATTATGGTTTGGGTACGCCATTCAGAGGTTGAGACTAAACAGACTAAACCTTTGCTCATAAACAATCTATCCACCTAACACACACACTCACACACACGCACACACACACACACACACACACAGGATTGTTTTTGTGAATTGTGGGGACACAATAACACACCATAGGCGTAATGATTTTTATACTGTACAAACCGTATTTTCTCTCCCCCTACCCCTAAACCTACCCATCACAGGAAACTGAGCACATTTTTACTTTCTCACAAAAACTCATTCTGTATGATTTATAAGCCTTTTGAAAAATGGGGACATGGGGTTATGTCCTCATAAGTCACCCTCTCCTTGTCATACCCATGTCATTATACAAATTTGTGTCCTGATATGTCACAAACACACACACACACACACACGTTTCTAATGTACACTACCAGTCAAGTGTTTGGAATCATTTACATTTTTTAATGTGTTTGAAAGAAGTCTCTTCTGATCACCAGGGCTGCATCTATTTGATCAAAAATACAGTAAAAATGTGAAATATTACAATTTATAATAACTGTATTCCATGTGAATATATAGTAAACTGTAATTTATTCCTCTGATCAAAGCTGAATTTTCAGCATCATTACTCCAGTCTTCAGTGTCACATGATCCTTCAGAAATCATTCTAATATTCATTAAATGATGTGTCTTTATTCTTAAACATATACATTTGCTAATCCACAAAACATCCACTATGGTTATGGTGTCTAGTGAGGATCTTGGATAGAAATCAAATGGTAAATGAAGGAGTGACGCACAGATAAACTGTGCATTAATTATGTTGTGAAGTATTTCATGCAGAAAATGGGCACTAAATGTGAAATTCTGCAACTCTAAGTTTGTCCAGGTTTGCTTCAAAAGATAAAAAAAAACTGGGTAACACTTCAGTATGGGGAACACATATTCACTATTAACTATGACTTTTGCCTTAATTAAACTCCTAATTTACTGCGTATTACTAGTTAGTAAGGTAGTTGTTGTAGCATTTAAGTTTAGGTATGGGGTAGGATTAAGGGATGTAGAATAAGTTCATGCAGAATAAAGCATTAACATGTGCTAATAAACAACCAATATTCATGCAAGGTAATAAGCAACTAGTTAAAAGTGAGAATTGTTCCCCAAGTGTTACCAAATACTGTATCACTTTTTTATGTATTTAGAATTTTAAAAAAAATGGTAACACTTTACAATAAGGTCCCATATTGGTTAATGCATTAACTAACATTACCTAACAATAAGCCATTACATTTTTTACAGTATTTATTAATCTTTGTTAACATTTGTTAAAAAAAAAACCCTGATGATCACATATTAGTAAATGTTGAAATTAACATTAACTAAGATAAATAAATGCTGTTGAAGTGCTGTTCAATATCAGTTCATGTTAACTAATGTAGTTCACTAATCCTAACAAATGGAATCTTGTTATAAAGTGTTGTTTTGTGTGTTTCTGTAGGACTGAAATGAGTGTCTGAGCCAAATCCACTGTTGTGGGTTAAAACTGTAGAGTGAGTAATGAGAGAAGAATGACAGAGAGAGACACAGAACAGATTCAGTGGTTTTTGTGTCTCTTTCATCAACAGTGTCCGCAGTGAGACGACAGGAAGTTAAGGAGGAGGAGGTGAAGAGGGCCAAACAGGATAAGGAAATGAAACAAGCCAAACTTGTGCTTTTCACAAGAGCACAATGATCATGAAAACTCTAGGCCAATGTTTCTCCACCATCTGTCCTTACAGACACATTCACATTCTGTCGCATGACTTCATTATGATCACAATTCCGCATTTTCTTAAGAGAAGTTTTTTTCAGCTGCTTGAAATGATGCCAGAGCCACAGTAATGCTGTCATTATCACTGACAAGAGTGTGATTGTGTTTATCTGGAGCTAACAACTGTATGAACTACAATGCAAGCACACAATGCATCAGGCACACTTTTTGTGAATTATGAAGAAATGTTAAGTGCTTCATTCATTCAATTCATCTTTACTTTAAACTGTATTATGTATAAATCAGCACCCTGCTCTTGCAATACTGGTATCAGCAAGAAACAAATGTCAGTCGACCACTAGTTTCAATAACAAATTACAGTTGCAAGCAGAAATTAAGGGGCCAAACACAAAAAAAGCTTGATGAGTTCTGCAAGCATGGCTGGGAGCATCAGAGCAACTGCAACAATGAGTAATCCAAGACATTTTAGATTATTTTAGGCAAAATGGCTGAAAAATCACAAATACAACCACTTGCAATATGATTGAATTGCTTATCACTTTTGACCAGTAGGTGGCGCTGTTGCCAAATTGGTGTTGTGTGCTCAGTGTGAGGAGACAATGACACATGCAAAGTTTGGTGTCAATATGCCAAAGAATCAGCTTTCAGGTTTGTTTATGTGTCATTCGAGAATGGTTTGGTCAATCAAAAAGCTTTTAATGAATTTTTGCTGGCATGATCTGAAGATGACCTGAGCCAATTTTGGTAAAAATCGGACCAACGGTCTAGGAGGATTTTGAAAAAGCAGGTTTTCAAAGAAATTCAAAATGGCAAGTTCGATCGTATATGGCATAATTGTAATCAGTTGTTCTTGGTATGACTCAAGAAATCTATTCAAGACAAGTTTCATTAAAATTTATAAATGTTCCAAAACTTTTTAAATACGTTCAGGGCATGATGACACATACCAAGTTTCGTAACGATATGCTAATGGGTTCATAAAATACAGTATTTTACAAAAAAATTCAAAATGGTCAATACTCAAAATGGCCAATATGGGAAAATTTGGTTTTATTTGACTCATATGCTGCACTGAACTTAAAGAGACCAGTTTTATAATTTTATGGCAAACCGTTCAAACCGCCATTTTCCATATCTCCTGACCAGTAGGTGGCGCTGTGACAAAATGCTGCATGTAGCCTCAGATCATTCTTGTGATGACATGTACCAAGATTTGTCTCAATACGCTAAAGCATTGGGAAGATATAGGCTCGCATCCAATTTGGCATGTTCAAATTTGTTCACGTGTTATTCGAGAATGGTTGGGGTTATCAAAAAGCTTTTTGCCAGCATGGTCTGGAGATGATCTGAGCCAGTTTTGATGAAAAAATGCACTCGAATCAGAGGAAAGAAGAATTTTGTTTCTAGTCCTTGAAGTTCAAAAGCTATTAGCATAAACGTAAGTGCATATTTGAACAGTTGGTGGCGCTAGAGGGATTGAGTTAGAGACTCTAAGATTGCTGTGGTTAATGTTCAGACTGTCCTCTATCTGTGTGCCAAATTTCATAATTTACTCGCAAACGGTTCTATGGGCTGCCATGATCTCAATAGCGAAAGAAGAAGACCTTCGGTGCTTGGTCCCTAATTACCTGCTAGTCAGAGAACAGAGAATTCTGGGAAGTTGTGTACTAAAAAAAAAGTTGTCATCACAAAGATAGACAGTCCTAGCAGAGAATTGCATGAAAAATACTGAATTTCACAAACCACCAAAGTAGGATATATGTAAAGAAACATCTGCAAATTTAAAACCTGTAAAGCAGAAGCTCTGTGAAGGCCTGTAAACACTCCTGACATGATAATTATCACTGAAGTGTGTAATGAGTCTCAGTTCACGTCATTTTACCTGCTGTTCTCTTCATTTACACCCCTTACCGATGTGAGAGACAGAGACACAAAGAGAAAGTGTGAATATAGAGGACAGAAAGCACAGGCTGTTTTTAAAAACATTCAAATGCAGAAAATAAGTTTAAAGGCAAACTAGGACACTCACGGTTTCTTCAGACTGAATTTGCATCATGCTTTGAACAGAGTTTTTCTTTCAACTAGTTATAACTACAAGACCTGTATCCATTGTGCTTCATGCACTGCAGCCACAAACATCAAAAGAAATGTATAGATTTCATCCAACCAATATAAAGTCGCATAACTCTGCTTGCATACAGGTACAGAGAATCAAGAGTTTTGAGAATGAATTGTGAAATGCATCTTGTGTTGCTGGGTGAATTTTGCCTATGAAAGGTGTTTTCTGTTATTTCTTGCCAATTTTGACTTTATATCTTGCAATTCAGAGTTTATAACTCGCAATTCTGATTTAAATAAGTAACAGATAAAACTAATAGACTTTCAAATCACATGAGCCAATATTTTATTCACAATAGAACATAGATAACATAACAAATGTTTAAACGGAGAAATTTTACAATTTTATGCACAAAATGAGCTCATTTCAAATTTGATGCCTGCCACAGGTTAACCATAAAAACTGCAGAAAGTGAGTGATAACTGTCACAGCCGGGTAGCATTAATACCTAGCTGACATCTGACAAAATAAACATCATCTTAGATCTGCTGCAAATGGTTAAGGCTAAATGAAAGAAGAAAGAGTCAGATGAGTTTTTGTGCAGCGGATCAGTACTGAACCTTTGCTCTACATCTGAGGATTCTTGCAACACAAGCACAGTCACTCTATTACTTCCCTTTTCTCCCGTCTGTTTCCAAGCACTTTCTGACCTCATTCAGTGTGGATCAGCAGTATCTCTGTCTCATCTCTGTGTCATGATGAATTGTTCAGGGAATGTGTGTCAGAAGCACTATGGCGTAATATACTGTGCTGTTAAATCATGTTTGTTTATGTCTCTGCAAACCCAAACCAATCCCTCGGTTGTTTCTAATGTGTCAGCTGGTTATAGAACAATAGAATGAAAGACTAGTGGTTTACACTGGCAGCTTATAACTGCACATTTGATGTGTGTGTCACATAACTCACCAACCTAAAACAATATGACTAAACTTGACCATGTGACCTATGTCACATAAGACAGCAATTTATAGTCCTTAAGTGCTGAAGTTTTTGGTTTCTTTGATGTGTGTGCTCAGATATTGAGATAAATGTTTCACGAGTTCATATTGAGCTTGCAGACTTTAGACAAATCTGAGCAGAATTCAGACATTTTTGAAGCTTTTTCTGAAACCTTAAGGAATAGTTCAGTTCAGTCTTTATTTACTCAACCTGCTGTTGCTCTTACACCATTTGGCCTTCATTTTTTGCTCAAATATTAAATTATGTTTTGTTTCTTGCCCAGAAAATGAAAGAAGGTCACACAGCTTCAACTGCAGGCTGAGTAAATATTGACTGGATTTTCATCTCTTGAATTCTCCATCCATCCTCACTGCTGTTCATGATCTCACTTATGACTTTTCTTTGCTATGTCTTTGTTATTGTGTGTTTGTGTCAGTCTCACCTTCTGGATCTGAGGATTTGGGCAGTGTGCAGTGATGGTCTGGCACTGGTCTCGCTGACGACAGTCGTTATGGCACCAGACACACATGTGACCCTGCGTCTCACGGCCCTGACACTGAGAGCAGTCACTGTCCCCCGCACCACAGCTGTACACCTCCACTGCACACACATTAACACATTCAAAATCTGTCCACTGAAGCCCTTGTGAGAATGTTGTTTGTATGAGCACATGACAGCATTATCAAACTACAGTGCACAACAGTGAACAGCAGTGTTACTGATATGGGAAATGACCAGTGCGCTCTAAAACATCGTGTGTGAACACGATCTGGACGTGCTGTAATTTCTCTTTGAACACAATTCTTCTGTACTGTTTATGAGCTAATTCATCTGTCACACCTGCAGGACCATTCAAGACAACCAGTGAAGAAAAAAGTGATTAAAATGGTGGAAAAACTACCTAAAATCAGCACCTAAAATCAACACTTTCCCTTATACATTCATTCATTAACTTGTGAGCTCACTTGTTACAAGAGATTTAATTTAAAATCTTGATGTTGATTAAAAAGAAGTTCATGTCAAAACCACAATATTACGGGGACAAATTTGTACCCATACGTGATAAGTTTCTCAATCCTCTTGTACCAGCTTGGGCGATAGGCTGGATCCAGAAGCCCTTTCTGAGGAGCTTGACGTTGTTGAAGATGGCAAAGAGAGAGAAACATTTGAGCCCTCTCCTTCCATCAGACCCGCCTATGGGGAATTACTGGATGTAATGGCCCATGCCACAGCCAGGTTTAACTTAACCTAGTTTCATGAAAAACAGGAAGTCGTGGCAGACTCAACGAGCGATTTCTGGCGGTCCGTGATAGTCCCATCCCCATTTCTCTTGGATCTTCACACCGAGGTGGAGAGGTCCTGGAAGAAGCCATATTCAGCCTGAAACGTTCCTTTCCCACATTCAAATTACGAGAATGTAGAGGGATTGTATGAGTGGGGATATTTGAAGATGTCCCATGTAGAAGAGATGCTGGCTAGCTATCTCTGAGGCATCCTCTTTGAAGGCTCTGATATTGCAGTCTAAGCCATTACAGACCAACTTGCGGATGATTGGCAAGGTGTATGCAGCAGTAGGACAGACAAGTGGTGCACACAATGGCTGTTTTGGGGCAGGGGCAGGGATTCTCTCCTGAAGCGGTCGCTAAATTGTGCCACAACATAGACCTGGCCCTCCTTGACACCAAACAGATGCCCACCACTTTCGGTCATTCGTTGGCAGCTATGGTGGTTAAGGAGAGGCATCTGTGGTTGAATTTCTCAGACATCAAAGATAGAGAGAAATCTTCTTGATGCTCTGATTTTTCCCTCAGGAATTTGAAACGGTTGTGGGAAAGGCACAGTTGGCGGAATTCAGGAGATACATCCTGCACTGATCCAATCCGCTTCCCTCAACCTCCAATCCTCCTGACCCATCAACAGATAACTGGAGACAGGGTCAGAAGGCAAGCGTGGCCACTCGTGCCCTTCTCGCGTGATGCCAGGAGAAGGAGGCATGACCTTAGGGAGGTGATTGATCAAACTTGATCAGAGAGAAAACAAAACCGCTGGAAGAAAACAAAAGAACAGATCACCCCCACATACTGACTGAGAGGCTATACATGAGGTTGGGCAGATGGATAGGATGTAGTCCTACATCGTGAGTTGTGGTCCCCTCTTGAGGGAGGTTTTGAAAAGATTGACACTCCCTTGTTGGCTCGTGGCAGCTTAACAACCGTTGACAAGTTGACACAGGGATGGAGCAGGTTTTTGTTTAAAAGAAAAAACAGAATTTGGAAACTGCTCTCTCTGTTGCCTGTTTCGTATTAAGCACTAATAGCGGTGCCTGACAATTTTATGCATGCCGGCGCATTTGTGTTTTTAGCAAAGATAAGGTTGGAGGACGGGCGTATGTCTGAGGACATCCTGCCTCCTCCACCTGATCCCCAAGGTGGGAGTGGTGTTTGTCAGTGGCTGTGAAACAAGGTATATTGCCTTTGGAATCTCTCTCTTACTCCGTTCTGATCTCCTGAAAGTATCTTTATCCAGGGTTAGAGCTAACGTATAAGAGTTGGGATGGTAAAGCATCCCATTCTCTCTTTCTCAGTCTCCCCTATGGTAGGGTCTAAAGTAGAATTGTATGCTCCCGTGGTTGGTTGCTTGGCAGATAGGAGTTATGATGGACAGTACGCAGTGCATCCCATGCTCTTATTTACTGCCCTCTCAAATTCTTAATTGTAGGACTTAATTCTTAAAAGTAGGACTTAACACCTCTCTCTAGAGCAGGTGTGGCGAATGTCAGTCCTAGAGAGCCACAGACCTGCAGAGTTTTGTTTCAATCCTAATGTTTCAAGCTAATCAAGGTCTGAAGGGTTACCTGGAAGCTACAGGCAGGAGATATTTTATCAGGGTTGGAAGCTAAACTCTGCAGGACTGTGGCTCTCCAGGACCAGAGTTCACCACCCCTGCTCTAGACAGATACCTCCTTAGGGTTGAGGAAGGGTAAGCAGTATTATGGTGGGCAGTCCGCAAAAGCATCCATCTATTTCATTTACCTCCCTCCCCAACTATGAAAGGTTTGAAGCAGGGATATGCGCTCCCCTTAGGATGGGTTGCTTTTCTAGGCCTCATTATCTCTCACATACTGTAGTGTAGCATTTCAATTCGCTACCTATAGCAGGTCTTGGAGAGTGCCTTTACTCAAGTCAGGGTATGAGCAGGTATGGTAAAGCAGAATAGAGTAGGCCGCTCTTCCCAATTATTATTGGGATGTTCCCAATTATTACAGATGGACTGCATCTTAGTCAAATGAGTCAAAATCCAGGGCCTTTCTCAATATTTCCATCTGAACGTACTGATTGTTGAGGTTTTAGGATCTCGCATGCTCTCTTTGGTAGACTGCTCCCTAACAGGTAATTGCTGAGGCACTAGTGATGCATACCAGAGTATAGTTAAGGCTATGTTGTGTATTCCCCTGCAGCTCTGCTCTTGGGGCTGAGGCCTGTCCCGCAGTGATAGGATGTAGGGTTTGACCAAGCATCTGTGCACTCTGGCCTTAGGGAGTAGTGCCACCATGCAAGTCACATAGGATGCGCCCTTGGGGTTGACTCGTTTTTTATTTCTGCTTAGTCCTATGGAGTCATTTAGTGCTTTGTTTATGCATAATCACAGCTCAGTGAGGCAGGCATTCCTTCAGCATTGTGTAGTTGGTTTGGATCCCAATATGAGCACCCTTATGAGTGCTCCACATGTGATGTCATGGACTGCTGTGTGCCAATGAAAATTGTCATGTTTACACATATTCCAGACACTGAATGCTGATGGCATTCAACACCAAGATGCAGCATCTCATTCTCCTTCTCAGGGAACCAGAGAGACATTTTCTGTGAGAGCTGTGTTTAGGGGTAGGGTTAGGATTAGGGGATAAAATATATAGTTTGTACAATATAAAAACCATTATGCCTTTGGAAATTCCCCATAAAACATGGAAGCCCAACGTGTGTGTGTGTGTGTGTGCTCTGATGAGTCAGTGTGAGTGAACAGACAGTCTGATGGTGACGAGACACATGCTCAGCACAACTGTGAAATCTACACATGCTTCTGCTGGATTTCATACATTTCCTTAAGAACACCAGTGAAACGTCTGTTGTGTGTGTGTGTGTGTGTGTGTGTGAGCATGCTGATACCTGTCATTGGCTTTGGACTGTCTATATATGTGTTGGTTCCTCTTCTCCGCAGGTTCAGATGAAATTTCTTGCTCCACTTTGTAGTTTTTAGCTGCACAAACATATGAAACACTTTTATTCATCTGTAAAAATCAAAGTTTGTTTCCACCACAGAATAAAAAAATAAAAAAGGTAATTGCAATTTTTTATCTCATAACACTTTTTTTTCTCACAATTGCAAGTTTATACCTATCAATTCTGACTTTATTTCTCGCAATTCCGAGTTTATAATCTGTATTTCATATTTTTTTCTCAGAATTGTGAGATAAAAAGTCACAACTGCCTTTTTTATTTTTCATTCCGTGAATGTGTCAGACATGTATGTGAGTTTGCAGTTCACTGTGACAACATTTGAATCAAACATGTTAGCACTCTCACTGACATCTGCTGTAAGTGTTGCTATCGGATGAACTTACTGTCACTCCACTGCAGTTCACCGATGACCCGTCCAGCCACTGCGCACTGTACAGCTGCCCATCGCCAAAGTCACAGTCCAGCGCGGTGCCCTACACACACACAAAGCATGAGGACCACAGCGGTGACCAATCACATCAGAGTCATGAAGGCATGTTCACACAACATCACAAGACCATCAGACTGATGACTAACTGTCTCTGACATCCAGTGATTCCCATGTCCTCAGCTGCTCTCAGGAATGCCATACAAACGACACACAAAGTGTTTCCTTTAGTGAGTCAGACTTCTGATATTGCCAGTATGTAGCTCATAAAATCCTTGTTGGGTCCAACTTTATTGTGTCTTTAACTACTATGTACTAACATTTAAATGAATAATTTAATACAATGCACTTATTGTGTAAATACACATTTTTAAATTGTACTTATATTTAAAAAACCCTGCATGTAGTTACAGCTGTAATGAATTTCTGTAATTACATATATAATCACACAGTTGACCCCTTTACCAACCCTTAATCCTACACATACCACCAAACCTGTCCTAACCTTACCCGTATCCACCTCAACAGCAGCACAAGTGTTTTGCAATGCAACATCAACACAATAATTACATCAATAATTTAAGTATATAGTACTTAAAGACACCTAATATAAATAGGGCTCAAAAATTATTCCCACACTCTCAACTAATGAATGTCCATAACATGAACAGCCACAGAAAGCACACAATCTCATGGTGAATAGCTGCACACACATCTCATGAGCATGGTTACTTCATACATCTGCACATGTGTAAAGCAAGAGCTCATCTGGAAGTCATAATCCAGACCCACACAGAGAGCAGACGTTGTGAGGCCATCATTATCCAAATTAATACAGCAGAAGGAGCATCGTGTGCGTTTGTGTGAGAATGTCAGAGCTGCATCACACATGGAGAGCTGATTTATCTGCTTCAAGACTCTATGAAACAGATCTTAGGACCTGTTGTGTTACAACCCAAATTTAAATTTAAATTTGAATAGAATGAAAACTAAAAGACTTTCAAATCATGAGCCAATATTTTATTCACAATAGAACATAGATAACATAACAAATGTTTAAACTGAAAAATTTTACAATTTTATGCACAAAATGAGCTCATTTGATTGCCTGCTACAGGTCTCAAAATTGTTGGGACGGGGGCATGTTTACCATGGTGTAGCATCTCCTCTTCTTTTCAAAACAGTCTGAAGACGTCTGGGCATCAAGGTTCTGAGTTTCTGGAGTTTTGGTGTTGGAATTTGGTCCCATCCTTGCCTGATATAGGTTTCCAGCTGCTGAAGAGCTTGTGGTGGTCTTTGACGTATTTTCCGTTTAATGATGCGCCAAATGTTCATTATAGGTGAAAGATCTGGACTGCAGGCAGGCCAATTCAGCACCCGAACTCTTCTATGACGAAACCATGCTGTTTTTATAGTGCATTCATAGTGCCTTCCAAAACATGCACGCTGCCCATACTGTATGCACTTACGCACCCCCATACCATCAGAGATGCTGGCTTTTGAGCTGAATGCTGATAACATGCTGGAAGGTCTCCCTCCTCTTTAACACGGCGTCCATGATTTCCAACAAGAATGTCAAATTTGGACTCGTCTGACCATAGAACACTTTTCCACTTTGAAACAATGAGCCTTGGCCCACAGGACATGACGGCGCTTCTGGACCATGTTCAAATATGGCTTCCTTTTTACATGATAAGAGCTTTAGTTGGCATCTGCAGATGGCACGGCGGATTGTGTTTACCGACAGTGGTTTCTGGAAGTGGATTCCAGGACCCATTTAGTAATGTCATTGACACAATCATGCCGATGAGTGATGCAGTGTCATCTGAGGGCCCGAAGACCACGGGCATCCAATTAAGGTCTCCGGCCTAGTCCATTTCGCACAGAGATTTCTCCAGTTTCTCTGAATCTTTTGATGATGTTATGCACTGTAGATGATGAGATTTGCAAAGCCTTTGGAACATTGTTTTTAAATTATTCTACAATCTTTTTAAGCACTCTTTCACAGCTCTGCCCATCTTTACTTCTGAGAGACTCTGCCTCTCTAAGACATTTCTTTTTTAGCTAATCATGTTACAGACCTGATATCAATTAACTTAATTAGTTGCTAGATGTTCTCCCAGCTGAATTTTTTTTTCAGCCATTTGTTCCCCCCATGCCAACTTTTTTGAGACCTGTAGCAGGCATCAAATTTGAAATGAGCTCATTTAGTGGATAAAAGTGTAAAATTTCTAAATATAGATGATAAAAGTGTCAAATTTAAAGATGTTATGTTATCTATGTTCTATTGTGAATAAAATATTGGCTCATGTGATTTTAAAGTCTTTTAGTTTTCATTTTATTCAAATTAAAAAAAAACGTCCCAACATTTCCGGAATTCGGATTGTAGTTTAGTTAGCTTGATCAAAGGCTTTGGTTTGCTGTCAGTGTTTTTTGACTTGTCGATTTGTCAATGTTTAATGTCTGTTGTCACCGTTTGTGAAAAGTAACTGTCACACTCCAGTTTGCAAAACAGCAAATCTTACTAATTCTCTGTCATCTTGCATTCAACAAAAGAAAATTCAAGACTACAATGGAGGCGTTTCAGGGAGTTCAGAAGCTGATTCTGTTCAGATTTTAACACTAATGTATTCCAGCCTTCAAAAAGGGCATCCTTTTAGGTTCTTCTAGCATCATTATCTCTGTTTACAGTCACAAAGAACAGGACAAAAAGAGCTGTGAGGCATGCAAACCAAAGCCCATCAGTCCTGAGACAGGAACCCTGTCAGCAGACCAATGATCCAGATCTGTGTTGTGTGCATTTGTGTGTGTGTTTATGGGTCATATATGTGTACAAATGCCAGAGTCCTACATGTTTTACGTTCTTCAGGTCCAGGCTGAAAACATGAGTGCTTCCAGTGGGCAACGGAGGAACGTCATGGGCCTCCATACTGGGACAGGATGAGGAATTCTGGGCGAGAAACAGGAGGTGAGAAAAATGAGACTCAACAAAAACAATAGTGTCTGATGTTTACAGAACATCCCGGATACTGATGTAACCCTCGTTCCCTGGAAGAGGGAACAGAGATGCAAATCTCACTCGCCAATATTCATTGGACCGTTTGTTACTACTCAGAGGTGATTGGGGCTCCCAAGTAAGACCCCAATATGTCAGTATCGATGTAACTTTGAACATGACTGACTGAATAGGAACTATGAATGCAAGCAATATCCCGTGTGTGTGTGTGTGTGTGTGTGTGTGTGTGTGAGGGATCATGTCAACACCAGAGGAAGGGTGGTGACAGTGAAAATGCAAACATCAGTTATTTATGACTGTACAAGTGCAATCAGACCACATTCTGCCCTTCAGAATGTTTTTGTGGAAAATAAGAGCTTTAGCATATGAGAAAAAGACAACAAATCCTAAGTGTCTTAAATTGCCACATATTTCCCAGCAGTATTTAAAGGCCATCTTGAGAAACACACTGGCAAGCCTTACTGACTGCAGAAATAATTGTGGGTTTGATTCATTTTCTGGTGTATTTTTAGTACATAGCAGAATTTATGATGCATTACTAAGGTCTTACAATGATTTGTATTATTTTAGTGTAAGTAAAGTAAATTTAATATTGGCATAATAATGTTTTATTTTTATCTTAATTCAGCTTGTTGCAATGCATCCTGGGACTGCCTTCTGTGCTGAGGACACATTGCTGTGTTGCCACTGTATGTGTGTTGGAGTGACGTGTCTCACCTCCAGAAGAACATACTGTGTGTTGTTTTTGCTGGAAACACACAAGTTGATCTGCGGGTCCCAGTAACAGCGCCACCCAGCACTCAAACAGCTCGTGCACCTACATGAACACACACATCCAGCACCGTTATAACACACACAGACACATTTTCATAACCATTCAGAAGCATTTTACAATGTGGCGATTTGCTGGTGAATTGGTGTGAATTCATAAGATGTGCTCACGGCCCAGTGAGGCTCAGAGACGGAGTTTCATGGTGATGTTTTACCTGCAGATCATACAATCACTTTCATACTAGTCAGACTATATGAATTTATATGAAATAGCTGACATGTATTACTGACCCCGTCTACATGCACACAAGGCTTATTGCAGGCTTATTGAAGCACAATTTTTAACCCTCATGTCGTTCCACACCCGTAAGACTTTCGTTCATCTTCAGAACACAAATTAAGATATTTTTGATAAAATCTGATAGCTCAGTGAGGTCTCCATTGACAGCAAGATAATTTACACTTTCAAACACCCAGAAAGCTACTAAAGATGTATTTAAAACAGTTCATGTGACTACAGTGGTTCAACCTTAATGTTATGACGCAACGAGAATATTTTTTGTGCACCAAAAAAAAACAAAATAACGACTTTATTCAACAATATCTAGTGATGGCCGATTTCAAAACACTGCTTCAGCTTTATGAATCTTTTGTTTCGAATCAGTGGTTCGGAGCGTGTGTCAAACTGCCAAAGTCACGCCCCCAGTGGTGAACCATTGAAATTTCGAAACACTTCTGACATAACGAAGCCTCGTTTACGGAAATCATGTGACTTTGGCGCTCCGAACCACTGATTTGAAACAAAAAGATTTGTGAAGCTTCATGAATGATCAATGTTTTGAGATCGGCCATCACTAGATATTGTTGAATAAAGTCAATATTTTCTTTTTTTTTTTTTTTTTGGTGCACAAAAAGTATTCTCGTCGCTTCATAACATTAAGGTTGAACCACTGTAGTCACATGACTGTTTTAAATATGTTTTTAGTAGCTTTCTGGGTATCTGAAACTGTTAATTGTCTTTATGTCGATGGAGGCCTCACTGAGCCATCGGATTTCATCAAAAATATCTTAATTTGTGTTCTGAAGATGTAATTAATGACAGAATTCTCATTTTTAGCTTAAGTGATCAGAAAGCAAACACAGCTGCTTTATTGTGTGAAACATTAGACTATTGTCTTCTGTAGAGCCGTTTTATAGCTGGATCAACTTTGTTTCATAACTGATAAACTTTACAATGTTATTGAACTGAACTGATCTGAATAATGACACTAGAGATGTTTTACAGCAGAACTTCAGTTTGTATCATATTTTAAGTTTGAAGTTTGCATCAGTGATTCTGTTATTCTCTGTTACTAACAACCTGTGTTGTGTAAAGCGCTACAGAAATAAAGCTGACTTGACTTGAAGCAGTGAAGTGTGTCTGCAGGAGGTAGAGAGGCTCTTTCATCCACACAAACACAATTAGCCCAGCATTCATTACGACGCTATCTCGCACAGAGAGAGGCCGTGTGTGTTTGTTTAAGATAAGATCCAGCACTAGTGTGTGTTAGAGTCACTGCGGTGTGACAGATGGAGTGAGTAACTTCTGATTGTGAGGCTCGTTCGGTGTGTGTGAGTGTGTGAGAGTAACCAGACATCATCTAAAACACTCTTATCACAAACAGATTCTTCTCTCACTGTTTCCCATCGAGTCTTTCACTCTTTCTGTTAAAAACACCTCAAATCCTGTTTTATAATTGATTTATTATATGAGTTTGTAAAATATTATTTTTTCCTTTTGATTTTGTGGTGAAATATGACCAGAGCATTTCATTTCAGAGCGAACATCTTGTTACTGTAAGCCATTCATGTACTCGAGACAGTCTGACAGTCACATGGCTATTAGTGGAGAATCTGTCCTTGTAACAGGTTATCTGTGTCTGTTTTGGGTGGGTTTTGCACATGATTTAGTTCAGTTTCCTGTGTTTGAGTTGTAGCATCTGATGTTCATGTCGATAGTTTGCTTTGGTATTTGAGCCCTGTGTTTTGTTCACTTCATTTGTCCGTTCTCATCTGTTGTTCTGTTCCAGTTTATTGAGTTTAAGTATTTTGTTTCTTTGAGTTTTTGCTTAAAGGGGGGGTATAATGCTATTTCATGCATTCTGACTTATTTACACTGTTAAAGAGTTGGATTCTCATGCTAAACATGGCCAAAGTTTCAAAACATGAGTTGGACGTATGACGGAGTATTTCTGTGCCAATTTCTCACAAACTTCGGATAGTTTTTTTTTCAAACATGGCCCTTTATTATGTAATAAAGGGTGGAATTCCTTGTACAGGCACTTCCCGCGGAAGAACGCGCGCACATTAATCAGAGCGAGAGAGCAAGAGCCACCCATCAACACACTTCGTTCGGCTTTACAGAAGTCGTCGGCAGCGCTGCACAGGACTTGCTCGAGGAAGATTTGTCACTGTTTTTAGACCACGAAATCAACAATGTCACCAAAGAAGTGTGTTTTTGGGTTAGGGTTAGCGCTCTCGACATTTGTCATTAAAATTATCATAGAAACCGCCTTAAATTAACTATCAAAATAAGGATAAAGTCGTGTCTGATAGTTGCAATAACTCTTTTATTGGTTAAAATGAATGGAGAATATCTTGTGTATTTCCGTGGCTGCTCAAGCCCTTATTTATGGTTTCATAAATCCAGTTCGACGCTGGATTTACAGATCGTTTGAAACTGAAAGATGGAGCGATAATGATCCCGGTCATGAGTCGAACCGCAGGTGGAGAGTAAAACTGCATCAAATGTCTGTTTTGTTGGCAATAGGCACCTAAGTGCATATACGCTATATTCATTATAGTGATTCAAAAGTTATCCATGGATAATGTGATGGTGTATTGTGTGTGTTTAAATAAATTTGTTTAGCTGACCATTGATAGCTTGCAGACGATCGCTACACAAAATCTGTGCATTCTCGTCACTCTTTAGCTCCGCCCACAGGACACGCCTCCAGGAGCTCGGCTGTTTTCGGAAAGACTCAGTACAGCGTATGTGTCTTTTATAAATATGATGATGCACTACTACTCTATAGGTACTCAAGATTAACATGAGATTGACAGAAACTGTGTGTGTTATGCACCCTTTAATAAAATCAACTGCTGCATTTAGAGCAGCCCTTTTCTTTTTTCTTTTTTTTTTGCGCGTTACAGTCCTCACTTTAACTGATTGCATGTTCTTACACCGTTTGAGAGAGTAATATATATAGAGTTGTGCACTGGTGTGAATGTTTTAAACTGTTCTAGATGTGAAGTTATACACTGCACTGTGTCTCCTGCGGCCCTGAGCTTATTATCACCTTCACAGACGCCACATGTTAATGAACTCACACGTACCCGACATGCTGCAGATCAACACTTTAAACTGTGTTTTCCATCTAAAGTCACTGTTGAAGACTGTGCTGAATGAAATACTACAGCCACTGGGTCATGTGATGCGCGACGGTATATATATGTGTGTGTGTTCTTGTTTTCATGATTTATGAGGACACAAATTTGTATAATGACATGGGTATTGCACTGGTATTATGACGTAAACATGTTTTATGAGGACATTTCGTGAGTCCTCATATTTAAAATAGCTTTAAAAACATACTAAACAATGTTTTATTAAAAATGTAAAAATGCAGAATGTTTCATGTGATGGGTTTGTGAGCATGTGTGTGTGAGTATGTATGTGTGTGTGACATATCAGGACACAAATTTGTATAATCACATGGGTATGACAAGGAGAGGGTGACTTATGAGGACATTACTCCATGTCCCCATTTTTCAAAAGGCTTATAAATCATACAGAATGAGTTTTTGTGAGAAAGTAAAAATGTGCACAGTTTCCTGTGATGGGTAGGTTTAGGTGTAGAGGGATAGAAAATACGGTTTGTACAGTATAAAAACCATTACGCCTATGGAATGTCCCCACAATTCACAAAAACAAACCTGTGTGTGTGTTAGTATATGTGTGTGTGTACGTGTTTGTGTGTGTGTGTGTGCATGTGTTTACTCACGCATTTGTCAGGTTGATCGCTCCCATTCGTTCACACTCGTAAATGATGAAACCTCCAGAAACCACAGGAACACCATTAACCTTGATCGCCACGGGGACAGTGATGTGATCTGAACAGAGACACATTCAACTGCATCATAACGCTAAACTACATATAATAAGCAAAACTTCAAATGTGTGTTTCTGGCTGCCTTTTGTCTCGCCTTGCACTGAGAAGCCTTTGACAGGTTCATTCATATAAGAAAAATAAAAAGTAAGAAAGTCGTATTCACCAAAGAATCAGACAAGGATTTTTTACATATGTTTACTGCAGCTGTGTTTGTGTATGCACCTCTGCCGAAGGGGATTGTGGGATACATGTGAGGCGGAGGCAGAGGACACGTCTGGATCTGAGTCGTGCCGTAGTCCAGATGCACGGTGGCGTTTGTGGTGATTCCCACCCCGAAATCACACTCCACACGCAGACCCTGCAGATCCGGAACGCTGCCGTTGATCAGGATCCCCACGTTCTGAGAGGAACACACACACAAAAATCATTTGGTTTCATTTTGTTTATGCAGAATTGGGTTTGAGGGTGAAATGTGACCCAAATTCTTCATGACATTCATTCAATTATACAAGTTTCTTCAACAGACTTCCTCCTCCTCACTAGAGTCTCTGTGACACACAGTGAAGAGCCTCATGACTCTAGTTATGATCATGTTTTAATCTGAAAGTTTAGAAACTGAGGTGATGACATATTCCAGCCGGCTCTTTTCAGACGCTCATCTCTGCCATCACACGCCACATTGAGCTCTATTGTTGTCAGGATGGTAGACTTCCTGACACGGTGCCTGTTTCCTGTTTCCTGTTTCCTGTTTGGGCTGAAGAGACATTTCCTCCGGCCCTGGATCAGATTCATCCAGGACAGAAGCTCCTTCACATCAAGATCTTCCAGTCTGCCACATTAGGAGCAGAACCTTATTCCCAGTGTTTATGTGGGGAAAATGTCTGTTTGTACAAATATTAATCATAACTCAAGAAGATTCAAATGCGTGTTGTTTTCAGTGTACGAGACTCTGTTGTTTCACTTGCAAGGAATTATGCAAATCAGTTCATTGCACAAACATGCTCAAAAACGAGAGGTAATTATATTACTTTTTATCATGCAAATGAATGTGTAAAATAAGCTTTGAAGTGCAACAAAAATGAAGAGACATCTCTCATTCAAATGAGATCGAGTGATGATGGAAACAGAGAAACATCTGGAGTTATGTCTCATAATTAAAGGCAAAGCTAAATGGAAATGTATTATAATGTTTTATAGAACAATTGTTGCATGATTATTTAAATGAAAGTTGTTAGAAAAGTGATCATGCTCTGTATATGTTGTGATGAATGATAATTCGATAATTTGCAGATTGCTTATTTGTTTTTTCTTTTTTCCCCTTTGTATTTGTGTCTTTGATTTTTTTCTTTTCCTTCCATGTTTATTTGAATTATCTTGTTTATTATCAGTTTTGATATAGCTTTGTTCTCTACAGGGATCTGTGTGCAGAGAGAAGACTTAAAGGGTTAGTTGATTAGTTGCTGTTTGATCATAAACAACATCTGCAAAGTTAAGACACTCAAAGTTCAATGCAAAGGGAGATATTTTCTTTTACAGAAAAAACTACAACAAGCGGCTGGTAGGGACTACAACAAGCTTCTTCCTGGGTTAGTGACATCACTAACCCTAAAATTTACATAAACCCCGCCCCTGAGAACACGCAACAAAGGGGGTGGGGCCATGTTGGGCTGCTTTAGAGAAGAGGAAGAGTTGTTGTAGTAGAGTGTTGTTGATGCCGTCATTTTACGCCGGACTGCTTCACAAACGAGGGTATTTTGAGATGAAACTTCACAGACACATTCTGGAGACACCAGAGACTGATATTACATCTTGTGAAAGGGGCATTATAGGTCCCCTTTAATGCTAAAAAAAGGGAAAACTAGAATCCACCTGATTTCATAAAGCTGGTACTGAAACCCTCTGGTTTAGTGCATTGGTTTGAATGTGTGTTAATGTGGAATACCCTCATGTGTGCGGAGCGGCTGATCTCGGAGGGGGTGACGGTCATGGACGGACACTGCTGGACGCCGTCAGCGCTGCTGATCCACGAGCGGCTCAGATTCCCACTGGAGCAGTCCTTCTGAATTGAACACCTGCAGCACACATATAGGGAAACCCACCTTAATAAGCCTTTACATTAACTTCTAAATGTAATTATAAAATTATGTTTTAATTCGAAATTGAAATATAATCATTTACACAGTAGCTGCGTAATCAAGACATCACAAACAATATAAGTAAAATATAATGAATCTATATGCTAATATAGTGCATGCATTTAGCAAAAGAGTTAATTTCTCTGGTGAACTAACAAGCTGTAGACTCGCCCTGAGGTAAATACTACGTGACACAGTGTTTACAAGCTGTTTTATTGACGTCTTTCCACCGTTGAAACACTGATTGAGCGATTACACAAGATATTATATGTTTCAGTAAGTTGTACTGTATCTTTCAACATACCTTCAGATGTTCATTCATGTTTATTCTTTAACTATAGTATTAAAGAGGAAGAGATGATCGCGGTTCACTCACGCTCCGCGCTGAAATGAGGCGCCTATACAGCGATCTGTCACGCCACATTAAAAAGCGTCAAAACTGCATTTTTTGTTTGAATTTTGTGATAAAATGGACAGAATTTGAAATATGACACTTTGTTTCTTATCGAAAGTAACAAAACGCGGAGCTTATTGCGATTACTGGTGGTTAATGGTGGTTAGGCTACAATGCTGTATTCGTTGTGTAGATCCAATGGACCAGGGCTGGTTTTTCAGTTTGAATATCATTAAATCCCTAGTAAACAATAATGAAGAAAAATGTTTGATAGCCCTTTTGATCCTAATAACAAATCTAAAGACCCACTGAACGAACATAAAACAGCATTAACTGAATTCTTTGTGCTCAGAAAATGTCATTTATAAACGTGTGTGAACTATAAGGGAGTAAAAAGTCTAAACATCAGGGGCGTCTCTTTAGTTTGCTGTAATGAGCAATAAAATACAGAGCTGAGAGCAAGAACCTGATAAACGCTCATCCGGAGAAAAGACAGAGACGTTCTGAAGGTAAGATATAAGAGTAGGTTAGTGGGACTGTGATGAATTTAAAGAAACATGCAGATTAAACGTTTAGTCTGACCAGTTACGTTGGATGGATGTACTGAACACACACACCTACACACTCGCTCACACACACTCACCCACTCACACACACTCACACACACAGGATGAAAAGACTCTCAGTGCAGTTTGACATTTTCCCTCTGAAAGAGCTTCTATCATGAGAACAATCATCATGAGTTGGATAAAGATGAGTGAAGTACAGAATCGCTGCACTCCTTCACCCAGTGACGTCTGCTTCAAATTCCAAGCATTCGGGAAAAGCCTTGAATAAAGATAAACTCTACAGGAAATCCAGCCCAAAACATCTGAATTCTCATTCAAACACGCAGTTTGACAAATTCCACACGTGTATTTTTGTCACTAAATATCAAAGGGTTCGTTCTCCAAAGCCCTGAGACACAAAAGAAAATCTGCAAACACTTATTTTGACGCTCCCAACAGACATTCTACTGACTGTAAGTAACTTTGCAACTACATGTCAACTTATTCTACTAACCCAAACCCTTAAAGTCAACTAATACTCAACTAATACTCTAATGAGAGTTAGCTGACATGTAGGTGCAACGTTATGTATAGTCAACAGAATGTCTAAAGGAGACCATCACAATAAAGTGCAACTGAAAATATTCAGCAAATTTGCACTGTTTTTTCCCACACAAAGACAGTGAATGGAGACGGATGCTTGCAAGCTCAAAAATGATGAAAAATGTAGTCCATATGGCTCATGCGTTACATTTCAAGCCATTGATTGTGTTTTTGTCAATTAAGACATGTCCCTGGAAAATCATCATCAACATTCCTATCAAACATTCAGATTTGGAGTTATGGTTCGACTGGGGCTTCATTTCTCCCTGATTTCAGATGAAGAGAGAATGAGACAAGCGCTGAAGTGTAGTGCAGGTTTACCTTTTCTCTAGTGTACACCAGCCGCAGTAGGCATCGCTGGCGCTCAAACACTCCCTGCAGGAGTTGTACTGACCACACGCCGCCACACCAACACGCAGGAGCTGCACAAATAAACACACAAATCACACACATGCGTACTAACACCACACACAAGATGTGAGCGAACGCTTGAGTATCAAACTAACATTCAGTCATATGCTCAGTTTCACAGCCTCTATCAATGATTATTCACACAACACTCTCTCTCATCACCTCTCCCAGAAATAGACTTGATGTCTGAATGCGATGAAGACAGTGTGTGCATACTAAATGCAGCTCCATTTTAATCAAATATATGGAAGCTTGTTTCCGCCACAGAATAAAACCATTTAAAAGATAATTGCGACTTTTTATCTCACAATTGCGAGAAAAAAGTCAGAACTGCAAGGGGGGAAAAAAACAGAATTGCAAGAAATAGTCAGAATTGCGAGATAAAAATTTGCAATTGACCCTTCGCTGGGAGTTTGATTGACAAGCGATCTAACCAATCATAATGCTGAATCCGCTATTTTGTCCGACAAAGCAGTCAGGAGTTAGAAGATTAACCTCAGTGTACTGTGTACTGACGTCTTTCCGCGTTTGAAACAACATTCTTTCTCATGTTCATTCATGTTTATTTGATGCTATAAACGAACTAGTAGGAAGAGATGATCGGTTCACGAGCCGCTACAGCGATCTGTCACGACACATTAAAGAGCCACAAAACGTTTTTTATTGTTCGAATTTCTTTACAAATTACACAGTTTTAAAGCTGGGACTTTGTTTAATATCATAAGTAACCTGCTCTGTCTTGTCTGTCGACGTGTTGTCAGTGTCCTCTTTGCTCCGCAATGTATTTTTCACTCTGTGTGTCGTGACAGCGCCATGGCTTGTTGGACAAAGCAACAGTAACTAAGGGGGCGGGTCTTTGCGAAGGGTCAATTGCGAGATAAAAAGTCAGAGTTGCGAGAAAAAAGTCAGAATTGCAAGAAATAGTCCGAATTGCGAGACATAAAATCGAAATTGCGAGAAATAGTCAGAATCACAAGATATAAATTCACAATTGCGAGAAAAAAGTCAGAATTGCGAGAAATAGTCAGAATTGTGAGATATAAACTCGCAATTGCGAGAAAAATCAGAATTGCAAGAAATAGTCAGAATTGCCAGATATAAATTCGCAATTGCGAGAAAAAAATCAGAATTGTGAAAAATAGTCAGAATTGCGAAATATAAATGTGCAATTGTGAGAAAAAGTCAGAATTGTGGGATAAAAGTCAGAATTGTAAGGAAAAAAAGCAAGAATTGCATAAAAAAGTCAGAATTGTGAGATAAAAAAAGTCAGAATTGCGAGAAATAGTCAGAATTGTGAGATAAAGTCAGAATTGCAAGAAAAAAAGTCAGAATTGCGAGATATAAATTTGCAATTGCGAAAAAAGTCAGAATTGTGAGATAAAAATTCTGAATTGTGAGGGAAAAAAGGCAGAATTGCGAGATAAAAAGTCAGAATTACGAGATATAAACTCGAAATTTTGAGAAAAAAGGTAAGAATTGTGAGATAAAATGTTGCAATTACCTTTTTTATTTTTTATTCATTGGCAGAAACAAGCTTCCATAAATATATGATACAAATGGCTTAAAATATCTTTGAAATATAATGATCTTTATAATAAGGTCTCATTTGTTAACATTAGTTAATGCATTAACTAACACAAACTATGAATGAGCAATACATTTGTTAGAGTATTTATTAACCTTTGTTAGTTAATAAAAATCCACCTGTTGTTTGTACATGTTAGTTCATGGTGCATTAACTAATGAACACAACTTTGGATTTTAAAAATGTATTAGTAAATGTTGAAATTAACATCAGCTAAGATTAATAAATGCTGTAGGAGTATTGTTTATCTTTAGATCATGTTAACAAATGAATCCTTATTATAAAGTGTTACCATGAGCAACAATTCAGCATTCACACACACTTTCAACAGATTTAAGCTGACATTAGTCATTGAGTTTGAGGATGTGCTTAAGACACTTAAAGCCCCGATATACTTCAAGTGAAATCGAAGAACGAACTGCTGTGACGTCATTTTGAACTCAGGCCAAAACAAAGTTTGATTTGAGTTCATTTCAGGACTTCGAAACAGCTTGCCATAGTGAACTTTTGCTCTGGCAGTTAAACACCTTCAAACTCCCATTGGTCCGTGGTGATAATCTAATGGGTGGGTGTGTCTCTGAGGCTCCGCCTTCTTTAAGGTGTAAATCTCCAGTTCATTTCTTCTGTTCAGCCGGTCGAGGTCAGACACAAGTGAAAACATGAACACACTGGAGAGATGCTTTATAGTAGAAACTGAAGCTGTAACTCTAACTTAAAGTAACAGTATATCAATACAAAGGTGTTTCAAACTTCCAAGTGAAGAGAAGGACGAAACAGAGTATATCAGGGCCTTACATCAAAAGTATGTAGTGTATGATATGTATAAAGTTTGATTTGCACTCACATGGTGTGTGGTCATAAGGTACAGGTAGTTGTTGTCGCTGGGGTCGAAGGTCATGATGTGGTGAACCGGTTCATTAGCATGGAGTTTCACTGACCACAGTTTTGCCACAGACAGGTTTGCCAGCAGAGACAGCTGATGAAGAAACACAAGCGTTTAACACACACACCTCAGCATACGACATCTACTGTGAACCATGTCTGGATCTGCCAATATGTACAATCAGAACACACTTCAGGAGATACTGTATCCCACAATGCAACACACTCAACTTGACCTTCAATTCCAATGGGTTTAATCTTACAACTGCATTACAACATTACTCTGATTAAAAGTGATTAAATAAAAAGTAGCTTTATTGCATTTTTGTCAAAGACTACAACAGATCCAGATCGGATTCAGAGCAATGATCAAAACACAGATGGAGTAGATCGAATCCATCGAGTCCACCAAAGCTTCACAGTCGTTTCCTCTTCATGGGTTCATAATTTCATTCAGTAACATTAGACAGTTTTGATTTTTGTGATGTTTAATGTTTTATGATTGCATTTTACATTCACGTAAGCTATCTTCTATCACTTGATTCTGCTTCTTCACCTGTGTTTTGATACGGAGATTCTGTACTAGAAGATGCGTAATAGCGCCCCCTACCGTATAACAGTGAAAACATGCCAAGCCAAGTATACTTAGAATAATTAATTACTTCTAAGTATATCTCGATCAAAGATTGAGTACATGTATAGTCCAAATATACTTAGACTTTTCTGTCAAGTATACTTAAATGCAATTTAAGAAGGCCTATATTTACATAAAAAGTAGACTGAATGTATACTTATTTATTTTTAGTTTAAAAGAAGTATACAAATAACACACTTGAATAAACTTCTGTTTCGTAAGGGTTATCATGATTTCATACTGTACTGCACTATGCAGTCATCTTGTGTTCCCTTTTCTATTTAAAACCAGGCTATTTTCTCTGAATGCTCCTCGACGGCACCTAGTTTATATAAAACAGCGGCAGATGAGAGGAAGAGCATGATAATGATATGATATCATAATGCACCATAATTATCATCCTCTGAATGTTGAGAAAAGAACATGAAGACATTCGGTGGGTGTGAAACATTCGTCATCTCAAATCTGACATGCCAAAATCAACCTTCAGAGACAAAGTGCTAATTGCAAATGTAGACAAGTTTCAGCAGTTCACACACACACACACACACACACACAAACTATGAATTATGCTATGCCAGATACAAAGACACAGTTATTAGAGGGGCACTCATACACACAGCAGTGAGAAAAGAGTGTGTTTGTGAGTAAATCTGCTGTATAGATGCATCAGCTCACTGAGGCTTTCAATCTGCACGGGCTCCAGGGAAAAGTTCAGAAAGAAATTTTAAAGAGGACCTATTACGCCCCTTTCACAAGATGTAATATAAGTCTCTGGTGTCCCCAGAATGTGTCTGTGAAATTTCAGCTCAAAATACCCCACAGATCATTTATTATAGCTTGTCAAATTTGCCTCTTCTTGGGTGTGAGCAAAAACACGCTGTTTTTGTGTGTGTCCCTTTAAATGCAAATGAGCTGCTGCTCCCGGCCCCCTTTCCAGAAGAGGGCGGAGCTTTAACAGCTCGCGCTTCGGTCGCTCAACAACAACAAAGCTGGAGAATCTCACGCAGACAAAATGAGGATTGTCAGTAACGGTGTTCAGCCTTACATTGTTCAAACCGGAGTCGACACTGATGGAGAGACTCAGGAAGAAGTTACAACTTTTAGAATGAAACTGGACGTTTCTGAATGATTAGTGGATAAATTTATGTAGTTGCTGTGGAGTTGATTCAACTCATCCACTAGCATGTGCCGTCATGTTAATCTTTTGTGCAGAACCCGTATGGACGCCCACTATACAGTGTACCTGTTTGTCAAACAGAGTCATACACACCAGACTAACGTTTATGATTGCTATCAAATGCTGTGAATGGTCTAATATTTTTTCCAAAATATCGCTCGGACAGAAACGCTCCTTTTTTAGCAATCGATCTTGTCAGGGTCAACTTCAGGCTATTCAAGCTAATGAGACTCTAAATAGTGTTCAGAGCTCGTCTGAGCAGCCAACCACAGAACAGTTAGCATGCTTTGATCCAACTTTCGCCCTGGCGTTAGAACTGGTACACCCGTTTCCACTTGCAAAAACAAAATGCCGACACCGTGGGTGGAAACGTGCAGATTAAGGGGTGGTAATATTATAATAAGATCCCCTTCCTACCTCACGAGTGGAGCGAAATCTGAGCAGCTCATTTTTTCACATGCTTGCAGAGAAAGGCTTACCAAAACAAAGTTACTAAGTTGTCCTTTTTCACGTTTTCTGGGTTGGTAGATGCACCGGGGACCCGATTATAGCACTTAAACATGGAAAAAGTCAGATTTTCATGATATGTCCCCTTTAAGGAGTCATGCAAATAAATGAATAAAAACAAATTGTTATATACATACCGTTTAATTCTGTTTTTTGTTTTTTTTTAAAGACTGGTCTGTAATCATGAGATTAATGACAGTTACTTTGTTTCTCTTTAGATTTGTACATCTTACAGTACACTAATGGTGGGTAGGAAATATATATCAATCATATATACATCAAGTGAAAGCCTCTGGGGCCCGTACCATGATGCTAGTTGAACAGGGTTATGGGGTTAGTTTTGAGTTGACAAAATCAAACCAACACAATCAAGCTTCGTTGGTACCATGATGCCGATCCTCAACTTTATCTGTCGACTCAGGCTTTGATCCGGAGTTCATGGAGCGCATGCACATGAAAGAGTGACATCAGTAGCCAACAGAGGAGTGTGTCTGTCACCAGAACATCAGAGAAACCATTGTGGTGTGTGTGTGTGTGTGTGTGTGTGTGTTTTTGTGACATATCATGACACAAATTTGTATAATGACATGGGTATGACAAGGAGAGGGTGACTTATGAGGACATTACTCCATGTCCCCATTTTTCAAAAGGCTTATAAATCATACAGAATGAGTTTTTGTGAGAAAGTGAAAATGTGCACAGTTTCCTGTGATGGGTAGGTTTAGGAGTAGGGGGATAGAAAATACGGTTTGTATTATAAAAACCATTACGCCTATGGAATGTCCCCACAATTCACAAAAACAAACGTGTGTGTGAGTGTGTCCTAAAGCAAAGCTTACTTTATTCTGTACAGTACAGATGCCTGCAAGCATGAATGTGAGTGTTAGTATTGTATATGTGAGCAGATGTACAGACAGACAGACAGACAGATAACAGAGGTTGAGCTCTAATTGAATTAGCCTCTACTAACACAGATCCTCAAATAAGCTTATCTCACCACACAAATCACATTACACACACTCCTGAGACCATCAGTGGCATCATGAAACCACCCACAGGACACACAGACACACACACACTGAATACTGGAATCTGAACTCCAAAAAGAAATCTTCATCATAAGTGTGAAATCACAAGCTCATTAACATATCCCCGCCCCATTCACACATCAACACCTCTTCACTGAAGCTGACCCATCATGATGAATTACTGCTTGAAACACAGCATTATGTGGAGATCAGCCAGTCATAACGGTGCTCATTTACATACAGCAGTCTTAAAGGTACAGTAGCTCCTGTTTAAAGTTGGCAAGAAATGGAAGTTGCACTAGACGTCCTTTCACGTATATCCGCTTCTGGAACAAGAACAAATGTAGGGCGGGGCTTGATTTTGTCTGTGGGGAATTGATTGGATGGTTGTGGTTTGCTATTGATGGATCTCATGTGAGTGACAGGTTGTAAACCTGATCATGAAAAACTTTTTGGAACGTTTTTTAAACGCTTTGAAACCCTGACTCATTGTGAACTTGCTGGAATGTAAATAAAATGTAGAATACAAGCACTTGCACTCATACACCCACCGCCGTCAGCAGATTTAAGCTTAATAAATGATGCATTAATTAATTACAGAGTTAATCACAGGGAATCTATGACAAGATGGTGTAGTGGTAAAGCTTTTGTTCAGAGTGCAAGATGAACTGTGTTCAAATCCACACCATACATGACAGAAAAATGACAACAATCGACAAACTGAGAAACAGAAAAGACTACCAGAAAACATATTATCAAAAGTACCATGACATGACTGTATCTTGGCTACTTTTTGAAAGAGAATCTTAAGAAACATCAGCTGTGTATATTTAATCTAGATGTCTGAGATTACGCTCACTCTCAAACACACAAGTGTGAGCAGAGCCTCCGAAACAAGCCATTACATCTGAGCAGACGTCGTCCCTGTGTCTTGGCAGCGAAACAAAAAGCCTTTTCTGACTCTTTCCAGCAGACTCCCTGCAGCTAGATATTCCTTATCTGTGTGAATGAAACACTCAATAATAGCACTGCTCACAAAGAGCTCACCGACTGCAGGCCACAGACCAGCCCTCCATCATCTCCAGACTGCAAATAACTTACTAAATGTGAATCTGAGTAACTGTGACACACCTTCCTGGAATCTGGCCCTAATTACGGCTCTTTTGTTCGGAGGTTTTGCAGCTCGCAGATGTTTTCTAAGGCAGCAGCACATGAATAACAGTCACTTTGGGTAAGTGTGAGTAGGTGTGTGACTCGGGTTTTGCTTACATTTTCAAGAAGCGAAAATATGAATTCACCTCAATTGTGTACAGTCCGGCTTCATAAACACAAACATGTTTTAAAGTGCCATTATTATGGTATATGGGTTCCTAATGTTGTTTGTTGACTCCTAATGGAGTCTCCTAAAATAGGTTTACATGCATCCAAGTTCAAACAACACTTTAATTTTCTCATAATATCCATTGAAGCATCAGCTCTTTTCTCACGGTGTCTGAAATGGTTCGATCAAGAATTCAGTCTCTCTAAACCCCGCCTTTCTGAGAGCTGCTCTGCTCTGATAGACGGCCCAGTCTGTTATGATTGGTCAGAAACCAAACACTCATTATCATATCTAAATCTCAGCACTTGATACACAGTGATACAAACAGTAACGATGGCGTCGGTTTCACCGTATCAATCTCATCAAAGAGGATTTGCTTAGGCAACAGAAAACAGCGTCTTCTCGTCATGAACAACACGAACCAAACTCTTCCAGTCTCAGATACAACTACAGTGATTGAGGGCGGGGCAAAGAGACGCTGTTCAGCCAATGAAGACGCCAGAGGCGTCAAATTTACATTATGTAAATTTGTAACAAACCTACAGGTTCAGCGGGAAGTGAGTCTGGAATTACTGCCAACTCGTTTCAGCAGTTCAGAATCACTTCTTTTTTTTTAGGAGATTAAAACTCTATTAATCTGCACTTTAATCTTTAAAACTTTGAGGATGTTTTACATTCACAAACAGGTTTATTACACACTACATGGAAGGGAATATCCCAAAAAAGCATAATAGGAGCACTTTAATGAAAATGTAAAAAACGTAGAAAGGTTTAGCGATAGAGTATTGAAAATACTATTAGTTCAGTACAAAAACTAGCAGTCGATGTACAGTCCTCATGGCAGAAAAGCAAACGTGTGCATTTGGGTTTATGGGTGTTTTTAAATGGCTAAATCTAAAGAGCAGGTGGTTATGGATGATATAATGGCAATATTAGGGATGCACCGATATGAAAATTTTGGCCGATAGCAATAACTTTATATTTGAAAGCTGATAACTGATATATTGGCCAATCTAAATCCAAATTTTTGAGAGCCTGATTACAAAAACAAAAGTTTCACCATTAAAAGTCATGTCCCAAACACACAATTATAATGTTCTCATTATAATTTTATGTAGCTTATATGACAGACTTGCGCTGTACGTTGCACTTAACTGTATTTTCCTTTTTGAAGTGATTTTAATTTTATTTCAAGCGATTCAAAACCATCATCGTGACCAGTGTGTATCTGAAGTGAAATAATCTGTTATTTATCGGCTTTAATATATCGGCCAAATTTTCTTATTAGGCCGATCCATTATAACATTAAAAATGAACATATATCGGCTGATACCGATATGATTGCCGATATAATGGCAACTTAATGTTGACAAATAAGATGCGCACAAAATCAATGAATTCACAAAAACATATCTGAAGACAGAAAATGTCCACGATCCATTGACTGGTGGTAGATTTTGGAACTGACACTTTCTGTTAATCAACAAATCAAACGTGGATACCTTACTTATATATTTTCTATAATATCAAGGTACTTTGATATATACTATAACTCAACCTATTAATTTAACATAGTATTTACATTGTCCAAAAACACATTGTAGTACCATAGACTCTAAAAATACAGGTTCTAAAGGTGTTTTTCACAGTGATGCCAACCAAAAAACCTTTCAGGAACAGTTCTTACAAGTGTGAAGAACATTTGAATAATCTAAAATCCACTATAAAGAACCTTTTTTTTTTGGAATGGAAAGATCCCATGGATGTTAAAGGAACTTCATGGACCACAGATGCAGATAAAGAAGCTTTTAGAGTGTAGGAGAACACTAAACTACACCCCAGAAGAGATTACAGTTCTTCATGTGAGACAAATGATAAAAAACTGAGTAGTTCCCTTCAACAGATCCTGGAAAGAGCATGAGTTTCTGCAGTGGGAAAGAGGCTCATGATAGCAGAGCTTTACAACTGACCGTCTGTGTAAAGAAGCACAACAAACACACAGACAAAAGAAGACAGACCCCAGCAGGACCACCCGATCAGACAGGAATGCTTTTAAATGGAGTTTGTGTACAAGGCAAACACTTTTTAAAGAATATGAACAAATATTTGACTGTGTGTGTTTCCATGTGCTGTAACATCACTGAAATCAATCACAGCTGTGCAATTATCAAATACTGAAACTATTTTGCTGTCTTTATATGGTGTATAAATCAGGGATGGTAGACTAGTCAACCAATCGTGCACCAAAACAAATATTTGATTAGGTCAACACATTTGTTAAGTTTTTATATTTGTCTTAGCTTTAATATTTGATCATATTAAGAAGTTGCAGCACTTTAGACTGTCAGCATTGCAAACTCCCTCCAACAAGTTGCATTTTCAAGCCCTATCTGCTCATGACGAGCCAATCAATTCCCCACAGACAAAATCAAGCCCCGCCCCTCATTTGTTCTCATTCCAGAAGCTGTTTCCATTTATACATCACATTCGGGAAGAAAAGATGATCGCAACTTCTGTTTCAACATGCATTTAAAGCGCTGCGGCATCAAAGCACAAATTTACCGCCTTCAGCAACAGATTTCAGACAATTGAAACAAAAAGATTACAGATATTGAGTCTGGTTGAATACAGACCGTCAGTGTTATTCAGTGCATTCCTGAACAGCAGCTCAAACAGTTCCCAGGGAATCGAGTGAATGCAGTGTAAGCCACTTTAAATAAAGCATCTGTTTTGCACATTTCTAATATATTTATACTCTGCACAATATGTGATATAACAGTATTATTGTTGTGTGTCATCTCACCTTGCGTAGCCAGCCCTTGCTCGTCCCCAGGAACAGCACGGTGCGGTTGTGGATGTTGTCGACAGCAATAGATCTGAGCCCCGGGGCCTCATAGATGGGTCGGGCCCTCAGGGGCCTCCTCAGAGCCAGCGGGTGCTGGAGGTGAGCCGCCCCACAGTTCAGCTGCTCCTCCTGGAGCTGGAACAAATAATAACATGATGAGAGTGATAATCGCCTGTGCAAAACTCACGGTTGAAGGCGTTTGCCTGGCTGTCGCTGTGGGATTTAAGGCTCTTCGGAGCGGTTTATTCATGCTCTGTGTGAGTCTCTGTGATATTATTATTATCAGCTCTACACTGAAAGAAGTCAAACTGACCGTGACATTTTTATAAATCAAGGTTTCATTCAGTTTGTCTCAAAGCAAATAACACTCCCCATAGAAAAAATTGTATTTTGACTTTGTTTCTCAACACACTGACTCGCTTTACTGACTGCAGATGTTATTGTGGGTTTTACTATTTTTCTAGTGTTTTTTTGTTGTTAGTACATAGAAAATATGATGGCATAATATGTAATTTTTCTCCACTAGAGGTCACCTAGGCGTAGCTTGATTGAATCTTGCGAGATGTCGTCTTCACCTCACAGCCGGTGGAAAAGAATCGGGACTCGGGCAGAAATCATGTTCATGGATGAGATTGTTAACATTACTGTAGTACGAAGCAGAGCAGGGCAAGAGCTGTGGGAGTTGAGTGAAGCCGGCTGGAGCGATTGATAATGAGAGATGAGCGCGACACGTCTCGAGAGCAGTGGGACTTTTATTATGCCACAGTCGCCGCTTCCGCTTCTTCCGGTGTGTGTGGGATAACACAATGCTGTTTATCATATTAGATATATTTGAGAGTGTTGAAAATGATGTTATAACATTACTCCGTGCATTCACTCGGCTCTCTAAAGGCATGGTAAAACATGCAGTCGCGGAAAATCAAGAAAACAAGATTTAAGCAATAAGACTAAACGTGTTGAGCTATATAACAACAATAAGTTTTCTGTCTATAAACATAACCAAACAGTTGTTCCCTAACGTAATATATTAAAGCGTCTTTGGTGTTTCAGTGGTTTCTACAAAATAAAACCGTAAATCGAGGATAACACGGGTATGATGTCACTGATAGGTTAAAACTGCTTATTTCTCTGGATTTAAACATTCTTGGAAACATTTGGGATAATGTAAGAACACAAGTCAACAAAATATATAACACTGTTCTAGTGGTTTTTGATTTTAATCCAAAAATCCTACACAGTGTGCCTCTAAAAAAAACATCACAATAAGGTCTTTCATTGACTTTAAACACTGACTGACAAAATGTTTTTAGTTTTATCTTAAGTGGAAATTCTATTTCAATTTATAGCAAATTTATTTTTCGTATATGGTGAAATTAAGTTCTAAATAGCCAAAAAAAGACAATATTTAGTAACATTTTGGCATATGTCTAAAGAAAATACAGTGTCTTTATAATAAATAATCTCTTTACTTTTTGTCTCATAGGTAAGAAATATTTGACCAAACCATAACTATTTTTTTTTTTTTTTTTTTTAAAGTTGGCAGTATATTTCAGTGTAGATATGGCTCTTTATGATTTTATACCCGTTCATTTTGTCATGCTAAATGAAAACCGTGGGTTTAGATAGTAATAGCGATGATTCGAGATGCCAAATGACACGCCGAAACTGATTACTGAAGCTCAGGGGTCGTTCAAAACTGAGCAACAGCAGCGCCTGCCTTAGCAGACATCACTAACAACACAAGTAATTAGACTAAGAATAGTGCAGTGTTAGATGCGTTTGTTCTGAACCTGCTGTAACACACTGATTAATCTATTGTTTAATCAAACATCTGAAGCTTGAGGTTCCAGTAGAGTTTGTGCGCGAGCAGCGAGAGGTTCACTGCAGGGTGACGGGAACTGAAGCGGGGGAGAGAAAGAATTCAGCGGCCGAGTTTTTCTCACGGGTTTCTCCCCCTCAGCGCCGTGACCTCCTGCGCTCCGAGGAGACTGCAATCTATCAGATACGCCACACATCAGCGTCAGCCTCTCCAAACCAAACACAAGCTTTACCAGCCTTTAACAGCGGCACAGGGCATCATGTGATGTCACTGGCATGAGCGTCAGGAGGGGGCGTGAACCTGGACTTTATGGGAAAGTCTGAGTTACGTAAAAGAGCAAAAAAACACTGCGCTAAATAAACACCAGGCTGCCATGTGCTTTTTATAAAATGCCAAGTTCACCTAATAAAAACAGCATGTTTTCAGAAACGAGCTGCTCCAGAATCTGCTTCATTGTCGACTTTAAATTCACATCAGATTTATATGTAGGCTAACATCTGAGATGGATTAACCCAAGTTTTGAGTTCATTGTATATTATGAGACATTCAGTTCTATAACTACATGAACATGACCAAAAGGAAAAGCCACAATAGTCAAAACCTTTCCATTCTGCTCTACACATAATGAGATCATTCAGAAAGCAGTTAAAAAGTGATTCAAAGTGATTTAACTCTGGCTGCTCTATTTATTCTCAGTTTAATAGTTCACAGATCATAAACTCGGGTACATGTTCAATAAGGTGAATGATGCAAAAGTAAGAGTTTTTAGTAGTTTTGATGAAAGCCTCATACTGTAAGGCCTTGAGTTTATTAAGATACCCTGCTAAATGTTTAGGAATCAAAACAATAATTCAGTTCAACGCGATGATTATAGCCTTCTGAACACACTTGGTGTTTAATTTGACAAATGCGGACAGTGGTTTAATGACAGAAACGTAAAATCTGAGAATAAAACGTAGAATTTTCCAGCAGGGAAAAAAACTCCACACAAAAATACTATAATTAGATCACATTCACTAGCCTACGATTGGCGGGTACGTGAAAAAACATTTCCCTAATAATGCGGCTATTATTCATTACTGAAACTTTTGACTGACTCCCAATATTGAAAAGGCAACAAGTCGTGAAATTTCAGTCAAATGCACAAGAAAGGAAAGTTTATTTTATATGCTGTAACTGCTCTCCATGTCCAGTCACCTCATATTCGCTGAATACACACGTTTTCTCGTAATATAATTGGCTCCCTAAAGTATTTTCATAACTTTAAAGCCTTTTTTTTACGTTTACTGTAGGTGATGGTTTCATCACAACTTTTTCAAACATTAACAATAGTGTGGGAAAAAAAGGTGGCGATCTTACCTTGATATTCCCCTTGGCCTCGCACTCGGCCCCGGAGCCCTGGATGACGCTGTCCAGCACCTGCACGTCGCTGTTGGGGCCGGTCGAGCAGTTGCGGCGGCCCTGGCGGATCATCTCCTCCACATCCGCCACGCGGAACGCGCACACAGCCGACTGCCCGCCCGCCCTGCCGAACACCCCGAACAGATAGGGCTCCGGGGCCGCGGCGCTCTGCGCGCTGACCTCCACGGGATAGATAGACAGCAGGCGGTTGTAGATATTCCCATTGGATCCGCACTGAATTCCCATCTGGATGTAGGACTCGGTGAGTTTGCGGCTCTCCGCGGACCTGCGGGAACCGTCCAGGCAGATGCGCGCCAGGATGCTGTTGGGCTGGCTCTCCTTCAGACCCGTGTTGGCGTCGTTGTTGATGGCGATGTACGAGTACTTATTGAGCACGAACGCGTGCACGAAGTTGAGCTTGTTCTTCTGCTTGACTTCTTGCTTGATTTTGAACACATTGTCTTCGGACGGGTTGATGTCGTAGGTGAAGAGCCGGCTGAGGTCTTTGGTGTTGAGCGAGCGGATGGCGATCTCGGGCGTGTTCTCGAAGCGCAGGTCCTCTTTGCTGTGGTTCTTGGGGAAGAACTCGGTCCCCATGCCCGTGTACGTCGCTCCTACCAGCAGCCGCGGCGCGCCGCCGTGACTCCGGAACACGAGCCCCACGGTGCTCGCGTTCTCGTGGTTGGCGACGATGTTGAGCATGCTCGGGAACACGATGGCCCCGTCCTGCGGGAACTTGACGGCCACCCGGGACACGTCGTCCATGCTGCGCAGCTCGCAGAAGCCCTGGTACACGGACCCGCAGGCCAGCAGCACGCCCTGCTCGCGGTCCAGCGCGAGGAGCTTGTTGTGGTTGTCGGTGAGCGTCTTCTCGTGCTCGCACGTCGCCTGCGGCAGCTGCGGCGCGTGGCACAGCGGGTTGTCGCGCACTGGTCCCGTGCGCATCTCCACCTCCCGAGCGAGAGTCGCGTTGAGCTGGTACAGGCTGTTGACCGCGGCCAGGTAAACGCGTCGGGACACCGCGTCCACCACGAAGTTATTGGTGCGGTTGGGAGACTCGAACTCCTGTTGAATCTTGAGTGCGCGCGTTTGGAGAGCCGCTAAAAACACGGCGAAAATCACCGCTAAGAGCCCGAGAGAGGATCTTTTCGCTGTAGAAGGAGGCATTTTTCCTTCTGGCTGGCTTCCGCGGGTTCTGGACGGAGAGGCGCATTGAGCAAGCGGAAAAGAGCGCAACTATCCGGGAGGAAAGACCGTTTCCTGCCGAACGCCTGAACACCGAATGACGTGATGAAGAGTCTCCGCTTCCTTAATAGAGACTCTCGCAGCTCTGCGGCGCTCAACATCTCTCTGGAGAGACCGCAGATCTATCCTTCTCATAGCCTCACACTGTGACAACTGTCGTATAATTATTACTATATTCATATTAGCCTCTCATGGCATTTTCAAGCTACTCAATATAGTGTCCAAAAATAACGGGATTCAAACTTGACAAAGACATCATAAGATGTGAGCTGGGATGGTTTTGCTCACTACTGCCGTACTTCAGTTTGTTTTGATTCTAAAAAGTGGAAAATAGTAATAATACACTCTTAAATAAGTTTTTTTAATGGCATCGATGGTTCCATAAAGAACTTTTAACATCCATGGAATCTTTCCATTCCACAAAAGGTTCTTTAGATTATTACAGTTTTTCTCGATTGCAGTTTCCCAAACCATTTATTCAGTTCTCAAAACAAAGACACATTTCTCAAAACTATAAACACTTTCACTTGTTTTCACACACATTCCAATTTTCTAAATGATTTCTGCAAAACTCTAAATTCAGAAAACAAACACATCGTTTTTTCAACTGCTTACACACATTTTCAAAACTTTGCCTCTTTGCAAAATGCATCTCAAAAGCAAACATTTGTCTTACATTACAAACACTTTTGCCATAATATTGTATTTTTGGATATAGCATATACACACAGTTAATCAAAACCTAAAGCTCTTCTTTCATGAGCTCCCGTGTGCATTTCTGTACAAGACTGAAAGTAATTAGCAGAGAGATGTTGAAAAATTCACAGTAAACACGAAAGCAAGATTGAAACCAAACTATTTATTGTTTACTGTAAGCATGTGTGGTTGTGAATACAGTATTACAGTATGAAAGAACAGAAATGCATCAACCACGTGTAGTTGGACAGAAACAATGGTTGTGTTTGAAAAAGGAAATCAAGATTTTTGTGTGTTGTGTTTTGCAAAAAGTGTTTTATGAAATTGAAAACTGAGTCGAAGGCTGAGAATTAGTGTGATTCTGGTGTTTGAGTGTCAGCTTTCAGAAATTGTGTGACAAGTAAGGATTTTGTGTGTGAGCAGTTGAAGAAAACTAACTCAAGTGTCACTTTGTAAACATTCAGTAGTGAAAATGATGACACACCAATCAGAATCTCGGGATGATATAAACAGGAGCACATGTCAATGTCAATGTCAATTTGATTTATATAGCACCATTAATCACAACCTGGGTTGACCAATGTGCTGCACAATAGAATAATAGACAATAGACAATACAATAAAATTACTAAAGAAAATAATCAGTGCAAAAACTTCACCATTGATCATATGCCAAATCAAAAAAATAAATTTTTAACTTGAATTTAAAAACAGAGAATGATGATGCCGATCTAATACATAAAGGCAGAGCATTCCACAGATACTGGGGGCAGATACTGAGAATGCGCGGTCAACCCTGCATTTCAACTTCGACTTTGGGATGCATAACAATCTCTGGTTGCATCATCAAAAATAACACCTAGGTTTTTTACCCAAGACTTCACAGATGAGGATAAATCACCAAGATTTCATTTTCAAGAGCATCCGAAGTACCAAACACAATTATTTCAGTTTTACTCTCATTAAAATTAAGAAAATTTAAAGACAATCAGGCTTTCACATCAAACAGGCAAGTCATAAGTGCTTCTAAACCATTAGAGCTCTGTTTTAAGGGCAGCTAGATTTGAGTATCATCTGCACAACAATGGAATGACACACCATGCTTTCTAAAAATAGAACCCAATGGGAGCATATATAATGAAAAAAGAATAGGAGCTAAAATGGATCTACAGGAACACCACACGATAGTGGAACTACCTTAGATATATGGTCACCAATTTTAACTTTAAAACTTCGATTGGAGAGATATGAATTAAACCATTCCAAAGCTCTTCCTTTTATGCCAGCACAGTGCTCTAAGCGAGCAAGAAGGACAGCATGGTCCACCGTGTCGAAAGCGGCACTCAAGTCTAGGAGCACAAGCACAGCATAATCCCCAGCATCACCAATTAATGGGATATCATTTAAAACCTTCAGAAGTGCAGTCTCTGTCGAGTGATGTTTTCTAAAACCTGATTGAAAGACTTCAAAGATCTTATTAAACTCTGCAGTTGTTGAAGAACTACTTTCTTTGTTATAAAAGACAAATTTGAAACGGGTCTATAATTAGCAAACACAGTGTGATCTAGATTCGGCCTCTTAAGCAAAGGATAAACTGTGGCATGTTTTAACACATCAGGTAGAGTACAAGTTTCAAAAACAGCGATTTACCATAGTCACAAGGTAGGGACCCACTGCATCAAAAACTTGTTTTAGGAAATAAGGTGGAATAGGATCAATGGAGGAGCCCGACGGCTTTAACTGACCCACAATTTCTTGGAGATGTATAAAAGAAACAGGTTCAAGCTGGCTGAATTCAGCAGAACAAACTGAGGGAATGGATGGATCAAAGGCAGGTGGAGAAATCCCCAATCTGATATCACTGATCTTGTTAACAAAAAACCCAAGAAAATCCTGACACATAGTCTTTGACGCACCAGGATGCTCACAGACAGTTGGATTAACAACAGCGTTAAAAATAGTAAAGAGCGTTTTGGGTCTACGGAAATTCTTGTTAATAATATCTGCGAAATATCTAGATTTCGCTACTCTCACTCTCAGGCCTGTGAGGTTTGAGCACATGTGATTGTGCTTTAGAAACTGCATCCTAGAATCAGCGACAGGGTTTTATAGTATACAGTATAATCCAGTATACAGTAACAGTACTTTATATGAGAGAAATTTCACTATTCTGTGTCCAGTAAACTGTAGCACAAGTTTGTGATTGTCAGAAGACCAAGAAACTGTTATAGTACTGATTACTGTAATGAAATTTGGCTGAATGTGCAGAGGATGGTGAATTTATTTCTTTATTTATGTATGACTGTAATTGACAGTATACTGTACTGAGTTTCATACACACTTCATATTTTTGTAAGATCAACTACTTTATCTACTTTCATCTCTTGTAAGATCACTTTACAGTACGAAATGAAACTGTAAATTGTTGTTCACACTAAGAACAACTGGTTCTCTTATGAAGTGATCACTGAAAGGTTCTTTAGGGAACTGAAAATGATTCCTCTATGGCATCACTGAGAAAATACCCTTCTGGAAGCTTTATGATAAAACAGAAGGTTCAATTTACTCCAAAAGCAGCAGCAGTCACAGAAAAACCCTCTGAACAGCTGACAAAACTGCTTCTGATTCAGTTGTGTGTGTGTGTGTTTGTGAGTGTATGTGTGTGTGAGTGTGTGTGTCCTGTACAGATTAATTTGTCACACAAAAACTCTAATGTTATTTGATCATAAAAGTTTTTCAGACTTACCATAAACCATATTTTATCTTTGTCAAGCGGAGGGAATATCTAGCTGTTTTTGGCTGCTGAACTTTCACCTGCTGCTCATGTTCTTTATCTTTCCAATTAGTCGCGCAGATTGAGCGTGATCGAGCCGCTGAAGTGCCTCCATATGGACACGACAGCACTGACCTGCTCCGACAGAGACTTACTAATACATGCTCTCTCCTACAATCAGAATAATTGAGCATGAAAAATGATATCCGTGACACGTCTCTCTCTCAGGCCTGTGAGGTTTGAGCACTTTCAGACTGCATTTGAAATGATAACATATGTTTTCTACAGAGAAGTTTTTTGGCATGTATGATTTTTCATACATAAACAGAATACATAATCACCACAAACAGAATAACTGATATGTAAAAACTTTTGCAAATAGTAAGTGATAATAGCACATATATACTGTATATGTTAACAGTTGTAAATAATAAAGATGTTTACAGTAAAATAATGATGTGCACGGATAAATCATTTATAATAAACACTGCAATATTCTATATAAAAAAAAAACAAGAATTGTCCATTTTTATTTCATGGTGACTTTAATAGTTTGGGGATTTAAAAATCATTTAATGGTGATTGTGCTCACAAACTTAAATTTGTCTGTTAATCACAACTAGAAAAAAATCACTATTACAAATCCATATATCTTTCTATGGCATTATAGAATATGATCAATTTTCTATGGCTAAAAATCACCATTTTAAAATTCAATGAGATTTTGATGTTTTGCCATGACCGTCAGGAACTGAACTGAATTTGAAGGTAGTAGTTTCTGTAAATGTCTTTGTTGCAGTATTTACTGTTTTACAGCAGATGCAGCTTTATTCACGTGATGTTCAAATGCTCAGGAAATGTTATAGCAACTTTGAATCAAACCCTTGAGAGTGTCTGAAAGTGTTTGAGACGGATAAAACTCAGCTGTGCTGTAAAGGAAGAGGGAAACAATGCTCGAGTGAGACACAGAGCCCAGAATCCTCCTCTTCCCTCCGGCGCCGCAGCTGCTCCGCACCGCTCACGATCTGTTTCCGCTCAGATAACGCGCCGCCGTCACGTGACACACATTCAGGCACGCGCTCACAGGTTACAGTGTAAAAGACCAAAATATCACCATTAATAAAACTAAAACACCAGATACATGAACTCAATGTAGCAGAATTTGCAGTGTGTATATTATACCTATAGGCTACAACTGACTGAGCGATGGGAAAAAATTCGATCTTAAAAAAGTTTTTGACATTTGTTATATAGGCTACATTTGTAATGAATGGAATATTGGTTTACACCTAATTTTAGGATTCAATCCTTACTTTTAACTAGTTGCTTATTAGCTTGCATATTACTAGGATATTGGTTGTTTTACTTATTTATAAAGCACATATTAATGCCTTAATCTGCATCTCTTAATCCTATACACTAAACTTAACAACTACCTTACTAACTATTAATAAGGAGTAAATTAGGAGTTCATTGAGGCAAAACTTGTAGTTAACAGTGAATACGTGTTCCCTATTCTGAAGTGTTACCGAAAATTGTTGTCATATTTTGTCAATGTACAGTGCAGTGCGACACGAAGCCTGTATGCGGCAGATTTTTATGTTTAATTTAATATAAAAACATTTGCATCACAGATATTGAAGAGGGAAAACCATAAAGCAGGCGAAGCTGTAACACTTCTGTCACACTGACAGAGTTCATCAAGATTCCCACAAGAACTTCTGTTTGTTAGATAATCTAGACAGGTCTGATAGCGCCACCTGCTGGAGAACAAGCTGAAGTACATAGAGTTTATACCGGTTCATACCTTAAAGACTTCATCCTAGTCTATAATATTGTACATTTTAAAAGGTTAGTTCACCCAAAAATGAAAATAATGTCATTTATTACTCACCCTCATGTCGTTCCACACCCGTAAGACCTTCATTCATCTTCAGAACACAAATTAAGATATTTTTGTTGAAATCCGATGACTCCATAGCCAGCAATGACATTTCCTCTCTCAAGATCCATTAATGTACTAAAAACATATTTAAATTAGTTCATGTGAGTACAGTGGTTCAATATCAATATTATAAAGTGACGAGAATATTTTTGTTGCGCCAAAAAAAAAACAAAATAACGACTTATATAGTGATGGTCGATTTTCAAAACACTGTTTCAGGAAGCTTTGGAGCGTTATGTGTCGAATCATGATTCGGATCGCCAAAGTCACGTGATTTCAGCAGTTTGGCGGTTTGACACGCGATCCGAATTATGATTCGACACAAAAGATTCATAACGCTCCGAAACTTAATGAAGCAGTGTTTTGAAATCACTATATAAGTCTTTATTTTATTTTTTTTTTGGTGCACCAAAAATATTCTCATCGCTTTATAATATTAATATTGAACCACTGTACTCACATGAACTGATTTAAATATGTTTTTAGTACTTTAATGGATCTTGAGAGAGGAAATGTCATGGCTATGGAGGCCTCACTGAGCCATCGGATTTCAACAAAAATATCTTAATTTGTGTTTTACAGGTGTGGAACGACATGAGGGTGAGTAATAAATGACATTATTTACATTTTTGGGTGAACTAACCCTTTAATTTTAGAAACAGTGCTAATAGTGTTACAGTTCTGTTTAGTTAGTTTCATTTTCATCGACTCTTATTTTGTCACTTTCAGTCACGTGTTCCTTTGTTTAGTTTTCCCGCTTCTCCTTTGTTGTCATGGTTACTAATATGATTTGCTATCACTCTCAGCTGTTTCCGTTTAGTCTCCTCATTTACCTGTGTATTTAAGTTCCTGTGTTTTCAGTGGATGTTGTCCGGTCTCGTTTACGCTTACGTTTAAGTCATGCTGTAGTTACCCTGTTGAATTAAAGACTTACTAGAATACTCATCGTCATCTTCTTCGTGCGTTTATGTACAGCATCTGTAGCAAATAGTAGGTATAATTTAGATGCCAAATATATTATATAGCCTATTCTTTTAAGCTTAATTTATGATTCTTAATTTATGATCTTTATTTTTTTTTTTTAAATACAGATTACAGTTCTCCCATGATTCTGAAAACAAAACATTAGACAACTAAACAAAATAACGTGATTTAGGCCTACTTAAAGTTCTGACAAAATGTTCTATTTATTTCAAATGATAAATAAGTGTATTTATAAATGTCTACAATGTTATAAAAATATGTATTATTTTAAATAAATTCATTGATTATTTTACATCATTCGAGTCGGATCATTTCAATGATTCAGTTGATCCAGTTCACAAAATCAGATTTTAATGGAGTATTTCATTATGTTATCAGAAACTTTAACCAAGAAATAAAGCTGTACGGGTTTAGAGAGTAAATGATGACAAAGTCTTTAAGGAGGAACAGTTTCTGTATGTTTGTCGACTCAATGAAACCACCAAACTTTTCTAAATGTAACCTTTAGCACTTTTACAACAACTATTGACTGCCTTTATGTTCTAGACATTAAAGAGTATCTATTTTTTTAACCACATGTCTGACAGAGGCTTTAAAATCATGTATACATTGAATGAATGGATGCATTATGATAATGAATTTAACCTCAAAGTATGTTTGATTTCCTTTCATTTGGAAAGAAACACATTTCTACATATACACTGTATTCTGTACATTTGTTCTGTCATGGTTATGCACTAAATTCGTTATTTTCATGTTTGTTTTTCTTATATTAAATGCCATTGTAATCTAGACTTACTGGCATTATACAAGGGTTAATCATGGACTCACATTTAATATGTTTGCCTGTAAAAAGACATATAAATCAATATTCAGGAGACTTCCAGGAGATCATTTTATTCTTTTTGATTTAAGACAATTTGTTGTAGTGATTACATGTGTTTTCCATCTTTTAAAATTAGTGTTTTGTTAATAAATTTTAAATTTAATAGTGTTTTAAAGCCCCTCGTAACAGTATAAAGAACACAGATGAAGTGTAAAAGTTCCCTCTTCTACACTTTGTAAACATTACAGAGTTATTTTCACATATACTTGGTTCCTGTTAGGCTCAGCAGCTGAAAGGTTTCATTCACTCATAATTCTGTCACGCTGATAATGCGGAAATGCACTGAAGTTTCATTAAGACACTTATGAAAATTATCAAGATCACGTCTGGTCATATTTCACCTCAAAATCAAAACTACTAATAAGGCAGTTAAACCCATTTCAGAACTATTAAGGTTTTTTGTATTGTTCTGAGCTGCATTACTGCAATGCACTGTAACATGAAATAAATTATGTATTATTAAATAATTATTGTACAGGCTTTAATTTATGCAGTAACACTTCACTATAAGGACTCATTAGTTAACATGTTAGTGTTCATCGTCAGTTCATGTTAACTAATGAAACCTTATCGTAAACGGTTACCATTTATGCTTTAATGCATTACAGAACACACATCTCAAAATTAAGACAACAAATCCCTAAAAACAGGCTTCATATTCTGATTTTGAGGAGAAAAACAAGAGATTTGCCTTTATGTGTTGTTATGGTTGTATGAATACACATCACAATGATCACATGATATATAAACAGCAAATGTCAGCAATTATCCCTCTTTATAACATACATCTGAATTTATGATATCAGTCATTTTCAGGATAAAGCTAAGCTGCCTAAGACTGAAGAGTGGTTAGATCATGTGGCAGAATTAAACCCGCAGGTCTCATCTCTGTGTCTCGAGACTCTTGGGCCGGTAAACAGGAACTCCAGGGTCGTGAAGGGAGGGAATCCCTTTAATGGCATCCGCCGCCTTCTCTGCGATCATTATGGTGGGGGCGTTCAAGTTCCCGCTGAGCATGCTGGGCATGACGGAGGCGTCCACCACCCTCAGCCCCTCCACACCGTACACGCGCAGATCCGGACCCACCACCGCCATGCTGTCCGCGGCGCTGCCCATCTTACACGTGCAGGAGGGGTGGTAAGCGCTGTCCGCCTTCTGCCGAACGAAAGCGTCGATCTCCGCGTCAGATTGGACGGCGGGGCCGGGCAGCACCTCGGGGCCCCGGAACGGGTCGAAGGCCTTTTGAGCAAAGATTTCCCGCGTGAGCTTAACGCTCTCTCTGAATTCCCATACGTCAGTGTCTGTGGGACGGAGAACACAAGGCAGTGAGAATCAAGATATTTATTGGTATTTGGTTATTTATACAACAAATATACATCTCTCTAGGTGTGCCAAGATCTAAAATATTTTATTGGGTAGAAATTGTGGGGGTTGGCTTCAAATATTGTTGTGCTTGAAGTCAAAAAGGTTGTTAATTAAAAGTGTTAACTTCCACGACGTGTTACACATTGCCATGACGTTCTGGGTTGGGGAGTACATGTCACGGGGTTACGAAATCAGGATACAAAAATCCAGTAACTGTAATTCGTTACAGTTATGTCAAAAAACGTAGTAATCAGATTACAGTTACATTTTTAAAAAAGGAGGAATACTATCAGGATTACAATCGTTTCATTTAAAACTAATTAAATAATTATTTTGATTTAAATTAAGCGCTGCTTGATTATACAGTAGTTCCTGGTTCTGTTGTCAGTGATGACTCACGTGAGCCACCTGCTGGTGCATGCGCAAATAACACCCGTCCACAATCTCCTCAGACTGAATCACTTCTGCTAGTTGAAATGATGCTGCCCGCGGCTATTTTGTTTTCAAAGAAGAAAATGCAAACAACATGGCTGTACAGTGCAAACTCTGCCTTCCAGCTATGAAAACACTTTCTTTATCAAAGAACTAAAAAAATAATCTGTAATACCATAATGTAGCCACTAGATGTCTGTATAGCCCTTTACATTTATATATTCAGGGATGTGTATTCCCAAACTGTGGAAATGAAACATGATTGCTTAGTTTTAATGGGTTTTAAAAGTAACCAAAATGCTAAACACTAAAATTAAAAGCAGAACAAACATCTGAGCTTGTTCGGTTTTGTTATGATCTGATGTCACTTATTTTTTTTTAAGCTCTAAATAACAACAGCGATAATAATGCAATAGATAATTTATCAGATTTTTAAAATATTTCTATTGTTGAGACCTATTCAAAACCATGGAACGTGTAACATTTAAAAACTTGCAGAAATTGAGAAGAAAAATTAAATTTAAAAAATGCAATTTATTTACAGTAAAGTTGACCCCTTACAGTAAACTTTACCTCTTTCTTTCTTTCTTTTTTCTATATGTGACCTTGAAGTAATCCAAAAGTAATCAGATTACATTACTTTCATATTGTGGTACTTGGATTATGTTACTGAATACTTTTTTTATGAAGTAATTTGTAACTGTAACGGAAAACATTTTTAAAGTAACCCTCCAAAGTCTGGCCATGACATACTATGCTATAATGCGTAAAATGTCATGACATTGTGTGCTACATCGTGGAAGTTAACGCTTTTTGGATGTACACTGAATGCGTATGGCTGTCGTGCCGGTAGTTAAAAAAAAAAAAAAAAAAACGTAATAAAGTTTTAAATAAGGATATTTTTCTAACACGATGCATCAATTAGCTTCAGAAGGCCGTATGGAGTCGTATGAATTCATTTTTTTAAGGATGGATGCATTTTTTTTTTTTTTCAGAATTTGGGTTACCATTCACTCCCATTATAATCATTGGAGGACTATGGATATTTTTAAATATATCTCAGATTGTGTTTGTCTGAAAGAAGATAGTCATATACACCTAGGATGGCTTGAGGGTGAGTAAATCATGGGATAATTTCCATTTTTGGGTGAACTATCCCTTTAAAACCTTCAAACTTCAATCTTTTCAAAGTTATTTTAAACTTTCAGACCTGGCTTTGTCAAGCCAACATCAAAGTTTGTGACTAACTTTACTCAACTAGTTACGCCTTGTAATGCACATTATGTAATGCATTGTGTGGTCTCATGAATAATTGTAACCACAGTTATGATACTTCGCTATTCATTGAACACACTTTTAGAGAGTATAATGCATTAAAACTCATGAAAAACACCCAATTTCAGATGTAACAAGGAATCTGCGAATATTATATTGCGTTTTAACTTTGGTTACAATTATGAAAATATATAACGTACATTATGAATACCTTAATTATACATAAAAGCTTTAAGCAAAGTGTTACCAAACATTTGTTAATAATCTGAAGAACCTTTATCCAACATAAAGAACCTTTCATGCAGCGAAAAGCTAACATGGATGTTAAAGGTTCTTCATGGAATAAAGAACCTTTATTTTTAAGACTGTAGAGAGACTCATCCACATGAGCATGCCCAAGTTTCATAACCCTTTTCCCTACAAGCTACTAGGGGATGAAGAATAGTAAGATTCCCTAATGTGGGAATCAACAGCTGCATTACACAGCAGAAGGTGAGATCAGAGCAAACGTACCAGTGGAAAGGTAGTTAGGCTGGATGATCGGGTGGGCCTTTGGGTCTTTACTCTTCAGTTTGATCCACCCAACACTCGTGCTCCTCATGGGTCCAACATGAACCTACAGATACAGATCATTCATACTGCATGAACAAGCTGCTTTGTAGTGTAGAAAGCGCTATAGAAATAAAGCTGACTTGACCTGAAATCACCAGCATTCTGAGTGAGTCTGACTCACTAATAATCTTGCTCTTGATATGATTCGTAACGCATTGCTGCGGTTTATGTACAAACACTTTGCTCTCCAGAATGTGAATGTTAGGTTACACCCACTACAGTAAAGATAGAGTCGTTTAGTGACCTGTGTGAATACCATCTTTAGGCTTGAGAAACACAGTTTAACAACAGTAAGGCCCCGTTCACACCAAGAACGAAAAATATAAAGATAACTATAACGATAACTATATTTGCGTCCACACCAACGAACGTTAACGCTCTGTTTATTCTAAGCTCGCGCTGCGGCTTCAAAGTGTGTACAACATGTTTTTGCTGTTCTTGTTGCATTTACAGTCTTTAACCAGCAGATGTCCTCAGCATGCTATGTTTCGAGTGAATAGCTAGTGTAATCGATCTAATCTAACAGTGAATTTAGCTGACAAAGTCAATATAGTGGAATAAAAAAATCTTTTACACTGTAACTTCAAAGGAAGCAAGACAATGTTGTCGAAACTAGCGCTGGATACCTGAGGTCATTTTATGTTACACTGTTTGCTAGTCTGGCATAATGATCTCATCGCTAATATTCACGATTTATTCTGAGGGTATGACCGATTGTTTTCCATATATCCATTTTCTTGTATCCTTGAAAAAGGTGTTTGACTTGTCAAACAATGGTGGCTTTTTCTGGACCTCAGTGATTAACTTCTCCACAATGTCATCTGCCATTTTAAATGCGCGAGCCCTTAAATTAGAATGGATTCTGATTGGCTGTCAGTGTTTTATCATTCAACAGCTGGAAAAAAATTGTTCTGAAAGCGATCCTAACGATATTGTTTCTTTATATTGTTATAGTTATAGCTGTGCTGTGGTGTGGACACTGCTATTCTTTTATATTTGGAACAATTTTTTAAAAATATATCTTTATCGTTATCTTTATAGTTATCATTCGTGGTGTAAACGAGCCTTAACACAGATAAAGCAGACAGAAATCAAACCGCTCAGACCTGGAAGGCCTCAATCTTGGATTTAACGCGACCGTGATCGATGACCTGAGAGGGCAGGAAGTGGAACTGAATATCAGGATGAGGAACGCCGGGACGACTGCGGATGAAACCGCCGCTCTCCAGATGAGCCGTAGCACCGTAACCTACAGCAAAACACAAGCGTGTTACAGGAATAGTTCACCCAAAAATGAAAATCTTACTTATTGTTTACTCCTCCCAAGGTCATCTGAGATGCATATGACTTTATTTCCTCCATTGAAGAGAAATGTGTTATTTGTTGTAGTGATTTTACATGCATTTTACACGTTTTAACATGCTGATCATGTTAGCAATGTGATAAAACATGCTAGCAACATGCTAACTCATGCCAACAACATACTAAATCGTGCTAGCGACATGTTAACGACATGCTAATCATGTTAGCAAGCTGCTAATAATGCTAAAACATGATAGCAATGTGTTAAAACATGTTAACAACGTGCTAATACATGTTAGCAATGTGTTAAATCACGTTAGTAAAATTTTTTTTTTACTTTCTGTGAGTAAAACCTTCAAACTTTTCAAAGTTATTTTAAACTTTCAGACCTGGCTTTAACCACTGAAAAGAAATTAAAGTTTTTGAGGAAAACATCCCAGTTCATGCAAGTGAACAGTGCCCAACACAGACTTTTTGACTGTCCAAAATCCATATTTAGACAGTTTTAAAGGGCTCCTCACGACCTGCTCTAGTGAAACCATCAGTCGTTAACAGAATAACATCAAAGATTGTATACTTTTTAACTACAAATGCTCACCTTGGTCCAGCTCTGTGAAGAGTGTTCACGAGACGGTTGAGTTCATGACCTCTTGCGATGGGAAGTTCACGCGTGACAGACGGCAAGAACCGTCCCATTGTTTACAAGAAGACTGATATACAGCAATGATCATTTATTTTGGACATTGCTGCTCCTCCACACTTCTTTTAAACAATTTTGCCGCCTATGTCATGCGAGAGGTCATGAACTCAATCTAATCTTTATATAATAAATATAATCTTTGATTCTGAAAATGACTGCTGGTTTCGCTAGAGAAGATCTTTGTTTCGTCAGCAGGGGTCGTGTGTAGCCCTTTGAAGCTTCCTAAACATGGATTTTGGACCATCAGAATGGTCTATGTCCACTTGCAGAAAAATCCTGGAATGTTTTCCTCCAAAACCTTAATTTCTCTTCAGCTGAAGAAAGAAAGTCATATATATCTTGGATGGCCTGGGGTGAGTAAATAATCAGCAAATGTTGAGGATGCTTCCATTAGAGCTAAACATACTGAAAACCTTCAATCAGGGCCAGTATTAAATGAGTGAATCTCATGAAAACATGCAGAGCTCACAAAAGAAATCAGGACTGTTGATTGTCATTAGATTTTGGTGATGTTTTATTCATTTGGCAGAAGTTTGTATCCAAAGTGACTTGCATTGCATTGAAGACACTCATTTGGTCAGTTCATGCACTGCCTGGGAATCAAACCCATGACTTTGGCGCACCATAATATATAGTTTGTGCTACATTTATTTATACATTAATGGGTCACACTTTACGTAAGGTGTTTTTAACTACTCTTTACTCACATTAAATAAAATAAGTTATGTGTAATGTACTTATTGTGTTGATGTTGTATTGCAAAACACTTGTGCTGCTATTGAGGTGAGATATGGGTAAAGTTAGGACAGGTTTGCTGGTATGGGTGCTATTTAAGGGTGGGTTAATGGTCAACAGTGTCATTACAGAAGGAATTACAGGAATGTAGTATTTTTAAAAAATAAGAACAATGTAAAAACGTGCATGTACACCAGTGGTTTTCAACCTTTTTGTTTTCCAAGTTGTCTACAACAACATACAAAGGCACAATGGTTTTTCTAGTTGTTTGTGATTTACTGAATAAGGACTAGGGTTGCAAAGGGGTGGAACATTTCTGGTAACTTTCCATAAACTTTCGATGAGAAGCTGGGGAATTTTGGAAATATTCCAAGATGTAAACTTAACTAGAATTAATAGAATAAATTTGGGGTCACTTATACAAAACGTATCATATACAAACATAATTATAAACATTCTGTTCCCTTTCGAAGGGAACTTCAACTCTGCGTTCAATCACGCATTGGGGAACGTCACACGTGAGCTGATGTCTGAAAGCCAAGTATCAAAAAACTCCAATCATATTGGCCGGCGACAGCCTATGACATCATCATAGCGCGACCCGGAAGTATATAAGGAGCGCCTAGAGAACCGGTCAGTATCTTTTTCGTCTTTCGGAACTGTTCTGTCTGATCGCGATTGTATCGACTCCGGTAAGGTTATCTTTTTTATGCCTTACAAACGTTTATCCGTGTGTGTTTATCCGTGTCCCAGGGTTTTGACACTTGATATACACATTTCTAGGCGTTCTCTGTCTGGGAGAGGAGCGTGAATAGACGGTGCTTGAGGGCGCTGTCTGTGTGTTTGTCTGTTGTTTACTGTGAGCATCTCCCTATCGGGACGCTCCGTTCTCGTTCGGCACTCTTCTCGAGGGAAGAGGCGTCCGCATCTGTGCCTGATGATTTCTCAGGTGGTAGGCCCTTATCTTCGTGTAGATAAGTTATGCAGGTGTATGCTAGGCCCCACTTTCTAGAACTTTTCATGCTATGGAAAATGTTTTTTCCTCTGAGCCACTTGATTCTCTTTTAGCCTTTCGTCCTCTAGGGCTTTGTACAGATTTGAGAATCTGTGTGGAGAAAATGTTTTTCCCCTATTGGAAACAGCATGTATGTCAAAGCATTACATTTGCTTTGAGTTCTAGACTTTTGTCCTACATTTGTATGTGAGCTTACTTATGCTGCCACAGGTTAGCACCTGTTCTCGTAATAGCAGGCTCTTTGATGTTAGCCTCTATTGGAGAGATTGGTGACTGTTATATTCCCCAGTTGAGGTTTATTTGTGTCACTGAGTGCATCACCTATTGGATTGCATACTCAGGGTAGTATAGAACCACTTTTTGAGAAAAGCTGATTTCTATTAGCTCCCTTTTGTGATCTGTTAACAGCTATATTGTATATAACTTTGATTGTAGGCTCTTATGGTTAATTAGCCTCCTTCTAGTTAGCAATTGTATTTCTAACAAGTGCTGTTAGTTGATCATAGTTTGCTCACATAGTTTACACTGCCACAGGCTTTTTGCTACGTGTCCGTTTGAGGTAGTAGGCCATAAAGGCCTCCCATAGACCATGTTGGCATTTTTTGGTTCCCTTTAGTCACATATGATTTAGGGTACATTGCCTGTTGGAATGTGTAGCCTAGCTCAGGTTGCAGTTAGCTTCCCACAGCTATTGTTGGGTTAGAGTTGGTTCCCTGTAGCTTGGTTCCCTAATTTCACGAGCTGAAGCCACGTGTCATTGGAATGGTAGGCCCCAACAGGCCTCCTTTCTGGTTCACATGTTGGCACAGTTTGTGTTTTTATTCTGCAAACAGGCTGAACGCCACTTGTTGCTAAGATTGTAGGCCCCACAAGGCCTCCTTTTTAGCTGACTTGTTGGCAGGATGCCTGGGAATCTGAGAACCCATACCACCATCGGTCCAATACCACCATCGGCCACGCCCCACCTCTGTTGAGTAGGCCTTAAGCAGGCCTCTCGTGGAGTATGGTGGCGTAATATGCATTCCTTCTCTCAGTATTATGCGTGAAAGGTTTTCCACTGAATGCATGGCCGGATGGTTGGTATGGTCCTGGACTGGCTGATGCCATGCGTTTACTAGGGTAGGCCCTAATAAGGCCTCCTTTTAGTTTACATGTTGGCACAGTTTGCGTTGATATGGACAAACGGGCTGAACGCCACGTGTTGCTGAACTTGGAGGCTCCGTAAGGCCTCCTTTTTAGCTGACATGCTGGCAGGATGCTTGTAAAACTAATCCAATACGAGCTGAAGCCACATGTCATTGAATCGGTAGGCCCCTTCAGGCCTCCTTTTTAGTCCACATGTTGGCACAGTTTGTGTTTTTATTCTGCAAACAGGCTGAACGCTTGTTGCTGAAATGGTAGGCCCCTCAAGGCCTCCTTTTTAGCTGACTTGCTGGCAGGATGCCTGGGAAGCAATACTACCATCGGCCACGACCCATCGCTGACGGATAGGCCCTAAACAGGCCTGTTCACGATGTATGGCAGCGTTTTATGTATTCCCTCTTTGGAAAAATCTCTGAATACATGGCCCACTGGTTGGTATGGTTATGGTAGCCACTTGCTGATGCCACGTGTTTACTAAGGTAGGCCTACTTCGGCCTCCGGTGTAGCATGTGGAGTTCAGTTATGTACTCCTCTCGCTGTGAGAGTAATAGGGTGCTTTTACCGAGTACTTTTGAGTGGCTGGCCCCTCAGGGTGAATGTTACTGAGGTTTGGTTTAAACTACATCTGCCTCCCTGAGTCTGATTCCTACTCTAGTTGAGCTGAATAGCCACCTAGCGCCTAGGGTGGATCTATTGTGCTCCTAGAAATGGCCACTAGACTTACGCTGTATGTCTTAGAGGTTGCTAGGCCTTATGGGCCGCCTTTTTGAACATACTGGTGTATGTTTGTGTATATTTCTCTTTGAGAATTATCTATATACACTTCTGGTTGGCCAGAGGTCCAGGTGATAAATCTAACCTCCTATGGTTCGGTTATTTATCGGTCTTGGTGCCTAAAACACTGCCACGAGCTGATGCCACGTGTCTGTTAAGGTTATAGGCCCATCCAGGCCTTCCTTAATACGTGTTGGCGTACGCTGTACTCCTCTTGCTTTAAAGAGTAAAAAGGTGCTTTTACTGAGTACACTGCTCGTTGGATTGTGTTAGGTGGATTGTCATGCGGGCACTTTTGCAGCCTCTTTTGCTGCCATTGAAGTTGTCTGTCTGCCCCAGCAAGACAGGTGTTCAGAGTGGCCCCTCCAGTCCACTTTCTGAATATACTTCTGTTTCACATATAGCTACTATCATGCTGTAGGCCCATCTTCGCCTCCATGATTGTGTGCCCATTGCATGGTCTACCTGTTAGGTGAGCTTTGTACTTCCCTATTAGGGTTATGTTTGTAATAGTGCTCAGCTCCCTAAGCTGATCATGGTGGTAGGCCTTAATCAGGCCTCCTCCTAAGATTCAGCCCTAGGCTGGTTTGTGCTCCCCTGTATAAACAGGCGTTTAGCGCACAGCCTCCTCAGTGCGTTAATTAAGCACTGAGTAGATCCTAGGATGAGCGGATTATACTCCCCTCAATACGAGGGTTCATAGCACTCAGCTGAGTTCTGCTCTCCAGGATGCCCGTCTCTACGCGTGGGTCTGAGTTGCTCCTGCCTTTCTGCAGTCATTCTTACCTGCTCTCTTCTATGAAGAATGCGTTATGGAGATTCTGTACTCAGACAGGGTTGGCCAAGACTAAGTTTGTCCTATAACAGACCAGGTCGGCCTCCCTGGTGGCATTGAGGGTGACTTCGTTCCCCTCTAGTGACTGGCCGGGGTTCCTTTTGGTTCTCTGGCCACATTCCCTTAAAGGGACCACTTTCTCTTCAGAAAAGTTGGTTCCAGATGCCTTTAGCGGCCTTGGTAAGCCTTCTGCGGAAGGCCTTCTTGAGGCTCAGCTTGGGCTGTTGGCCATAGGGAATGCTGTCACTGATAGACTTTGTGTGACCCGAGGGTGAGTTGCTATCTGGCGTTTAATTTGAAACTGCTTGACATTTGTCTAGCCATCTTTTGGCATGCACTCTCCTTAAGCATGGCAGCGTGGGTATATCGTTCCCCAATGCGTGATTGAACGCAGAGTTGAAGTTCCCTTCGAAAGGGAACGTCTCAGGTTACGTATGCAACCATAGTTCCCTGAGAACAGGGAACGAGACTCTGCGTTGTCCTGCCATGCTTCGGGGCTGCCTGCTGAACAGTCCCTCAAGACGAAAAGATACTGACTGGTTCTCTAAGCGCTCCTTATATACTTCCGGGTCGCGCTATGATGATGTCATAGGCTGTCGCCGGCCAATATGATTGGAGTTTTTTGATACTTGGCTTTCAGACATCAGCTCACGTGTGACGTTCCCCAATGTGTGATTGAACGCAGAGTCTCTTTCCCTGTTCTCAGAGACGTTTTGTCATAAGCAGACATGCATGCAAACTAATATATTTTTGACTGATTTATTTATGACTAGAACTTTAATCAATTATTTTATTGAACAACAGAAAAGCATGAACATATAACAAAATAAACATATTTCCTATGACCCCCAAAATATAAATGAAACGTAAATGAACGGCCAAAATGCATAAAAAGTTTTCTGTTTGTAGTTGAAAACTGTGTTGTGTAAAACAGCCCCTGAATTTGCATTAAAACTGGTTGTTTTAACCAAGATTATGCTGCAAGATGTTTCTTTTCAACTACATTTAAGTTCCCTGTTAAAGGCTAACTTGCAATTTTGCAAATTTCCAGTTTATTCCCATTAATTCCCATTAATTTTCATATATTTTCGTTAATTCTCATGGAAAGTTTCCAACTTTGAAAATTCCTAGAATTTTGCAACCCTAATAAAACTAAATATAAGGATTTTTTACTCAAAATTTTTACCTGATACAACATTTTAGAGCTTGGTGAAAATATAAAATGTATTATTCATTATAAAAATGCCTATGGAGTCTTAAGATTTTAATTTGTTTGACTTTTCCAGGTCGAGAAATTACACTTTTAAAATGAGGCTTCCTCATATATCCTGGTTTTCCGAGACAGACGGAAATCCTGAACAATTGTTGAGAGGGTGAATTATAATTTAAAAAAAAAGAAAATTGTTTTATCTTATTTTAAAGCTTTGTTTTGTCTCAATGCATAAAATTTTAAGTCACCCCAGGTTGAGACGAACACAATAAGTTTACTAATTTAAATCTTATTACATAAAGTAGCAGTTAAAGACACCTAATATAAAGTGACCCATTAATAAAAGCTTCAATAACACTTTACAACTGAACGTTTAATCTCAGGAATGAGAATAAGATTGTATTATTGTAATAAAAATGTCTCTCGATTTTTCTTTTAGGGTGATATGACCATGTTCTTGGTGAGATGCACACAAATAACCAGAGTTCTTATCGAAGGTTCAGACATACCTGTGAATTTGAGAAGCCATTCCAGGCCGATCTTCAGCATATGGAAGGGCTTCTGGGCTTTGTACAGAGTGATGGGTTGAGTACAGTGATGCTGCACATACAGCTCCAGATGGTCCTGAAGATTCATGCCCACACCTGGCAACACACGACAAGACAAGTCCTTCATAAGCAGTAACCAAAGACATAAATTCATCTGAAATTACCCCCAAAGAATCCACCTCCCTCCCAACAGTCCTATATTACAGTAGAGGTCCTAGGTTCAGTTGAGTCAGTTGGCCAGAAACACCCATTTTATTTTATTTATGAGGTCACCTGGGAGATGCTGTGTCACCGGAATATCGTGTTTGCGAAGCTCATCTGCGTTTCCCACTCCAGACAGCAGGAGGAGCTGCGGAGAGTTTATGGCTCCACCGCTGAGAATGACCTCTTTATCAGCAAACACCTGAAGTAAATATGTCAGCATGTAACTTATCTTTCTTCATATATAACTTCAGAAGAAATGAGCGAGAAGAAAAGACTGATGACTGAAGATAAGCTGTGGTGTGTGAGTGGGACAGGAACTGATGTCAGCACAATCACCTCTCTCATCGCTTATCAGTCTGTTTTCAGAGCTGATGGGGAAAAAAAAAAAGACCCAAATTTGCAACTGTGACATAATATGTAGGTCAATCACACAGATTGCACAAACTGCCTGCTGAAGTTTTCTCTGTCACAAGATGATTCTGGACAAACGCTTCAGATGAAGGAAAATGCTGCTTTCACTGCCAGTAAACCAGTGGTGGACAGTAACACAGCAGTTTAAAGGGATAGTTCACCCAAAAATGAAAATTATCCCATGATTTACTCACTCTCAAGTCATACTAGGTGTATATGACTATCTTCTTTCAGTCAAACACAATCAGAGTTATATTAAAAAAATATCCTGGCTCTTCCAAGCTTCATAATGTGAGTGAATGGCTTCCGAGATTTTGAAGCCCAAAAAAGCACATCCATCCATATTAAAAGATATCCATACAACTCTAGGGGGTTAATAAAGGCCTTCTAAAGCGAAGCGATGGGTTTTTGTAAATAAAATAAATAAATACATATATACAACTTTATAAGCTATAATCACTGGCAGCTGGTAATGGCCGTAGCCGACTCGAGTTCCGGTGGAAGAGTGACCTCTGACCCGACGAATGACGTAATGACGAACACGGAAGCTCAGAGGATAGAGCAAAACAAAACACCGGTCATAAATTAGAAGTCTAAAATGAGAATTTTTAAAGAGAAAAATGTCAGATGATTTCGATATAAGAGAAGATGAGCTTGTTGCCCAGCCATATCTGTTTGAACATGCGTCGGGTCAGAGGTCACTCTTCTGCCAGAACTCGACTCGCGCCTGGCCGTTACCGGAAGCCAGTGATTATAGCTTATAAAGTTATAAATGTGTATATTTTTTAATACAAAAACCCATCGCTTCGCTTCAGAAGGCCTTTATTAACCCCCTGGAGTCGTATGGATTACTTTTATGATGGATGGATGTGCTTTTTTGGGCTTCAAAATCTTGAGCCTCATTCACTCCCATTATAAAGCTTGGAAGAGCCAGGATATATTTTTAATATAACTCAGATTGTGTTTGACTGAAAGAAGAAAGTCATATACATCTAGGATGGCTTGAGGGTGAGTAAATTATGGGATAATTTTCATTTTTGGCTGAACTTTTTTCAAGTATCTGTACTTTATCTGAATGTGATGTCTGATTCATGAGTGAGTAGATTTTTTCCAATGAACCTGTTGAATTGGTTCACAAATCACACTGAATGATTCGTTCATGAATCGGACTGATCCGATTACAGCTGTTCTCGAGTGAACAACTCACTGATTCAATGATCCAGTCAAAATGAACTGGAATATTGTCGGATCTTAAATTGGGTGAAAAGGAAGCTACAATGCCAAATTTTAGTATTGATTATTGCAAATGAATGTCATAATTAGTATCAAGTTATTTGTGAGCTAAATCTGCTGTAAATTATTTCATAAGTATAATTATATGTATAATGTTCAATAAGTTTTGGTAATAAAATAAACGGTTTCATTATTTGCAGATGTCTGCACTAAACTGGTGATAATGAAAGACAAAAAAAATCACTTTTGTACTTTTTACTCAAATAATATTGAAAATGATGTTTGAAATATTTAAACAAGTTTAAAGTCACCATCAAATCAAATTGGACTTCTTTTTTATGGAATATTGCAGTGTTTATTCTAAATTATTTATCAATGCACATCAATATTTATTTAAATTAATGTGCTTTGTAATCTTCAATCAGAATATCTTCTCCTCCCTCTTGCAGCATCTCTTCTCTGATGATGAGGGCGGGGCAACCTGTCACTCACAGGAGATCCACCAATAGCAAACCACAACCATCCAATCAATTCCCCACAGACAAAATCAAGCCCTGCCCTACATTTGTTCTTGTTCAGGAAGCCGTTTCACTCATATACGTCACACCAGAGAACAAAAGACTAGCGCAACTTCCCTTTCATGCCGACTTTAAAGGTAACAAGTGATGCAACTCAACACTACAAACGCAAGACTTTACTACTAACAAAGCCATATCAACCTTCTACAATACGAGTAAATCACTCACATATGCAACTAAAGTGTGCCAAGTGACTAAATAATGTCTGTCATTAGCCCATGACTAGTAAATTGTTAGATTTCACTCAACAGTGCTTGAGTTAGAGACTAAGAATAAGTTAAGAACAGATTTATCTTCATTGCTATGACCGATGTAGGACTGACTGAATGTTTGACAGGAAGGAATGCGTGAGCTCATTTATTCAGCTGTAGAGTGAGACGTTTTGAATTTAAATAAAGTGAGAATACAGGGAATTTGACTGTTCCCATTGATATCAATGGATTTGCATTGCACACAACCACAGAAAGGAGAGTGATATGATGTTATGAAAAGTTCATCTTGGTTCAGAAAAATTGACCAAAAAATAAATAAAAATCCATGAATACATGCGATATATGTAGAGTTTTTAAATGAAGCCAAAGAATTAAAGTTTGTGTCGCTAAGCAATAGGGCTGGGCATTGACACAAATGTCATGATTAGATTTCGATTCACAAGCTCGTGATTCGATTCAAATTCACTATCGATTCATATCAGGTACAGTACATGGCAAAGAAAAATCTCTCAACTAATATTAAAGGTAAAATTAACTACATAAACACTTAAATTACACAGTTTTTATAATAATAACAACATTATAATTACATAATTATGTTTTTACTCCAATTTTTTAAATATAAACATTTAAATTGTGACCGTCTTAACTTTTTTCATGACAATATATTCAAACACACATTGAATATAGAAAAATATACAATGAATGTGTAATATAGTACATATATTAATCAAAACGCTCCTCTTGAGTTATTTTTCTAGCTAACTATCGAGTTTATGGTCTCTGAATGTCTTTCATGAGGTAAATGTGACGTTACGTGGCGCTGTTTTATTGACGCGGTTGAAACAGTGATTGATGGATTACATGAGATATGATTCATTTCAGTAAGTTGTTCTGTATCTTCTGATGTTCATTCATGTTCATTTGTTGCTGTAACATGTAGTGAAGAGGAAGAGATGATCGCTTCAACTACAGTGATCTGTCACCACACATTAAACAGACACAAAAACACAGTATAAAACTGACAGAATTTGAAATTTGAGGCTTTGTTTCATATCAAAAGTAACAAATCACAAAGCTTACTGGGATTTATTGGATGGGATGTATGCTACAAAGTTTTGTTCATCATCTGAAAAAGATCGATTCTTGGGATTTAAGAATCAACACAAGAATCGATTAAAACCGTGAAATCAATATTTTTTACCCAGTCCTACTAAGCAACACACAGACTGAAAGCCAGTGTGGAACAAAGTATGTCGCAAACTTAAGTGCAGTGTAAAAAGCTCATTTGACACATGATTGTTTTACCTTTTTCATCTGTCCATCCTGCTGGTACTCCACCCCTCGCGCACGCGTCCCATCAAACAGGATACGGGTCACCATGCAGCGCACTTCTGTTCTCAGGTTGGGTCTGGACAGTGCAGGCCGAAGGTAAGCGCTAGCTGTGCTCCATCGCTTACCTGTGGGAGAAAAATAGAGGCGGTGATTTTGACTTTGTCCATTACAGGCTTTAGCACTCATACTAAGTATTAAACTGCTACAGACACAAATTATTCCTCAGATCATGTGTTCAAGGGAAAATGTGTGCTACTAACTTTGCTAAGTGACTCATTCTGGGTGGAATGATGCTATGTATTGTATGTGGCGATGATATAAAGTGTCAATCGTCATATACTCTATACCGCGGTACATATGTATATATATCTACATACCACAGTATTACTTAAAGTTATTGACACATTTGAGTGATAAAGAGACATGCAAGAATGAGAATACTAAAACTGGGATGTGTTTGATGTTAAAAAGAGTTATTAAGCACAATAAGCACAATTTGTGCACTGACTGACTGAAACTCGATGCGCGCACAGCATGAGTTCAGTTCTCTTTCGCGGCTTATTGCACTTGAATGGTCAAATACACACACGATTATGTCAAAACGCCCATCATGTGGAGTATTCATGTAAACTCAGTCTGTTAGGTCTAAAGTAAATGTACACAGTGGGATGAAAACCGGATGTGTGTCAATATATTAGATCCGTGCATTAAGTTTTAAAGTGACAGCAGCCTAATAAACCTGCTGCTGTCTGTCATTAATGTTAATCAAACAATAAGAGACAGAGAAAAATCACATACTGCTCTTGACTGAATGACTTTTTTTTATCTTTTATAAGAATAAATTTATAATAAATTCATACATGAAGACTATGCAGTGTTTTATTTTTATATTTCATTATTCAATTTCTGTAGTATTTCTTACCACATGATGTTAAATAAACCTACTGTACCTTAAAAAGTGTTTTAATTTGCATCTTTGTTCTGTTGTATTTGTCCCATTGTTTGAGATTTGATTTGCTCTTATTTTTAATAACAAAAATAAGACAACAGTAACTATTGTGAAATATTATCAGGAAATAAAATTTCTTATATCGCACATCCCTATTAAAGTAACTCATACTTTCATCCTTTTCCTGGCAGATGCTAAAATGAGTTCAGTTGAGTTTCCATTTACTATATTTAAGTGCTCTACTAGATGTAATGTGAATAAAAGCCTAAACTAAATCTATTAATTATATAAAGCAATCGTGTCTGTTCAGAAGACTTGGATTAAACTGCTCGATTCATATAATTTATTTTATTTTATGAATGTTTTGAACAGTCAAACTAGTGCTGCTCGATTATGGCAAAAATCATAATCACGATTTTTTTGGTCATTATTGAAATAACGATTATTTAACACGATTACTGGAGGGTGATATGATCAAAGTCTTATTTCATGATATGAGTAATTTTAAATGTCAGTGAAATTTCACAATTATAAATACTTCAGCGAAAACTACTACTAGGTTAATTAATGTAAAGTAAAAAAGTCCTCAAAACAGTTACAGAAGACAAGTAAACAGTCAGCAATACAATAAGAACAAAGAAACTAATCAAACAACCAACAGAAACTAATCAAACTAACAGTAGAATTCAGATAAGTGATAGATTACAACAGAAATTGAATAATCAAATGTAAAACAACAATGCTGTATACATTATAGACTAATCCTTATTAAAACTACAAAAGTTATTCATGCAAGGGCAGTGAAAGATTTTATCTTTGTCTTTTCTTTGATTTATAATAATGACTGCAGCAGATTTATTAGGTTGCTGTCACTTTAAGAGCTGCATGGATCCAATATACTGTTACACGCGTATTGTTTCTCAACTGTTTACATTCACTTAAGATATAACCAACCGTGTTTACAAAGATACTTAACAAAACGCTATTTCGTCATATTTGTGTATAGGCTATTCGTTTAGGCGCATATCTGAAGCCCACAGTATACTTTGCTTATGCGTGTTTTGATCCACGAAAACGACAAAAAATGTGCACATATGCATTCTTTTACAGAGCACTCGCGCCAAACACACATGCCTATCCACCTTATTTTTACAGTTTACTGCATTTTGGTATTCTTCTCGTTATTTCCCTATAGCGGCTAATAAATCGGAAGTCTTGCACATTCACAGAAAACACCTTACTTCCACATTGAAAAATAAGATAGATGGACTAAACACGTAGTACACGTGCATCACGTCACCGTTTTCACAAATTCGCGTTTTTGCAGTTTACACAGAGATGATAACGGTATCGTTTTCAAATACTTACACTTTGAAACCTGTTTTCAAAGTTTGTGTTTTCAGGCCACCAAAACGCCGTTGTCGTGTAAATGAACAGCCAAAACGCATAAAAAGTTTTTAGTTGAAAACAGTGTTGTGTAAACAGCCCCTTAAGGAGGAACAAAAGTGCATCACTCTGAAGGAAAGGATGGTGCACTGGACGGAATGTGGCAGAGGCACAGTTATCGTTTTACGATTATCTTGTTTTTGTAATCTTTGGAAACCAAAATCGAAATCGAAAAATCATTTACGATTAAATGCACAGCCCTAAGTCAAAAGGACAGAAATTGCTCAGATTACATTAAAAATGTCTTCATTTGCGTTTTGAAGATGAACAAAAGTCTTTTCATTTTTGGGTTAACTGTCCTAACATTTACCTCTGTGGATGGTCATATCCATCCAGCCCACTCCTTCCTGCTGGAATCCATTCATATCATCTGTGAAGGGGTATCCAGCCTGCTGGCCCGCTTTGATGAATGCGTGGTGCAGAGGGTGATCGGTCTTCCCTCGCGTCACGTGCAGCGGGCCGTCGCCCCCTCGGTATCGGTCCGCTCCGAGCTCGTGTGTCTGGGCCTTTCGGAAGTACGGCAGACAGTGATCGTAGTCCCAGCCTTCAGCTCCCTCCCTCTGCCAGCGGTTGTAGTCCTCTGCGTGGCCCCGAATGTACACCATGGCATTGAGCGATGACGATCCGCCCCAAACGCGGCCGCGCGGCCAGTACATCACCCTGTCATCCATGTGTGCCTGAGGTAATGTATGGTAATACCAGTTATACTTGTCGTCGCAGAGGTTATAGGTCAGAGCGGCGGGCATGTGGATCTTCCAGGACAGACGGGTGCTTCTCAGCTGCTTGTCTTTAGGTCCAGCTTCCAGAAGGAGCACCGAATCGGACGCATTCTCTGACAGACGGTTGGCAAGAACACAACCTGCAGATCCAGCTCCAACGATAACATAGCTGCAGGACGCTGTGTTCTTATTCACTGCCGTACTGTTACACCTGTGATGATAGATGTGGTTTTGTAGCAGCGCTGGACATGAGTGTGGGAAGCGTGGCACTTTGATGTACCTACGAATGCTGGAGGTGAGCCTCACAGATGACGAGAAGCACGGCATACTGACGGAGACCACAGCCTTCAAAGTGCTGCACTGATGCTTATCTGCAACCTTGAGAAAGCAAAGGCAGAGAACACTGCATTAAACACACAAGGTGATACAGGATATAGTGCATATATATAGTGAATTTAGCGCATACATAGTGCTTGCTGGTTCCCAAACTTTCCTTACGTCACTACAGGATACGGATTTATTAAAAAAAATATATATATATATGGGATATGGGTGACCTGTCACATCACACAGGCAAAAACATTTGCATATGCCTGCCTGGAGACACTGATGAATAGTTATACATCATCGCACCATAAGATCCACCCACTGGCGTTCAATCACTGACACTTGCCTACACCCGATATTCATTTACATTTACATTTATGCATTTGGCAGATGCTTTTATCCAAAGCGACTTACATTGCATTATACTATACATTTGTATCTGAGTATGTGCAATCCCTGGGATCGAACCCACGACCTTGGCATTGCTAGTGCCATGCTCTAACCACTGAGCTACAGGAAAGCTGTATATTCGCGGCGCGTCAAGCAAATAGAACCCATTATAATCACTGACGCCGTCTACGCTGATACAGTATACAGATGTGCGTTCAGTTTCTGAAGTCATTATAATCATTTGTGTAATTGTAAACAGTGATGACGTATTTCATGGGCAGAGCCAGCCACTGACAGTTCTGCAGAGCAACATGAACATTGTTTTGACTAGGAGAAATCAGTAGACCTGCAAAACCTATTGAGAGTGTAATTTAAAGGGGTCATGACATGGATTTTTTAAAATTATTTTAATATGTTCCTTGAGGTTCACTTATAATATTAATAAAGTTTTTTGCGCAAAAAAAAAAAAAATATATATATATATATATATATTTGCAGGAAAAACAATTATTTTTGACCTTCATTCTAACCCTGATGGTTTGGCTTATACACACTACCAGTCAAAAGTTTGGACACGGTAAGATTTGTAATGTTTTTAAAAGAAGTTTCATCTGCTCGTCAAGGCTGCATTTATTTAATTAAAAATACAGTAAAAACAGTAATATTGTGAAATATTATTACAATTTAAAATAAATAATATGTTTTCTGTTTGAATATATTTTATAAAGTAATTTATTCCTGTGATCAAAGCTGAATTTTCAGCATCATTACTCCAGTCTTCAGTGTCACATGATCCTTCAGAAATCATTCTAATATGATGATCTGCTGCTCAAGAAACATTTATGATTATTATCAATGTTGAAAACAGTTGTGTACTTTTTTTTTTTCAGGAATCCTTGATGAATAGAAAGTTCAAAAGAACAGCATTTATCTGAAACACAAAGCTTTTGTAACATTATACACTACCGTTCAAAAGTTTGGGGTCAGTAAGATTTTTTTTTTTTTTAAAGAAATTAAAGAAATTAATACTTTTATTCAACAAGAATGCATTAAATCGATCAAAAGTGACAGTAAAGACATTTATAATGTTACAAAATATTATATTTCAAATAAATGCTGTTCTTTTGAACTTTCTATTCATCAAAGAATCCTGAAAAAAAAATATTGTACACAAATATTTTGCACAATTGTACACAATAAATGTTTCTTGAGCAGCAGATCATCATATTAGAATGATTTCTGAAGGATCATGTGACACTGAAGACTGGAGTAATGATGCTGAAAATTCAGCTTTGATCACAGGAATAAATTACTTTATAAAATATATTCAAACAGAAAACAGTTATTTTAAATTGTAATAATATTTCACAATATTACTGTTTTTACTGTATTTTTAATTAAATAAATGCAGCCTTGGTGAGCAGACGAAACTTCTTTTAAAAACATTAAAAATCTTACAGATCCCAAACTTTTGACTGGTAGTGTATATAAGCCAAACCATCAGGGTTAGAATGAAGGTCAAAAATAATTGTTTTTCCTGCAAATATATTTGTTTTTTGTTTTTGTTTTTTTTGTGCAAAAAACTTTCTTAACATTATAAGTGAACCTCAAGGAACATATTAAAATAATTTTAAAAAATCCATGTCATGACCCCTTTAAATTACACTCGCAATAGGTTTTGCAGGTCTACTGATTTCTCCTAGTCAAAACAATATTGAAATACGCCCATGGAATACGTCATCACTGTTTACAATTACACAAATGGTCTATTGCTGTTGATTTTTCCTTGTAATGGATTGCTCCAAAAGCTATTATCGGTGCCGATTAATCGGTAAACCGATATAATGGCAGACCTGTGTTTTTTTACTGTTTGTATCACTCCACTTGTCTATGTTTGTTCCAGGTTGTTTCCAGTGACTCTTTCTGCAGGTTACAATGAATACGTTTACATGCACCCCTCATAATGCGATTATAATGGGATTTTGGAAAATTGCGATTAAACTTTACCTCACGTAAACGCAATACTTCGATCAAACGAATGCAATGAAGCTCATAATCGTTGTAACCATAATCGCATTAAACTAGGTGTACGTCGATTTTACTCACAATAAACAGGCATATAAACAACTTAATCGCATTATTACCGCTCTGAGCAAAGTGCGCATGTGTTCGGACGTAAACGGATGCCGTGTGTTGTTCACACAACTTCATGATGAACTCCGTGACATTATTCTGATGTTTTCTCTTCGCCAAATCGCTAAACTCAGTCAACACAACTTGCTGCGCAGTCTCTGCTCCGCATCTTCATCCAGACGGTGTAAAGAACGCGACGGCAGTGTAGGCGAACCCGGCATTCTGATGTTCATCATGGCGCAGTACATCCATAAAAATGTATTTTGAATTTGATGGGAGAAGATTAAAACAATGGCCGATAACATGCATACTATATGCCTATGTGGTATAACCATACTAATTAGCGAATAATCAGATGAAAATTGAATGTAAAATGGAGTGAAGATTTCTGTCATGTAAACACCTTACTGCATTTAAGGCTTTGCTCTCATTATGAGAAATCGCATTATTGGTGGACATGTAAACATAGTCATTGTTAAGCCAGATGAAGCAGGATGAAGGTTTTAAACTCTACATATCTAGTTATTTGCATAACTACGAGGGTAAGTGGTTTAATCTAATGTGGTGTGCCGTCAGACAGCGGCTGAGCTAGTTAGTGACGTGTTTTTTTTTTAGTATAACATTAGTATATAAGGTTTTTTGGTGATAAGTGTAATATCAATTGTATTAAATTTATCTCCTCAGTTTCTAATAAAGATCAGGGCACTGACAGAGTCCATGCAGACTGATGTAGATGCAATTAAAACAAACGTCTTTCTTTATTTATGCTCCAATAAACATCGTCTCAAAACGACTAGTTGTAAGTTTTCCTTGTTCACATACATGTATAAACAAAGTCCATATCTTGAAGACACAGCATATGACCATAGTCCATAAAGCTTTAGCTGTTAATTTAACTGGTCTTTTCTCTCTTTCATATTCGTTTAACACTAGGCAAACTTTGCTTTGACTCAGTAACCCCATCAGAATTCGTACACACTTCATTTTCTATTTTGCAAACACAATTCATACACATAAAAAAACATCACTCAGTCTTTTGCAACCAATGCACTGGAATTACGCTTGGCCCCATTGTGTGCACACATACTTTATTATGGCCATTGCAATGTTGCAACAACAAACATATTCCAGTCGATCAGTCCTGGCAAGACGAGCATACAGTGTAAATCCAGCAACAAATGCAGCAAGCGAGAAGAAAGAGTCCAAACGAATCCAACGATTAAAGTTGAAATCATTTCCACGACGAATCCAGCCAGTGAAGCACAGTTTTTGACTTTGCGTAACAGCTTTCCATTAAGCCGCTGGCACTGGTAGTAGGATTGAGCAAGTTTGAGAACGCACACACACAGAGTCCATGCAGACTGATGTAGATGCAATCAAAACAAACGTCTTTCTTTATTTATGCTCAAATAAACATTGTCATTGCACGCGACTCTCTTTATTTGGAAAGCGGTGGGAGCTCGAATTGCTGTTATACCAACTTGAAGCAGAGCAAAGTGGCACACAGTAGTGCTCCTTAGATCCACCCTCAGTTCTTTGATACTTAGATGAGTCACGCACATTATATTTCTTTTTCCGTACAACAGCAGCACTCATCTTGTTTGTTTACTATAGCGGATGAAGACAGGAAGTAAACCGGAAACCGACTTCTGGCGGCAGCGGAAGTTCGTCACTACGCTTGTGCACGTAGCCTATTAGTGAAAACAAGCTCCGACAAATGCCAACAGACTCCGACAGGGGTAACACACTGATTCGACAAAACTCAACGAAGTGTGTTGCCGTCTATCAGTGCGGTGTGAACTGGCCTTATGAGTGAGTCACTGAATCATTCATTCAACCATTTAGTTCAAAAATGATTTATGAGCGATTATTTTTCAACTGATTCATTCAAATGCAGTGATTTAACCAGTAATAACACTCACAGTCCTGCTGTTGTTCTGAATATCAGAAAAGTTGCATTTACCTACGATCCAATCACTGCCGTGTTAACATTCAGGACAGCATGATTGTGTGATATTGCCTAATTATAAAACGTATAGTTGTGGTCCTGGTTTTCGATTTGTCAATGCAGTGTTCATCATATCACTGCACAGTTCCCATAGTATTTTTTGTTGCATATTTTTGTTATGTATAGATGATCCTATATACAAAATAGCACATAGTACCTCTTGTGCCTTATTGCTTAATATATAATAAAGCATATAATATAATTAAAATCAACAATAGTAAATTTAGACAAGGCTAAGCAAGCAAACTTTTAGTATTTGGATGAGAACAACAATATAACAACTGACAACATCCCTATACTCAGTGACCAGGGCAGATGGTTAATGATTTATTTCGAATGATTTAATTTGAAGAAGAGTAATGTGATTGTGTTCTGATCTGATAGTGTTGAGTACCAGTCAAACAAGCCTACAGAATGTGACATGACTGGATACTACTGGATCTTCTATCACAGTTTGATCCTAAAATCCTTATAGGATCGAATAATAATAAGATTGTACCGGATAAACTAAAATTCACTAAATTAAATTTCACAAATTTTTATCAGAACACTGTCTATCCACCTACTGTTTTGAAATAATCTACTAGGTGGGGAAAAAAAGAGACAAATTTAGTATTATCATGAGGATCCTTCAGGACTTGATAACATTCCAATAGCGATCCTGCGCAAATTCCTGCAGGATTGTTTGACTTGATGAAATATGTCTCATCAATGATTAACAAAGACAATCCAGGCCTTCTCTCTTACATGTTATATTTCTACATTTTCTGCTTTTTGTCGATGGTTTAGAGTTGTTTA